>OZ020611.1:208361323-209561323 GCA_963971575.1 Liopterus haemorrhoidalis
TGCCCTATTTAAAATTAATATGTGATTGAATCAGTGGCATGTCGGTACAGGGCTACTGCCACATAGATCTGTAACAGTCTGTGTGTGGCTTTATATAGAATTTTTATTGTTAAAAGGGCGTATCACTTACTTTTAAAACTGTTTTTATGTATTGCTCTTTAATAATTTAATTGAAATTATAGCTTATTTAAAATATTAGTGAATTCAATTCTAGTTAATTTTTTACAAAATTTCTTTGTCCAGACGGAGTAGTTGTAGTTAAAAGTTATATTTTCAGTATTCTCATTAATAAATTTTTGAAATGCATTGTATATTTTAGGCCTGTGATATAAAAAGCAACGTTGTCCGGTAGTTTTAGATACCTTTTTTACATTCGCTTGTAACCTATTTCTTGTGTTATATGTATGATTTAAGTTAGTAACATCTGTTGAATTTTTTTTTATATATCTGAGTATTGACAAAATATATAATTGGGGTACTTCCATTAAATTTGCCTCTTCATAGAGTTTCTGCTGCTCCTCCCCATGCTATTATTCCGTAAGCAACAATCGACTGAACCAGTGCGTAATAAAATTGATAGAGAACTTTTATTGGTAAAAATTCGGGTTGCGTATTTTTATAGATTGAGAATGGCATAAAATATGTTTTGCTGTAATTTAAAGAAAGCTTAAAAGCTTAAAAGATTTGGGACTTGAACACCGACAGGAAAACACAAACAACCCTCACCAGGTTTCGTATAGGCCACACGAAGCTAACCCACGAGCATCTGCTCCAAAGAGAGAACGCCAAGATCTGCAACGACTGCAGCGTCCTAAAATCCTACTGCGCAATCCTAAAAGTGGACCACCTTTTGACGGAATGCAAAACATATGCAGACATCAGGGCCAGACATAACATTCAACAATCAATCAAACACACACTACAAAACACCACAACCGCCAACACAAACATCATAAACTTCCTTAAGGATGTCCAACTAATCGGTGAAATATAACAACCAAACCACGCTATTGTATATAATATTAAAATTATTGTAACAAAAAGATGCATGTATGTATGTGTATGTATGTATATGTATATATATATATATATATATGTATATATGTCTATGTATATGTGTATGTATGTGTGTATATATGTATGTATATGTGTATATATTAGTGAGATGTAAATAATGTAATTTCTAACTGACGCTAAAAACCTAGCAAAAAAGAAAGCACATTTAGATCGAGCCAGGTTTTAATTTATTTTAGATCATGTTCCTTTAGATATGAATGTTTACATTTGATGATTTTTATCATTAACAGTAGGTTATCAATGCTACACTTTACGCACTAGTGCTTTAATATGCCATTTTAGATACTGTAGTGCGTGCGTAAAGTGCGAATTTTTCGCACAATGGTGGAGTAACATTATTATATATTCTTTTTAAATTTTTTCGGGAGTGGTTAGGTTGTGCTACGGATCACACTGGTCCACGGGCCGCCATTTGAGAAACACTACTTTATACGTACAGTTACTCAGAAGCCAAAAATGAGTAGTCTAATAAATCAATTTAAAAAGAAGTACTGCTATTATATGAAATATAAATTCATAAATTTCTTACTTAAATTTCTATCCAATTCTACCAAAATTATAATTCATGTGCATCTGTAACCATTATTTCTAAATAATTTCCTTCCACAACAAAATTCCCAAGAATATTTCGTATGTAAATGCAATTAAAAAATTCGGTTGAATGAATTATTATTCCCATGTAGTTCATGTGGCTGGTGTTGTATCGATTTCGGCGCACTGCAGCTCTGACGTCACTAGACGCGTATCGACGCTTGTTGAACTGTGGCGCCCTACAGCGAAACAACCCAGTTTCAATTGTTAATTCAGTTACCATGTTATTCCAACAGGAGGCAGTACAAGTTTGATAGAACTGAAAGGCAATATTATCTTTACAGTTCACTGTAAATTAAAACAAAATATAATTAGGGTGATATAATTACGATGACCATATGTACTTTATTATAGGGTACAGTTCTTTATTTTGGAGCGTTATATTTTCTTCTTCTGCGGTTTCAATCCAAGAATTGGTTGGCAGCAGCTATTCACTCGCCTCGATCCTGGGCCAGTTTTCGTTGGATGATTTTTTATGATTTAAGTAAAGGTTTAACTCAACAACAATGCATAGATTCGCTTCGTTCAACTTTTGGTAATGAAGCACCAAGCAGAAAAGACTGTTTACAATTCGTTTGCAAAATGATTGAAGAAGATCGGCATGTGACTTACCGTGAGTAGAGGCATCCTTTGGTATATCGAAGACTGCAATATATTCGATTTTACATGAACATTTAGCTGTGTAAAAGGTTTGTTCCCGATGGATTCCGCATAATTTGATCGAAGCTCAAAAAAAGCTCGTGAACAAAATCCGTATACATCATCGCTACAGGTGACGAAATATGGATTTATTTATATGAACCAGAAACTAAGCAACAATCCACTGCTTGGGTCTTCCAAGATGAACTGAAAGCCACAAAAGTTGATCGTTCACGAAGTACTTCTTCGAAAATGGCTTGTTTCTTCGATTGTACTGGACATGTCGCTATCATTCCTTTAGAGGATCGGAGAACAGTAAATGCTGAATGGTATGTAACAATTTGTTTACCAGAAGTCATCGACAAAACCAGGAAAAACAACCCAAAACGTTGCATCATTCTTCATCATGACAATGCAAGCTCCCACACAGCACGTCAAATACTTGATTATTTAAAGAAGAAAAACATCAAATTAATGTATCATTTCCCGTATCCACTAGATTTATCCCCTAACGATTTTTTTTTTGTTCCCCAATATCAAACAAAAATACGTGGACAGCTATTGTCATCACCTCAAGAAGCTGCTGAAGCCTTCGAAAACCATGTTTTTGAGATACCAACTTCAGAGTGGAAAAAATGTTTCGAGAATTAGTTTGAACGGATGCAAAAGTATATAAATCTTAAAGGTGAATATTTTGAAAAGCAATAAAACAGTCAGTTCGAAAAAAAAATGTCTGTCTTAGTTTTTGAAAAAAATTAAAAGGTAGCCCTCGTAATGTGTCCGATCCAAGAGCTTCTTTTACTTAGTATTTACGAGTATTCATCAGACACGGTCTCTCTCCAAGCTTCCGAAGCACCTCTTCATTTGCGACTGTCCATCCAGAGGATCTTGAGCATTCTTCGGTAGCACTACAACTCAAACAACTCCACTTTCCTTCTTTCCGTTACTCCGAGTACCAGGTCTCACTGCCGTAAAGCATTACAGTCCAAATGAATGTTTTTCGTTGTCTTTTAGAATTATCTATTTCTCAAATACCCGTCTTTGTCCTATATTAGTCCTGTTTCCGATATTGGACAGTAATTGTTCTGTCCGAAACATCAAACTCTAGTAAAAAAATCAGCTGTGGCCACCACAGGGTCGGTCGAGACACACAAGTACTTTGTGACGGCCGTCGGTGGCCGTCACAAAGTACTTGTATAAAATACATACTAGCAGCAGAGTAGTTATTATTGTAAAAGACAATAACGTATTATATTACGTTGGTAATTTCAGTAATAATGTGTATTTATAATTTACGATAACCATGGAAATGTACCTGCATACATACAAAAACCAGTGGCGAAGTGAGACCTCCGCTAGACTTGCCCTCTCATAAAAATAATAATAAAAAAAAATAAATAAATAAAAAAAATTAAAAAATTAAAAAAAGTTTTAGGTGAATCTTCCAAAATACATCAAATTATGTTCTATACAAATTTTTGTCCAAAGTTTGGTTTACTTCCATTTCCGGTTTCGGATTTTTATAAAAAACAATAGGGTTCTTCCCAATTAATAGGAGAATTTTTTAGAACCAGAACGCTATGTTAAACCGTTCTTGAGTTATCGTGTATACACACACACACATGTACAGGCACAGGCACACGCACACGCACACGCACACGCACACGCACACGCACACGCACACGCACACGCACACGCACACGCACACGCACACGCACACGCACACGCACACGCACACGCACACGCACACGCACACGCACACGCACACGCACACGCACACGCACACGCACACGCACACGCACACGCACACGCACACGCACACGCACACGCACACGCACACGCACACGCACACGCACACGCACACGCACACGCACACGCACACGCACACGCACACGCACACGCACACGCACACGCACACGCACACGCACACGCACACGCACACGCACACGCACACGCACACGCACACGCACACGCACACGCACACGCACACGCACACGCACACGCACACGCACACGCACACGCACACGCACACGCACACGCACACGCACACGCACACGCACACGCACACGCACACGCACACGCACACGCACACGCACACGCACACGCACACGCACACGCACACGCACACGCACACGCACACGCACACGCACACGCACACGCACACGCACACGCACACGCACACGCACACGCACACGCACACGCACACGCACACGCACACGCACACGCACACGCACACGCACACGCACACGCACACGCACACGCACACGCACACGCACACGCACACGCACACGCACACGCACACGCACACGCACACGCACACGCACACGCACACGCACACGCACACGCACACGCACACGCACACGCACACGCACACGCACACGCACACGCACACGCACACGCACACGCACACGCACACGCACACGCACACGCACACGCACCGCACACGCACACGCACACGCACACGCACACGCACACGCACACGCACACGCACACGCACACGCACACGAACACGCACACGCACACGCACACGCACACGCACACGCACACGCACACGCACACGCACACGCACACGCACACGCACACGCACACGCACACGCACACGCACACGCACACGCACACGCACACGCACAAGCACACGCACACGCACACGCACACGCACACGCACACGCACACGCACACGCACACGCACACGCACACGCACACGCACACGCACACGCACACGCACACGCACACTTTTGGAGGAGAGAATATTTACCCTGTGACAACAAAAAGAGATGGTACTAAACCCCTGCACGCTTTCCGGTCATAGGGAAAATTGCATTTCCACTTGCACAAAATTTTTGTGTTTTTCTCTGATTTAATATTGCTTGCCCTTTTATCAAAAGAAAGTTTAACAAATTTAAAGTCTTTTAATTATAGGCATGCTGTATGAAAACGGGGAAAATCATATTTTTTTATTACAAGATCACATGACCGTTTGAGCCCTTTGGGACCCTCCGAATCGCATGCATATATTTAAAAGACTTTAAATTTGTTATAACTTTCTTTTGACAAAAGGGCAAGCAATATTAAATCAGAGAAAAGCACAAAAATTTTGTGTTTAAGTGGAAATAAAATTTTCCCTATGACCGTGCAGGGGTTTAGGAATTTTTTTTGAAAAAGTATGTATTTTTTCATACGTACATACCTATATGTATGTAACGTTTCCATGGTCATGATAAGTAATATCTCTGTTAGAAAATATTAGTCCAAGTTATTTTTACTCTGCTGCTAGAATGTATTTTATACAAGTACTTTGTGATGGCGGTCGGTCCTATGGTGGCCACAGCTGATTTTTTTTTAGATATTTTTAAATTTTCTAGGTATTTTTTTTACGATTCATCATTTTTACGAGAATCATCTACCGAAATGAATGTACTTCATTTACAAAATCAAGATAGCCTGCATTTCCGTTTTTTTTTCGAGAAAAACCATGTTTCGCTCTATCTTGATACACCCTGTATATTCTTTTTTATTTGATTTTCTCAAAACTCGGTAAACGTGGTTTCGGAATTAAACGATTCAATTTATTATTGCGACTCTACCCCTGGTATATAATTTTAAGGCAATCCGCTGTACAATCTTGTAATAATAGTTGCATAAAACATAACAACACGAAAAGTACAACTGTAATATCTCTTGTTAGTTTGTTTATATTATAAAGTCGTGTAAAACTTTATATCCCCCATAAATAGTAAATGCGAAAACAGTGTATTTTATGTTTACCTGGTTGGTAGTAAATTATTAACATTAATGCGCTGCAACTGTGTATATAAATATATAGTTGCCACTATCAAACTGTTCATTGAAAATTCCAAGGTAAATTCACTTTGCATGAAAGTCATATTTTCTTTTATAGCGCTATTTTAAACTTTTCCCAGTATTTCACTAAAATATAGTGATTAATGGCAAAATGCAGTTTTGCAAAGAAGAATAGTTTCTCGAAATCTCCAATTTATTATTTTTACTTTCATATTCACGTAACACTACTACAAAAAGTAACTGTTCACATCTCTAGATGTAATAATCATCCCTCTCTTATTATTTTTATTAATATTGGGGGTAGAGTTGCCGTGGCTCCGTGGTAAGATGGTTTTTTACCGAGCACTGGAACGCGGGTTCAAATTGTGCAGTCAGCTCTGGGGTCGCTCAGCCTCAAGTATTTAATACTTAAAAAGAGTACCTGTTTATACAGGAATAATAGGACCAGTCGAAATGTAGCTAACCACGTAGCTTTCATATCATGGCCGGCGGATGAGAAACGGGGAACAAACCTTCTCTGCCCCAATACGCTTGAAAAATAATTTTTTTTTTATAGGATTTTCTCACCTTTTACCCGAAAGGGTTAAACTAAAATCCTGATCAAATTATAGGTAATGTGCATTGATCTGAGCCAGAAACATACGAGCGGAATATTTGTCAGATGGCGTTTTTGGAAAATACAGCCTTGGACAAATGTATGGAGCACCCTATGTTTTATTGAATTTTAGGATTATTACAGGAAAAATGGTAAATAAAATAAAACATACAGCTTTCAATAACAACTTTAATCAAAATTATTAATATTTTGTGGTACCTCCTCATGTTTTAATTACCACACATACCCTTTTAGACATACTGTCCACAAGTTTTTTACGTACATCGGATTGTACATTGAACCATTCGTTGACAATATTTTTTTTTCAATTTTTCTTTTGGTTTGCATTTGTAAAGAGACACCTTGTTTATCAGAACTGACCATAAATTTCAAATTTGCGATAAATCTGGTGACTGCGAGGCATGCAAAAAGTAGCACAT
This sequence comes from Liopterus haemorrhoidalis, assembly GCA_963971575.1. Classification (NCBI taxonomy): domain Eukaryota; kingdom Metazoa; phylum Arthropoda; class Insecta; order Coleoptera; family Dytiscidae; genus Liopterus; species Liopterus haemorrhoidalis. The sequence continues at coordinate 208,368,467 of OZ020611.1, forward strand.
TGTTTTTGGAACACCATTCATTTGTTACTTTGGCTTTGTGACAGGGGGCATTATTTTGTTGAAAAACATATTCTGGATTGTCTTCATCAAATAATTTTAATATTGATGGCTCCAAAACTTCATTAAGCATAGTAATATAACGAGCAGAATAATTTGTTCCACGCCCGAAAAGATTTCGCCTAAGCCACTGGCAGACATGCACCTCCAGATCATAATGCTATCAACACCAAATTTGACCGTAGGGATGATGCTGTCAGGATGAAAAACTTCACCCGACCTACGTCTAACAAAAATGGCTCCAGGTTATCCAAAAAGCTGATCTACAAAAGAAAAAAACAAACCTTAATATCGTAAATTTATAGTAAATTAAATTTTATATTGTCAGTGCAATAATTGCTTAGAAAATTTTTTTTTCTGTTAATTTCGTAAGTACATTAGACCGTTACAATGCTTTCTTTTACATTGGACTCATCAGATCCATCAGATGGAAATGTCTTTTGGCCCACTCAAGGCGAAGTTTTTTGTATCGGTCGGTCAACAGTTGTTTTCGGCGAGATCTTCTTCCATACAAATTAAATTCCACTAGACATCTTCTAATTGTTCTAGAAGAAACTTTAACTTCTCTATTTTCCCATAGATCACCAGCCAGCTCTTTTCACCTATGATTTTCCTTGTGAATGGAGCAATACAATTTGACTCCTTTCTGCCACAGTGAGTTCACGTTTTTTAGTCATAAGAAGTGGTTGCACCTTTTTTTTCGGTTTTTGGTCTGTTTTCATAAGTATCAGTGTCTTGGAAACTTTTGCTGGTAACTTACACGGATTCCTTGAATACTCAATTTTTTTGAAATTTTCACCTGTTATTTTCCTTGTGAATGGAGCAATACAATTTGACTCCTTTCTGCCACAGTGAGTTCACGTTTTTTAGTCATAATATAATTAAAAATATTCACTTGAACTCAATAAAACATAAAAAGGCAGTGTTCACTTCAAACGCAGGTGTAATAATGATCCAAGCCCTAGTTGTTTATTTTTATGTAAACAAAACGTAACAGATCTGAGCCTATATTTATTTGTATTTCAAGATTTATCATAATTCTGTTTACATTTTTGGTTACCTTATTGGACGTACGTTTTTTAGAATGTTACAATGATATTTTAAAAACATTTTGTCAAATATATACAAGTTACAATATACATAAATTTAGATGTTATATTATAACTGCATGGGTGCTCCATACATTTGTCCAAGGCTGTATTGTAGTTTTTGTGTTTTTGACAAAATTATTTTTTTTTTTTTTAACTTATATCTAAATTATGGCTAGTATTGTTGTGGCCTTTTTGTATTTAAGGCTAAGGTAGTGTAAGTCTTCTTTGGAAAATAAAAAAATAATATAAAAAATTTAACAGCTGAGAATCGAGTTCTTGTGTGTAAGAGACATATAGAAGCGCCTACGGTTATACGCCATGATTCAATCTACAGTTTGAATCAGTTTAGTTTTGTTTTAAGGTATCAAACAAGAATAAATCTTTTTTAGTAATGAAATAAATTTAAATAAAATAACACGTTGGTATTAGTGAGAAATACGTTTTTGAAATTAAAAAAAAAAGCCATTTATGAATATATTTCTTATTAATTTAATGAAGCCTTAGATCCGAAGCAAATGCAGAAAAAATCTCTGGGATTTTTTAATTTAAATTTTATTGTGATGAAATTTTCGAAAATTATTTAAATTTATTAAAAAATTAAATGGCAGATCTTAGTACTGAAATAACGAGTAAAAATGATTATCAAAATAACAATATTCTTAGACAAAACCCTGAAATGTGTGAAAATTCAACATTCACTTAAATTTTTATAAATTTAAATGTGCACGTGCACATGTTTTTTAAATTTTTAAAGTTGCCGTGGCTCCGTGGTAAGACGGTTGCCTACGGAGCACAGGAACGCCGTTTTTATCTCCCCACCTGGTTCGAATATTTATCTTCCGATATTATGCACTCAGCTCTGGGGTCGACTCAGCCTCAAGTATTTTAAAATGAATACCTGTTTATACAGGGATAATAGGACTGGTAGAAATGTCGCATTGACCACGTGGCTTTCATATCTATGGCCGGCGGACTAGAAACGGACCTTATCTTCTCTGCCCCAATACTCCTATCTAGGCGTTGGGAACCTATTATTTATTTATTTAATGTGTATCCTTATAATAATTAATATTATTATTTTCTCTATGCACGAAAATTTACCAGGGGCCGGGATAATTTGTCAGTCCACTACTGATTTCTTGTATTTTTAATGTGGTCTGTGTGCAAATTAAGTTGTATTAAATATCGTTATTCATTTTTAAAAGTAAGATATAAAATAAATAAAGTTACCGCAGTATTATGCTTTTTATTGTCCTAAGCATGTCTTTTATTTTTTAAACATAGTTCGGTTTTTTTCTATTTTATTAGAAATAACGGCTAAACTTTTCCGAAACTTTTTTTAACATTAAAAGTATAACGTTTCTTTTAAACTTCTCAGGCTTAGAAAACCGCAAATCGCTGCACAAAACAAAAATAATACTTTATCTATAAACACAATGTTATTAAAAGTTGGCTAGGCATTATTCTTGGTGAATAGTATTACCACACGGAAGAAATGTTATCACTGGTCAGTTATTAAAATGCACTGCTTGGCAAAATTATTATTATTAAACTAGGAATGGAGTTATTCTACATTCTACAACATGATAACACCAATTCATATACAAGCCCGTCTCAGTGAAGTTGGCCCAACTATCTAAATCATGAAAATTGTGAATTTATGTTAAAATAAAGTAAATATTATTTAAGATAAATGGTTTTTGTTATAACAGTTCTTTATTAAAAGTATTTCACTAAAATATTTTACGATATTTCCAGTTATAAGTTATCATATGTGTATTCAGAAGAGAAGACGGCATGGAAAGGTAAATCACACAAGAGATAAAACTATAAAGTATCATTCACAGCTCATGTTTTAATAGATAGTACGTAATTCATAGTGTTAATGTTAACGCATAACAATGTTAGTTCTACACAAATCCGTATAAGCATTCATAGCTCCAATTTAGTGGATAAGCGTAAGAAAATATTTAACGCATAATGTTAAAAGTTTGTATACCTCAAACTTCTGACATTAACATTAACATTAAAACACTGAGAACTGTCAAAATGAAGGAATATATTATACTTGAAATTCGAATAAGACTTGTGGATGCAGCTAGTGACATAATTATTAGTAAAAATGTTGAAACTAATATTGAAAAATAGATGTGAAGTGAGAATTGTTACATATTTCAGGGTTTCGCAGGTATACAGTGATACATTTCAAAATAGACGAATATATTATACAGGAAATTCTAAAAAGACTTGTGGCTGTTTTTTTTTTATATAGGGTAAATTCGTTAGAGATGGCCATAGTTTTTTTAAGGTTAAATAAAACTGAAAATAATGAGATCACAAATAAATTTTTATTTCAAGGAAAATTAACATTAATCCATCTTTAAAAAAATTGTATAAAGATATTCTTATAATGCAAGAAACATACATAAAATTTTAGTCAAAAAAAAAACATAACTGGCCATCTCACCCGGCATGTTCGGGAGTGATGGCCGTAGAAGCACGGGATAGATGGCCGGTACTAGATTTCCCTTTGCCTTTCCCCTTTCCTGTAATTTGTGCTTGCTGGACCTCTTTTTTCTTCTTCTGTCCACATTTATAGCACATATTATCATATGGTGTACAATTCTCATGTACCCACAGGTCACAAATCAAACATTGAAACCAATCTTCCAAGAGCTGAGTTTTATAATAGTTTTCGCCACAATCAGCACAATTATCAGCTTCATTTTCAGCGTCTTCATCAGACGTATCACATAATATTGGTTCCTCTTCACTATTACTACTTACAGAACTACGTTTGACAGATTTTCGTTTTCTTACTACCATTGGTTTTTTAGTCTTGCATTCAGTTTTTCCTACACATTTTTGTTCTAGTCGAAGTTTACGCTTATTTTCTTTCATAATCTTTTCATCTTCTATGCTTTTTCTAAGTTTTATGTGGCCTTCCGAAGTCAAGAGTTTACCAACTTGCTTGCCACGCTTACGAGCTTCTATGACTTTTTGTGGAATAGGGGATATATCTTTTAAAATTCGAGAAGGCGTCCATTTATCTATGTCACTATTTTGTTGAGTAGATGTCCCTGGATTGTTAAAAGGTTCAATTTCAATATTCTGTTGAAAATCTGTTGGTTCAGGTAACGTTGCAGTTGGAGGGCTGAGTGGAAGAGAGTGGGTTACAACAGTTGAGTCACCACTAAAAGCATAATCGGGTATTGCTGTAGAATTAAAAGGAACAACTCCAGTAGCCTTGAAACCAGAAATCGCATTTTCAGCTGAAGCTGCTTTGCCCCAGGCTTTACTCAATAAGGCCCCAAATGACAATCTTGTAATTCGGCGTCCTGGATTTTGATTTATCCACAACCGGCATTGTTCGTAAAAATTAGATTTAAGGGATTTAAACACTGCTCGATCAAGGGGCTGTAGGTAATGGGACGTGTGGCTTGGCATAGAAAGTAGAATAATTTCGTTTTCATTAGCGTATTCAAGCATTTCAACTGAATTACAATGTGTAGAGTGGCCATCAAGTAAAAGCAATACTTTTCCCGCTGGCTTCCTCGGCATGAAATGAATTTTCAGCCAATCTAAAAATATTGTTGAGGTAATATAAGCTGATTTCTCGGACATAAACACATGAGAACCAGGTGGCATTCCATCCTCAAATTCACGCTTTTTGTTTTTGCCTTTCATTATGCATGCGGGTGGCAAAAAAGTTTCTTCTGCGTTGCAACAGGCGATGATAGTGATGGTTTCACCCTTTTCAGTGGATGTTACTGTAGATATTGCTTTGGCACCCTTTTGGGCGAAAACATATCCAGGGCGATTATTAAGCTGCAAGCCTGACTCGTCCATATTAAATATGCAATTTGGTTTCGACATTAAATCATTATCTATCAAAGTTTTCTCTAACAGACTAAAGTAAGCATTCACTTCATCTCTGTTCATAGCAAGACACCGAGCTATCGAAACTCCTTCCGATTTTCTCAGTACAATGTCCGGGTTTCTTCGTAGGAACATTTGTAACCAGTCATAGCCAGCCTTTTCCTTACATTTATTAAATTTATGGTTTACCTTTAACTGTTCAGCAAATTGGAAGGCAATCATTCTCACGTCCGTAATTGTTAGCGGGAAACCTTTTTCTTGCATCAATTTAATGTGACGGGAAAGTTTTTTTTCATTCTCCTCACCAAGCATGGATGTTGGTCCCATGGGTCCCTTTTTGTCATTGTCATTTTTGAACCTTCTCTCAAGGGTTTTTCGTGGTATGTTATAGATAATAGACGCTTTGTAAACTGACATTTCTCCATTTTTTAAGGTATTTATGGCGGCTTTCAATGAATCTTCAGTCCAGTTCCCCCTAGTAGCTATAGCTTTCCTTTGGTATCTATTTGGCATCTTTAACAAGAAATACAAGCATTAAAACAGTGTAAAAAAACATTAAACCCTATGGCCATCTTAACCTGCTCTTATACGGCCGTCTCTCCTTTTTGTATGGGTGAGATGGCCACATCAATATTCAAACTAACGAACAACAAGTACTTTACCATTTTGAGGTTAGAATGCACAAAAATATACACTCATGATAATAAACTTACAAAATCACAAAGAACTACTAAACATATTAGTTTCACAGGATGGTATAGAAACCTACTGTAAAATTTCACTAATGTATAATAAAATCAAGGCCTGTTTACTTACTTTTTGATTTATTTTTGTACCGAGTTTTATTCGGATGTTGTTCCGTGGCGTTGCACAAAGCGTACTGATGTAAATACAGCGTTATCTAGTAAATGCTTTAGATAATATTCTTATTGGTCATCTCTCCCGTATGGCCATCTCTAACGGTTTTACCCTATTCTGTTACAGTAGTTGTTTGTTTCGAATGGTTTTCTTGTAAATAAAACTGATTCAAATTAATAACAAAAGTTTGTATTATTTTTACATGCAATAAAGGTCTGATAAAAGGGAAATTTTCTTAAAATCCGTAATTTCATTCTGATAGCTACAAAAGCAAACTTTTTCGGGTAAAACTATTTTTTCTTTAATTAATAAATGTGGAAGAAATAAAAATCAGATATGCAGAACCCAGACTCCAAATTCCTGTTGACCGGTGTTATTGAAGAAAAATTGCTATGGTAGTCACTATTATTTATTCATGGGCGGTAGATGATGTAACGCTATGTTTATATTATAACTCTATTACTGTTTATTCTATATTATCTTGTTTCCTATATATATGAAGTTTATTTTGGTTTCTAATCTGTACTATCATGAAGTATTATCATTTTAAAAATAAAAATTGATAGATATGAGTTTAAATAACGAAACAAGTGTTTGTAGTTATATTTGATCAGCCCAGGTCAAAATTTCATGAATGGTAAGTGAATAATATACCCCTATTCTGAGGGGTTAAACTAAAAATGCTAAAAAACGAGGAATGCCTTGTACGGATAGATGGGATGTGGAAATTTAATTGTTGAAAGGAAAGTGGGTTGTCAATTAAATTTGATGTTAATTTTTTCAGATAATTTGTGGAGCTTAACTCACGACTCTCACTTAATGATTTAGTGGAAAAAATATTAAGAAGGGAACTATATGAGAGATCCCATAACTTTAAAGTAGATGAACTTCAAGAATTTCTGTTGCACTTTTTCAATGGCATTCTTTTGAATCTCATATATTGGATACCATACTATTGAACAATATTCAATTTTAGAGCGAATGAATGCATAGTAAAGTGTAAAGATAGCGTTTATATTTGAAAAAGTGTATGAATTCCTGATACTAAATCCTAGCATTTTATAGGAAGAAGAACAAATCTTATCAATATGCGAGTTAACAGTAAGTCTACTATCAAACTCAATGCCCAGATCCCGGGTACTTTCGCAACGAGTAAGGAACTGATTAAGCATCGAATAGGGGAAAAAAGTGGGGTTATATTTTCGTGTAAATGTCTTAGTGAAAGAATTTTGCATTTAGAAAGAAGGTTGAAGTTAAGTTTATTTAAGGTGCACAAATTAGTGATATTTTCCGTTTCGTTTTGTCGAATGTGGCAGTCATTATTTGAATAGTAAATTCTAAAAAATTTGAGATCGTTGGCAAAAACTAATCGTTCACTGACTATTACATTATTAATGTCATCAATAAATATTAAAAAAAGAAGAGAACCTAAATTTGATCCTTGTGGGAATCCGGAAGTGACTTTAAAAGATGAGGTGGTATGACCACAATAACAAACAGATAGATTACGATCTAGAAGATACGATGACAATAAAACCAAAAAAATAAATCCAAAAATTTTAAGTTTTTCAATGATAATTTGGGGATCAATTCTATCAAAAGCAATTACAATTAACAATATACGATTATTATATTATTGCTGAACCCTTATCGATTTCTCACAGTAAGCTAGGGTTCCGGGGAACCCCGATTGAGAAACGGTATCCTAGATGTTCAAGTCGGACTTGACTGCTCGATATTTGTTGTTACCTATATTCGTCCACAGGGGCACTTCGAGCGTGCTTACTGCCCAAGTGCGACCATCATATTGCCACCCTTAAAAATAGGCGCGAGCTTAAAAGTCGCAAGAACTAATTTTAGAATTTTGAAAGAATGAAGCGGACCGGAAGACATCTTGTGACTCACCTGCAACTTTTGAAAATCAAAAATACGAAAATGTACACATTAACTGGAAATACTACCAAATATTTCAAACACTTATTTCAAGGCCTCCAGGCGAGCATCCAGGAGGCCGGCTCAGGGGCTTGAGGCCCCTAAGAGCTTCAAAATCACGTAGTTATTACTTGATTTTGTCAAAATATATTAGTATATATATACCAGGTGTACAAGTATGAAATGCGTTTTTTTTTCAAACTTGCCGCGCAAACAGATTGTATAGTTCAAAGTTTCAACACATATGGCGTTTTGTTAAGTTATCATTAAGTGTCAAATGCGTATAGGTTATAATTTGAAAAGTGATCATATAGTTTTGTGTTAAAAATGTCAAATTTTGTGCCAAATAAAGAGCATTCGCGGACAGTATTACTGTTTTGTTTTCATTTGAAAAAAACTGCTACTGAATCATACCGACTGCTTCGAGAAGCTTATGGTGAATATGCTCCATCGCAAGATACGTGTGAACGATGGTTTCGGCGTTTCAAAAGTGGTGACTTTGATCTTACAGACAAAGAACATGGAAAACCTCCAAAAAAATATGAAGATACAAAATTGGAAACATTGCTACAGGAAGCCGATAGTCAATCACAAAAACAACTAGCAAAGCAGTTAGGCGTTAGTCAACAAGCTGTTTCCAATCGCCTACGAGAAATGGGTAAGAACCAGAAAGTTGGCAGATGGGTTCCACATGCATTGAATGAGAGGCAGATGGAAAAACGCAAAAACATTTGTGAAATTTTGCTTGCACTACACAAAAGAAAGTCTTTTTGGCATCGTATCATTACTGGCGATGAAAAATGGATTTGTTTTGAAAATGCCAAACGCAAAAAATCATGGGTGAACCCAGGCTCACCATCCACATCAACTGCAAGACCGAATCGCTTTGGCAAAAAGACAAAGCTCTGTACTTGGTGGGACCGAAAGGGTGTGGTCTATTATGAATTGTTAAAACCTGGTGAAACAGTTAATACCCAACGCTACCAACAACAACTGATCGAATTGAACCATTCGCTGCTCATAAAACGACCAGAATACGAAAGAAGACAGCAGAAGGTAATCTTTCTTCACGATAAAGCTCCATCACATTAGGCAAAAGCAGTTTGCAACACATTGGAGGCACTCAAGTGGGAAGTGCTACCCCATGCCGCTTACTCACCAGACTTGGCCCCTTCAGATTACCACTTGTTCACATCGATGAGTCACGCACTTGCCAAGCAGCACTTTTGTTCATATGAAAATGTGAAAGAATAGCTAGATGAATGGTTTGCGGGGAAAGGGGAAGAGTTCTACTGGCGAGGTATTCACAAAATTGCCTGAAAGATGGGAAAAATGTATAACTTCTAATGGAGCATACTTTGAATAAATAAACTTTTACTGTTCTTTTGAGTTCAATGTGTTTTATTTAAAAAAAAAAATCCGCATTTCATACTTGTAGACCTGGTATATGAGTAGAGACCGAATAAATAAGCACAAAAAATCACAAAAGTCAGGCAAAAAAACCACAAAAATGTGGCAAACAAGCATAGAATTGAGTACAAAAAGCACAAAGTTAAAATAAAACAACATTGTAAAATAACGAAATTTATTTAAATTTAAAAAAATTAACAATACATTCTGAATCTACATAGACTTACGTTAAAAATCTAACCAAAACTAGAGGTAAAATCCTACTCCTGTTGGAAAGAATTGAACATTAAATGTTGTTCTAAATGTGCCATAGTAAAATTTAGTTTTTTCTGACTTATAATTCTTATATGAAGAAAAGTTTCTTTCGACATCCACACTTGTTATGGGTGCGTATTTAAATTTAGATACAATAGCTGTATCCATGTCAAAATCATCGACATGCATACTCAAGCACAATACAAAGCATGCAGCAAATGTATCCTACAAGTAAGATAGTACAAGATATCCAGGCTAACATCCACAAAGCAACAACCCAGGGTACTAAGATCGTCATAATGTGGATTCCATCCCACATGGGCCTCGAAGGAAACGAGAAAGTGGATAATGCTGCAAAAGAAGATACTACAGAATCGATAACTTCAATCCCATGTCCCTTGCAAGATCTGAAAAAAGCAATTAGAAGAAAAACTAAAGAACACTGGCAGACCGTTTGAAAGAACATACACGAAAATAAACTTAGATTAATCAAAGAAGACACGGCGAGATGGAAAACAAAATACAACAGGAAAGAAGAAAAAATATTAACAAGATTACGAATAGGCCATACGAAAATGACACACCAACATCACTTCCATAATTTGCAACAGAGTATTTGCAAAAAATGCCAAGAAAACCTTACTGTACAACACATAATAATAGATTGCCCGGAATATACAGTTGAAAGAACCATAAAGAAACATAAAGTCGCGAATACCCTAAAAGAAGCCCTTGCGGACCACACACAAACCTAGACAGTACTCTACAATTTCTTAGAGAAATTAATCTAATCCACAAATTATAAAAACTAACTAAATATTATGTATGTACCTTATATGTTTATATGAATATGAATGCTATTATGTAATATCTATTGGATACCTAAATGTTTTATTCTGTAATATTATTAAGATATAATTTGTTAAATATGTACATATTATGTCGGACGCTAATAGCCGAAGTAGCTGAAGCGTCCTAAATAAAGCAATTAAAAAAAAAAAAAAAAAATCATCGACAATATACCCACATAGAATATTTGATATTTTCAATAATGTCTGGAACCCCTCATTTTTGGAAAAATCAGTTCCCGATAATCACGAATCCACTCTTCTACTATAGATTTTGTTTGAGCATTTTAGAACAATAAATAACTTTACACTAAATATATTATTAAAGAAAACACTGTACAAGACTTAGAAAGACAATAAAAAAACACTTGCAGTGTACAATGTTCGCTGCGAGTAAAAACCAACGAAATCAAAGAACACCCGAGAACATAATATAATCGTAGAAATGGGTTTAAGCATAATGATGCAAAGCCTTTAAATTTTACTTAACATGTGTATTTTGTAAACTATTTTTAATAATTGCTTGTACAATAAATATCTCGATAATTAACAAAAATAAAGCTCTATATAAGCACAAAAAGGAAAATAGCTTGAGAAAAATCTTTTACATTAAAAATGAAAAATTGGCAACCAGGTGTGATGCATCCCTTGCACCTCCGGGTTTTGGTTGTCTTTAATGAAATTGTTTTATGTAAATTAATAGATAAAAAATTGTTCTTTAGATATCAATTGCATGGAAAATGTATTTATATTATAATAATAAAACATAATTACAAAGTAACACAATAATTTAGCGTAACACTGACCGAACAAATTACATCAACACAAGGTTATTGAAATCAAATACAAAAACTAGAGTTGACTATGTAATAGCATCATAAATACAGGAAACATAAACTGAATAAGCTATTGATTGGCGCTTTTAGACTCCACTTGTAATACTGAAAGCAAGTTGTACCTGAATTACCGTTATAGAATTAGAGTGCACAATATACGAACAATTCCAATCGACTGCTGATCTGCCTTTACTTTCCAACGTCAATTCGCACGTAGCAAGATTACAGTTAGTGGGAGTCACTATAATTTATACAACTGCAATTTTGACTGCATGTATGCCTTATTTTATTTATTTTTCAACCGTTATGATTTTTCCAGAATTAGTCACGTAACTTATAATATACATAATGTATTGAATGATCGTCACAGGTTTAGTTCAATCGGTTCTCTGTCCCAAATGGTCTAAGCCAATAGATCTTATCCATATTAGGTTTTTGTAGGTAGGACGAAGAAACCCTTATAACGAATGTCTCTATTTGTCCGTAGGGATGTAACGATACTATCGATTCTACTATCGACACTCTTCTTTCAATACTAGTATTTTAGTACTCAATACTTTTTGTTTCAATATTTTACTGTAATAGATACTTTTTACTAGTATCGATACTTCTTCTTTACTGGTATAATTAATATCGGTAATATATGTATAGTAATAATGTACAGTAACATTGATTAGCAATCTTAGTTGTGAATCATGGTATTTGATATTAAGTCATTTTGAGGCCTGCATACCTGCTTTTGGCAGATACCAGGATTAATTAAAACAATTTTTGTTTCATCAGACCAAAGAATATTGCATCTTTTTGACCCGGCAAAGTTAGTGTTCTTTGGCAAATTGAATTCTATTTTCCCGTTGTCTCTTGTTTAACAACGGAGTTTTTCTTGCTCTTCTGGCTTTCAGATTTGCTTTTATAAGGCCTTTTCTTACAGTTGATGCAGAAATTGACAGGTCTAATTCGTTTTTTTATTTGTGTAGAAGTAAGAAAAGGGTTTAACTTTGCATACTTTACAATTTTTCTATCTGTTGTCGTCGAAGTTTTAGATATCCGACCCCGACTTACAGGTTCACTTACAGATTTCACTTTTGGCATTAGATACCATTTTAGTGGAGCATCCTAGCACATTCTGAATAATTTTGGAAGTTTTACCAGAAATCAACATTTGTAAAATCAACTGACGTTTCTCATGTGTGCAATGTTTAGCCCTACTCATTTTTACTAAAAAATAAGAAAGATATTTAATATTTTCCGTGGTTTTAAATATAAAATCAACTTACTTTCCAATATACTCAAAAATTTATTAAAGAATAAAACTGTTTGGTTAGCTAGTTTAGTAAAACATGAGAAAATTTGTAGACACTGCTATTTTTACACTAGAAAAAAGATGTTTTTGGTTTGTTTAAGGGGCAACTTACATATTTATTTAAAAAATTCAATGCTGCCAGTTTAAATATATTATAGATTTATTATATATACTATAAATGTAATGCAACTACATAAATAAATAACTTTAAATAAAATAAATACAATTTTACCATTTGCATTAAACCACTGCTATTTTTACGCACATGACTGTATATATATAGTTGAATATTTGAATATTAATAATTAATGCTATTACAATTAGTGAGTGTGAAAAAAGAACTATTGGCCCCTTTGTGTTAATCGACCCCATTGGGACTCCCTGGTATTATTATTATTATTTATTTATTTATTTTCCAAATCATACATTATAAACATAATATACACATTAATGTTGTCAATGAACAGTAATAATTAGTGATTTGTATGAGGTTTAGAAAATTAATAATACAGCCCCCATAATTATATTATTTAAAAAATTGAGAATAAGCACATACATATACTTGATAAATTGGGCAACTGCCACGAAGAACTCAAAGAGGTCTGTGTGTGGCTATATTATTTATTATTTGTATATAAAAAATGAGGGTTAAAGTTAACTAAATGAGTCGAAGTCACAAAAAAGGATCTTTTATGGAATATTACTTAATTTATATATAGTTCTTAAATTTTATTTTTTTTGATAAAAAAATAGAATAAATAAATATATAAAAAATAAATTATTTTAAATAGGAAAGAGTGTAAATAAATTTTTTCATGTGTTTTTTAAAATAACTCTTATAAGATTAATTGAATTTATATTAATATACTTTTGAAAATCATTATACAAACTCGGTATTACAGCAATAAAACATTTTGAACCAGTGGTTTTATGTGCTCGTACAAATGGCTCGATCTCTATGCCTAGTGCAGTAATCATGAGATAATTTATTCATATTAATAATATCTTGATTTTTTTCTACATATCTTATAATTGAATAGTAATACAATTACTGGAGAGTAAATATCTTAGTGTTGTTAAAAACTTGTGTAGTGGAAGAGAGTTGTGGTATTTTGAGCATCCTTTTAATTATTAGTTTTTGTATTATACTAGAGCAAGGGTGTCAAACTGGCGGCCCACGGGCCGCATGCGGCCCAATACTTGCATTTAAGTGGCCCGTAACGACTTCTTATACTATAATAATTTTTTATACTATATATAGTATAAACATTTATTTGAAAATTATTACGAAAATACCTCATGACAGAAGATGTCCGGGCTGCGGCGTCAAGGCTTCGGCAAGGGCGGAAAACCAATAGTCAGGCAATAACTGTTGCAGTTAGCCGTGCGATAGTCGGTAGATCAGTGATTCCCCGTGATTCCAAATAATACTCTCGTAAGAAGAGCTTTCAAATACCACTTTTCTATAGGTGCAACTGCTGTGTACAGTACCACTACGCTGATTTCGACTCGTTTTTGTTTTGTTGTTCGATAAAGCAAATATTTTGGCAAAATTTAATTGTTATTATTTAAATGTTATTTCCTTACTTCCTTCAAATAAATATTCAGAAAAATGGAGGAAAATAAAAAACAGAATAAGTAACAATATAAATATAGGCTATTCCAAATAGGCTATTAATTTGGACTTTTGGTAATTTTGTTTAAGCTTTGTAAATCATACTCACATTGCAAATTCTAGATTAAATTGATTGTTATTATAAAATGTCCGTTTCAATAATTTTAATTTTTTGTCATTCTTAATAAAAAATTCCCATTTATTATTATTATTATTATTTTTTTGTCAAATTTTTAATAAATGTCATCGTCTCTATGGTTTCACTGTTGGAATTTTTAATTTTCACATACCAACGTTAAACTTGAAATTATCCAAGCAAGGTTCCTTCTCGTGACAACCTTAAAGAACGAAATTCCCATTTAGTTCCGCCTAAACGTTTGGAATAGCCTGTACATAACCTGCGGCCCGCGTAAATTTTACTTGTTAGAAAAATGGCCCGAGGCTGAAATGAGTTTGACACCCTTGTACTAGAGTATTGAATAGAGCAGCAATTCTTAAACTGTGGTCCGAGGACCCCTGGGGGTCCGCGAAACAATTTTGACATAAACTTCCCCAAACATCCCCCAAATTTTCGCTTTTATTCAAATAACTCATTTAATAAAAATCCTACATGGTCAGGACTTTTTGTATTTGTTGTTACTTAACTAGTTACTGACATAACTAAACAATAATTAGGAAAAATTTAATTATTTTTATTCAACTGCAAATTATTTACAGAAAACATATTATAATAAGAACTAGTTTCACCAATATTTGACCAAGAAATGTTTGTATGAGCTTAACGGATTATAATTTGTAACTTTTTTAATTCTTTTCTACTATTTTTATTCATTTTATGTTTTTTATTCGTAATGCTAATAAAAGTGTTTACCAATATTTATTATAACGTAGTGCCTATGAGATTACTGAGCCAGAAATTAAGTCTCAAGAACGACGTAAAATGCCTAGGGTTGGGATGGGGTTCGCAAAAAAAAAAGTTGTTCAAGAGGGGGTCCTCGGACTACATAAGTTTAAGAACCCCTTGAATAGAGTATATATATACTAGTATAGATGAATGCTTTTACTACTTCAATTTTTAGATGAATATTTGACTGGTCTGCATATTTTTTATTATTGTCGCACGGTTAAATTCAATAATATTTAAAATATGTTGCAAAGATATTTGTTTATCCATAAAATATTTGAATATTTCAACCCATTTATAAAGGCAGGTCATTTCATCATTTTGTCGCTATTCCTCAAGTTTTTAATTAGTAATACATATGATTCATTCACCATCATCAATATTAATTCCTTCTATTTGAAATAGAAGTTAACATTTTCCTTAACCATGGTCCACAACGAAAATTTTGGTAGTAGCATCTATTCGAATTCCTTAACTTTTACGAACGCGATGTCCCGAATGATTTCAGAACTAAATTTTTGTACTTTAAATGACAAAACCAAATAATTAAAAACACGGACCTAACCGTATATAAAAAGACTGAACCAGAACATTTAAAAACAAAATTCGAACGAATTAAACACGAACTACACCAGTACCAATTTTATTTCACTGACGCATCAAAATTGGACAATAACTGCTCTATAGCTGTTGTTCAAGGCGAATAGGTGAAAACGCACAGTCTACCAACAACCTCAAGCGTATTCCAAGCAGAAGCGGTAGCAATTCAGAAGGCGCTCGAAATGGCATGAGTAACCACCTACAGCAATATAGCCGTATGCACCGACTCGCTAAGCGTACTGCAAGCTCTCGACGACAGCTACTCAACGGACACGAGGATCCAACGAATCCAGGACCAGATACAACAGATGATTGAACAAAGAAAATCTGTACAATTCATCTGGGTGCCTGCCCATGCTGGCATCGAGGGAAACGAACGTGCGAATTCTGCAGCCCGAGAACCCAACAGCAGCCAGGATGAAATATGCCATATTGCCCCAAACAAGATCTGTCTTAAGTACGTCTTAAGACAGACCATCAAGACAAGACTCTACTCGACCAGAACAAGTGGCGCGAGACTATGAACAATAAACTTAGAACAGTCAAAGACGACATACACAACTGGACCTCAGGTACCAATAGACGTGAACAAATAATCATGACAAGACTTAGAATCGGCCACACCAGACTTACGCATGAACACCTCATGAACAGACTAGAAAACAAAATTTGCGAGACATGTGACGAACAACTGACTGTTAACCACATATTAACCGACTCTCAACTATACACTAACACACGTACTAACTACAACCTACCACAGGACCACCCGACCCAACAATGACCAAGAATGTTTTGCAATTTTTACAATCCATTAATATTTTTAAGCTAATATAGTTATAATGTAAATACATGTAAATAATGAAGCATTGTAAGATAATAACGAAGACACCAATAGCCAAGTAGCTGACGTGTCTATAAATAAATAAATAAAAAAAATAAATAAAAAAAATGACAAAACAAATAACAATAAAGGAACATTAGTGGGTTCTTGCCAAATAAATAACTTTGGATGTCTTACATCAATACTGGAAAAATATCGAACAAAAAACATCGGTGACTTACTACACTGATATTTCTAAAAAATGTTGATATTGGCTCAAAAACTTGAGGCAGTAATACGGTCCTATTTAGGCAAGCTGCGTATAAAACCAAAATCATACTCAAGAAAAAAAGAAAGAAGTTAAAAAGTTAAAGATTGAAAACTTCTGGCATGTACATAAATATCTATAGTTATATTTTATTTCCTATTTAACAAAAACAATAAAAATTACAGTTTCAATAAACCCATAAATACTATGTCAATATATTAGTTATTGACATAAAATTAGATTATTTTTTAAATGATATGATATCACATATTTGTTATCTTACACAGTTAAGATAATATATATCTTCAAATTTAAGGATGTTGCATATAATTTCTTAAAAATACTTGAGCTTATTTACTTATACAATGTTCCATTACTCGACGAAAGTAACCGCGGTTGAACAAGTTTCGGAACGCGGTTACTGAAAATTTTGGTTACTTTTTTGTAACCAAACTAACCGTGGAAATATCGCGGTTAGTGTGGTTATTTCCTTCCACTACAAACTTCAGATCTAATGTAAACTACAAAAAGCGGGAATTTCAAAACAATTACAATAAGGCGAGAGTTAAGTGGAGGGAATTAATCGTTTCTTTGTAGTGCAAGTAGTAAATTATAATATTATTTTACTATACTTTATAATTAAAACAGTATGAATGAGTGTAAGTAACTGTTTTTTAGTAATATTGATCGATGTCGTGAAAAATAATATCGGGAAAAATCATTTATGTTCTTATATAATGTGCCATTGTAAACAAATACTAATAGAACAAATATTTTTATTAATAAGTTTGTAAGAGAATATCTATAACCTATAACGTCCATAAAATGACAGTTCAGTTGTCTGTTTTATCAACTGTGAGGTGAAGACCGTTCCGTAACAAAAACGCGTTTTCAGGTAACCACAACTTACCACGACTTTACCGTAACCGTGACCGCGGTAGTTAGGTGTGCAGTTACGGAACATTGTATTATTATTGGTTGTGAAGTAGTATCTTGCAAACATCTATAAGTATACACCAAATATTAATTGTTGAGTTAACGTGAAGTTTCGGATGAGATAAAATTTACAATATTCGTTAGTTCATAAATTATTTGGTCACTAGACGTAGGTACATTTCGGCTACAAAGTAATCGTCTTCAGTAGCTGAATAAAACTGAAAAAAATTAGTATTTATAGAAATTATATATACAAACCAACCTAATATCTACAAAATACATTTCTTAGACGGTAATGAAATTCTATCAGCCATTTGCATTTTGGAGGAGTAACATTATCAATGACCGAACTGATTTTAACGGCTTTGTTTCCTTAAATCTATTGATTAGTGCAATATTATCCCTAGCCTATTAGCATATGGGAACAGTTTCAACGAATGATAGAAGCCGGTCAAGGGGCAGTCGCGGCCGGCTTCCATCTATTTATTAAAATCTGGGCTAGATTGGTCAATAATTTTTCAGTAAAAATTTAAGACTCATTGCATTCCTTTGCGGCGTAACAGTTTGCCTGGGGGGGGGGGTTAATTTGAAGCTACGCCAGAGGCTTATTCCATATTAGTTTTCCTAAAAAAAAATTATTTGAAGTGTCAATTTACACACCTTTTGTAGATATTTAATATGTGTAAGCACGAGCGCAACCAGGGAGGTTCAGGAGCTTGATCCCCCCCTCAATGAGCTCAAAAAATTCGTGGTTTTAGTGATTTTAAGGAATACACTTGAATCCTAGATCTCATGAGCTTTTTACTTGTCCGACCTTAATATATAAGTATTGTAAAAGCGCTTCGAGCTTTAGGAAATGCACCTTGGTACGTTTCAAATAGAATGATCCATGAAGACCTCAAAATCCCTTTCATTACGGAAGAAATTCATACAGTTGCCAACAAATACCATGACCGACTCATTGGACATGAAAATGAACTTGTGGGAAATTTAATAAATGACCTCGACAACAGAAGGTTAAAGAGACTTTGGCCAAACGACCTACCGCAACACTGAATACACTGATATAACGGGTGTTTTTTTTAGAGGTATAGAACTTTAAATTGCAATAAAACAACGATGGATTATTCGATTGACATGAATTTTTTTTTATTCGAAAGATAATCTTGTGGCATTACATTAAATCATACCAACAAGACGGCGCAACATGTCACACAGCTCGTGCCACAATCGATTTATTGAAAAACACGTTTGGTGACCGCCTAATTTCACGTTTTGGACCTGTGAATTGGCCTCCAAGATCTTGTGATTTAACACCGCTGGACTACTTTCTGTGGGGCTATGTAAAGTCATTGGTCTATGCGGATAAGCCACAAACGCTTGACCATTTGGAAGACAACATTCGCCGTGTTATTGCCGATATACGGCCACAAATGTTGGAAAAAGTCATCGAAAATTGGACGTCCAGATTGGACTACATCCGAGCCAGCCGTGGCGGTCATATGCCAGAAATCATATTTAAAATGTAATGCCACAAGATTATCTTTCGAATAAAAATTCATGTCAATCGAATAATCCATCGTTGTTTTATTGCAATTTAAAGTTCTATACCTCTAAAAAAAACACCCAATAAGGAGAAACGTCACTGGATGTTTCCCTTACATGCCGACTACTTTCAACTAGTTTACTTAATACTCGCAATGAAGTATATTGTAAATTAAAAAATAAATCAAAAAAATATATATATACTTAATCATTTACTTAACAACACAAATGAATATGAGAAAAGAAATTATTCCCTCTCTGTTTAATGCAGTTTTTATACAAGGTATATATTTGGGGAGCTATGGGGAGAGCTAACTATAATCGATGTAACTCACTTATTATTTACTTAACATCAAAAATAAATGCAAAAGAGTAGTTAAGAATAAAGAAACGAGTATATTGTGTTCTACTTCAAATTGAAATATCTCACTTATCATTTACATTACAGCAAAATATACATTACAAGAACTGTACAAATATTGGATACTCCAGCCAGTGGCGCATTCGGGAGGGGGGCTACCCCCCAAGAAAGAGGGTAATACCAAATTTTTTTGATAAATACAGCTGTGTTCATAAGTATTAGGCACCCCCTGTAAAACAGGACGGCTACAAAATGACCGCGAAATCTGTGTACGTTTTGTTATGGTCTGTTAGTTATCTTAAAACGTAAACATTTAGAATCAGTTTTTATGCATTTTAAGCGTGTTTATATTATTCTTCGTTAGTTATTCATAGATAGTCCAAAGTGATAGTCGAAAAATGGTGACATTAAAAACTTTTATTTTTGAGTAATTATTTTTATTCGGTGATATTTTATTAAATACAAGTTTAGAAAACTATTTGTGTGAAGAATGCCAAAAAAACGCGAACTGAGTGAAGCTGAGAGGGCACAGATCGTCCTTTTATCTTCCATGGGTTTAAGTCAAGTGAAAATTGCCAAAAAAATTAAATGTTCACGCTGTGCTGTTCAAACCACGTTGAAAAGATTCAAATATGACAATTCATTTACAAACAAACGAAGAAGTGGAAGAAAACGGCGAACAACACAGCGAGAAGACCGCCAGTTGCTGCGCTTATCGCTGCAAAACCGTAGAAAACGGACCAAGGAGCTTGCTGCTGACCTCCAAGAAACGTCTGGAACATCGATTTCATTAGGAGGCGTTTAATAGAGCAAGGGTTAGAAGGCCGCAAGGGTAGAAAAAAGCCATGGCTCTCCGCAGAAAATATATACAAATATTGAGGCAACAAAACTCAATATTTGTTTGTATATTTTAAAATTTAAACTTAGTTTCGATCAGTTCCATCAAATCTGGAGACCTTTAAATATTACGATAAATTAAGGCTTTTCTTTTGCTACATTTCAGATTTTTGGTCACTCGGGGCCCCAGTTTGTGAGGAGAAGGAAGGGCGAGGAATACCGGGATGAGTGCATCTTACCCACATTTAAACATGGTGGAAGTAGTATAATGATATGGGGTTGTATGAGTACCCATGGTGTAGGAAATGTTTTTATTTGTGAGGGTCGTATGAACTCCGGTACCCACACCACCATGTTAGGAGAGATGTTAAGGCTGTCTGTTGAAAAAATTTTTGGTCAAAACTTGGGAGAAGATGTCAGAGATGTTTATTTTCAACAAGGCAATGCGCCCTGCCCCACTTCCATGGCATCAAGGAAATGGTTCTCTGATAATCGAATTCAGGTCTTAGATTGGCCAGCTCAAACCCCTGACCTCTCGCCAATTGAACACCTGTGGCCCATATTGAAGAGAAAAGTACACGAACATCCCACGACATCCCGGGGTGAACGTAGATAAAAAATTTTGAGCGAATGGGAGAAAATTACCCCAACCATTTGCTCAAAATTAGTACGTAGTATGCCGAAACGCATAGCTGCGGTTAT
This sequence comes from Liopterus haemorrhoidalis, assembly GCA_963971575.1. NCBI lineage: Eukaryota > Metazoa > Arthropoda > Insecta > Coleoptera > Dytiscidae > Liopterus > Liopterus haemorrhoidalis. The sequence goes on from OZ020611.1 coordinate 208,389,527, forward strand.
AAAAGCCCGAGAACGGGCAACAAAATATTAAAAATATAATAATTTTTATTCAATTTATTAATAATAATAAACATTTGTTTCAATATATAGTGTATTTTTAATATCCCAGCTCCTTTTTGCATATGTATTTAAAATTTACTAGGGTGCCTAATAATTATGAACACAGCTGTATATGTATTTGTATTTAAAAATAGAGATGAGGACCTGTTTTTTTTAGGTCTTTTTTACTTGTAATTTAGAAGCGAGGACCTTTTTTTTTAGATCATCACTTGTATTTCACAAGTGAGGACTTTTTTTTAGTTCATCACTTGTATTTCAGAAACGAGGAGCTTTTTTTTAGATCCTCACTGAATAATTTTTAAATAATTTTGTCTTCCAGCCCCCCAACCTCAAACAAGTTGCTGGGTGCGCCACTGACTCCAGCTGTTATCAATAAATCTGTACGTTTTTAATATCAGTTATGTATATATGCATGTTAATGTAGGAATACAAATTTATATTTTTGTTCGAATTAAAAATAGTGAATTCATATTATTAAACCCTTTCCATAAATTTCTGGGTTGCCGTTGAGAAGGTATACATTTGAGCTCAAAGCCGCAGTAAGGAAAAATTGCGCTAGGGGCAGAGCCGGGTTTTGGCGCCCTTAGGTAGGGTGACCATTTTCTTAAGAAGGCAATGCGGGACGGAGCAAGAAAAATGGTCCTCATCTCCCAAATCCAAGTGAAAAGCAAAAAAAAGGTCTCCACCTCCCAAATCCAAGTGAAGAGCAAAACAAAAAAAGGTCCTCTTCTCCCAAATCCAAGTGAAGAGCAAAAAAAAGGTCCTCATTTCCTCAAATACAAGTTACAAAATGCGGACCAATGCGGGACAAAATGTTAAAATGCGGGACTTTTGCGGGACGCATCTTAATGCGGGACAAAATGTTAGAATGCGGGACAGTCCCGCAGAAAGCGGGACGAATGGTCACCCTACCCTTAGTAAATAAAAACAAGGTTTTTCTTTACTACCTCTCTTAATTCTTACCTCTTACCTCTCAAAATTTAAGTGATGAGCCAAAAAAAAAAGTTTTCACCTCGCAAAATCCAAGTGACGAGCAAAAAAAAAAGGTCCTCATCTTCGCATGGCGCCCCTTAGCAAGCCCGTCAGCGCCCTTTTCCTTAGTGCGCTAGGGGCTATCGCCCCCCCCCCCCCCTTACTTCAGCTCTGTGTGAGGTCATGTTCTGGCGTCCCTACTAGAGACGTGCCCTGGGCCTGTGGCCTTTTCACACCTGCCTTTTACCGTTGCTGCTCCAGCTTGTAAAATTTCGGAACCACTGCTCTAATACAAGGGAAAAAAACATTGTTTATCTCTTATTATTTCCTTTAAAAATAAAATGCAAATAATATTTAACAAAATAAGTAAAACATTTACTTGTCATTCAGTTAACTGATTTTACCGCTTCAATCGCATGTTTGCAGCACTGCTAGTACAATTCCTACGCCACACTCATGTGTTCAACTTCAACAGCATTAGTAACTCTTCGTCAGTGTTGCTGTGTAGAGTGTATGACCGGTAAATAATAATAAGTGTACGTAATTGTCTAATTAAATTAATAATAATTGATCTACTTGCTTATAGTGCATCTTTAGACAGTTTTGTATGAACTAAATTTAGTGTCTGTGCCGTGTTGGTTTGTTTTTATTAGTTTTTGATTGTTTTGGTTTAAATTTGACGCTTGAGTAACGGAAAGGCGCGCTGGGATTTGACATTTTTTTGTTAAAGTGCTAAAAAGTTTTAAGTGTATATTTCTACCTGGATAATGCGAGAATAAATGTAAGTTTTTGACAAGTTTATCTTATTTTTTTTGCTGGGACAGTTCATGTCACAATTATATAGTCGCGTTGTGACTTGATTGTTATTGAACAACAATGATTTACCGGGCCGTGCCGAGCTGTTTTGGTTGTCAAAAAACTAAGAAATAGTAAAAAATACTATTTAACTGAAAATACGTCTATAAAAATAATTAGAGGTTATATTTGTTTTTGGTTTTTCGTCCTCATACTTCGTTTCTATATGTTTCAAGTGACAATAAGACGAAATATTAAAAAAAATAATTTCTGTCCGTTTGTCTTTGACAGTGTGTAATCCAATGGGGTACTCGGGAGGGATTTCCCTTCAAAAATTCCCCTCGGAGATTTTTTTTTAGCTATAATACGTGTTTAATCTCATGTAGTTCCCTCGGGCGCATGTAGTTCCCCCCCCCCCCCCGTTTCATGTAATAAGCCATATTAAAACTAAAATCTTGAAATATCTGATGATTATTTACTTTACATCAAAAACATGTAAGAAAATTTGTTGAATAAAGAAACAATTTTCTGTTCAACAGGGCCGCCAGGAGATATTTTTGGGCACGTGTAAAATATGGCCGGACCCACTTCTTAATAAAAATTAATCTCATAACGAAGTACTGACAATTGTATGCACACGAAAAGATAAATGATAAATCCTTAATATGTTATAAATGGAATAAAAACAATAAAAATATTACTGCCCGGAAAACGCGGCGCCGGATTCGATGTGTTTACACCTAGAGATAAGGATCTCCTTTGATTTACACTCGCTGCCCCGAAAATGGGCCAGGCTCTAGATTAGGGGTTCCCAACGAGGCTAATATTGAACCCCTGGGGGTCAGTCGGCTTAAAGCTGGAGTCGATTGAGGGTCGATAGTTCTTTTTTCGTATTCACTAATTGAAATAGCATTAATTATTATTTTCTATAATATAATAAATATTTTATAAGCATGATAGTATACTACAGATTTAATTAGGTTGTATATATTTATATTTTGTCGTATAAGTTTATGTATTTAAGGTAGTCCGTTATGTTTGGGAGTTTTGTTTTATTGCTGAGGGCTTATGTCTGATGGTATGTCTGTCGTTCGGTAGTGTATTTTACACAGTTTGTAATAATATGTTTTACTGTCAGTGGTGTCTGGCAAGTTTCACACTGTGATCTGTCTTCTTTTTGGAAATTATGTTCGATTTTAAGTCTGGTAATGATTATTTGGTCCTGTCTTTTGTCTGATGTCTCCCAGGTTTTCGATTGTTCTTTTATTTGTCTAAGTTTATTCGTCGTTTGGGTCCATTCATTTTGCCAGGTTTCTTGGATTTTGTTTGTTATATGGTTCTTACAGTTTTCGGTTTCTGTACTGATTTGTACTTTACTGAGACGCTTTTATGGAGAGCGAAAATCATGATGTCCTACGAAATTTCAGATTGTTCTATAAAAATATATATTTCGTTAGACCTAGCCAAATTTATTCCAACCATTGCTACAAAACGACAATAATTTGATTAAAAATCTGTAAAGCATCTTTAAATATTGTACCTTTTAAAATGTGTTAAATTGTCTGTTAGTGTTTTAAAATCCGTTGAAACTTGCAACAGGTTTTATCAAAACTTGCGTAACATAAATACGGTATTAATATAGAATATATTGAAATGTACAGATTATTTTGCAATAAATGTTTTGATTGACATTGAAAACTATTTATTTACAGGTGTTCTATTATGTAGTTGATAGATAAAGTTATTTGTTACAACATAACTAATGCTTAGTTCTTTCCTATTTATATATATTTTAAATAAAAGCTAATGAGGTCGCCAGGGTCCTCTTGATTAAAAAACATAAGCATTTTCCAAATTATCTAATAGCTATTCTTTTATTTTTCTATCATATCTGTTTCTTTAAATTTCATTTTGAATCTTGGATTTAGCAAAGAAGCCAAATACACACTTATTTTCCAAATATACTGAAACATTTTCTCAACCGTCATGTTGATAAAATAAAGATAGTTTAAAACATGTGTGAGTCGCAGAAATATGTCGCGGGCTGCATGCGGTCCACGTATCGTAGTTTGGCCATCTCTGGTATATAGCAATAATTATGCAATCATACAAACCGTACAATCAGAGGTACTATACATGTATCACTAACCGGCATATACATTATAAATATAATAATTACATATACATTATAAATAATCGGTGGCTGATATGGCAATGCCGATTAATCGGTAATCGGATAATATGCTTATTGGTGCAACCCTAATTTGAAGCATTTCTTTGCCATATTAATTTGAAGTCAAAATTTGTTTAAAATTGATTCACACAAACTGATGTACCGATAATGAAATGGTCATCTTAGAGTCCTGATTTTTATCCATATGTGTATCTTTGGGGGAGCATTTGTACAGGCAAATTCGAGAACATGCAATTACAAACAGCGACCAATTGTTTTTATTGAACTAAAATTATTGAACAAATATAGAAAAACGCCCCTCTACAAATGTGTACTAATTTGGTAACTTTATTGCCAAGAAAATGTTTTACTTAGATTAAAACAAAGAACTACTCCACTAAATATTGAATAATTATTTTAATTTTTGCATTTCAGTTTATGTTTTTAAGTTTCCATACGGTTTTGTTCACGATCTGTTGTACCGACAATTATTATTACACTGATTAGAGCAGAAGTCAGTCGTTTGTTGTGCTCAATGCAGATTACAGAATATACACTGGTTAGGGTTGTACATCGAAGGCAAAACATCGATGTTTAACATCGATGTTAACATCGGCGCTTACTATCGATGTTGAAAAAACATTGAAGGAAAAACATCGATGTATCGGAAACATCGATGTTTTATTAATTTAAAAATAGCTATTTATTTATATTATATAGGTTTTATTTAATAATGTAAAGACAAAATACGAAAAAAGTAACATATAATACACAAAAAGCATTTATTATATTTTGAAATAGAAATATTCCTTTTTAATAGTAATTAATTTCACATTAACATTATTATACCCAATATAATAATCCTAATTTGTACCTACAGTCTATTCCAAACAATTAGGCGGAAATAACCGCAATTTTCATTTTTGTAATTTGTCATTAGATATTTTTTTATATATTGAAGTTGACTTTTCCTGAATAAAATGATCAAAAGCTTCAATCAATCGGTAAAAGTAACTAGAATTGAAAATCTAGTTCCGCCTAAACTAAAGGAACAGACCTTACTATTTTTACATTTCTAAAATGAAATATTGGATTTTATTACAATACTAATATAGTAATCTTAATGTTAATTTTATATTATTTAATATAAAAATAACACTCTCATACACAATTATTTTTATACTTTTTTAAGTTGAAATAAAGTCTGTTCCTTTGGTTTAGGCGGAACTAGATTTTCAATTCTAGTTACTTTTACCGATTAATTGAAGCTTTTGATCATTTTGTTCAGGAACAGCCAACTTCAATGTATAAAAAAATAGCTAATGACAACTTACAAAAATCCAGGGATTGGAGGAATAACAACTGGGAAAGTGTCAACAAGACTCAAAAAGAAAGTGTGTTTGCGTCTTTGGTCGTTAGCATTGTTTGCAAAAATTAGAAGTATCTTCTTATTTTTTAAAACTAACACTATTAGTATTGTTATATCACAATAGATGGCGCTTATATTTTGTGTACTTTTAATAAAAATTAAATTTTTAAGATTCCAGCGCCTCTAGCGGTAGTTTCTGAATTTCAAAGTTTAAACATTGACATCGGTAGTAGACATCGATGTTTTATCGATACTATCGCCAGCTGACCATCGATGTTTTTAATACAAACATCGATGTTTTCGATACATCGATGTTTTTTTCCCATCCCTAACACTGGTAAACAAAAGAGGTAACTTCAATATATACAGCAATTATTATTAATTTTTAAGAAAACAGAAAGGCAATTTTGCTTTTAAAACTGTTGATGGAGTGGGCCGAGACTGCTTCATCCCGGAGAGAATTCCAGATGTCGAATATGCGATTGGACAGGAAGTTTTCACGTTATTTAGTGCGGTATTTTTCATGCTTCAACTTTAAGTAGTTACCACGAAGACGTGGGTCAGCATTGAGATGAAATAATGGCGACATGTCTGTGAAGAATTTTCCTGTTGTTATTCGATACATCTGGATCACATCACCACGGGTTCTTCGATCTGTCAGTAGTGGGAGATCGAGTTTTTTGACGATCATTATATGGCAGGTGCTTTTAACTTCTCGGGAGTTTGGTAGCTCGTCTCTGAACTCCTTCTAACAACTGGATGTCGCGTTGTAAATAAATTCCATCTCAGAATCCGGATCTTAATCCTTTTGAGTAACTTTGTAATTTGGAAGCATGTATTTATATAGGCAAATTTGCAAACATAAAATTACAAACAACGACCAACTTTTTAAAATTATTCAACAAGTATGGAGACACATCCCTCAACAAATAAGTGCCAGTTTGGTAGATACAATTCCAAAAAGATGTTCAGCTGTGATTAAAATAAAGGGTCACTACAAATTTTGAATAAATGTTTTAATTCTTGATTTTATTTAAGTACTACTTCCAGGTGACATCATTACACTTTGCATATATGTTTGCAATGTTAAGAACTTATTGACATTATAATTTTGTCGATAGCCGTTTTGACTGTCCTTATTATATCATCTACGTTTGATGATGATAATTTAGATTGTAACGACAGAAGGCTTTTAAAAAAAACTTGCAAAAGTGACAACTTTTTTGGGATAGAGGGTGTACTCCATTTTCCTTATAATACACATGGGTCTCTATTTATGATTCTTATCAATCCGAAATAGCTAAAAGTTTGTTATTAAGTAAGTTAAAATAGTTAAACAGTGATGTCATAGAATGAATGTATCAAAATAATTCGGAATAGTGTTACTTAATTGAGGCTACTAAAATAAACAAAAATTGAATGTAAACATAAACATGTATTTTAAATAAAATCTTTTGAAACTAGAACTGTACGGTTGGCTTAATTTTAGGAATTTTAAATTATCAAATAATTAATGCAACAAAAAATATGCACCAGTATAGTATGATAAACGAAAGTAGCAGCCTTATTTTCTAGACAATTTTGGAAGGATAAAAATATTTGACCTATGAAAAAAATATATGATCTACAGAATAGTACCTATGAAAATAATAGTTCACCTATGTATTAAATAATTGATCTATAGTAATATTTACCGACCTATGAAAATAATTATCAACCTATGTAAATATTTAATAGATCTATGGAAATAATCATATACCTACTGATATAATTATTAATCTATAAAATTTGATCTATAAAATTAATACTTGACCTATAAGTACTCTTGCACTCTATCGCGAAGCGAGCTACCCATCTTCTAGTTTAATATCAAAACACTATCTTAGGTTAGGTTAGGTTAGTAAGGGTTTGGTTAGAAGAAGCCGAGCGAAGCGAGCTACTCATCTTCTAGTTTAATGACAAAACACTATCTTAGGTTAGGTTAGGTTAGTAAGCAGATGTCACTACTGTCTATAGGTAGTTTAGTATAGATCAATTGATAATTTTCTATAGGTCAACTATTAATTTACTATAGATCATTTTTTAATTATCTATAGGTAAATGCTTGATTTTTCTATAGGTAAAAATATAAAATTTCATAGGTAATATTTGAATTATTAATAGATCATAAAATTAGGATCCATTTTTGAATTTGGATATTTTTATTCAAATTGATCTATTAATAGTTTCAAACATTTTTGCTTAGTAATTTATGTAGTAATTGTTTTGTGCTCTACCTTATTTTATAGTTTCTAAGCCAATTAATTTAATTGATATAAAATCTTGATATAAAGTAGCACAAACGTGTTTACATATAAGCAATAATTTTAAATTATTATTATTGCGTGAGATATTGATAAAGTGCCCCACAGCACTCCTATTCTATTAAACAAATACTAATAAACATGTTTAATCTTAAATTGAACATTATTCTATAAAAAAACGAACAATAGGCATTTACTCTTATTAAAAATTTTATCTTTTAATTTTATAAAGAGTAATATTATTTAAAAATTATGTAATAATACAAAAATCTTATAATCTAATTAATACTCCTAATAAAGAAATAATCATTTATTGCTATATTGAAAACTACTATCTAGACCAGTGTTTTTGAAGCTTTTTTCCATCGTCCAGAATTTCACGGCACATCCCGAATTTTTGTCCTCTATAGAGGCGTCCCTAAGGGGCCTCTTCAAATGGTTCAAATTCTTGTTGAACTATTCGCTTTCTCATCAATGTATATTATTAAGAATTATTTCAGATTTTTAGATCAACCCCTCTGGGAAATAGGGTGCGACACAAATTTTTTTTTGACAGTTTTTGACGAAAATTCTCTAAAAAATATGATTTTTGAAAAATAAAAATTTGTTTATCCACTCATTAAAAGGTTTATTTATTGACACCCCACTCAAATTTTTTAAAAAATATTAAATTTTTCCTTGAATACATACATATTTATATTTATTCCGCGATGGGTTTTTTGAGCACTCATAGTTTTCATATACGTGAGTAAAAGGTTTAAAATCATGCCAAATTTCAACTTTCTAGGTCTAGCCGTTTGTTTACAATTTGTACCAAACAGATACATGGGTGACGTTATAAGAGTTTTTTGGTCATACCTTATTTTGTTGTGTGATGTACTAGTAAAAAAAAAAGTTTGTTTTGGAATGTTTCTCGGTTTTTTGGGTTAGGCCCCATTTTTGAAGATCGATGTCCAGAGACTGGCTGATTAAGAGTTGATTACTCTAGTCTTCAAGGTGTTTTTTTTTCGTCGAATCGGCCGTCTAGTCGCAAGTCTTCTGTAGCCTGCCTTTACAAATGAAAATTTATGTACCCAAATTATTTCAAGTCAATATTTTGTATTTATTAAACACAGGGGCTTTATGATTAGCTTAGACTCTAAGCCTTAGAGCTTTAACAAGGTTTCTTAAACATGCTTAATATATCCTGATAATTGTATTACATTATGTTATACAATTTATATAAATTATTTAATTTGTGTAAGTAGAACTTGTGAATAAAAGTGTTAACTTTTTTAAAGAAATATTCAAGAAATTGAGGTTAGTTACTCCCAGAGTTCAACAATACAATAAGTTTTATATATTTCGTAGTATTATACAATAGTAAATTAAAATTATTCCAATGAATTATTTATATTAAATAAAAAACATTTTTTCTAGTGTTGCGTCTGAATATGTTCTGAATGTTATAATTCAACGAATGATAAAAATCTGCGGATTTTAAATATTTTACATTTGTTGTTAATTAAATAATTTTTATTAAGAAAGTATTCATAAGCCAGCATGATTGTTCGACCATTATTATTAGATCGTTAGGCACTGTGAGTTTGTATTAATTTTTATCTGACTACACAAAATCTCTATCTAGTTTTATTAAGCGTCTTGAATTCCTGACAGTTGATTACATCATTTTTGGTGGTGTCTCCCTAAAGGCCGAGCTATGTTCATTTTCCTTCGCAGAGTGTCTTTAGTCTTTACTATTCTGGCCTCTTTAAACTTGAGGGCAAATAGCCATCGTTGCTGGGCGCCAAAAATTTTAACTAACTAAATAACTCTTTCAACCAGATCACATGTCTTAAGTCCAGTTCTACACTATACTTTTTTCAATATTATCCAACTCTGACGTCATTTCAACTTTTGATACTACAGAATATAGTGAGGGGAAAATAAGAGACAGCGATACCTTCCATCTCTTATTACTTTGTCATTACGGCCAACTTAAAAAATTCTAGGTTCAGGTGACAGACAACAGTTTGATTATCGAACCAATTCTAGTAACCAATTTATAAATATTGTTTGATTGTGTTAAGTTTATATTTAATTATATGTTGGAAATAAACTTCTTATCAACTTAATGAACTTCTAAAAGTTATAAACAAAAACTAAAAAGTTGGTAGTTGGTACGACTATGAAGTATACAACTGTCACCCAAAAATTTGACCGGAGGTAGTTTTGAAAATAGTGTAGTTTTTAGTGTAGTATCGAAAGTTGGAAGGAAGTATTGTGTTTTACATGATAATTTTTACGTCAGTACTACGCTAAAAATCTGTAGTGCTTCGCAAAAAAGTATTAGAACGGACTTTAAGCTATATCTACACTTGTGCGCTTTCGTCTTCAACTTCGCTTTCAACTGTTGTTCCGCTTTTCATCACCACGTTGTCTTGGACATGCCTTAAGGCGCCTACAAACGGTGTGGTACGTAACGACCAATGTTTACATTTGTCTAAATTCTCGTATCGTGTATACGGGTAACACATCACAAGTCACAGCCAATGTACGTTAGGCTTGGTGTTGGCCGACGTTCCCTTCCGATGCGGTATTCTAATCAGAAGTCAAAGGGGTTTGACCAATGTTGGTGTAGACTTGCATACGCATGTCACTACCGTACACAGGACGCGCACACACTTGCCATCACATCAGTCGAGACTGTTGTGCTCAAAAGGAAGGTTATAACCATTTTTGCTTAATTATGAAGTTTACTTAAAGCTAAAAGTAATTTTTTAAATTTTTAAACTAATTTAAATATTAAAAGCAAGATCGAAGCTGCGATCATAACCTCACTTTCCTTATCAGATGCCATTTTACTAACGTTGGGCCATGTTCGCTATTTTTGCACTTGCTGACGCTTGCAAACGCTGACGCTTAATTGACACATCATCTGGATGATACGCATATACAAATGTCCACCAATACTAAATGTTACTTCCAACGTTGGTACCAACGGTGGCCAACATTATACACATCGTTTATGTGCATTTAGATTGAATGTGTAGGACGCATGCTTTCAACTGTCTACACTTGCGCGGCTCCTCAGTAGTTATTCAATTTTAGACAAGTGTCGACATGAAGTTACAATGGATATAACTGATTCTGCTATGTTAGCGGATATAAGTGCTGCAATTTAGGTGCTAAAATCGCTACTTTTTCACATCTTTCACAGTTATGCCATAATTCGTGACCAAATCAGTTTAAGTATCGTTTATCTCCATTTTGTTTGTAGAATCTTTGTTTGTAATGTTCCATAAGACAGTGTTTCTCAACATTTTCTGGCCTGGGACCCCCCGAAATTATGTGAATATTGTCTGCGGCCCCCCTATACTATGGTGTATCAAGATAATGGGAACACGATTTTTTTCGAAAAAGCGACGTGTGAACAAGGTGGGAAAATTTTTGAACTAAAATTTATCCACAAAATTGAACTGTAGTATTGAAATTTTCCAGGAAAACCCGGAAGTACAGGATATCAAGGACAATTTCGAATTTTTAAATGGGAACGTATGTCATATTGGATATCTTTGGATAGAGCTTTTCAACAACTTTTACTGAAACATTCTTTTAATATCTTTTACGGTTGACAAAAAACTGTGATATTTTTAAATGACGATTATATTCCCTATAACGACTTGAAAGTAAAGTATTTTTATTTACGAGTGTGCAAAGTGTCTTCCATTTTAATTTAGACACATTCGCATCCTTACTCTTGAGATATCTGTAGCTCGGAGAGCAATTAAAAAAATATATAATAAAAAATATTGCACTTTCAAGTCGTACCTACTTCAAAGTACAACTTGAAAATACTTGAAGTACCTCCAACGCGAACCATTGTCAGAGAATCCCATCAACCGACACATACAATTTATTTTACCTTGATATAGTCTACTTATAGTCTGTTTATTTGATTAAAGCGGAACTATATTTTCAAATCTAGTAATTTTTATCAATTAAATGAAACTTTTGATCATTTTGTTTAGTAAAATCCAATTTACTCATTATAAAGTTAGCTAGTGACAACTTAACCGTTTGAAATAGTCTGTAGTTTAAATTAGTTGTCAAAATAAGTAAATTATGTTTAAAAATAAATAGAATATTTATTTTATTTATGTTATGAAAGGTATAATTTTATGAATATAAATGTAAGATATTTATAAATATGGATCAAATTTATATCTTGCAAGATTGAGTGAATTTTTATTATATTTTCATGTTTCGATCTTGTATGACTTCGCGGCCCCCCGACGAAGTATTCACGGCCCCCCGGTTGAGAAACACTGCCATAAGACACAATGTAACCTATGATCAATACCGTAATGAGAGTTTTAAGCGTTGGTTGCAAAACTAACATGCGCCTTCCCGAATTTTTGGCATTAAAAAAAAAAAAAAAAGAAAGAAGCCGGGTCGCAAGTGGTGACAAAAAGGAAGGAAGACGGAATGAATAAAAACAAACAAAAAGAAAAAAAAAAAAAAAACGGACCGTAGTAAAAAAAAAAACCTAAAAATTTTGCACAATTACGCCGGTGGTTAGCGCCACTTCCGCCACGTCATAGTTACGGGGCTACCTCTAATTTTCAATAAAGGTCAACGTTTGTTCTGACGACATAGTGAACAGTAAATACAAGCATAAAACAACAAAAGCAGAACAAAATTTTCGTAAAAAAATGTTGTGCAGAATGTTGAACAAAAATCCACTACAGGTGGAAGATCCAGATCCAGTGCATCGTCTTGTACGAAACATCTGGTGCAACATCACAATCTGAATGCTCAGAATGTGAAGGTAGAGCTGTTTTGGACACCGACACGCATTGGTATTAAAGCTAATGAAGAGGCTGATTTAACTGCAAAAGCCGCCTCCCACAGATCTATGATTGATGCGAGTTTCACTTTTCCATACGACGCAGAGTCATCTGAAACATCTGGTATTAGTTAAATGGCAACATGATTGGAACAGCATCAAAATGTAAAGTTGAGGCAGATTAAGAGAGAAGTTAAACCATGGCGTTCTTCCGGTAGGATTAATCGCAGGGAGGAAACTACCATCACACGTCTTCGTATAGCCCACTGTTGATGGACCCAAGGACATCTCCTTCGAGGTGAAGAGTGTCCTATTTGCGAGACGTCTAACACAGATTTGTTTGTGTTCGACAGGTTGATACTCTTCCTGAGGGAATCGAACTTATTGTTTTATGTTTAAAATTTTGGACATGTTTCATGTTTCATCAGATGCATGCATCATGTCAATGCATTGACGCATGTAAAAGTGCACTAGTAAACAAAATATTACTTTATGCCTTGATGAATGTCTGTTGGGTAAAAGTTGTCCAAACGGTTGAACCGATTGAGTTGAAATTGGTCATGAATATATACAGTCCTTTGCCTTCGACACACATATAGGAAAATTACCGAAAGATAGAAACATAATTTGAAAAAAAAAAAAATTATTTTTCGAAAAAAAAAAGGTTTTTAATTTTTTTTTAATGGTACTAATACATGCCAAAAAAATATTTTCCCCACTCTATTTCCAACAGAGGTTGCAAATATGAACCGAAATAGTACCCGTAAATGGAAACTTTGAAGAATCATCCACTGCAATAAACTAGACGGAAAATAATTATCATTCCCAAGAATGATAATTATTTTTCGGGAGAACTATTAAAGTTCTCTCGTAATAAGTTCTTTAAGAAATTCTGTTTATAAACTATGACATATTTATTATTTCCTTATTTGCAATATGATTTCAGTAGTCAATAACAATATATTATAATATAATCAAATTATGTACACAATATATAAATGCATTTTTCAACAATGTTTTTATATAGGAAATATTCTTATCTACAGTACATTTTTCAAATTTTTACATGCTAATACCCCTTGTTAGAATCAGATAATGTGAATAAATCATAAAAATTGTTGTTCTCAGAAGGAAGATAGGTTTTTTGCACATATTGTAACAAGGTGGTAGCGCATAAAACAATGGTATTCGTTAAAAAGTTCTCATACTTTACTGCATTTCATATAAAAGGCAAAATGCACTTGATTATAGTTTTTGCTGTTGTATTATACACTAGCTTCATCTAATGTTTATAAATTTGGTTTCATTATTACTTAATCAGAGGTTGAGAAAGATAAAAAGAGTATCAGATCAATTCTGTAAAAAGTTAGTATAATAGTTACTGTGTAGTAACGTTACTACAAGATAACTTTTATAGTGACGTTCATAGTAACTTTAACATTTTTCGTATCCATGAAAATGCAAGTGGTGTTGCCAAATGCTGTAAAAGTTTCCAATTTTATGTTTATTTGTTCTAAATTCATTGAAACTAAATGGAAAAAAGATCGGAAACCTGTAAAACTTACAAAAATTAGGTAAAACGGTATAAATATGAATAACCATTTGTAGAATACTGTATCTTCACAGATAAGTGCATTTTACAGTCGGCAACGTCGCCAAAGCATTTTTTTTTTAATACGTATTTTTTATTGCATGTTCGCCAAAAATCTTTTGTCTCCCACCCTATCTAAAAATCTGAAAAAAATCTCCATAATCAACATTAATGGGAACCGGAGTAGTTAACAGACATTTTTGATTAGATTAGTTTTTCGAAAAATATCGATTTTTTTGTGGCGTTAAAAAAAATATTTTTTTAAAATTTATTGTCTGGTATAAGAAAAGCTCTTAAGACGTAAATTTTGGAACGAAAGGTAGTTTTTAAAATTCGTTAATAAATCCGCTGAAAAGTTTCGTCAGCTGTAATGATGTATACGGATTTTGCAGTGCCTAGGTTGGTAGATTTTTTTAGCATTCCCTTACACCAATCAACACGAGCTTTTTTATGAGCTTCGGTCAAATTATTTTCAATTATTTTGCGCACAGCATCGATGTTTTTTGAATCACAACTGATTTTGATCGACCTTCACGAAATTCATCATTGACTGACGCATGACCCCGAAAACTTTTCTGATGATGCTTCATTACCAAAAGTTGAACGAAACGAATCTATGCATTGTTGTTGAATTTGGCCTTTACTAAAATTGTAAAAAAATCATCCAACGAAAACCTACACGACTAATATCCATTTTTTCATAAACTTGTTTTTTTTTAAACGCTCACTGCCAACAAATTACTCGGTCAAATGTCAAATTTTACGAATATAGTAATGACACATTTCAATATTGCGATCTAGTGGTCGTTCATAAAAGGTAACTCTCGTATTTCGTCTCCTGCAATATATACCTACACTCAAACATACATATTATATATATATAATTAATGCATATAATTTTCTTCAGTAATGGCCATTTTCTATTATATCTAAAAGTTCCATTTGAAACCAAATATCCGCCATTTTATCTTCATAAGAAGTTATTACCTATAAACACCACCATTTGGCAGTTGCTATGGTGGGAACTTTTATAGTGACAAGTTACTAAATATTCTAGTAACTGTTGCTTTACGGAATACGAAATACTCCAAAGTTACTATGGTAGCAACCAATCTTGATCATAGTGACAGATTTAGTATTATTATTACTAAAAACTTACTGAAAATACACCTTGTGGTAGCCCTTTAATATTTTCAAATGTGATGATTAGAGGAGCGTCATTTAAAAGAAGCAGTTTAAAAATTTTTTACACATCCTTAACATCACTCGTACAGAATATCCGTTAACTTGGTTAACTCTACCATAGGTCTAAATTAGAGATGTGGTCAAAGACAATTTTAGCTATAATCGAACAGCAAAGTATTAAATTATAGATTTTTTGAATGGTTTAGAAAAAAATTGTACCTTTAATTATATAGCCGAAATATTTGTCGTTTGAAAAAACTATACATTCAAAAAATTCATAAAAAAAATGCAAAAAATTTAAAATTTGATAGCAACTTGTATTGATAAGAAATCGGCTGTAAAAAACCAAGTTAGCCAATCACAAGGTCGCTAGAACCAGTCTATGGCTTGTTATTATACGTTCATTGCGTACTTTTACTGAGCATTTTAAATGAATTTATATCAATATTTTAACGACCTTCCAACGTTCTTGAAGGTTCACGCACGGATTTTGTTTGTTTATAAAAGAAGTTATCATGCAGATTTGTTCTGGACGTAAATATCACGTTACTTTTGTCAATAATGAATTATTTATTCATCTTATTTTGGTGTTTAGCTGGATATAACTAGATTGAAGATGTAGTGAATTACTGTATATTCATAATCACTTATGTATATATTCTTTATACCCTACGCCTTGCGGCGTTCAGGGTATTAACCATTACAAATAGAAATAAAACAATAAAAAATAAGTAACGTACAATATAATACAATTTACAATAATGACTTATGTACATTGGTGACCAGCAGGGGCGGATACAACCGGCGGGCTACAGGGCAAATGCCCGGTGGGCCGATCACTAAATGGGCCGGTTGGGCCTATCACAAAAAAAGACAAAACATATGGAGGTTAAAGCGTTAAAAATTATCAAATAATATCTTTCATAAAACTGAATAACAATTGTTCATAATACGCCAATTCAGTAATGAACAATGAACACTATTGTTCTGATGTAGAAACAATAAATATTAAGATAATATAAAAATGATGACTAGGGAGCCGACATAACAATGTCGGCTTGTGGTGAAGTGGAAATATTGAGATAAAGGCCTTTGATTATATGACGCAAGTTCTAATAGTGTGCTGCTTGCCGCTCTTATTGAATTATTCGAATATACCAGGTCTACAAGTATGAAATGCGGATTTTTTTAAAAAATAAAACACATTAAACTCAAAAGAACAGTAAAAGTTTATTTATTCAAAGTATGCTCCATTAGAAGTTAAAAAAATTAGAAGTTATACATTTTTCCCATCTTTTAGGCAATTTGTGAATACCTCGCCAGTAGAACTCTTCCCCTTTCCCCGCAAACCATTCATCTAGCCATTCTTTCACATTTTCATATGAACAAAAGTGCTGCTCGGCAAGTGCGTGACCCATCGATGCGAACAAGTGGTAATCTGAAGGGGCCAAGTCTGGCGAGTAAGCGGCATGGGGTAGCACTTCCCACTTGAGTGCCTCCAATGTGTTGCAAACTGCTTTTGCCGTATGTGATGGAGCGTTATCGTGAAGAAAGATTACCTTGTGCTGTCTTCTTTCGTATTCTGGTCGTTTTATGAGCAGCGAATAGTTCAATTCGATCAGTTGTTATTGGTAACGTTGGGTATTAACTGTTTCACCAGGTTTTAACAATTCATAATAGACCACACCCTTTTGGTCCCACCAAGTACAGAGCATTGTCTTTTTGCCAAAGCGATTCGGTCTTGCAGTTGATGTGGCTGGTGAGTCTGGGTTTATCCATGATTTTTTGCGTTTGGAATTTTCAAAATAAATCCATTTTTCATCGACAGTAATGATACGATAAAAAAAAGACTTTCTTTTGTATCGTGCAAGCAAAATTTCACAATTGTTTTTGCGTTTTTCCATCTGCCTCTCATTCAATGCATGTGGAACCCATCTGCCGACTTTCTGGATCTTACCCATCTCTCGTAGGCGATTGGAAACAGCTTGTTGACTAACGCCTAACTGCTCTGCTAGTTGTTTTTGTGATTGACTATCGTCTTCCTGTAGCAATGTTTCCAATTTTGTATCTTCATATTTTTTTGGAGGTTTTCCATGTTCTTTGTCTCTAAGATCAAAGTCACCACTTTTTAAACGCCGAAACCATCGTTCACACGTATCTTGCGATTGAGCATATTCACCATAAGCTTCTCGAAGCAGTCGGTATGATTCAGCAGCAGTTTTTATCAAATGAAAACAAAATAGTAGTACTGTCCGCGAATGCTCTTTATTTGGCACAAAATTTGACATTTTTAACACAGTAAAACAAAACTATATGATCACTTTTCAAATTATAACCTATACGCATTTGACACTTAATGATAACTTAACAAAACGCCATATGTGTTGAAACTTTGAACTATACACTATGTTTGTGCGGCAAGTTTGAAAAAAATCCGCATTTCATATTTGTAGACCTGGTATATGCGGCAAAGCCCTAAAAATGCTAGGTTTTATAATTCCCACTAGTAAAAGTTTTAATTCTAAAAACAATTAAAATCTTAACGCTTAATCTAAATTATTAGTATTAATAGATGCTAATCTTAAAAAAGAAAACCCTCCTGTTAAAAATTAGTGAGAAAATAGGCGTAAGGCGTGTCCGATTGTATTTATATTAGTGCTACCCTTTAAACCCTGTCCCTCACACATTTTTTGTAGAAGTTAATTTCAGGTAAGGCTCCGTTCGCCGACAGTAAAGGCTTCCGAATGAACCTACAACAGGTATATTTGTCTGGGAACTAACGACTGCCCATTCAGTATGGTCACAGTCATTTATTACTTAGTGTTGCTATGTCATATAGGTCAGTGAAGGCCGTCTGAAAGGCTGATTTATCTATTTGTCAACATAGTAATCTACACAATAAAAGATTTTTGTCGTAGACTTCATAGTAATCTATGTGAAGAATGTTAACATCTACAATATTTTTATCGACTTGAATATGAAGGCTATAAGACTTTACTATGTTTCAGTGGTTCTTTAACGGTGTTCCGTGAAAGTCGGCAGTTTAGTTTTAAACTAGGAGGAGCATTTAAAATTTTTTGCGCAAAAATCTATGCCTGCGATTGGCTGGCAAGGAGCGGTTTTTAGACAGCTCAAAAATAATAACATTAGACGTTAAGTTTAGTCAGATTAATCCGAGTGATTTAAGTGCTCCCGATCTGTTCGTAAAGTCAGTCGTATCCTACATAATATCTTATTTTTAGTCCATCCCAGTGATCTGTCAGAGTGAGAGAACATTTCTAAACAATTCGATGATGTAGCAGGTATGCTGGAATTAATTTTGTGGTGAGGGCTCCAGCGAATAAATTTGAATTTCATAGCCAATTTGAAACTGATGTAAACATAGCCAAACAAAATTGATTAAATAAGTGCTGTGTGACAACTACGGTGTTGTTGGGGAATACATTTTTATGTTGAAACATGTACATTTTCTGTGTTTTTTATGCTTCTGTCCATTATTGTTTGTACTATACATTATTTCAACTTCTTCAACAATAATATTTTAGCCCATTCTATTATTGTTAATAGGCTCATATTATAGGAAAACGCGGCAGTAGTGGCAATTAACGACAGAAATTTGATTGTTTCATTTAGTGCAATCGCCATCAGACGTCTCTACTTAACCTTAGATTTAATATTGCTTAAGAAAATGTTAACATAACCTGAGCAATACGATCTAATCTTGTAACGTCACCAAATCAATCTGAGCAGTCTTGTGGATTGGTTAAACGTAAATGCCTATTATATATTATATACAAGGTGTCTCAAAAGAAATTTTATATTTAGTGGATCGATTAAAAAAAAAAGTAAGCCGTATATAGAAAAAATGTTTATTAATTATTAAAATACACTTTTTGGGGATTTATTTCTTAAAAATAATATCGTCTAAATGTAGACCCTCGCGTTCTCGGCACTCATTTAATCGAACAGTAAAATTACTTATGACGTCTCGGCAGGTGACGGATATTTCGGTTTATTGGCGTAAACTTTAAATTTAAGATAACCCCATAGGAAAAAGTCCATAGGGGTTAAATCTGGACTGCGTGGAGGCCAATTTATGTCACCTCTCCGGGAGATCAATTTGCCTGAGAAAATTTCACGAACACGTTGCAGAGACATATTGGAAGTATGTGAAGTTGCTTCGTCCTGTTGGAACCATGTTCATTGGTTATAGCCAGGAAAGTTTTGCAGTTTAGGTACCAAGAAGTTGTCTAACATCTCCACATAACGCTCTGAATTCACTGTAACTGCACGCCCCCTTTCGTCTTCAAAAAAGTAAGGGCCGATAATTCCTCGCGCCGACATCGCAGCCCATACGGTCACTTTAGGCGAATGTAGGGGTTTCTGATGTTTGCGTTTCGGATTCGTTGCACTCCAGTAGCGGCAGTTCTGCTTATTTACGTGGCCATTAAGATGAAAATGAGCTTCATCCGAAAACAAAATGTTGGTAAACGTTGAAAATCGCTCAATCACCTGATTTACGAAATTAAGCCTCTGACTGGCATCTTGGGGCTTTAATTCTTGCACCAATTGAATTTTGTAGGGGTGCAGCTTTAGGTCTTTGTGCATAATGCGATGTAATGATGATCTATGCACATTTAAAGCACTTGCGCGCTTCCGAATTGAAAGGTTCGGGTCGTCACGAACAGACTGATTAACATTCTCCACGTTTTCTACCGTTCTTGATGACCTAGGTCGCCCGGATTTTGATTTATCCAGCGTTGTACCAGTCTCTTCAAACTTTTTAACCCAATGTCGAATGAGAGGAATGCTTGGCGCATCATTTAAGTGGCGAAAACCTTGAATACTGCAGAATTTTCTACGCGCTACAGTCGCCGAATCACCGTTTTTGTAAAACTCTCGCACGCATAACGCGCGGTCTGTTCCCGAGAAACGCTCCATAGCGACTGAATTCCCAAGAGCCAGGCTACCGATTGACATAACCCCCGCGCCCCTCGGATACGTTGCGTTCACGCAGTAAGCTAAATAAATATAAAATTTCTTTTGAGACACCTTGTATTATATATGACACTATAACTGACGTGTTAGCTGGTTGTGTGTCATTGTTGAATAATAGTTATTACATTATTATAAGTATTTTATAATAGGTTTTATAGTACCTACTTATTCTTGCTATTATTTCGGCTTTGAATAGGATCACAGATTTTTATAATATATAATTCAAACTTACTCTAATGTATTATAAAAATTCTTTTATACATATATTTCTTATGAGACTCATTAACTTATGACCATCCATTAACAAATCAAAACAAGTTAAAAGAATCGATAAAGAAGCAAATTAATCATATATTCAAAAACAATTAATAAAATAATAGAGAATTATAAATTGATGAAATAAAACAAATTAATTAACGTACCTATTATTATTAAAGTGAATATATATATATATATATATATATATATATATATATATATATATAATTTTTTTTCGTATATATATTTCTTGTATATATTTTTTTGGTCTTTTCTACTGATTTTCATTATACATTTATACATTCATACAGTATACATTTATTTTTATTTTAGATACATTAATAATTTTATAACAAATACAAACATCCATGCCATCATCGGGATTCGAACCCGAGCTCCCACGGTTAGCAGTCAAAATGCGCTGAAATGTTTGCTTGGCAAGATTTCCCTGACATTTTGATGACATCTTGAAATCATTTTGATGACATCAAGTCCGTGAAATTACATGACAGTCAATGATCATTAACCGATATGCGTTTCATATTGCAAAATTGTTGGAGTAATAATACTATGGATTTATTTGACATGTCTCTTAACGCATTTATTAACCAAATTGGGTTTATCATTTTTATTTAATTTATTATGCTTTCTTCTTATTTTTTTTTACAGTGTTATTTATATTTATTGTTATATCCTGTTCTTGCTTTGGAATTCTTTGCTGTAAGCAATTATGTTAATACATAAATATATATTATACAATATAAAGATTTATGTTTGCTTCTGTTAGTTTGATATGTAATAAATAAAATTACATTTGAATCTAATTTTATGGTAAAGTATTGAGTTGACTAGTATTTTTCCAATATGCGGATCAAGAAACTGTATATGCTTGCCAAATGGCCACATTTTTTTTATAGACAGATAGGTAGGCAGGCAGACATATGAGTGACGGTAAAAGGGTTTATTGGATTTACCTATTAAATAGCAAGTTCCATTACAGAAGTGTTTGTCCCAAAGAATTTAGTGTAGACAATTGGTTGGAGATGTAGACCAGTGTTTCTCAACTGAAAACGTACCGCGGACCAGTCAAATATTTAATTCACTACAGCAGACTCCTAAAAATAAATGTACTATAAACAAATTCTATAGCTACCTCCTGAACCTCAGTCCTGCCGTGACGGCCTCTCGGCAACATCCTGCTCCCGTACTATTCCTCCACCCCAATTTCCCTCATCATTTACATACATCTACATTCAAAATAGTAATAGAAACTGGCTCACTGGAGATATCCGACAGTGGCCAATAATCACCTTTAAAAAAATAAATAAATAAATTCTATATGTAAACTCTACATATATCTTAGTATTAAAAAATTTATGTGAAGTGTGAATTTTGACACATTTCAGGGTTTTGCAGGAATTTAGTAACTGAATGATGATTATTTGGGATGCCAAAACAAATTTTATGTCAAAATATTTTTTTATAAATTCTAATTCGAATGCCTAATACCATTATTTAAGTTTCTAAATATGTGCAGTATTTTTTTTTACTTAGCAAGGTTCATTAAGATTTTGAAAATTGCGCCTATGGCTTCTATTGGTTGCTTAAATCATTAGCCCCGCTCTCTGATTTCGTATACATCAAACAGAATTAAATTATAATTTCAACACTTCCCACTGGTTATTAAATTTACGCTTTTAAAAATTAAATACAACATTTACCAAAATATAACTAGAATTTTGACAAAATAATTTAAACAAAATAAAACTGCAAAAAAAAACAAAAAAATTATAATTGACAGGATTTGAACTCTAGTTTGCAAGTTACCTGCAAATTAGAAAACCAATGACGAAACGCACATCGCTATGAACACTGACTTATCTGCTGAGTTACATAGCGAATTAAATAGTTAACATATTTTGGTTAAAAACACAAAAAAATGCATTATTTTCCGAAAACATAATCTGATCAAAAATTCCTGTTGTACTATTCCGGTTCACACCAATTACTTCGAATTTTTTCAGATTTATAGTTTAAACCATCTGGGCTACAGGGTGTGGGACAAAAATTTTTTTGCACAATTTTGGCAAAAATCGCGTCAAAATAATTTATTTTGCAAGATTTTGATCGTTAATCCACGTACTAAGGGCTTTCATTCGATACCCTACTCAGAGTTTAAAAAAAATATTTTTTTTTTTTCGGTGAGCACATATTTGTTTATATTTTTAGGGGGATATGTTTTTTAGATGTTTTAGTATTCTTCCTATGTGCGGGTCAAAAAGTTGTACAAGCATGTCAAATTTCAACTCTCTAGGTTTAGCCGTTTGGCTACAATTTTTACCGAACAGACAGACAGACAGACGACAAAATGACGGTATAAGGGTTTTTTGGTCATACCTACAAAACCCTAAAAATCACGGAAAAATGAACAAAATACACACAAAATGAACAAAAGATCATAAAAATTTACAAGAAATCTCAAAAAAATAATTTATAAGCCTTTCGTGGACCAATAAAATTTTGCTAAGTACCACCTGTTGAGAAACATTGATCTAGACCAGTGTTTCTCAAGTGAAAACGCACCGCGGACCACTAAAATATTTAATTTTCTACCGCGGACCACTAAATCATTAAATTTTTTACCGCGGACCCCTGAAAATAAAAATACTATTAAAAAAACTGTATATGTAAATTATACATATATCTTAGTAATAAAAAATAACTAAAAATACAAAGAATATGAACAAACAATCTCAAAAATAATAATTTATATGCGTTTCGCGGACCACTAAAATTTTGCTAAGGACCACCAGTGGTCCGCGGACCACCTGTCCAGAAACATTGATCTAGACTGCAGGAATGAAAGATATTAAATGTGCGACTAAAACAAAATTCATTTTGTAACTTTGGAGTTTTCTAAAATGCTGCTTTTATCGCTTTAATGGAAATTAAGCAACATGCTGAATAGCAATTTAAATTAACAAAGAAGTGAAAAAAGTCTAATCATTTCTTTTTTAACCTCGGTCTATATTTTAGTTAAATTACCAATTGTATCTACATTCTGCATTGAGTAATAATTATAGCTTATAATTAAATAAATAATAAAAAATAATGACCATAATTATTTCAAGAATAATACAATAAGTAAAATGAAAGGAATATTAATATCTAAAAAAAGCCCGTATTCACCTGATTTATCCCCTAACGACTTTTTTTTGTTCCCCAATGTCAAACAAAAAATGCGTGGACAGCGATTTTCATCATTTCAAGAAGCTGCTGAAGCCTTCTAAAACCGTGTTTTTTGGATACCAACTTTAGAGTGGAAAAAATGTTTCGAGAATTGGTTTGAACGCAGGCAAAAGTGTATGAATCTTAAAGGCGAATACTTTGAAAAGCAATAAAACAGTTTTGCTCAAAAAAAATGTATTCTTTCTTAGTTTTTGTAAAAACTTAAAAGGTAGCTCTCCTAACTGTAAACAGTCCGGTCAGGGTCTCCGATATATGAACTAATATTACGTATTACAATTACCGATAAAAAAATTAGAGAAACTGTGCAATAAAATCACAAATAATAAAACTATATTGCGACGCTATATTGCGAAGCTATATTGCTTAGGTAGGTTTCACGGATTGGATTAAGTTAGACCAGTGGCCACAGACTCAAAAATGAGTGTGGGGAAAGAGAAATCTCTTGAAGACGAAAGAGTAGAAATTCAGAAAACCACTTATTGTAGCGGATTTCAAAAATTCACACCACCCGTTTAAAAATCAGGCCGTAGGTTGGACAACTCTGCTTTAGTCTAGGGATGGGAAAAAAACATCGATGTATCGAAAACATCGATGTTTATTTTAAAAACATCGATGTTTTTACCATCGATGGTCAGCTGGCGATAGTATCGATAAAACATCGATGTCTACTACCGATGTCAATGTTTAAACTTTGAAATTCAGAAACTACCGCTAGAGGCGCTGGAATCTTAAAAATTTAATTTTTATTAAAATTAGTACACAGAATATAAGTGCCATCTATTGTGATATAACAATACTAATAGTGTTAGTTCTTATTCTCCTTAGCAGTTAGCAGAATACGAAAAAATAAGAAGAAACTTCTAATTTTTGCAAACAATGCGAACGACCAACGACGCCAACACACGTTTTCTTTTTGAGTCTTGTTGACACTTTCCCAGTTGGTATTCCTCCAATTCCTGGATTTTTGTAAGTTGTCATTAGCTATTTTTTTATATATTGAAGTTGGCTTTTCCTGAACAACATGATCAAAAGCTTCAATTAATCGGTAAAAGTAACTAGAATTGAAAATCTAGTTCCGCCTAAACCAAAGGAACAGACTTTATTTCAACTTAAAAAAGTATAAAAATAATTGTGTATGACAGTGTTATTTTTGTGTTAAATAATATAAAATTAACATTAAGATTACTATATTAGTATTGTAATAAAATCCAATATTTCATTTTAGAAATGTAAAAATAGTAAGGTTTGTTCCTTTGGTTTAGGCGGAACTAAATTTTCAATTCTAGTTACTTTTACCGATTGATTGAAGCTTTTGATCATTTTGTTCAGGAAAAGTCAACATCAATATATAAAAAAATATCTAATGAGAAATTACAAAAATGAAAATTGCGGTTAGTTCCGCCTAATCGTTTGGAATAGACTGTAGGTACAAATTAGGATTATTATATTGGGTATAATAATATTAATGTGAAATTAATTATTATTAAAAAGGAATATTTCTATTTCAAAATCTAATAAATGCTTTTTGTGTATTATATGTTACTTTTTTCGTATTTTATCTTTACATTATTAAATAAAACCTAAGTATATAATATAAATAAATAGCTTTTTTAATATTAATAAAACATCGATGTTTCCGATACATCGATGTTTTCCTTCGATGTTTTTTCAACATCGATAGTAAGACGCCGATGTTAACATCGATGTTAAACATCGATGTTTTGCTTTCGATGTACAACCCTACTTTAACCGATCAATTTTAAGACAGGTCAGCCGACTTCATTCGGTTCAAGTAAAACGGCCATTTTCCTGTCCACACCGGTTTAAACGATCAAGTAAAACGTACAAGTCGTAGCCGGTAGACCGCATTTTAGATTAATGGACGAAAAATGTTTTCAACCATTTGATTTTGGTGTGATTATGGATAAAATAATTTTCCAGGATATCCAGCTGTTGGACTGTTATCCCGTTTCACTTATTAGATGCCTGTAAAATCTTAAAATACACGGAAATACATACTTTACATAATTTTTTTTCTCAGAATTTTTGCTACGTAGCATTTATTTATTACTATTTTATTTGTTTCTTTATTTTTGATTAACATTTAGCACATACTTAATTTTTGTTCAATAACAAATTACGTAATAAGAAATTTGCTATTGACCTGCCTCTAAGCCTTCAACTTAAATACGAATGAATGACACCTACTCATTGCGGCTTCATCTAATGTTATTTCCACCAGGCAAAGCAAGATGTCGATGACTCATAATTCATTATTTGCCAGGTGAGAAATAAAAAACAATTAACAGTTACCAAATCTGTTATCGCAACATCTAAATCTAGACATTAAGAAGCACGTTTTAAAACAAAAGAAAAACTGAATTAGTTTCGTTTGGTTTAATATAGTTTTTATTGTCTGGACAAATAGAAATATGAGCATAATATAAAACTTTAGTGTATTGTTCGAGAAAATCGAATTTCCTTCACTTTTCTCGTACAAGCACGAATGATGCTAAGTGTCCGAGATGGTCAATAAAATTCATGATATCATGTTGGACGACCGTCGATTGAAGATATGCGAGATAACTAAGATGTCAAACATCACAAACGAACGTGTATTTCTTATCTTGCATGAACATTATGGCATGAAAAAGTTATGGGCAAGATGAGTGCGGCACCCATCTTGCCGATAGTAGTTAGTTAGTTAAAATTTTTGGCGCACAGCAACAAAGGCTATTTGCGCCTAACGCAGCCCATTTAAATGACTAGACTATATATTAAAAACAATATATTAGAAAATAAATAAATAGATAAAATCATTAAAAATACGCATACTGAATAAAAGAAATCTTGCACTGACAAACACAAATAAATAATATAAAAAGT
Organism: Liopterus haemorrhoidalis; assembly: GCA_963971575.1. NCBI lineage: Eukaryota > Metazoa > Arthropoda > Insecta > Coleoptera > Dytiscidae > Liopterus > Liopterus haemorrhoidalis. The sequence continues at coordinate 208,416,194 of OZ020611.1, forward strand.
CTGTTCGAAAATTTGAACAGACTCAGGGTGATGGTAAGAGGCTGTAAAGGGGCCAATTACCATCGAATATCACAGTCAATAACTAGAAACACATTAAAATAAGGTGCAAGACTTCACACATAAAACAATAAGTTCGATTCTCTCAGGAAGAGTATCAGCCTGTGCATGAGTACCCTGTCGTCACCTAAAGCAACTGACAGGTCATAATACAGGCCTAACCTCTCCCTGACATCCTCGAACTGTACACATTCAGTTAAAATGTGTAACACAGACAAATCTGTGTTACACGTCTCACAGATAGGGGACTCTTCACCTCGAAGGAGGTGCCCATGGGTCCACCAACAGTGACCTATACGGAGGCGTGTGATGGCGGTTTCCTCCCTGCGGTTAATCCTGCAGGAAGAACCCCATGGTTTAACGTCTCCCTTAATCTGTCGCAACTTAACGTTCTGTGTGCAGCTCCACTCATGTTGCCACATGTCTAAAACCAGATGTTTCAGATGACTCTTTGCGTCATCTGGAAAAACAAAACTCACATCAATCATAGGTCTGTAAGAGGCGGCTTTTGCAGCTGCATCTGCCGCTTCGTTGCCTTTAATACCAACATGTCCCGGTATCCAAAACAGCTCTACCCTCACATTCTGAGCATTCAGATTGTGGAGTAGCAAACGGATCTTTAGTACAAGAAGATGCACTGGGTCTGGATCTTGGATACTGTTCAGAGCGCTCAGCGAGTCCGTCAAGATAACACTTGACCGACCTTGCTCTGACGAAACAAAACACAGGGCCTTGAAAATAGCGTACAGCTCAGCAGTGTACACACTCGTTGTAGAGTGCAGACGGTACTGAAACTGTTGGCGTGGATTCAAAACAACGAACGCACACCCAACCCTGGTTCCGGATTTTGATCCGTCAGTAAAAATGACAGTATCCTCGAACCTAGGGACCAGTGTTCTTTGTAACTCATGTTGGTATTCGATAGGCAACGTAGTATCTTTATCAAACCTAGTTAATGTGAGGTTCACAAGTGGACGCGGTAGCGTCCATGCATCTTGCCGATAGACGCGGCGTCTGCTCTAATGGATCATCACTGTGGATCACATTGCGTGACCATTTGGAAGCCAAGTTTGGACATGTACAAGCGCAATCCAAGTGAATTTTTGCGGAGTTTCAACCTTTGATGAAACATGCATCCATCACTACCCACCTGAAATGAAAGAACAGTCAAAACAGTAGATTTATCCTGGAGAACGTGCTCCGAAGAGGGCAATAAGGTCCTCCCGGCAGGAAAGGTCATGGTCACGATTATCTGGGATTCGCAAGACATAATGTTTATCTATTATGTGAAAAAGGGGAAAAACGATCACAGAACAATATTTTGCCGCTTTATTGGATCGATTACACGTTGCAATGATGAAGAAACGGTCCCATTTGGCGTTGAAGAAAGTTCTGTTCTGTTTCACCATTACAATGCATCAGCTCACTTGTCCGCATTGCAGTAGCTAAATTGGTCGGATTGCGCTACGAACTGCTGCCACATTCACCCTATTCTTCAAGTTTGTCCTCTTGCGATTTCTTTCTCATTCCAGACGTGAAGAAATAAATGGCTCAATGGAAGAAAAATTGCTTCGAACGGGGAGATCATTGTAACACACGCCTATTTTGCAGTGTTCGAGAAATAGTACTTTATTGAAAGTTTAAAGAAGTTGGAATATTGTTGGGCAAAATGTATCGAGCAAAAAGTAATTGAAAAATAAGTCGCATTTTCGTAAAAAAAAATCTTTCATTTCGAAGGCACTGATTTATTACCCCTAGTACATGCCTCGTACTTCGTTATTATTATTATTATTATTAAGTATCTTCGTGAATTAGAGATTTATAAACAATGTATTAAAATAAACATAAACTCCTTAAAGAACAAGTTAATTTTAGAAGTAATTAAAATATAATTGCACGAATTTAACAATTTTCCCAAGAACTTGTGGTGTCATTCACTGTTAACCTGACATATCGCAATTAAAATTTAATAGTTAATAAAGTGCATTTTTAATGTTTTTTAGTAAATTAACTAAACGTTTTTTACTGTTGCAAAAATCATATGAAGTCATTTGAAATAAAATATTATGGGAAAATATTTTTAAAACATTTTATTTCATCATTTGTAGACAATACGAGTAGCATTCCATGTGGAGAAATACTACAATATAAAATGAAATAAATTAGTTGAAATTTATGAAGTAGTTAGTGGACCTATAATTTTAACTGCATTCTTCAACCTAGGCCAACATTAAGTGTATATTCTTACATAGCACGAGTAATAAGTAATAAGCACAAAAATATTACATTGCTCTGCAATCCGCACTGTTTAAAATATTGTGATGTAAAAATAATACAATGCTACAATAGCTCAAACGGTAATGTACGCAGCGCTTTCTCAAATCTCCAGAAATATACATAAAATTTTGGATATATTTTGTATGCATATTAGCTTTTATGCATATTGATAGTAAATTGCTAAATTTTAAGTGCTTAACTTCCGCGTTAAACACATGGTCGTGAAAATTTTTCGATCCCTAATATAAATGATATTTATAAGTTAATAATATAAGTGTTTGTAATATCTAACCCAGTGATTCCCAAACTGCGAGCCGCGGCGCCCTGGAGCGCCGTAGCTGGGCTACAGGGGCGCGGCGAAAACGTTCCAATATTTCTTCAACTGCGTTAATTAGACCAATGTTTTGACTCGGGGCGCCGCGGAAAAAAATCTGATAGATTAAGGGCGCCGGGAACCTAAAAAGTTTGGGAACCACTGATCTAAACCATTCGCTTGCGACACTTTGATTTATTACACAAACGACGATTTGAAGACTATACAATGTACAGTAAAGACTGAGCTTAAGAATATAGAAAAATTTATGTGAAGTGTGAATTTACACACATTTCAGGGTTTTGTATGTATTTCATTATTTTGTATGTATAATAAAATAACCGAACACTATTAGTGTGTTGTTCAAAACTCGATCTTCGGCCGTTAAATTTTTTTTATCATCTTTTTAATTTAAAAAAAGACAGGCACTATCTTAGGCATAAATAAAAAAATCCATAATTTTATTAGCCATGAATTAAAAAGAGAATGAATTTTGTCAAAAACACAATTAAATGCAATATTTTTCAAAAACGCAGTCGGATCAAAAATTCCCCTCGTACGTTTCCGGCTTACATCAATATACATTATCTATAATTTTTTCAGATTTTTTGTTTAACCTCTTTAGGTAAAATGGGGCGGGACAAGAACTTTTTTAGCACATTTTTGGTTAAAATCGTGTTAAAAACAACTACTTTTTGTTCTTTAATCTATATCCCAAGAGCTTCCTTTTGATACCACACCATAAATTTAAAAATATATATATATATTTTTTATTAAATACATAATTGTTTATATTTATCTCGGGATGTGTTTTTTGTATTGCCAGTATTTTTCCTATATGTGGGACAAAGAGTTGTATAAGCATACCAAATTTCAACTTTGTATGTTAAGCCGTTTGGCTACAATTTCCACCGTCCAGACAGACAGACAGACAGACGGACAGACCGACAGACACATGAGTGATGTTATAAGGGTTTTTTGGCGGTCATACCTACAAAACCCTAAAAATGGCAATCTAAAAATAAACTCAAACAAATATTAAGGAAAGTAATGTTAACTGGCAGTAACAAAACAAAATAAATAAAAGATGATTTTAAATTAGAAATTAGAATGGGGAAATAATAACTTAGTATCAGAATTTAAATATTTAAGGGTAATTATAGATGAAAATATATCAAGTAAAAGTCATTATGAATTATATTTCTAAAAGAATTTTTAAAAAGATTCATTATTTATGATGAATAAAACCCAACATGTCACTCTGGTGTGCTAAGCAAATATACGAAGCAGTAATAAAGCACAATTTCCAGTATTCGTGTATCGGTAGCAGAACTGGAATTCAACGATTGCAAATTCTGCCAAACGGGATATATAACAGCTACGTCAAATCGACGACAACACGTAGTTAGTAAAAGACAAATATTTCACAAATTTCGACGAGAGTGGGCTCATGACTGAATAGGCCATTTTTGGATACAAACATTTTGTCACAAATAGCGCAGAGATAATTATAGGCAGAATCAGGCAACGGCGTCTAGAGTCTGGATTTGTGTTAATTGCGTACTATTGTGGTACGATCTATACGTGCCCGTTCGTACTGTTGTATTCCATTTGGCACTAGATTGCGCCATGTACTTCGACAGAGCGGTTTTCTTCCCAGTCCGAACTGAGCAGTTGGCATAACTTGTAATTCTTTTTGAGCTTTTGAACTTAATAATTATAATTTAAGCCGAAAGGCGAAAATTATAATTATTATTAAGTGTAAGTTAATTACTGTAAGATAAAATTTAGTACATAATATTTAATAATAAAAATATCTATCTATTTATTTTTGAGCTTGTATTTGTAACACTGTTTAGGAGCTTCCACACTTCTGCACCTTCCTTCCAACTCGACTGTAATAACCTTTTGGGTAACTTAGTATTTGGCATCCTTATGACGTACCCAACCCAATGTTAAAATGGAATGTTAAAATATTTAAAAAACTTCTAATAAAAAATTAATTGTGCTCCATCTATACATATAGTTATTAGGTATAACTATGAAGCCATTATTAATTAGGATTTAATTTGTCTGCTGTTTATCGCGTTATAATTATTAATTTATTACTTGGGTTAAAAAAGAAAGCGAGGGGCCGATGTATCCAGACTACTGAAAAACAGTATCCCGATTCTGTGTCCCAAAAAATCGCCGTATGACCGCTTCCATTTGGATTCATGTAAATGTGGTATCTGTCGTAGACATATCTAGATTCACGAATCATCGTGTGAAACCAGTCTTATTGCCAGCAAATATTTCAATCCTATATTTCTACCACCACTATTTTACATGGACAGAAACTTGTGGAGATTATATTGAGCCGCGAAACAAAAGAAACTGTATAAATAATTGTCAAATAATTAACAGGAATAATATAAAGTAATTATTATGTGATGAGTTCGCAATATAAGATCTGTAAATTGCAAAAGCGCTGACGAAATTTCTTATTGACATCCATTTATGCTACAATGAATACTGCGTTTTTCCTCCAATTCATTGATACATTTTTTCCATTTCAATAACAATGCATGTCATGAAGATGAAACATTGCTTGAATTATCCTTGCATGATAGAGCCTCAGACAAAACCGTGTGTCCGGTTTTTCTCTCATCCATAACAAGATTTTGACATACCGAAAAGTCATTACTTTTCAACATAACTTTTTAGGAAGCGATGATATCATTTAACAAGGCATCAGCAACCGTTAAATATGGCGTAAATAGAGAATTGAATGAAGGAGGTTCGTTTAACAGTTTCCTTCTTGTTGTGCCATGGTACACCGGATACGTGCAATACTCCATTACGACAATGTACTCTCACTTTTAATTGTGTTTATTAAAAGATCCGTCATGCCGGAAATGCTTATCCGAGCCGGTTTGTTCTTAACTCTTTCTCACCTCCTGACTACGGACCAAAACACCTTGACGCAGTGAATGGCATGATCTCAAACCGTTTAATTATTATTCTTTGATTAATTTTGGACCTTTTGTTTAATATCCCTCAAAATCACCAGACATAATGGATCATATTAGTATGACGTCACATATTGTGCTGCCATCTGACAACGGTTTCCTTTGGTTTTTTTTTTTTTTTTCATGAATTAAAACACTTGTTATTACATTTGTTACCTTAATTTTATGATTATTTACAATTTTGGAGCAAAAATTACTGTGTATACTTATCAATATCTTTGATAAATATACACTAAAATAATACAGTTCAGATACTTTACATTATAGAATAACGTTTTTTGACATATATAAATAAGGATTCGAAGATATATTTATAGGTTACGTTTTTAAATAATATGAAAATTTAATTATCTTAAGTATTTATTTAATTAAAACTTTATAATCATTAATATTTTGTTTCAGAATGTATAATGCTGTTTTGCTCCAAATTGCAACCATTACAGCCACATTCATAATTGCAAATTTCTTCGTTTTCTGAAAGATAAAAATGAAAAACAATGTTGGATATAACAAGAACAACTTATTGTTATTTCATACCAGACTTATTGCTATATTGTTTGCCATAAATGATTATTAACGTAAATTTTTCAAAATTAAGCTGCAAAGTAATATTGCAAAAATAAAGACACATGAAATTATAATAAGAATTATAATAAATAATTACACAGCCCAAGACAGTAGCCCTCGGCTTACGCCGCAGTTCCTACAACTGCCGGCGCAAATCGAATCGGCGTAAAACGAACCCATATTTACAGTGAGGTATGTGGTTGTGAAAAATAAGCAAATAATTTTGTTTATTAATACTGTATAATACAAAATACATATACATATTATAAATTTAATTTTTAAAATGTATTTTATTATAAAATAAAGTGAAATGTTTTTATTAAAAAAGTTTCGGATCTCTTACATTTTTCGGAAAAAAAGTATCCAGTTTTAATTGTTTAGATTTGTTTTATTTCATTAAGAATTTCAGAATATGGTCGAATGGATGCGATGATGCTCCTTTTTACATTTGCACTTCGCTCCCAATCGTTGTCTAAAGTGGGTTTTACACGATTCAATTTGTTGATCAATTAATTGAAAAAGTTGGCCTTCAATTAATTGATGTGTGTAAAGCGTAAAAATTTCGTCAATTATTTTGAAAATAGAACAAGTTCTATTTTTCGTCAATTTTTCATCAATTTTTAGGGAATTCTAGGTATATTTTTATCTGTTAAGATATTGCCAACTGTTTAGTTGTAGCATAACCTCGAAATATATTATTTGTGTTTCGTTTTCATCTCTAATATATCCTCAGACGTTCTAATTTATCATCATCTAGGTTATTTCTTTTGTGTTTGTCACAGCTCGTAATTTTGTGAAGATTTTTTCAATATTTTCATTTTGATAAATATGTCAACATATTTTACAGATGGTAATGTGAAAATTTTCAACAAAATTGATAAATAAATTGATGTGTGTAAAGAGATGTTTTTTTTTCAAGGTTACCTATAAATTTTTCAATTAATTGACAAAAAACTTGATCAATTTATTGATCAATTAATTGAACTGTGTAAAACCAACTTAACTCACAAAGTTCATCCGTCAAACTTTCCATAGTTGAAAGGATACGCATTAGATCGGCCGTTTCCATAACTTTTGGAGTGTCTTATTCGTTTTCTTTCTTCTTTGACTGTTCACGCACCGGCGTTACGATTGCGAACCGGCGTAAATTGAGCCGGCGTAAACCCAGGGCTACCTGTATACATTTTGGTGTCTGTGATTTTTTAACTGTTGCTAGGTAATTTTTGGGTACAAAATCCAAAATAGCCGTCAGATTTGGTTTAGCAGATCTAGTTTTTGGCCTATATTGGCCTCTTTTATTCATTAGAAGCGGGTAAAAATTCTCCTTCAACTTGATATTATTAACACCACGAAGACTACAATCTATGATAATAATAAAGTATATTCAACAAAATACCAAATTACTTCTTGTTTAATGTATTGTGGTAAACATTATACAAAAATACAAAACTGGTTTGTTTAATTATTGGTTTTTCTATAGTGTAAATAAATTAATTAATATTATATTTTCAGTTTTCAGTAAAATTTAAACGTAATTAAATTGGAAAGAAAAAGTTGTATATCAGTGGAAAAGTTAAGACACATGTTTGATTCAAGGCCGTACGTAGTTAGCACCAGGTTAATTTAATGCACATAATTAAAATTCCTTAAAATACCGTAATGAGAGAAATATTTCATTGCGTACTGTTTGACAATTTTTACTGCCTCGAATAAAAAACGAAATGCCGACATTTAACACAAGATTAGTAAATTTCACTTAAAATATATCTTGTTAAATTAACTATTACAAGGCGGATAAACTAGCAAAAGAGGCGGTAATTTCATCTCATAATCAAGTGAAAGATAACATAAAAGTTTATCGCAGAGATGTTTATAACAATAATATTATTTTAAGATTGGATTTCTTATATTTATAAAGCAATTAACTTCAATTGAAAAGATACCATCAAAAATATTGGGTTTACAAAAATGCAGAACGCAAATTCATCGTCAATATATGCAGATTGAGAGCTGGACATGCTGGCATCCAACTAACCTTCATAGAATTGGTATAATTCCACCACCTTTCTGCAGCTGTGATAAAGGAACAATTGGTAAAGGCTAGTCGGCCAGTCAATGCAGTTGCGTCACTTTAAATGTCCCATTTTTTTATGATGTCATATTATAATAATAATAATAACAATTATACCGTACGTCCCTTCTGACATGGAATTGGTGGTGGAAAATTCCAAGTGCCAATTTATTGGAATTACTCCTTCCCCACTCGAGGTTACTGACAACCACTAAGCCGGACATAACCCTCCTGGATATCGAGATCAAACAGATGTTTGTGATCGAATTCTCAAGTCCAGCTGAGAAGAATATCTCTCTCAAGGAGGAGAAAAGAGGTCCAAGTATATGGATCTCTTGTTCTAGCTTAGAAAGCTGTATCCCGGGTATAAAGTTAAGCTTGTAGTCCTGATATTTGGTGTTTTGGGTGGTATAAAAGCCTCCTTTCGAAGGGAAATCGAGTCCATTCCCGCCTGCAGATCTTCTGCCAACTCTTTGATCTGCAGGATGCAGAAAGCAGTGCTGCTCGGGTCACTCCGTATTGTGTGGGCACTGAATCACGTAATTTCCGCGGCTGCATATCGCCAGGGTTTGGGATGCAGTCGTGTGTATTTAGCTCCACTAGTCTCTAGTATGACGCGGCTCAAAAGGTTACTGAAGTTTGAGATTAGTGGACGCTTGTCAAGACCTGACAAACCCCATAATAATAATAATAATCTTTATTAGAGTAAGACATTTTTACATGCATATCATCGTCATAAGCTGACAAATCAGTAAATACATATGTAATTTACAATATAAAAAAATAGGCAAAATTATTCTAATATGCAAAATAGTCCTAAAAAAGACTGATGTGATCCAAAAATATGATCAAAGCAAAGGCAGTAAAAATAAGCTGAATTTAACCTAAAAAACTATGCATTACACACAATGCCTAAAATAGAAATCAATATCTATAAGAAAATATACGAGGTGTGTAAATTAAGTAACCGGACTGATTTTTTTATTTATTTATTTTTATTTTTTTATTCGAATAGAATTACAATTCAATATTGTCTCCCTCAAAATAACTTCCTTGGGAAGCCACACAGCGCTGGAGACCGTTCTTCCAATCCTCATAGCAGTGCTGGAACTCGGATACTGGAATAGCTTTCAGCTGGACGGTTACGGCTGTTTGAATGTTTTAGAGTGTCCCAAAATGAAGTCCCTTGAGGTGATTTTTCAATCTTGGGAAGAGAAAAAAGTCAAGTCAGGCGAATAAGGAGGCTGAAGAACCACAGAAATATTTTTACTGGCCAAAAATTTGTTTATTGAAATTGTGACAAGGCGCATTTTTTCATCCCCAATTCATTGGTCAAAATCTGATCTGAGTTAAATTCAACTCTTACCCGATTATTCTGACTGTCAACCGACGATCTGAACGCACAAGATTCTGGATTTTTACCGGTTCTTGAAGATAAAGGTCTTCCGCTGCGTGATTCATCTTCAATCAACCCTCTTCCTTCTGAAAATGCATTAAACCACCAAAAAACCTGGGTTCTTGACAAAACACTGTCTCCGTAGGCCTGCTGAAGTTTTGCAAAAGTTTTTGTTGCACTGTGCCCAAGTCTGAAGTAAAACCTGATAGCACAACGTTGCTCGAAATGAACGTCACTCATTTTTAGAACGCACTAGAAAAAACTGTTTCACTGAAGGCTTCGGCTCTGCCTTGGCCATCAAATTCAGATGCGGACGAAAAACATCAATTTTTTGGCCATGGTCCATCAATAACTATTTTTTTTATTTCGATTCTGCATACTTAAATTTCCCTAAATTACCTTTTACATCTGAAACAACTGAAAAAAATCTATTTCCCAGGTTGTGATCAAATTGAATTCTATAAATTAATTTAATGCACAGATTTTTCAACATATTATTTCAGTTCATCATTTGAAAAGCTTGAGAAATATTGCTCTACCGTGAGGTTCTGCCTCCAATATTAATTTGATTTTTTACTTCTTTTTTTCTGTGCTAACTTTTTATGTTGCAAAGCAATTAAAATTAATTTTAATGTTGTGTTTTAATAATCATCACATTCTTCGTTAATAGACACTGTATTCAACTTAATTTTTTATGTTCTCAGAGACATATGATATTTGCTTGAAGGTTAATTTAATTTAATTAAGCTTCTTGTTTAATCAATAAATTTAAGAATTTCACATTCTTCCTTAGAAGTGATTTATTTTTTCCTAGAAGACATGTTTTCTCATAATTTTTAATTCCGTATAAGTTTCGTGATGATCGTGAATCTGTTAATCTGACAAATTATTTACATTTTATTCATAATAATCATAATTATATTGTTTAATATTAATATGATAAATGATTTCTCTTATGCAAAATTTATGGGTCAAAAATCTGAATATTAGTCATATCCGTCAATTGGAAGCGGAAATTGTTTATAGCTACTTGGCACTTTGGTCAGAATATCATCTACTAACCATATGCTATTTGCGATCGTAAATTTAACATAATTAAGTGCTTATCTACTAGAGCGGAATAAGAAGTATAGGACAGAAAAAGGAAGCATAATATTGGGTTATTACATAACTCCGTTTATTTTTTTTTTCACCTTTTATTGAATAAAATATAGGGACATTCTAAAAAAAAACTTTTATTATCAAATGTACTGTCCATTATTTTCTATCACTTTGGACAAACCCTCAGGCAATTTCATAATGCCATCTTTCCACAAGGTTCCGTCTTTGCTCTCGAAAAATCTATAGAGGTGAATTTTGTAGAGAGCGGAACAAATGGTAGTCGGAGCATATGGTCCAGACATCGCGCCATCCGACATCTTCATGATCGTAATTCCTGCAATTCCGTAATTCCTGCAACTCCAATTCCTGTAGTTTTGCCACAGTCATTTGTGCAGTGTGTCGTTTAGAGTTATCATGCAATAAGATTTGTTGACCAATCTAGGCTATTTTTCTTTAATCTTTTGCATCATTTCGTCTAGTTGGTTGCAGTATATTTCTGCAGTGATCGATGAGCCAGTTTTTTTTTGTTTTGTTTCGTTTTTAAGTTACCTGTACGAAATTTAGCGAACCAATTTGATATTGTCTGCTGCGTGGTAACAGTAGAACCAAATACACTATTATTGTCTCGCGCGGTCTGCGATGCCGTAGTTCCACGTAGGAACTCATACTTCATAATAGTGAAAATTTCCGACCGCTCAACAAATTTAATTTTTACTTGCCCGACCTTAATATATAAGGGGCAAGAATTGTAATCGCGAAAATTTTCGATGTCGAGATTTTGACTAATGAGCACGTTTCATGGTCCAGGGAATCCAAAAAACTTATTTTCGAAGTGCCGTCCGTATGTGTGTGTGTCTGTGTGTGTGTGTGTGTCTGTGTGTGTGTCTGTGTGTCTGTGTATCTGTGTGTCTGTGTGTCTGTGTGTATACACGATAACTCAAAAACGGTTTAACTTAAAGAGTTCGTTCTGGTACTAAAAAATTCTCCTAATAATTGGGAAGAACCCTATTGTTTTTTATTAAAATCCGAAACCGGAAACGGAAGTTATTAAACTTTAAAAATTTTAAAAATTCGTAACTAGTAAACCATTCCTTGGACAAAAATTTATATAGGACATAATTTGATGTATTTTTGAAGATTTAGCTAAATCTTCTTTTAAACTTAAAAAAAAAACTATTTTTTTTATGGGAGGGCAAGTCTAGCGGAGGTCTCCTTACGCCACTGGTTTAAAAAAGTTTTTGATATTTTTTAGAGCATACAATGATTTCTTTAAACAGGCGAGATGAGTAACTTTCAAAAAAAAAAAAAAAAAACAGTACGGTAAAATATTAAGCCAATGTCAAATAATAAGCTGTTAAAATTGGCAATATTATTAACTACAAATTTCATCCTTGACGACCTGATATTTTCCTCTTTTGACAGTACTCCGTGTACGATTTTTTTTAAATTGCTCTTTGATCAATCTCTGAAATCATTAAATATGTTGTCTATTTATGGAGCTCTTTAGTTAAACCTTTAGTGCTATGGTGTTCGCGCTGTGGGGACTCACATAAAATAATTTTTACTCAGACGCCTGTTGGGTCTACGTTGTAGCCACATACGTATGTAGATGCGCAAATGTGTCCTCTTTCACAAACAATGCGTGCTTTCATGCTAATTCGTTCATCCAGCAACAGATTAACGTAAATTCCGTGTCTTCGTAGCGCTTGTGTTCGTGGACCGTTTTCTAGTTATTCTACATGCGACTTAGGTCTCTGTCTTAAGCCTGGTTTATAATAAGCCCATAGCATAACTGCATATGCATTAAACAATAGATTTGACCCTTCAAAACATCTGTTTGTAATAAACAGAACAAAGAGAGTAGTGTAATTTTTATGCTTATGTTCCATAACATATCTATTATAAACCAGGCTTTAGTGTGCAGTTACATTGGGCGCGGAAACGTGCGATTTTTTGAACGCACGAGAACTGACAACAAAACAAACATACGAAGTTAAATGAGCATGGTTACAGTACATGCATACCTGCGTGCGGTAACTTGCGTCGACGCACAAACATGTTTGTTTTTTGATGCGTCCAGCAGGCCAAAAATATGAGTTTAGATCCAAAGACTTATTTTACAAAATTAGAAGAGGAATAGAATTGTTAATATGCTGCTGCATAACAATGGGGATTTTTTATTTCGTTATTTATCTGTTTATTTATTTTGTTTTCTTCATTTATTTGAAGTTCTACAGAAACAAATAGGTTTGTTCCTGACCGAAAAAATCAACAAAAAATTAATTTCTGTCTGTCTGTTTTTTCCGAGATCCACGTGAAAATTATTATTCATCCAGATGAAAAAGTACTTCGGACAATAATTTTTGTTTTTTTATTCTAAACAATTTGTGTCATACACGTTTTTGCTGTTAACAATAATGGAGATGTTTAAAGATAACCCCGTAACTCAAATTAATGGTGTTTAGCATTACTTCGAAACACCATTAATTTCTTACGGGGGAAGGGGTAGATTTTTTAGTTAATATAAATTCACTTTTCTTTTTCACAGCTCACATATTGATAGACAGACAGATTTTTATAAAATCAAGCAAATAATCAAAATACACGCAGATTATTCAAACAAAAATGCATCTCCCCGTTCACATTCCAGCTAGTCCTAGTCATAAACCGGCTAGAGTCAGAAATCACTCGGACATACATACATACAATATTGATTCTGTTTTTTATTTCTAATTCTTTTGATTTTATTCAATTTTTATTTATTTTATTTCCTGGAACGGCTGCGGAGCCCCTCAGAAGTACGCGCGGAGCACAGGTTGGGAATCTCTGCTCTAGATATTGAGCCTGGGTTCTCCAGACTGAGGAAAATCTGAAGCCAAAGTCTGAAAAATATGTTGCATGCCTATTCACATTTCAGAATTATATGTTAATGTCCTTCTATAATTTGTTTTAAAAAAAAAACCAAAGGATATTAATTCCGGCGTCAAATGGTTTTAAGAGAAAATAAATTGAAGTATGATGAATCATTTCATTCTTCACATATCAATTACAGCAAACCGTTAACGTTTTGTTTTGAATTAACACCAATTCAGGAGCCCAATAATTAAAATATAGCCTTGAAATTATGAGATAGAAGTGAATTGAATAATTCCACGATATGTAAACAAATTACAGTGTATCATTAAAAAAGTAGAGGTAAATTTAACGGATATCGTACGAAGTGGGCCAAAAACGCATCCGGGAATATTCGCATGTGCCAGTTCTTGACGAGACAGTTCACTGTCAGACCAGTTCTCTGCATCTGATCATTGTTATGTTGATGCACACGCAACCTTCACTGTGATTACCTTCACGATACACGATGGAAACTGATACAAGTCATATATCCGGAAGTTACATGAGGTGTTTGTAGAAAACTATGTTCAAATATTCTTGAACTTCCTAATGATAACTTAACCTAAATTTATTACTACTAGTTTATTTGGATGCTGTTCAGCACTTTTTAAATGATATTAAGCATTTTCAAGAAAGTTAGTTTAGTTAGTTTAACTTGGAGAAAAATTAGAGAATTATTAACTAGTATAACATAAGTAACCAGCGTATCGTTACTTATGTTATAAGGTATGGTACTTCTTCATATTTGATTCTGGTTTTTCAAAAAATGTTTGACAGGACAGAGATTTTTGTTAATTAACACTTTTCTCATTTTGCTCTCTTTGGATACAAAAAAAAATATTCCTCTACCACTATGAAATAATAAATGCATTGTGTCCAATTGTAAATTGTACATAATGCTGTTCATATTGCAACAAGTGTAAAATAATTACAACTCTCGCCTACGGCTAGGGTGGTAAACCGTACTCGTGAAATATAGCCTCCGTTATATGCTTGATAAATAAAATACTATTATTTAACAGCAATTATATTAATAAAGAATTTATAAGAGTACTACTAAATATAAATAGAAAAAAATATCGTAAGCTATAATACTTGTTACGATTCGCGACTCAAACTAACGTTGGCGGCGCTGCGTACGACAGTTAATGGGCGACGAGAAGCGTATATGTCAGAAGTTTCTTCTTAATATTTATCTGTTCAAACAATATTTCCGCAAAATATCACTGTATTTAAGGTACTATATTTAAAAATACGTCTTAATTCACATAAACTGCAGCACAACACATTAAAAATATTATACAAATACAGGTAGGACACGTTCCGGCGTAAAAAAAAATCGGCGCAAAAAGAGTCCAAAATGTGAAATTCCAGAGACGGATTGACTTCAAATCTACATGTCATTGATGTATTTTTGTCTTGATATTTCAACGATTTTAAATATATTTGCAAGTGTTTTGTATGAATACCACGAATTTCAAAACTTTGTTTTCAGGGACGGACCTATATAAATTTTATTAAAATGAATTAGACATAAATGAAGCAAATAAATATTTATTCTTTTTGTGCTATATAAATACAATACAACGATATGATTTAACAACAAACTTACGACTAACAAAACTAATAACAAAAAATTAATAATAATTTAACATAAAGAAAAATATGATGCAGAAAAAAAAAATAGGATAATTATATTAAAAAAATATATTTTACAAAACTATTTTTCTGTGAATTTTCTCTTTTTTTCTCGGAGGAGCTCTGCATACGGTGCCAAAGAAGCTGCAACACTCCTCTTTACTTGCATACTGCGTTCACTATCATTATCGAGCTCACAAAGTTTTACAGTAAGGATGTCTATATTTATCAAAATTCGTTCTAAAGCATTCTTCATGATGGTTGTACCAGTCGATGGAGGTAAATTGAGGTCCCTACAAACTTTTGGACGTGTTTCTCCATCTAGCATTCTTTTAATCACCTCCATTTTCTCTTGGTTTGTAATGGTTCTTCGTTTTTTCTTAGCATTTAATTTAGGTGGTTTATTTTCCTTGTTAGAAGACAAGGTTTGTGAAAAATTTATCTAATTTAAAAAAAAAATTACCTCAATATCACCTTACAATTATAAAATACATTACACTATACTGTATACTACACTATATATAATACAATAAATTATTACTTACAAATAACAAATTAAATTTACCTTAAAGGAAAATTAAATTTGGCAGACGTAAAAATTTATATAATATATTCTATATAATAATTGCAATAAACTCAATGTGCTGAATGCAACCCTGTACTGGCAAAATATTACTAAGCAATGATGTACTTTATTAACTGGGCGTGCGTAAAATCTCAGAACATCCCCGCTTCGACCACAGATTCGGCGGCGACGTCGACACACGACTCTGGCGTTCAAGCGGCGTTATTTCGAGACCGGCGTAAATAAAACCGGCGCAAAATGAGTCCTACCTGTATATGCTTCTGTTTAATTTACCAAGGCCCCACGAGATGTCTCACTGTTATTTGGAGTCGCGTATAGTAATTAAAAAAATTTAAGGAAAGTGTAAATTTTCACACATTTCAGGGTTTTGTATATATTTAATAATTGTCAGAAGCCAACATAATATTGGATGTCTAGGTATATTTATCACTTCAAAATAAACAGTTTTTTTGATAATCACTTTTATACGTTATTTATTAAGAGCTTACATTTAATTTTTTAAAACAAAATTTAAAAAATTTGCCAAATATTGCACCGTTCTTTTCTGCATTTGCTTTGTATTCAAGTCTTCATTAGATTAATAAGAAATATTTTATAGTGTAGAGTGTAATTTGGTGTGGTATGAGTAACTAAAATATATATATTTTTTTAAATATTTTTAATTAAAAAAAAATACACGCACTATCTTAGCTATAAATACAAAAAATCCATAACATTATTAGCCATAATTTAATCAATGAATTCAAAAAATAATTAATTTTGTCAAAAACACTATATAAAAACAGCCATATTTTTCAAAAACACAATCTGATAAAAAATTCCTCTCGTACATTTCCGGCTAAGATCAATATACAGATCTATAATTTTTTCAGATTTTTCGTTCAACCCCTTTAGGTAAAAGGGTGCGGGACAAGAACTTTTTTAGCACATGTTTGGCTAAAATCGTATTAAAAGAAACGAATTACAAAAAACTATTTATAGTTCCTTAATCTACGTTTTTTGATACCACACAATAAATTTTAAAACAATATTTTTTTATCAACGACACAAAAAAATTGACATTTTTCGAAAAACTTATCTGATCAAAAATTCCTGTTGAACTATTTCGGTTCCAATCAATGTTCATTACGGAGATTTTTTTCAGTTTTTTAGATCAACCCCTCTGGGAGATGGGTGGGGGACAAAAGTTTTTTGACACTTTTTTGGCGAAACTCCCATAAAAAAATTGATCTTTCAAATATAAAAACGTGAATTATTATCAGCGGATTAAGAGGTTTGCCACTCAAAATTAAAAACAAATATGTATTTTTTTTATTAAATACATATTTGTTTATATTTATCTGGAGATGTGTTTTTTTAACTCTCAGTATTTTTCCTATATATAGGTAAAAGTTGTATAACCATGCCAAATTTCAACATTCTATGTTAAACCGTTTGGCTACAATTCTATCGTACACAGTGGCGTAGCGTGGGTTGCAGCCGCCCGGGGTGGAGGCCAATTTCGCCGCCCCCTTATTTAAGTATTTAATTCCAAAAGGCTCCAAAATTTATAGAATTTGCCGCACCCACCGCTCTCGCTACGCTGCGATTACATAAAATTTTTCGGCATAGTTCAATAATTTAAAAATCACAAATCACAACACGCACTTAAAGAAAATCATAAATTGTAGCAAGTTAATTGCGTCAATGTGAATTGGACTACTGATGTTGCAGGTGTTATTAGACAATATTGAACTCTATTCTTTATATGAAAGAATTAATCCTCGCGGAATATTCGTCGTGAAAAATCCGAGCACAAAATAAAACACGGGGAATTACCGCAAGGTAACTGGTTAGTACAGACGGTGTTTCCAGTCGCTAGAGCGAGCGAAATGACTACACTCACTTAAAGAAAGGGTATTACGTTAGGGTATACTGTGACGGACCGGTTCCGTCACAGATTAAATAATGAAAAGTTCCGTGCTCATTTTAATCGGTCCGAATTGTAGGTGCGACAAAAATATGAAAAGAAATGGTTCAAATTGTTAGTTCAGATTACAAGATTATTTATTGTGAATTTTTGCCGCCCCAAAAAAGTGCAGCCCGGGGCGGGCCGCACCCCACGCCCCCTCTACGCTATGCCACTGATCGTACAGACAGACAGACCGACCAGAATTTCAGAATTTTACTCAGGTTAGGTAACATTTCCGCATTCATAAAATATTGTTCTTTCTAATTAAAAAATCTTTTAAGTAATGACCTTTAATCCAAAACATCTTGTGTATATTAGATTTTTTTCAAAACAGGTTATGAGTATCGTTTCCAGTCTCTTAGATATTTAACTTAATGTTAGCGTAGATCATTTCCTACTTCCTTTCTCAATCCGATGATTCGATACGTTCACGATATTCAACGGCAGTTATGCGGTGAGGTGATAGTTACTATTATTACTGGGCCAGTGCAGCCAACAATGCGGTAATGGTCGCTATGAGAAAGTAAGGAACCGCTCGTGGAATGCACTGTGCACTATCTTCAGATATCGGTACATTGGTCATGCTGTGCTCATCTCCGTTATGTAAGGGCTTGCGTTCGCGTGACTGTCTCGACAATTAGGTGCAGATGCGGTCATCTTTAAATTGGGTTTCGTTATGATGAATGAAATGGAATGTGGAATTTAAGTGGAATAAATAACAGGTAAAGACAGAATACAGATATGTATAGGTTTAGGCTTAATGTATTTTTCGGATGATAAGAAACATTGGATTATACACCACTATTTGTGAATCGCGATACGTGTCTGTCTGTCTGTCTGTCTGTCTGTCTGTCCCGCACTTAGGAAAAATACTAAAACATCTAAAAAACATATTCCCCTAAAAATATAAACAAATATGTGCTCATCAAAAACAAAATTTATTTTTTTTAAATTCTGTCTGTCTGTCTGTCTGTCTGTCTGTCTGTAAAATTGTGCAAAAAAAATTTTGTCCCACATCTGAAAAAATTCTAAGTAATGTACATTGGTGTGAACCGGAATAGTACAACAGGAATTTTTGATCAGATTATGTTTTCGGAAAATAACGCATTTTTTGTGTTTTTAACTAAAATATGTTAAATATTTAATTCACTTAACCTATTTAATTCTATTTAACACACCAGCTCACTAGCTCTAGAGGCTCAGTTGGTTTTGTCATGCAGTTTGTAATTTGCAGTTCGAACGTTGCAGAGTTCGAATCCTGTTAATTTAATTTTTTCTGTTTTTTTTTTGCATTTTTATTTTGTTTAAATTATTTTGTCAAAATTCTAGTTATATATTGGTAAATGTTGCATTTATTTTTTAAAAGCGTAAATTTAATAACCAGTGGGAAGTGTTGAAATTATAATTTAATTCTGTTTGACGAAATCAGAGGGCGGGGCTTATGATTTAAGCAACCAATGGAAGCCATAGGCGCAATTTTAAAAATCTTACTGAACCTTGCTATATAAATAAAATACTGCACATGTTTAGAAACTTAAATAAGGGTATTAGGTTCGAATTAAAATTCATAAAAAAATATTTTGACATAAAATTTGTTTTGGCATCCCAAATAATCATTATTCAGTTACCAAATACCTGCAAAACCCAGAAATGTGTGAAGATTCACACTTCACCTACATTTTTTATTTTTTATTATTATTTTTAAGTTTACAGGAAATTTTTATACTTAGATCACCTAAATACGGAAATTTAAATTCTTCGTTACTGTTGGTGGATGGATAAATTTCTAAAACTGTCGACTATTCAATATAATTTATCATATATTATCATCTCATCATATATCACTGATTTACTTATCAGTCATTGCAATCCGTTAGTTGTGGAAAATAGTTTATTGCTGTTTTGAACTGTTTGATATGTCAACTTACTCAGCGCAAAATATTCAAATGTAATTTTAACTTATCGACATATTTCAGAATGAAATACTACTTACCGCTTAAAGATGGTTCATTATGACATAGAGTAGCGGTAGTGGTTTTATGGCCTCGCCACTAGATATCATAAAATACATTTTTGAAATGGTTTCTACAAGAAATTACTAGGAACCAAAGGGTTAAAGGGATTTATCGTTGATATTTTGTATCAAGAAATGCACCATATGGTTTCATCATATCACTTAAGTGAACGGTTTGCGTAACAGATATTTGTAACAAATTAGACATGGATAGGACAACCATGAACATCCTACTAAAGATTTTCTCGTTTTTAGGGTTCTGTAGGTATGGCCAAAAAACCCTTATACCCTCATTTTGTTGTCTGTCTGTCTGTCTGTCTGTTCGGTAAAAATTGTAGCTAAACGGTTAAACTTAGAGAGTTGAAATTTGGCATGCTTATACAACACTGACCCGCACATAGGAAAAATACTAAAACGTCTAAAAAACATATCCCCTAAAAATATAATCAAATATGTGCTGATCGAAAAAAAAAAATATATCTATTTTTTTTTAAATTCTGAGTAGAGCATCTAAATTTTTAATAAAAATATATTGACGATCAAAATTTTATTTTTGCAATAAAATTATTTTGAGGAGATTTTAACCAAAATTGTACAAAAAAAATAATTGTCCCACACCCTTTAGCCCAGATGGTTTAAACTAAAAATCTGAAAAAATTCTTAGTAATGTGCATTCGTGTGAACTGGAATAGTACAACATGAATTTTTGATCAGATTATGTTTTTGGAAAATAACGCATTTTTTGTGTTTTTTTGACGATTTATAAAAGTTATAGTTATGTAACACACTGTACTAGAAGACGTAACATGGTCTAATGGTTAGTATGCTCGTTAGCTACAAAGAATTCTAGGGTTCGCTCCCGGGCAGAAGAGATAATTTTATTTTTTGTTTATTTTTCCATTTTTATTTTGTTTAAATTATTTTTTCAAAATTCTAGTTGTATTTTGGCAAATGTTGCATTTAATTTTCAAGAGCGTAAATTTAATAACCAGTTGGAATTGTTGGAATTATATTTTCATTTGAGACGATAAATTATTTTAAAAATATCGTTCATTTTGCCGCGATTACTACAAAGTAAAATTTGTCTTACACACTTAGTGTGCTGCCTTCTCTTATTATATACCTGCGAAACCCAGAAATGTGTGAAAATTCACACTTTACATCAATTTTTTTTTTAAAGGGTATTAATAGTTTACGTTGATCAGCCATTTAAATGGGCCGAATAATATATTATCCCCATATTCCACAATTAACCAGAATTCATTGTGTTTTTATACTAAGAATTAATGTCACGCTTTAACGCAACCAGAAATAAATAGTATCACTGAATCGCAATAACTAAAACCTTGGAATTAAACGGTTCAGCTCTATTTTAACATCTTTTCCATGCCTTGCGTCCGAATTTAGTAAAAATAAAGCGTGAAAATCACAGCTGAGTAATTTCTAATGTAATTTCGAAATGATTAAATTTTTTTAAGTTGTTGCTCAGTTCCCGCCGCAAACAATTTGTAAAAACAATGACTGTGAAATCATTTGAAATAAAGCGTTTAAAATCAACTTAAATTAAAAACTACTAATAGCTGTTTACCATAAATGTTTTCCAAATATTGCTTGCAGCTAACATATGTCGTTAGAAACTGGCTAGTTAGTGCTAATTAACTGTTAGTGCTAGTGCACATATGTGACAAAATAAAGTAGTTAGGGCGTGGAATTGTTTTTATTTTACTTGTAAGACATTGGAAAACATTGCTAATAAAAATTGCGTATCTTCTCGATCGAAATCGAATTTATAAATTATTTTTAAAGTAAAGTACAATAGTAATTATATGGCTGGCCTTATAGTTACTATATTACCAAATAAAAATGCGTTCCTTTCCTTATTCTTTGATTTTTCCCTTTTTCATTTTTAGGGTTTCATAGGTATGTCCACCATAAAACTCTTATAACATCACTCATATGTCTCTCTCTCTGTATGTACGGTAAAAATTGTAGCCAAACGGCTTAACATAGAAAGTTGAAATTTGGCATGCTTATACAACTCTTTGACCTACACATAGGTAAATACTAAGAGTTAAAAAAAAAGAAAACTAATGGCATATCAAACGACATATCTTAATGAGCGGATCAACAATTTTTATTTTTGAAAAATCAATTTTATTTCTTGAAATTTCAAAAAAATCTCCATAATGTACATTGATGGGAACTGGATTAGTTCAACAGTAATTTTTGATTAGATTAGTTTTTCGAAAAATGTTGATTTTTGTGTCGTAGAACTAATAATTGGAAATAAAATTAATAATAATTTATACATCAAAATTTGCAGCGAAGTTTTATCTATGTAATAGGATATTTTTAATTGTAAAATAAACTGTTATGTAATTGTAAATAAACAAATTGCATCATATACGCCATCTTGTAAACCAATCGAAAAAAGCATATAAAAAAACAAAAACAAACCTTGTAAAGCATATTTGCGTACGATGCTGCAAATTGTAGCTAAAGCTTTATTCTACAAATATGTCTGTAGCTATTTTGCTCTATTGTGAAAACTACTTATAGTTACTGTAATTGGTAGTCTATTTTTGCCGCCATCTTGAATCTACCTCGGATTTCAAAATAGGTGTTAAAATGACGGGTAAAAATGATTTAAATGTCATGAAGAATACGTGTACCAAGTGGCATTCCATTATGATCAAGTATAATATTTTTCAACGAAGGTTCTAAACTATTAGTAAACAAGTCGAAAAAAACGTTGACGCATTATTTGAACATATCTACACAAAACTATATAAATATAAATGTTATTCAAAACCCACAAATAAATTAAAAAAATTACAGAACAATATCGCTGATGTTTATTTTTAAGTTATTGAGCGATAATATTTTTACAATAAATGTTTCTACAATTAAAAATACCCTATTAAATAGATAGAAATCAAAATTTGATGTATAGATTGATACTAATTTTATTTCAGATTGTTAATTTTGTATAAGAAACTGGTTACCTCTGGGAGTTATACGCAGCCTTAAGACGTAGGTTAAGGAACGAATATTAGTTTTTTAAAATTCTTTTCTTTTAACACGATTTTAGTCAAAAATATGCTAAAAAAGTCCCGCACCCTTTTACCCAAAGGGGTTACGCTAAAAAACTGAAAAAAATATAGGTAATGTATATTTATCTGAGCGGGAAACGTAAGAGAGGAATTTTTGATCAGATTTTCAAAAATATTGCAGTTTTTGTGTTTTTAACAAAATTAATTATTTTTTTAATTCATGGTTAAATTGTGGCTAGTAATGTTATGGATTTTTTGTGTTTATAACTAAGATAGTCTATGTCTTTTTGATATTGAAAATATCAAAAACTTTTAACAGATGAGAATCAAGTAGCGTTTTTAAGGAGCTTGCACTCATGAACTCGATCATTAGATGGAGTGCCTATCGTTATAGGTCTTGTTTTTAAGGCTTCATAGGGAAATAAATCATTTATAGTAGTGAAATACTCATAAAACAAATAGCACATCGTTAATAGTGAGAAATACATTTCTGAAATTGAAAAAATATGAAGTGTAAGATGACTATATTTTGCCGCGGAAGCCAATCATCTCTGCTGTATGTGGTCTACGTCAGTATTATCATACCGTAGAGCATTAGAAGATGCCGCATCTCTTTATGACCAAAATTGGTTAGTTAAATCTAAATCAATATATATTTATCATTTTCTGTAATTTATGAGTGGTCAAATAATAAAATGAACTTAAATCTTTATAGTGAACGTATATTTAATATAAACCTGCTAAAGAAGTAATTTATCAATATATTTATTATTAATTTAATAAAGACTTAGATACGAAGTAAATGTGGAAAAAAATCGCTAGGATTTTTTAATTTAATTTTTGTTTTTGACATTTTATACACAAATTATTTAAATTATGTTAAACAAATTGAATGGAAGTTCTTAGTACTCAAATATCGAATAAAAAAAAAACTGTTGATTTTGATGTGATTATAGAAAAATAATTGTTTTGGACATCCAGTATTCTGTTGACTTTTTACACTTATTAAATACCTACAAAATCCTGAAATGTGTAAACTAGCTCTAAAAATTGCACTGTATTGACTGAAATGGTTAAACATCGACAAAAGCTCAATACGTATTCGTTTCTGTTGATATTGTTGGTTTCAAACCAACTTGAAAAATCATACTTCACATCATTTCTTTAGAACTCTTAGCTAACAGTGATCTTCAAAATGATCAATATTGGACTATAATCGGTCTTTCCCTGGACTCTTCATATGTTTTAGTAATTTTCCAAGAACATCTAAAGATCCAATATTTATTAAAACTATTTTCTGAACAAAATATTTATTTTTAAACAGCAAAACATTGCAAAAAAGCTGAAAGTAAATTGAAATCGAAAAGCGCATAGCAAATACTTATACCGTCTCAAACCATTAGTCAGTACAACTAATGCCTTCTTGTTAATCAAAACAAAAATATTATCCTAACCACAAAACGACTAAACCTTCCAGATACGGCGAACGAAGGAATATCTCGTCTCAATCAACATGTCCAGAAACTAAATATTATTTATAAGAAGAAGTGAAGAGTGTAAATAGAAAGGACTGGTTTAATGATCACTCGAGTTGTGCATCGCGCGTTCAACTTAACCGCGATGCACGGCTCGTTAGTGACAGAGCTAGGAGAAACTTGTAAGGCTTTTTCAAGCACAGATTGGATTACATATCGAAAATCAATCATTTACGTACTTAGTAACCTCTACAAATACATTACGAACACATTCAATC
Organism: Liopterus haemorrhoidalis; assembly: GCA_963971575.1. NCBI lineage: Eukaryota > Metazoa > Arthropoda > Insecta > Coleoptera > Dytiscidae > Liopterus > Liopterus haemorrhoidalis. Next base: position 208,440,877 of record OZ020611.1, read on the forward strand.
ATAATTTTACATTTTATAGTACGTCAGATTTCTATTATTTTGTATGTAGGATGCAACTGAAATGTTTATGAAAGTTGCTACACACCATTCGTTTGCGATTCAGTTCGTGTTTCGCATATTCGTGTTAACTCGCCAATAATGCAATTTATATTAGAGAATGAAGAAAATTCTGTGCTAAAATGTGTTGATAACCAAGAGCCCAAAATGCACCTGACAGTCATTGATAATAAGACTTGATTGTAACCCCAAAAGGCACCGAAGTAAAGCCTCATTTATAATAGATCCATATCACAGGCATAACATAAGAATCACAGTACTCTCATTGAACTGTTTATTAGAAGCAGTTATTCAGAACAGTGACCCCTTGTACTCATCCTTCTGCTCATACCATGTATTAAGTTATGGACCTATGAACCAGACTCCGTATTTGAACATCGGCAAGAATAATTTTATATAATATTTTATGCTGAACCTAATTATTCCAAAACAACCTTTTATAACAAAGTCCTGCGTTCGAATCTTGGTTTGGAGAATATCGCACTATTTTCCATTCCTTTCTGTCTTTTGTTCCATTTCTTACATGATTCCAAGAAAAACCTCTTTTTAGGATTTTGTAGGTATGACCACCGAAAAAACCTTATAATGTCTCATGTGTCTGTCTCTGTACGGTAGAAATTGTAACCTAACGGCTTAACATAGAAAGTTGAAATTTGGCACGCTTATACAACTCTTTGACCCACATATAGCAAAAATACCGAGAAATCAAAAAAATATATATATCCCGGGATAAATATAAACAAATATGTATTGAATAAAAAAAATCTATATTTTTTTTTTTAAATTTTGAGTGGCATAAAAAAATTTTGATTTGGCTCTTAGTGCGTGGATCAACAAGCAAATTTTATTTTTGAAAAATCTTTTTTTCTATGATATTTTTGCTATAAATCACTATAATGCACTATCTTAGCTATAAATACAAAAAATCCTTAACATTATTAGCCATAATTTAGCAATGAATTTAAAAAAATAATAAATTTTGTCAAAAACACAATAACAACCATATTTTTCAAAAACACAATCTGCTCCAAAATTCCTCTCGGTACGTTTCCGGCTCAGATCCATATACATTATTTACATTTTTTTTTACGCTGAACCTAATTATTCCAAAACAACCTTTTATAACAAAGTCCTGCGTTCGAATCTTGGTTTGGAGAATATCGCACTATTTTCCATTCCTTTCTGTCTTTTGTTCCATTTCTTACATGATTCCAAGAAAAACCTCTTTTTAGGATTTTGTAGGTATGACCACCGAAAAAACCTTATAATGTCTCATGTGTCTGTCTCTGTACGGTAGAAATTGTAACCTAACGGCTTAACATAGAAAGTTGAAATTTGGCACGCTTATACAACTCTTTGACCCACATATAGCAAAAATACCGAGAAATCAAAAAAATATATATATCCCGGGATAAATATAAACAAATATGTATTGAATAAAAAAAATCTATATTTTTTTTTTTAAATTTTGAGTGGCATAAAAAAATTTTGATTTGGCTCTTAGTGCGTAGATCAACAAGCAAATTTTATTTTTGAAAAATCTTTTTTTCTATGATATTTTTGCTATAAATCACTATAATGCACTATCTTAGCTATAAATACAAAAAATCCTTAACATTATTAGCCATAATTTAGCAATGAATTTAAAAAAATAATAAATTTTGTCAAAAACACAATAACAACCATATTTTTCAAAAACACAATCTGCTCAAAAATTCCTCTCGGTACGTTTCCGGCTCAGATCCATATACATTATTTACATTTTTTTCAGATTTTTGGTTTAACCTTTTTTGGTAAAAGGGCGACCCCTTTTACCAAAAATGCAAAAGTTTTGAAACTTTTGCACATTTTTCGCCAAAATCGTGTTATAAGAAACCAATTTTAGAAAACTATCTATCGTTCCTTAATCTACGTCTTAAGAGCTTTCTTTTGATACCACACAATAAATTTTAAGAAAATATTTTTTTATCAACGACACCAAAAAAAAAAAAATACATTTTTCGAAAAACTTATCTGATCAAATTTTTTTATTGAAATATTCCGGTTCCCATCAATGTTCATTACGGAGATTTTTTTTTACATTTTTAGATCAATCACTCTGGGAGATAGGGTGGGGGACAAAGGTTTTTTACACATTAATAATATTTTTGCCAAAAGAAAAAAGCATTTTTCAAAAATAAAAATTTGTTTTTTGATCCACGCATTAAAAGGTTTCATTTGGTATGCCACACAAAATTTAAAAAAAAATATTTATTTTTTTATTAAATACATAATTATTTATATTTATCTCGGAATGTGTTTTTTGAATTCTCAGTATTTTTCCTATATGTGGGTCAAGGAGTTGTATAAGCATGCCAGATGCCAGATTTCAATATTTTATGTTAAGCCGTTTGGCTACAATTTCTACCAGACAGACAAACAGACAGACACATGAGTGACGTTATAAGGGTTTTTTGGTGGCCATACCTACAAAACCCTAAAAACTGTTGATTTTGATATGATTATAGAACAAATATTCTTGGACATACAGTATTAAGTTGGCTTCTTACACTTATTAAATACCTGCAAAACCCTGAAATGTGTGAAAATTTACATTTCACATAAAATTTTTTAATAACAAAAGGTTTAACGAAATGAAAAATGTGATATTTTCCGCATGAAACCGCAAGAAAGTGCACAAGATTGCCGTAATGGATTGACCATTAAAGGCGTCGGAAGTTAGGGTTCTGCGTATTTCATATTTCATGTACTCAGCGAAGATATACATATATAATTCTTTATTTCCATTAGGCCTTGCGGCGTTTAGGGTTTTAACTAGTACATTGGAAAATCATATAATAATAAAATAATACATTTTATGACATTCTTTCTTCTTCTTCTTCTACATTCTTCCTCCGGTGTTCCTCTCTTTCTTTCTATTCTCTTTTCGGCTTCCGTCTCCGGTCTCCTTCCTTCTTGACTCCAGTTCTTCTTCTCCTCTTTCTTTGCTTCTCTTCCCTCTTTTCTTTCCTCCTCCTTTGCCTCTCTCTTTCTTCCTGTTCTCAGTTCTGTCTTGCCTCTCCGCATTCCTTCCTTCTTTCCTCGAGTACGCTCACCCACCTTTCTCCCTTTCCTTCTTCACACAACAGCTCCTTTATCTCTCCCTCCCATTTTGTCATCTTTCCACATCTTTTCGTTAGGTGTTTCAAGGATTCTTCCTCCTCCCTGCACATTCTGCATATCCTATCCTCTGGTTTTGCCCAATACCTATTACTCCGTTCTTCATTTCCACATCTTAATTTGGCAATCCTTTTAACTCTGCTAGCTGCCTTTCCTCTCCTCCCTTTCAAATATTTAGGTATTCCTACCGTCCTTATCTCTCTATACCTTTTCACATTCCTTGAATTGTCTATTCTTACTGTTGTTTCCTGCTCCTGTACCTCCTTGTCTCTCCTCCTCAATTCTTCTACTATGTTTCTTCCTCCACTTCTCTTTCGCTCAGCTTCCCTTATGTCCATCCCACATCTCCAATAATACTATTTCTTTGTTCTCAACGAAGATTTAGGTATGTATTTTCATTCTTCATTAGAATAGTGTACGTGATGAAGTTTTTATATCTATGGCAAAGATCGCTGAAGTGCAGAACTATTTGTTGTTAAATCAACCTTATTCAACTCCATCATCTGTTTTCATCTGTTTTCAAACTTCAATAAAATGCCTGGGAAAATAATGGAATGAATTAGATGGTTACGTCCGCAAAATATAATATGATGAGGAAGTAATGGAATTCGGACTGGTCATAAATTAAAATTAAAACATTATTTTAACTTCGTCAAATAAGCGATGACCAGTTATACTTATATTATGACCAGTCCGAATCCCATTACTTCCTCATAATAAAATAATGGAATTAAGAAGCTTTTTAAAGCTACCTGGCATTTCTCCCTGATTTTAGGCTTTCATATCGTGGCATAATTTGTTATTGTGTCTCCGATTGATACAATAACAAAATAAATAAAATTGTATGTTGTTTTAAAAAATCCTACTACCATTAATATTATACATTTTTATATTTTATTTTATTTTTTTGACATTGGGCCACTTTAGTGTCCTGATTTTACTCTCGTAAAGAACACCTTATGCAATGCAAATCGCAACAACACTTCGCATATTAAACAGTAGCGATTTTGACATTCAACTTTCGAGGATGTCTTTTTTATTACCATTCGTCTTTTTAAAATTCTTTATTCACACCATCTCTTGGTTTTATTGTGATGGTAAGTAGACAGACCATTTTAAATGTCCTTGCATTATATTTCTGTATTTTAATGCAAATACTTTTGTTTACGCAACCGGATTATATTTATTCATATGTTATTTGCAATATGCTTATGTTATGTTAAAAATCATATGAAATGTGAACTTAGTTAACAAACCGGTTGTATTAAATGTATTTAAAACCGCATAAATGTAGCAGCTGCATGTATGTAATATGCAACATACGATCTGAAGATACTTACATAAGTGTATTTATAAAAATATTTACCTGTTAGGAAACTAGTTTCGTTTTAGTTTGCTACAATATTTTAGTAAAAAGTAATATATTATAAAAGTATTTACACAAAACTATTAACGTCCAACCATAGTCTCATCAAGGTGTACTGCTGCATGTTGTGCGCCCCATAAGAACAGCCAGTGTACTACCCTTATATGCTAACAATTTTCAAAAACCTAATTATCAAATACCTGGAAGATAGGCGAATAAACTAAATCTTGTTCTTCATTGAGGACCGGTGCCTCAGATGTTAAATATTTCTAACGATTCAAGAAGATTTAGTTTATAGCCCTTGTTTACAAAATGTAATGGTTATAATCACTTAGGATTAACGGAATAACCGCTAGCAATGTGGTTATAGTTTTTCATATGGTCACTAAAGGTAGAATGATAAATGTCGAGTTTAGAATTAAAGGCTCTATTATGTTCCTTTAATCTAATATTAAAATTCCTTCCTGTTTGACCAATATGATAGGAACTGCACTCACAAGTCAACTTATACAGATCGATTCTGTAAAAAGTTACTTTAATAGTTACTGTGTAGTAACGTTACTACAAGGTAACTTTTATAGTGACTTTAATAGTAACTTTAACGTTTTTCGTATTCTGTAATATCCAACAGTAGTGACCTCGCTATGAAAGTTATATCTTATACCCTTTTCACACTAGATCTTTAAGACGAGTGAACTTAAAGTTCACCGATGTTTAAGATCGGTATGCTTTCACACTTGATGTTTAAATCTCTGGTGCTGTCATCAGCTACAGTAATTGTGTCTTTAAGTTACCGTCATGAAATTACCAGTTTTGAACTGTCTGCGCAGACGCACATTTTGAATTATTATAAACAAATATAGATATTTCATTTCATTCTACAATAAAGACACTACAATAAAGAATATATTACACCTGTATTAACATGTAAGTCGATACATTTTATCTCAATTATTGTAGCTCTGTATTTTATTAAACACATTATTAAAATAAATAATTTTACTATAACAACAAGTATAAACTTCTTATAACGTCAATATAATACAGTATTCTTGTTTATGATAATATAAAATGTTGACAGCACAAATTCAAGGAGTATTTTTTTTATAATAGAAATTAAGTTGGCAATGCAGACGAAGTTTAAGAAGCCGATCTCTGTCTTAAACATCGCTTGTATTTAGACGAGGCTCTACGGTTTCACATTAGCCTTTAAAGATACATTCACTTTAACATCCGATCTTAAAGTTCTAGTGTGAAAAGGGTATTAGTGACAGTTACTGAGAAAAGAATGAAGTTAGTTACAGAAGAGCAACACGCATGCGCTTTGGTGGTATACAGATGACAGTTGAGGTCAAAAATGTCCAAATATTGTATTGCTTACATTATTTTGTTGTTATATAATATATATTATGGTATATACATTTATAAACTATTAAAAAAAAAAACAAAATGTGTGAAGAAATTAAAAAAAAAAACGAAATCCAAAGACAAATTCTCGACAATAGAACCAGTGGCGTAGGCGGGTGGGATTTGGGGTTTAGAACTTCCCATGTAGCTGGATTTTTTATTACATCGATACATTTTCCTTGTTTTGTCATTACTCCCAGACGTCTCATTTTATAACCCTCCCCCCTCATGAAACTATATTTGCGCAACTGAATAGAACTTTTGTTAGTTTTTTTAAAAACATTTTTTTTTGATAATTTAAAAAAAGACTCATATTAAAAATGAGGAATTGGAAAAGACTTTTTGATCTTTAATATTTTTCATCTCGGGCAATATAAACCTTTGCCTACACTCATACATATATATTTTATATACATTTTATTCATATAATTTTCTTTACTAATCTTCTTCATTTTCTATTATATCGAAAAACTACACATAAAATTAAATGTCCGTCATTTTTATCTTCATAAGAACTAAGTTATTACTTATAAAAACCAGCATTTGGTAGTTACTATGATAGGAACTTTTATAGTAACATGTTACTAAATATTGTAGGTAGTAACTTTTGTCTTGCGGAATATGAAATACCCCATGATAGTAACTGGCCTTGCTCATAGTGACAAATTTAGTTAGTATCATCATAGTAACTGAGTTACAGAATTGATCTAATTGACTCCAGACTTAAAAAGGAGTTTAATAGGGTCTTTAGCGTTAAAATGGGATATTTTAGAGGGGGTTTTGAAAGCAATCTTTAAATTGTGTTTTCTTGAGTAGACGGGCAATTTTATCGGATATAGTACCGTAATATGTAAGGGAAATATAAATATTATCTTCAGGATTGGATACATGGGAATAAATGTATCAATTTCTTATCTTAATATTTGTAGTTGGAAACTCGCTCAAAGGTTACTGCAATAAAGCATTTCTGATAACAGAATTTTCTTTCCGTGATAATTGTTTGTTCTTAATTTCCATGAAACAATAAAAATAAATGATATAATGAGTCGTGAAAAAATATTATTAAAAAACAAAGTGTGCCACGTTTGAAAAATTGCAGTGTTTTATATTATAAACTATGCCATCAGCACTTTTATATAGGTGAGTAAATTGTTACATAATAACAATTGAATGTTTAAAAGAAAACAATGAAACGACACGACCCGTTACTAGGAAGTTAATCTTATCTCGGAAAGTAAGAATGAAAAATGATATAAATTACTGTGTTTGCATTAATAATTATTGTCGCTGGTGCTTGTTATTTTAGAGATTTATCATCATGTCGACAACAGCAACTGTACTTTTTAGATTTTTGTTCTTATTTATTCGTAAATGCCTATCTGCCGGGCATGTAAATAGTACCTGATAACGTATGCAACGATTTTATGCTTATTATAGGAATTTCCATTGATTAGTTCGGTGCTGTTAGCATTAAAAATTAATATGCCACCACAAGGTTCAAATTAAATTTTAAACAGCATTACTTTGCAGAACGTGGTTTACATGAACGAAAAAGTTGCAGAACCGCTTAATAAGTATTGTATGAAGTGCTATCAAAAAATGTCTGAACGAACGTTATAAAACTTTACATTACACCTGGATTCATTTGTATCCCAAGTGAAATTTGGTTTACAGAAATTATAAAGACAAATCGTCCTTTAATCAAGACGTGATTACATGAATAATGTGTCTCTTACTTGATCTACTAAATCCCGATGTGTGAAAATTTAACATCACATAATTTTATTTCAAACATTATTATGTATTTTTATTTTAAATCAAATTTTATTTTATTTTAAACCAGCAAAGGAGTGCGACAAGAAGGCCAACTCGCCACAATGCTATTTAACATTGTCTTAGACGGTGTCATACTTTCTTCTGGCCTGTGCAGGAGCAAAGGTGATCAGGCAAAAGGAAGAAAGGCAGACTAAGGCATACGATGTAGTAATAGTACAGAACAAGACCTAAAAACACCCTAGAATCACGACAGGCGGAAGAAAGTGCAGGGCAGGCTTGCTTGGAGGTTCATTCTGAAGGAAGTTTAAATGGCGTCCACACTATGTTGAACAGCTCGTTCGGCACTGCAGATCAGCAGTGCCGACCAGTATATTAGAATAGTAGTGGGCGTTTCGGTTGGCTCGTGTTGACATGCCGATTGATGTACCGAATTAGAACCGACAACTGTCGGTCCCCATCAAAGGATGTCGAGACGAACTGCGTAATGTGGACGTTCGGCACAGTCGGATTTAGTTCAATGACCAATATTTGCGCTATGGGGTGGTTGCAGGTGGAAGTTTTGAATTTAATAGATTTATATTTTAGTCGTTGTTTTTTATGGGATTGTAGTCTCACACAATACAAGGATTGTAATAAACAACAGGATGCTATCATTAGCGTTCTCCTGCGGTGTTGACAAAGAGGAAATCGAAAAAATATAAAATAAATAAAAAATTTGCTTAGTCATTTTACTAGACAAATGACGAAGAAGAAGGAGACATTCTGTAGAAGTTTCTGAATCTTTTCCCACATCTGTACCCGAGATTTAATTGATCTACATCGTCCAATACCAGGCCCTTCTTCAAATCTCTTCATATCAGTTTCGACTTAGAATCTAGGTTTTTGGGGATTACGACGCTTGGGATTTAAAATTGTTAACAAAGCTATTGAGCTAACTAGAATGTTTCTTTCTTCAAATTTTTTTCACGAGTCAGTACCGAATAATGTGTGGAGGTACGAAGGATTTTATTCAAAGCCGATTGGATTTGTCGAACGGAAATGCTGATCCGTGTTGTTCGACATAGTGTGGACATGGCTTAAAGCTCATATTGGACTGTAGAACTAAAAGGAGAGAGAGAGATAAATTTGTATTATTCGTTTTGTCAAAACAACCTTATGATTAACCAATCTGACTACGATAAGTTTTGGTTTTAGGCAAGGTTCCTTTTTTAACAAACTTGTCCTTTTGCGTTGTTTAAGGATGTTAGTTGTGAATAAGTGTGGTGTTGCGATATTCTTAGAGTCATGCAGAAGTAATGTGGTTTAGTTAAGTGAAGCATGGCACTGTGTGTAGTGTTGCAGTGTGTTGTCACCGGCACTAGTTGCTCACCTTGTCAACCTGTCCACCGGCACAGTCCACCACCTCCTACCATACGCTTGCAACATTCTCTCTACAATCTTAACAGTATACTACAAATGTTTCTAAATCTTCTGTTTTCTTCTTTATAACTTATGTGGACCGTCTATTTGGAATTTTTTTAAGTAGGGTACATATTTATGAGATTTAAACCGGTTTAAAACTAGGAGAGCCCAAAGTATTGCGTGAAATATTTTTAAAAGGAACCATTCCATAAACCTGAAGCCAAAAGTTTTCAACTAGTGTGTGTGCAACCAACACTAACTTACGGTTTCCAGCCTGGTCAAATTACCCAACGCAAGAGAATAATACCTATTGGGACTTGAAAAAAGATACATTTCAAGAGGCAGAAAAAAAGATCATTAGGTAGCTTCGTCATCCTGAATAAAAATTACCTGATTCTGTTTTATATATTTTATTAATCAATTTTTCTATACATTTTTATATACAATTATTTTCTGTAGCCCAAATAACTGCTACCCAATTTACCGTCGTCCACTTGACTTTTGCCCAGCTGTCCGTTGCCTATCATATATTAAATCGGCCAGTTGAGCGTCGCCCAATTGTCGCCGACCGATTTCTACTGTACTGACAGACAGACGCACGAGTGACGGTGCGGTTTTCCTTCAGCGTTTGAAAATTATAAAATACATTGATCTTATTTAAAACATTTATGTGTGTTTCAATTTCCTCTTACATTTCTTCTTGTATTATTTGTTTCCTCAATAAAGCAGCTACCAACTTAACTTTCTTGAATTTAAAACCGTCATTGAATAATAAAATGTAGCTCGTGCCAACATAACGTAAGTAGACTAAGCATAAACCACACGTTATATAACGGGGATAGGCTACTATTTTATGCGCTTTTATTATTTATTGAATAAATTTAAACAGGTGTTAATTCACATTACTGCCTGAGTTACGAGGTATGTTATAAGTTGGTTGAAATACCGATGGGCATGGGCTGCTACGTGGGATTTTATTGTGAGTTAAATCTTATGATGTTAAGGATAATATTTATTTCATATTAGTTTCCTTATGTGAATATATGACATTATATAAATGGTAATTTTATTAAAATAAATGTAAATGTTTGAAATTAATGTTTTATGTTTGTTTTGTAGTTATGATACGGTTTATGGTGTAATTAAAATAGTAGAGTATTTCATCATTATCGTTATACTTACAACTCTTAAGGCGCGCACATATTTAACCAATAAATATTGACGAACACAAATAACAAACGACAAAAACTAATACCATGAAAATTTATCAAACTGAAACAAAAAACAAATAAAACAAACATATGGAGCGTTTTCGACGTCAGTCTATCCATTCTAGTCAATCCAATGCAGTTTATACGAGTTCAAAAAGTAATTACAAAAGGATTGGCTACGGAAAAATGAAATAATATCTACTGCAAGCTTTAGAATTAATTAACTGTCATCACTGTGGTTGTTGTCATAAGTTTATATTGTTATACAAAGCTTGCAGTAGACATGATTTTATTTTTCCATAGCCAACCCTTATGTAATTACTTTTTGAACTCATGGTATAATTTTTTTTTTAAAATATTTGTGTGAATTTTCACCCATTTCAGGATTTTGTAGGTATTTAATAAGTATAAGAAGCCAATAAAATGCTGGATGTCTAGCAATATTTTTTCTACCAGAGTCAACAGTTATTTGATAATCATTTTATTAGTATAAAAACATATAATTTTTTTAAACAAAATTTAAATAATGTGCGAAAATTTCATCAAAATAAAATTTAAATTAATTCCTCTTTGATACCTTAAAAACAAAAAACTAAAGTAATTCTACCATAGTTTGAATTATGACGTATAATAGTAGGCAAAGCCTACTGAACACTACATACTACACACTTAAACTCGATTCTGAGCTGTTCAAAAATTTTTATTATATATTTTATTTTAAAAAGGCACAGGATACCTTAGCCATAAATACAAAAAATGCATAACAATATTAGCCATAATTATTTTTAATCCATGGCTAGAAATAAAAAATTATTAATTTTGTCAAAAACAAAACACTGCAATATATTCAAAACACGAAATCTGATCATAAATTCCTCTTGCACGCTTCCAGTTTAGATCAATTTACATTACTTGGAAAATATTCAGATTTTTAGTTAAACCACTTTGGATTAAAGGGTGCGGGACAGTGATTTTTTTTAGTACATTTTTGGAAAAAAATCTACTTTTTGTTACTTAATCTACGTCTTAAGAGTTTTCTTTTGATAATACAATGAATTAAAAAAAATAATAATAATTATGTGATCCATCATTTGATTCTGAAACTTGTTTAGCCATACTTCCCCAAGCTTGATCTTGGTTCATTTTTATTACTGTATTCCGCACAAATATCTTTATATAAAAATCTATTTCTGTTTGTTTGTTTGTTTGTCCTTTATGCAAAGCTAAACGGATGAACCGATTTTCACCGGTTCCGATTCCTTCCACAATCCGAGGAAGGTTTTAGTGAGAGTTCCAACTTTGTCTAAGTCCCCCTAAGGGGCGTTATGGGGGGAAACCATCTTTTTTCACTCTCCGTGCCGTTAAAATTGATAACGTAGGTTAATCCTTAAGAGATTATCCATATAATGTGGACAAAAAATGTAAATCTTAACCAGATGTAAAAAAAAGTCCGCGAGAGCATTTACCTATCATGCACCGATATCGTGTATTGGGCAATTTTCTGTTTTTAAATGTAATAGTTTTTGTATTATAAAGTTTGCTCGTGCATAACATCGGAGTTTTATAGTGAGGTATCAATTATTTTAGAATAACAAATTAGAGCATTTCACGTAGAATCATAATGTAGTAAACACTATACATCAAAGATTAATAATAACGAAGTTATCACAGTGTAAACTGTACGCATGCATAGAAATGTTTAAAGTTGTACATGTACGTCGCTAATTGGTGCGGAACTTACCAATAGATAACAGTGCTGGAGATTTCTGTATTTCCCATCGTCTAATAGTTCATTGCAAATTATATTATCGTTTTATATATTTAACTTTAACGTTGTGAGCGTTATGTTCTTTCTTCGTTTTAAAGTAGTGAAATGCCGTAGCGAAGCAAGGGTACACCCACTAGTAATCATATAAATATCTTTGCATCTCAATTAGACAAACAAAATTAATATTCAAATCGGTGTCCTCTTTCATAATGTTGCAAAGTAACACCTAAATGACACTGACAAATGCATGCGTTATTTTGTAGATATGACGAAACTTGTAACACAGATGTGACGTTGGAAGTGATTTGCAAGTTCAATGAGCGCTGTATAATTTACTAGTATTTACCATTATATCATATATCAGTTTATCTACAAGCCCTGTCCACTATCAGTTGGCCCAGCCACGAAATTTTTACTTATTGGTGTTCAATTAAAAGAATGCGAATAGCTTATGAAATTTAGGTAATATTTTATTTTCAATTAAACATTTTAGAGATTTACGAGTAATATTTACAACTATTAAAGTAAATTAATAAGAAAAAAATAATATTTCCATTGGAAAGTCATTAATTTGGAAACCTATTTCAGAAGTTACCACTGGGTAACGTCACCTTTCATTTTTATAACGGCATTAATTCTTCTAGGCATAGTATCTACAAGGTCTTGGCATTGTCGAGGAGTAAAATTATCCCATATTTCTTGAAGCTTTAGTCTTAATTCTGGAATTGTTCTAGCCGGTGTTATACGCAATCGTTTTTTCATTTCGTGCCAAAGTGTCTCGATGGGGGATAAGTCTGGGCTACTTGAAACCCACTCTAAAAGTGGAATATATAGATCACGGAACCATTTCAAAGATTTTTTTGACGTATGGCAAGCGGCTCCATCTTGTTGAAAAATAATATCCTCCCCAGAGATTAATGCATGTTCTATAGTTGGCAACAGAGACTCCTCTAAAATACTTAAATATTTGGCTGTGTTAACAATGTCATCGATAAAGTGAAGTTTTCCTACACCTTTTGCAGACATTGAATCCCACACCATGACAGATGCTGGAAATTTCACCTTCCTTTTCAAGCAATCGGGATGATATGCTTCATGTTTCTGACGAACAACTCTGCTCCGGTTGTCCCCTACACAGACTTTAAACCTAGACTCATCGCTCCATTGCACGCTATTCCACTTTTCACAATTCCATATTTTATGTTCTCTTGCCCATTTCAACCTGTTTTGCTTTTGCTTAGACGTCAACAATGGTTTTTCCTTGGCCTAAGAGAGTTTTATAAATTTCTGTAAATATACATTTAAGAGTCCGATTAAAAAAATATTACCTTATAGGTTCCAAATCCTAATTTTTTAGCTTCCTTATGACATGTAGTCCTTGAAACACGTCTTCCAACAACATCGCTCCACAGTACACTCAATTGACTGTAGTTCGCACGTCTGTTATCCTTAATAATTCTTTTCAATGCACGTTTGTCATTGTCCGTCAGTGTAGTTTTCTTCACGTACTGGGGCTTTGGGGCAACTGAACCACTTGTTTTGTACAATTTTACAATATTTCTAATACTGTATTTTGACAAACCTAATAATTTTCCGATTTCGGAATTGGTTTTTCCTGTTTTTGCTAAGTTCACAATGATTAACCGATTTTTTTCATCAATAGCTTTGCCTCTGACCATGTTTTAAAATTATTTAGACTTAACACTTTTAATACATCACAGTCAATAAACAAACTTTCTTTTTCAACGCCTACTACGCATAGCTACCACAAAAACCCAGTTATTTTATGTAGAGTACAAGAATACATGAACTCAAAAAATACGTTTGTTTTACGAATATTATTTTTATAATCACAAATTAAATATTACGGAATAAATTTTGACCCCTTTGCTTCTAATATGATTATATTGTTAAAAAATATACATAGCAGCATTTACTTTTACTTATTATTTAATAATTTCTAAAGAAACTGAAAATTTCATAGCTGGGCCAACTAAAAGTGGACAGGGCTCGTATAATATCATTTTGATGTCTTGATGAGAGCCAGATGTGAAACAATTTTTATGTAATTTTTAAAAATAATTTTTGTCTCTGTTATTTCTCACCGTCGCTAACCGAATATCGAGTTTATGTGACGTCTGAAACGGTATCCTTTGAAGCATTTCATCGATGTGTTTTCCTCTCAATGGCACAAAATGCATTGTATGCCATGATCTTTTTTCGGTTTTAATTACAAAATCACACACACTAAATACAATATATCCAGTACAATACCATCTTCATCTCGTTAATAAAACATGAAAACATATAAACAACATCCTATTGTCTTGTAAAAAGCATAATGCATCCAGGTACGTCACCCAACAATAATTAGAAACTATCGGAAGATACTACAATTGTGATAGACTCCACGGTCGCTGAATCCAACAATTTCAACAAAAACACTTTCGATTTATTCTCACATTGTCCAAGTACAATACACGTGAATAGATACAATGATAATAAGGCTAATGTAAGGTTATTGTGAAAGTAGTAATTAGATTTGTAATTATAAGATCTTATTAAGGTGTCCGTCACAAAATTATTCACCTAAAACAATGTGAATGGGGTTGTTAAGAGATCATTATGGATCTTATATGGGATGAGGATGGTGTGGAGTTATATAATAATGATTGAAAGGACGATTAAAGTGTAATAATATTCTTTATTAGGAAACGCTGTTTATGGACTGGCGATCATATATGATACGAATACTATACTTAGTAGGTTGTAGTAAAAATATTGATGGACGTAAGTTATATTCCTCCTAAGTCAAAGAAGTCAGTGATCGAGTGTTGTTTTGACAGTAATAATTTTCACAAAATCACATATACAGTGACAGTTAATAACTTACAAGGCTCATTCTATTAAAGTAGCACAGAAAATGAAGACCAGGAATAACATCCTGCAAAAGCTTGTTGATTCTACATGGGGAGCAGATGCCAATACCTTTCACACTGCTGGAATAGCTTTGGCTTACTCTGTTGCCGAATATTGCGCTCTAGTTTGGAGTTATAGTGCTCATACCTCGAAAATAGACACTCAGCTGCACGACACCATGAGGATGATTTCGGCAACTATTAAATCAACACCTACTGCTTGGCTGCCGGTGTTATCGAATATAGCGCCCCCAGCACCCAGACGAACAACTGCGAGTAAACGTGAATGGGATAAAGCAGCCAATTGTGATTTCATGCCAATTAAAGAGGACTTAGACTGTCTTCCTGTCTTGCGACTGAAATCAAGAGCACCTATTTGGATGGACCATAAACTAAAAGCCCCATTGGATACCAAAGCAGCTTGGAATGATTTATGGAACGAGACAAGAATGAAGATCGGCGCCATAGTTTCTGATGCATCTAAAAAACTTCCTGGTTTCGATGTCCCTAGACACATATGGAAACAACTTAATCGTATAAGAACTGGTCATGGCAGATTCAACGCCTTTTTGTATGAGTGGGGTTTGTCATCTTCCCCAGAATGTGACTGTGGAGCGCCCTATCAAACTAGTGAACATATTGAGAAGAATATCATTTATTTTTATAATTGTTACAGTGTTATTTAACTTATTTAAGTATATTCAACATAAAAGATATTTCTAATAAACTTTAATTAAGTTAAATAAAATGTATTGCATAATTTCTCCAATAGTATCTGCAATCCTCTCCAGTGATCCCAGTGACAATGTTATCTTACAGTTAATAGTATTGAAGGACTTCGATATATTGCCGGAATTATTATTAATATTTTGTAAGACTTTTGGCATCTCTATTAAAAATAACTCCATTATAAGTCTATTTTGACTATCAAAATATGTCAAAAGTTCAAAATGGCGTCACTTATTTTCGACAATGCCTAATAAAAACAACATCACGGAGGACAGTGTACGGAGAAAGTTTAGTGACTGTCGAGAAGTTACAGAATATACTCCCTGATGTAGCAACACGCAACGTGTTTTCAACAAATCCGCGTCCTTATTTTTGATTTAACGAACTTCATCCTAGAAAATAACTGCTCACATTTGTAAATGCTTCCAAAGAGCGTAATTTTCTCCTGAGCATAAGTTGTGGGTTTCGGAAATTTGTCAACTAGGAAATATTTCTTATAAAACTCAATTAGTGAAATGTTCTTCATTTTTTACTTCAAATCTGAGTTCTCCTGTAACTGAAGTAGTTCCATTTGCAGAGAAAGTGGCGCTTGTTCCACATCAACATCAACCATTTAACCCAGCGATTCCCAAACTATGCGCTGCGGCGCCCTGGGGCGCATCGACTAGGCTACAGGGGCTCTAACTGCGTTAATTAGACAAATGTTTTGACTTAGGGCGCCGCAGGAAAATTCTGATACATCACTTATGGTGCAATTCTGGATAAACCTGTAAGCCTACAGACAGAATCTGTAAGAAACTGTCCTTAAAATCATATAAAACAACTTCTTAGATACGATCGTCTGTAGCTTAAGATTTATCCAGAATTGCACCTGTAAGCCTACAGACAGAATCTGTAAGAAACTGTCCTTAATATCATATAAAACAACTTCTTAGATACGATCGTCTGTAGCTTAAGATTTATCCAAAATTGCACTATTAATCTTATTTTACTGCAAATGTTAATTACGTTTGCCTATATTTTTAATTATAATGCAAATAAATTACATGAGTTATGCTTTAATTCTTCATAAATTGCATAGGCCTGCACTTTAAACTCTATTAAAATGTTTTTAAGATCTGGAAGCGGATTTTGAGTAAGTTGAGCATGCTGATTACGAAGTTGACCCGTTTTTCAGGCTTAATAGTGATACAGGCTAATGATAAAGAAAATCACAAAAAATACGAACTACTAGTAAATATGATAATTCAGCGTACAATAATTTTAGACTAATTATTAACATAAGTTTTAAAAACAATTTCTCTATATAATTTGTAGCAAAAAGGAAAACAAGAGGTATATGTAAATTGTTATAACAGTAACATATCGATTATATAGTAACTAAAGAAATTATATACTGTAAGTAGAAAAACAGTACCACACACTATTATTTAACGATGTAATAAAACGAGAAATATTACGTAAAAATTTACATAAAAAAGGCGGAAATTTTACAAGAATGTAAATTATTTTAACAGATTACAGTTGTTAAAGTTACAAATTGATTCTATCCATAAATTAACTGGTAAATATTCAATAGAATGTACATTCACGTTCTGCTTTTTCATGCTTTAAGAAATACTATCAGGTTGTATCAAAGAAGTCAAAAATAAGCACGAATACCAATTTATCATTAATCATTTAACAATACTAAATAAAAATTTGGTATCCGCCAATGAGATTAACTCCGGCTCTGGTAGTGCAGAGGAGCAACTGTATTTCGCATGCCAAAGGTTTCCCATTCGAATCTCGGTCAGGGCATGGATATCTGTAGTCGTCCTTGTCACCCATCCCTCAGTAAAATTAAACCAATTATTTCAGATAGAATGTATAAGGTTATTGGTGGTTAGTATAATAGGAGAGTAGTTTTTTTTTTTTTTTTTACCGGCCCCCAACATATGTAAAAGAGGTATTGTGATCATACCGATTTTGACATTTAGGGATTTCGATGGACCTCCACGAATTGAGGTCCTTTGTCTGTCGGTCTGTCTGCCTGTCTGTCTGTCGGTCCGTGTACATGTCCAGAGCAAATTCGGCTAAAAGGATTTTTATGAAACTTAATATTTAAGTTTTTGACATCAGTGGCACAAGTTGATCAACTTTTGGTAAAAATCGGTTAACTAAAAATGAGTTTCCTCGTGTCGGTTTTAAGATTTTTGCGAATATTTCACAACAGAGAAATATTTCGAAAAAATTTATTTAACAAAAGTTGCTATAAAAGCAATAACTAACAACTTTTATTTGAGATATTTTTTAATAAAGCAGCATAAATTAAACAAGTACTTTGTGATGGTGGTCGGTCCTGTGGTGACCACAGCTAATTTTTTTGATTTCCACCGAATAAAATATTAATGTGGTTAGTTGAGTATAATTTTTATTGGAATTATAGCTGGAGATAATAAAATGGAGAAATATTCTTTTTTCTCCATTTTATTTTCTGGCAAGGTTTTGCCGTGTACTTTGACTCCATTACGAACTTTATTTTTAAATATCTTATTTGGCAATCTACTTTGATAATGCTCGAATTAAGCGAAACTAGTGAGCTATAACTCCAAAAAAGATTATACTGAACTGACAACATTAATATTTTATTCCGTGGAAATCCAAAAGACCCCTACAACTCCTATTTCAGATAGAGTTGCCGTAGCTCCGTGGTTATGCAGACGAGGGTTCGAATTTCCCACCTCTTTCGGATTTTTATCTTCCGATATTGTGCAGTCAGTTCTAGGGTCGACTCAGCCCCAAGTATTTAACACTTGAAATGAGCACCTGTTTATACCGTTATAGGACCGTTCGAAATGCCATACTGACCACGTGGCTTTCATATCTATGACCGGCGGTCCAGAAAGGGAGAATTTACCTTCTCTGCTCCAATACGCCTATCTAGGCGTTGGGAGTTTATTATTTATTTCAGATAGCCACAATTTTCTATAATTATGAAGATGTATCGTCCAGTGCGCCTGCAACAATCCTCACACTTGTAAGCCTTCCTGCAGGATGGTAAAGATCAATGTTATCCGGAGGTCTAGCGTCGAACAAATAATCTTGTACCCGAAGACAAGCATATTGTTGTAATTCCATATTAAAATGAGACTTCTGATTTAAGAATTCAGGTTTTAGAGTTTTTATCCAGTTTTAATAGGTAATATTGCGATAAATGAAATGATATACTTTTCTTACTTAACAGCTGACGTATATTTTCATCATCGAATTGTTGTTGCAGATCATTTTGTTTTAATAGGAAGGTATAAAAAAACGTTAAAGAAAAATCGATTTTCATATTCATTTTAAGTTAATTTACAATAAAATATAAAGATGTTGTATGCTAGATCTAAAATAAAATAAACGAAACTCTGATAAACCAAATTAACAACCAGGCTCAACTAGAATTTTCCTGGTCGATACGGAGTTATGAGACCGATGCAACTATCTTGCTGAATGTCGAAAAACTGCCCTCAGTTGAAATTGCCGTTTTTATGTATCCAAAATGGGTGAGACAGCTTTATTGTGATTTAGTTTGTCCGAACTGTATAAGAAAGGAAAACATTAAGGTATTGCTATGACGACCACAATGAATATTTTTGATGTTATGTTTAGTGATGATAATGATGGTATAATATTGTACTAATGCTCTTTTTTCTTTTTCAGGTAAGTGGTCATTTTGAGATATAGCTATCATATTAAAATGTGTAAGTAATTTTAGGAATAGTTAAAAAATACTTTATAGTCTATCATATTCAAGAGTAAAATGACGTGAATAAATGCATGCCGGCGTGATAACTGGAGTTTGTTGGACAGGGTTGGTATTCATACAGCGTGATCCTAGAAATTGTATACAAATGGAAAAGATTTTTACTATCAATTTTACGAAAAAAAAAAAAAAAAAAACTACTCAAATCCGAAAAAATGTTATCAATTTTATTTATTTATTTATTTTTTGATATTACAGTTTGATACGGTTGGATGTTGAATTATGAATTGAGTTATTAAATTTTTAATTGTTTCTGGTGGTATTAGATCACACCCTTCCCTTATTCGTTAAATTAATTCTTGATTTTGTGATCGATTTAAATACACCTTATTTTTAGGGTTTTGTAGGTATGACCACAAAAAAAACCCTTATAACGTCACTCATGTGTCTGTCTCTCTGTATGTACGGTAGAAATTGTAGCCAAACGCCTTAACATAGAAAATTGAAATACAAATATGTATTTAAGAAAAAATAAATATATTTTTTTTTTATATTTGAGTGGCATACCTAATAAAACCTCTTAATGTTGATCAACAAGCAAATTTTTATTTTTGAAAAATCAATTTTTTTATGGGTTTTTCGCCAAAAAGGTGAGAAATAACTATACCCCACCCTATCTCCCAGAGAGACTGATCTAAAAAACTGAAAAAAACCTCCGTAATGAACATTGATGGGAATCGGAATAGTTCAATAGGAATTTTTGATCAGATAAGTTTTTCGAAAAATGTCGATTTTTTGTGTCGAAAAATTTATTGTGTGGTATCAAAAGAAGGCTTTTAAGGCGTAGATTAAGGGACGATAAATAGTATTTTGTAATTCGTTTATTTTAACACGATTTTAGCCAGAAATGTGCTAAAAAAGTTCTTGTCCCGCACCCTTTTACCCAAAAGGGTTAAACCAAAAATTTAAAAAAATTATAGGTAATGTATTTTTGATCCGATTGTGTTTTTGAAAAATATGGCAGTTTTTGTGTTTTTGACAAAATTATTATTTTGTAAATTACGATTAAATTATGCCTAGTAATGTTATGGGTTTTTGTATTTATAGCTAAGATAGTGCGTGTATTTTTTTGAAATTAAAAATATTAAAAAACTCACACCACACCACACTACACTCTACAAACTGTAAAATATTTCTTTTAACTTCTAAAAAAAAAAAATGAAAACAGTGTTTTATTGCCATGTCAGTATTAGAAGACCGTCCAATCCACTTTTGTGGAAAATTAACATTTAACCACTGTTTAACATGTGAAAATGTCTAGTTGGTATTGCAATTGGATTTTTTATTATTATTATATTTTTATTATTTCTTTCTCAGAATCAGAAATATAAAACATATTCAAACATAATCACATTTAATTCAAATTTCACGTTGTCAATAAGTTAGTTGTTAAAAGTATCAGGGAAAAGCTAACTGTATATTTTCAATATTTTTCGTAGAGCCAGTTTTAAGTAAAACGCATATTACTTTAACCTTGAAATAAATTTAATAAACAGAAATCTATCTTATTATCGATTTTACACGCATTATAGTTAGAAAGTGTGTGTGAATGCGCAATATTATAAAATTAATAAACCCAATTTTCTTGTCAAGTAGTGCACAAATAATAATACATTTTTTTTCGCAATTTATTGCCAATTTTTATTAGTAATAGTATTGGTGCTAACTGAATTGATTTGTTTGTATGTAGGTTGTTTATACGACATGTTTGTATTAATGCTGGAGTGGTTTTGTTATTATGGATGGTGGTTTATTGTGACCATTATTTATTTAAATAACTATTATTATAATCAATCAATCATTTTATAATCAGTTAATACTCTGGGCTGAGTTGAGTTTTGTGCAATATTGACAATAGATATAGTACTGTTGAAAGGTATTACTAATAATCTTTGTTTCCTTGAAAATAACTTGTGCAGGTTCCAAGAAATATTATATTTTAGAAAATATTGAAATGAAGGGCTTCGTTAAAAAGAACCATTCTCCAGTACAATGTTTTTGTTGTGTTGATTATCCACTCTCCCCCAGATAAAACTGGCTTATTAAGCATAATTTAGAACTCCCTACAGACTAAGTTACGAATCTTTAAAACAATTTTTTTTTTCTATACTACCCAGTGTTGCTAGGCGTCCCGATTTGAGCGGGACTATCCTGACTTAAGCAGCTAAATCCTGAGTCCTGTCTTGCGACTTCTACTGAATATGACTGAAGCAAAGGAGAGAAGAAAAAAAAGCATAAAATCGTGGTTTACATACTCTAATTTTCAAATTCCAATATGTGGAACAATATTTAGTCTTATGAGTGTAGACTGAAAAAAGCAAATTATTGTTAAAAATTTTATTTACAATCGTAATGAATATTTTTATCGAGTAAAGGTGGCGAACATATCTTTTTTTTATTTTGTACTACCATACGATTGTGAAGCTTGGAAGGTAAAAATGTTAATTTCTAAGTTTAGTTTTAGATCTTCATAAAAATATGGCGAATAATCTTTATATATAAAAGACAATATTTGTGGCTATGTCCGGAAATTCTAACCTACTTCCAGATATGCTACCGAGTTGAAATTTTGCATACAGGTAGGGAATGCTTTCATCATAACTAGAAAAATCGAAAATTTCAAAAAAGTCCCATCAGAAACGAGAAATTAATAATTTTGTTTTTAATTATATTGGACCATCGAAGTATGTATGATGCGTTCAGCGAGATCGCGGGAATTTCGTTTCAATGGTTGTTTGGACAACTATAGTAAGTTCGTGAAACATCGTTCAATGTCGTTCGGTGCGATTCATCATTACTCTGCTCTAGCTGATAAGATTTATATATTGTTATTTAGTAAAATTTTTGATTAGTTTATGCAGAGCGAGACTAAAGTGGAGCACCTGTTTTCTGGTTTTTAATTTTAGGGCATTTTTATGAACTTTGTTATTTTTATTTATTTTTTTTTTCTATTCTTTTATTTAAATGTTTAAATATAATAGTAAAATCTTTTATATATATATATAAAACAGAAAATCTGTGTGTACCGAGTTGGAATTTGGTATATAGGTAGGAAATGCAGTCAATATAAGGAGGCAAATTGAAAATCAGAAGAAAAAAAATGGTATTACTTAAGACGTAGACTTAACAGAAAAATTGCTTATACAGTGAAACCTCTATCTATCGTTTTTGAAGGGACCTATTGAAATAAACTATGGATGCGGGAAAACAATGAAAAACACATTAATACATATTTAAATGTTTAATATGTACGTACATATATATTCTAAATAAAATTTTAAATAAAAAATATCGTAACAAAATAAAAAAGGAAGCTGCATGCCGACAAAAAAAAATTATACTTTGTATTGTATATAATCTTTCATCGTCATTTGCTTTTTGGCTTTTTATATTGCCGTAAGAAATCAATATTCTTTCGGTGTTACAAATTAAATTTTTTTCGGCATCAGTTATCGAATGCGCATAAAAAAAGTTTTCAATTTGAAAAAACACGAAATTTGCTGCGTAATTTAAACGATGAATGCGGTAAAATGATACAGAGAGAAATGATCGATGCGATCTATTTTTGCGTGTTTTGTATGAAATTAATTCGGAACCGCAAGAAATAACGATATAGGTATACGGGAAAATTATTATTCGAGGAACGATAGATAGAGGTTTCACTGTAATAAGAAAACAAATATTTTTTTTTTAATGATTTTTATTTTATTGGATTGATTTACGGGAGTTACGAAGGGACAACCTAAAACTAAACTTTTGAAATATCTCATTTACTTTTGACTTAACAGCAAAAACGCACATGAGAAAAGCTGTTTAAAATAAAAATACAAATACATGTTATCCTATAAATTTTTCAATTGGTTAAGAAGCAGGGGAAGGGAGATGGGGGAGGTGCTAAAACTAAAATACTGGAAATATCTCGCTTATTATTTACTTTACATCAACAATTTATAAAGATAATTTATAAAGACTTTGATTGAAGAACGATTATTTTCTGTTTAGTGTAGCTTCTGAATATTTAGGGGGACAGAAGGAGCGCTACTTATAAACTTGAAATATCTCTTAATATTGACTTAACATTAAACATGTGTATAACAGAAGTTGTTACAATATCAATAATATAAATAAATAAATAAACAAATCTTTTCTGTTTAATCTTCTTCTGTATATAGGTATATCATTTATAAAATTTTCTTATATACATATATATATAAATACATGACCTGACTGACTCATCAACGTTCAGCCCAAATCACTAGACCTAGAAACATGAAATTCGAGAAGTATATTTCCTCCATGTCGTAAGCGATCACTAAGAAGAGAATTTTCGAAATACGACCCCTAAGGGGCTGTTAAGTGATTTCAGGGATTCCTCAATATCTCTTAGGCCCAATGAGATATTGACTTAGTTTTTGCTTACAAAGGTTACACATACAAATGTTAAGAACTAAATTCAGGATTTTGTTCTAATCAACCCTTAAAGGGATAAATTTATTATGTATTCGGAGTGAATTATAGAACCCTTCGTATTTCCTATGTATGTTGAGTTATAACATTGTGTTTTGGCATATAGATGTCTTTTTAAAATCTTAGAAACGTACGCCTAAAAGGGTAAATTGGTATTTTTTATTCAATAGAACGCCCCCTGGACATAGAAACATGAAATTCGTGGAGGAAGGAATGTTCCTTCCATGATGTGAGCACCTATTAAGAAAGATTTTTTTTAAATTCGACCCCTAATGTGGTGAAATGTTTCTTTCACGGATTCCTCAATATCTCAGACCTATAATGAGATATCGACTTGGTTTTTGGTTACAAAGATTACCCATACACATGTACAAAAACGAGGTTCAGTATTTTGCTCTGATCAACCCATACAAGGCAAATCTAGATTCAAGGATATTCATAAAACCCTTCAAGTGACCTGTTTCATTTCTTTTTGGCACATAGGCGTCTGTTTAAAATCGGTATATGTATTAAAACTCAAAAACGGATAAACCGATTTTAGTGCTATTTGCAACAGCGTATTCCAAATTTGTCTGGAAAGATTTTAAGCTATATATCATCGCGGTAAGACACCAGGTTTCCGATCAATTAAGAAATATTTAAACTATAAAAGATACACATATTCAAAATATACCTATATTAACGAATTTTGGGTTTAATATTGCAACAAAAATGTTCCCGAGGATATATATCACAATTTTCTTTATTTTCATTTTAGACGACAATTGTAACGTTAAATTCGCTATTGAACATTATTGTAACCCCCTAAAGCAATACGAAGAAAACTTACTTCGGTGGCAAGAATATTTACTAACGAAAAAAAGTGCTCTGATCTATATAGGTACGATTTATAAATCAGGAATAATCACGAAGTAATTATAATAAATATCATAAAAATTATAATAAATAATTTCGTAAGGTGCAACATAAAATGCTTTACGTGACTGGCGCTGCCTTTGGCAATGATTCTCACATGGGCATTTTCCTAGGTTAGCACATCGGGATACTTATACGTGTTGATATTAAATGTCTGTACTACCAATGTTTACAAAGAAATTCGTACTTAAATTATTTGTATAAGAAGCACATATTAATACAATTGTAGATTAAAACAAATAAATATATTTGAATGTAAAACGATTCGTAGCAACCAGTCTTGAACCGATTTCGAAATGGGCCAGATCTAAGCGGGCTACGACTACTTTATTTCGGTAGCGAAGCAGCGGGTACACTGCTAGTATGTTTTATAAATACTTGGATTAGTGTCATAAAACCTTATTTTTAAACTGCTGGCGGATAACATATAACTGATAGTGGCTTTTCATTCAACATCCCAAGCAGAATGCAAAATGTCGTATAAGTAGTGGATTGATTGGCCTAATAATCTAAATATTATTAAGCAAAAATATGTTTTATTTTTCAAGGTTATTTTCTTATTTATCAAGTTCATACATCAAATGATAGAATACAAAAGACAGGTTAAGATATATTAGGGTGCGTACTGACTTGAGCATTTATACGCGCACGGATTATGTGCGCACACGGATTACGTGCGGGCACGGACTTTCGTGCGGGTAAAAAAAAAAAAAATGTACACACAACTTTCTTATTTGTACGCGTAAAATCGCGCTCCACGTATTTCAGTTATATCCACGCACATATTTATTTAAATTAAGTAGTATCAACGATGGCGGAAAGTAATGTTGTTGCCTTAACAAGTGCAGCGTACATTACTTACTTTATGCTCGATTCTTTGTTCCTACCGGTAGATCAACGTATGCATACAGGAAAAAATGTATCAACCGGTAACTCACCGGTGAGTCTGCTGAATGCGGCCATATTATACTTGGTAAAAAAAAAAGAAAAAACAAAACAAACGTAGTGGATGACACAACTATATAGAAGCAGGGAAATATACAATGTTTTAAGTTTGCCAGCAGAACTACAAATGTAAGAGATTAGTGGACAATTTCAAAAATTTTGTTCGCTGTCAGCGGCAAATTCTGAATTATTCGTTAATAAAGTTGGTCACAAATTTGGAAAGAAAGACAAGATTTATAAAGGCTATTCCCGTTAAAGAACGATTAGCCATAACCCTACGTTTTTTGCAACTGAGGATTCGTTTACAAGCATGCAGTACCTTTTTACTCCATTTTATGTTGAATATTTACTGGTGTTTACTTAAATTTACGCGCACAATTATATGACTGCGTAAACCCGTACACACTGAGCGTACAAATTCTTTGATCTTATTAGTGGAACCGAAAAGCTACGGATAGAATTCGTGGGAGGATTAGTGTATGCGCACATAAATTGTACCTCGTGCTCACCTGAGCAACTTTACGCGCACAGCAGTCGTGCGCGCACAAATGCTCTAGTCAGTACGCACCTTTACAAAAAAAATATATAGTTCAGATAAGTCATATATGCTGATATAACTTAATGTGATTTGTGTTTGGCATTTATTGAGGAAACGTGTTTATGCGGCATAACATAGTTTATGTGTGGTACTATTGTGTAAAAATAACTAGCATCACTTAATTTATTACCGTTGATTTCTGTTGTGAATGGTCGTCACGATTAGATGCAGCAATCAAGAAAAAAGTCCAGTTTTAGTCAGTCGGAAATTACATTTTCATTATTTTTCATAGTGCCAGTTTTAAGTAAATTGCTTATTATATTATCATTAATATAAATTTAATAACCTGAAAATTATTTATCAGGTTATGCTATGGGCTACTAAAACCTTCCTCATCTACCTTACTCTCCAGATGTTCCTCCACTTGTTCCTGTCTCTATAAAAAAATTAAATGGCAAATAATTTAAAAATGAATAATGTACTGTCAGAATTATTCCTTCAAAAAGATGGAAACTTTTTTGCGGTCAATATTGCCAATTTACATTTAAGGTAGATAATACTAGCTTCGTTCGCGGATGCAGATCCAACAAGTTGGAGCACTACGCGCTTACGGTATATTCATTGTTTCGTTCGCGGATTAAATAGTTTATGATTCAAATTAGATATTTGTTGTTCGTGGTAGCCTTCAGACAATTACGTGACCGGTTCGTAGTTAGTCAAACGTGTTTGAAGATTTGAGTAAAACATCCTATTATTTGCCGCATACGCACTGGTAAATTTATTCATTTTTCTTTAGTTTATTTATTTTTAAATTGTGGTAACTAAGCTTCGTTTGTGAACAGAAATTTTAAAGTTTCGTTTATTGAATAAATCTTTTGAAGAACTAATGAAATAGAGTGCTGTCATCATTTATTACACCGTCATTACAATCTTGTCAATCAGACCCGTTTAGCGTTTGCGGTGACAAGAATATTCAACGTCTCAAATCGTACAATTGCATTAAAACTCTTTCTGAAGTTTAATAACGTATCTGTTGGTAACTTATTAGAATTCTCCTCCACGAACGAAGCTTCTGTAGAAAATACGACAAAAAATATGTAATTATCTAATACTTTCGTTATATCATATTTATTAAGAAATTTAAATCCACATCTCACGTGTCTCGTAAGTTTATGGTAGATGAATGTCTTTCAATTAGCATGACAATGATTAAAGAGAAAGATTTCTCCGCTCAGATCAACAAGTGAAAGAGCAGGTACTCTGTGATCTATTTGGAGATATCAGTGATAGTTACCATGAAACCTATTCGGCCCAATTCTGTAAGCAAGTTACTACAAAAAAGTTACAATAAAAGTTGCTAAATACAAGGTCAGTAACTTTTTTAGCAACTTTCACGAAATCCGTATTCTGTAAGAAAAAAGTTACTATGAAATTAGTAACTAGTTACTAAAAAAGTTATTATGGATAACAACTAACAGAAAGCAGTTGCTACGCTTAGTAACTTCAAAATAACTTGTTAAAATCGTGAAAAATCGCAATTTTTCTGTTTAATAATAAATTATTTCAAGCATTTGACAATGAAGGGCAACATAGAGACAATAATTATAGAAGTATTTTTATTTTATTTTCTGTATAGCACAAAATTCTTCGAGTTCTTTATTTCAATTTCTATATTTTTTTTTGTTTATTTACCTTTGTTTTATAATAGTATAACAGTACAATATTTTTTAAATATATTAACTACGACTAGAAGCGAATAGAAGCCGCGCACACAAGGGGGTAGTCGACGAGTCAGACCCCCTCTCTCAAGGATTTGAAAAATCAAATACTTATTTAATAAAAACTAAGCGACTGCAAATAAGAATCACCTTTTTTATTATTAAAAATTAAATTATAATCAAAATTAAATTAATATATAAATCCAGTTCTCTCCATAAAAACACAACAATACATTTGTATTATATTACAGATATTTTTTCGAAATGGACCGTTCCCAGATCAATGTTCTAAGTGCGCGCCTGTTCAATGGCTATCCGAACTTCTTTAACTGTATTTCACCCAATTCATTTAAATTTGGACTATAACTTGCACCACCACATAGAAAACAGTAACCACATAGCACATCACCACAGCACCACCACTCGTTCCTGTCAATTATTTTTTAAACACTCGTATCACCGACCATGACCGGGTTATTAGCCAGGAAATTCGACAGAATTTCCATCTGTTTGCAATTCTTTTTCTGATTTTGTTTATAAAACATTTTTCGTTTAACCTCAGAAACTCACAACATAGCTGTCAAACTCAATTAAAAACGAATACCTCGCCTGCGCAGAACGTAATCTGCTTCTAGCTTCACGGTTCTTTGTAGCAACGTTACTAAATATAACTTGTTATAAGAACGTTGCTTGTGCTTATGCTTGGAGAATACCAATTGTTTGGCGATTGATAAGAAAGTTACTATAAAAGGTATTTCGTAGCAACGTTACTCAGTAGCAACTAATCTAGTAACTTTTTACAGAATCGGGCCGAATGTCTGCGACGAAACACTTAATAATAAAAACAGACTATAAAAAATTTAGGTTATTGTTCAGAGTGGAGGTCGCAAAAAATCGGCCTGTGGGGGAGTGCCATCGGCAATAATTTAATGATTTTAAAGAGAAATTTATTTTTGATATATGTATGCCTAATTTCAACTCTCTCATTCAAGCCATTTGGTCATAATTTTTACCATTCAGAGAGATAAATGGCAGATATACAAATATTGATAGAAGGATTAGTCGGATAAGGAGGCGATGGAAGTGATGTAAATTTAGCCTTGCTGGTATTCGTAAGTTGCTCAAGAGTTGGAATAAGTTGGTTAAGGCAAGGGCATTTTTTAACCAAACATAAAATTTGTTTCATTAAATTTGTGTTGATGTTGTCGCTGTATAAAATAGTCCAGGACAAATCCAAATATTTCTTTTATAATTAAGATTAAGTGCTGGATAAAATATTTTCTTTCCATTAATAGAAAAATTGTTACAGAACTGTAAATCACGTTTTGGTTATTTCGAGAAACAAACCGTTTGAATAGATTCGCTATATTGAATTACATATCCCTCTATTTGAATTCTTATACATTTAATATCAGGAGAAGAGATATGACTTGTTCATCTTTGTATTTAATAAATTTGTATTTCTAATTTGTGCTACCACATGTAGTCGTGTGGGGAGCCTCCTGTTAATATAAATGAAATGTTACTGTTGGCTAATGAATTTTAAATATAATATTGAAATAGTTTACTTGTACTTACTCTGTACACCCCTCAAACTCAAAATCTCCCACATAATGAGTTCATAACCCGCGAGCGGTTTTCGGATATTGCCTACCCCCGTGTGCGCTGACTGGTTGCAATGATTCTTAGGTAGGAGTCAAGAGTTGTTGAATTAAGTTGCACATTTTGACTAACCTACTTTAATTACGACACGGGTTTAATATTTTCATCATTATACACTAGATTTACAATTATGATGATATGCTAAATCCAAAAGAGACAATTCACAAACATTAAACATTGGAGAGACTCCTAAACACTAACTCGTCCACAGCAAACCACAATCCTCACCGTGCTCCAGTTGTCTCTTGTACATTTTGTAATATTGACATTTTTGTGAACTGCTATGGATTTTCCAATGCCTTTTCCACATTAAGTTTACATAGAGTTCAAGTTACATTAATGAACAAGTCTACCCTTAATTGTCCGTTTCTAAGAAATAGATTATTTTGTATCATTTAATATCTTACTCTAATTGGATGATTATATTGAAATTATGTATGAAATTTTATATCTGTAACAATGCCAAAGTTACCTTCATTACAGTCTTTTTTTGTAATTGTACTTAGGCCATTTGTGTATTACTTTTTAATTATGAGTATTTAACCTAATATCATAATATTTACAATTATTATGAACAGTGTATTTCGGTTAATATGGTAATTATGGTTAATGTATATAAGACATCGCCCAAAATTTGTAATTGCTAGTAGGTATTTAAAAATTGTTCTATTGTATATAGTTGTTTAGAGTCACGTGACTGGAGGTATTCGTGTATGAACAACAATCTAATTTCTACTTAATGGTATTGACCTATCGAAACTGGCCACCTCCTTAAAGAAAACAATCAAATTCTTCGGTAGATATCAATACATTACAGGTTACAAGATTCCTTTATAATAACTGTTCCAATTGAAAAGAATGGCCATTGTTTATTTAAACTAGTTTTGGTAAGCCTCAATGTCGTGTAAACTGACAGTAATTTTCCGTTATGATTATAGGTTAGATTAGCCGCAATGAGGGAAATCACTTAGTGATGCTCGAGAAAGAATGTTTAAATATGTTCCAAGGACGTATATTTACTTAAGAGGATTATGGTGTTGGCCTTGGAAATCTGGATTAGAAAACAGTTTACTTTTTGATTTTAGAAATATATGTGCTGTAAGGTGATTTCAGCTCCAAGTCACGTCTTTTTCCTCGTTGTGTATGGTTATAGTATCCAGGGCTGGCCAAGTAAATTCTTGTAATTCGACATTAATTGATATTTTTCCCTTAGGCCTACTACATACACCATGCAAGTCGGCCGATTTCCCTAAAACAGACTAGATTGACAGACTTGTATGTGTGTTTTTAGCGTTAGTTGGGCTTGAAGATGGGCAGGAAGGAAATTGAACGAAACCAATTGGTTGCAGTCATACCGTACAGGCCCGTGAAGAAGGGGGTAGCCGGGGAAAATTCCCGGCCCCCCCGGGTGTTTGGGGCCCTGGAGTCATGGGCAGAGCCTGGCCTGGCATCGGGGCAAGCGCCAGGGGCGCGTGGCCTTCACTCACTTGTATTTTGGAAGTGAAGACCTTTTGTTTGCTCATCACTTGTATTTTTGGAAGTGAGGACCTTTTTTTGTGCTCATCACTTGTTTTTGTATGTGAGGACCTTTGTTTTTTGCTTTGTAATTTGCAAACTAGAGTTCGATTCCTGTCAATTTTAATTTTTCTGTTTTTTTTTTGCATTTTTATTTTGTTTAAATTATTTTGTCAAAATTCCAGTTATATTTTGGTAAATGTTGCATTTAATTTTTAAAAGCGTAAATTTAATAACCAGTGGGAAGTGTTGAAATTATAATTTAATTCTATGTTTGAATGTATACGAAATCAGAGGACGGGGCTTATGATTTAAGCAACCAATGGAAGCCATAGGCGCAATTTTCAAAATCTTAGAAACTTAAATAATGGTATTAGGCATTCGAATTAAAATTCCTAAAAAAATATTTTGACATAAAATTTGTTTTGGCATCGCAAATAATCATCATTCAGTTACTAAATACCTGCGAAACCCTGAAATGTGTGAAAATTCACTTCACATAAATTTTTTGAATCGTCTTTTGTTTATCGTAATTCTTCTTTCATTTTTTAATTAGGGTTTTGTAGGTATGACCACCAAAAAACCCTTATAATGTCACTCATGTGTCTGTATGTACGGTAGAAATTGTAGGCAAAGGGCTTAACATATTTATACAACCTTTTGACCCACATATAGGAAAAATACTGATTTAAAAAAAATATATTCCGAGATAAATATAAACAAATAAGTATTTAATGAAATAATAAATATTTTTTTATAATTTTTTTATTATGCGCGGACTAACAAGAAACAATTTCAAAATGAAAAAAAAAATAATTATTTAAAAAAAAATATTGTGTGATATCAAAAGCTCTTGCAACGTAGATTAAGGAACGAAATTTGTTTTTCTGAAATTCGTTTCTTCTAACACGAATTTAGTCAAAAATGTGCAAAAGATCTGAGCCGGAAACGTACGAATTTTTTGTGTTTTTGACAAAATTAATTCTTTTGTTTTTTAATTCATGGCTAAATTATGGTTAATTTAGATAAAAACAAATCGTTTATAGTAGTGAAATACTTATAAAAAATAGCACATTGTTAATAGTGAGAAAAATTTTCAAAATTGAAAAAATATGAAGTGTAACAGAACTATATTTTGCGGCGGATGCGATTTACGTCAATTGTATGCCTCCGCCAATGTGACTTACATAAGTTACATTAAGCCTGGAACAGAATGCACAGCGCGCTACAGCGTCAGCGCTGCGTCATTTGCGACAGCGTTGCGTAGCGCCATTGAGAAATTTCGCCTGAACACAATGCAATAATTTTTAACGCCGTCAAGTGTCACTTGACAACCTATATCTGTGTTTATACGTGCGCTTTCTTTTATTAAAAGTATAATGGATGATGAAGACTTGTGAATGATGTTATTTATGTTGTATGCAAGTTATTTATACATACAAACACTTTATTATTCAGTAAAAACTGAGGTTAGGTGTTCTGCGTCAACGTTCAACAGCGTCAAAAGTTGGAAGTTGACGAACATTCAGTATCAACGGCGTAGAACGTTGTCCATTCTGTGCACTTGCGTACGACAGCTTGGTTTTAACTTTCTTCTGACAGATGGTGCCGTACGTACGCCGTTAACGCGTCGTAGAACTCGGTGCATTCTGTTTCCCACTTTACGCGTTCATTGAGCGTTCGCAGACACTGCATCACTTTATAACCAAAATTGTTATTTAGGTAAATCTAAATAAATATATATTTATCATTTTCTGGAATTTGTGAGTGGTCGAATAATAAAATTAATTTAAAACTTTATAAAGTATATTTATGAACCCACTATAGAAGCCTTTTATCAATATATTCCTTATTAATTTAATGAAGACTTGGGTATGAAGTAAATGCAGAAAAAATCGCTAGGATTTTTAAATTTACATTTTCTTATGACTTAATATTCGTAAATTATTTAAATTTAGTTTAAACAAATTATATGAAAGCTCTTAGTACTCAAATATCGAATAAAAATTATTTTCACAAACCTGTTGATTTTGATGTGACTATAGAAAAAAAATATTGTCTTAGACATCCAGCATTCTGTTGACTTCATACACTTATTAAATACCTACATAACCCTGAAATGTGTGAAAATTCACACGTCACATCATTTTTTTATATCCATGAGATACATACGCTAATAGCAATAATTGCTGTCTAAACCATAAATTTTAACTAACTTTCTATGGGTAATATGCTTAGTACTCATCGAAATTACGTATTGCGTTTGTTAAACACCTTTTTGTAAAAATTTTGTAAAAACGTTTACATTACTATGCAGAGACATGTCCCAAACTATTATCAGTGATATATGAACAGTTATATTTGTTATCTAGTATCAGATGGTGTAATCCGAATGCAGCGTGCATGTATGTAGCGGCCAGTTCTTTGATTACCAAGCTTCCATATATTACAGTGTCTGTCTGTACCGCAGAATGATATAATTACAGGCTTGCGGCGAAGAAAGTTGCTTCTTATAAGCAGGTGAATTATTTGACGAGATCAATCGACTCATCCGAAATTTCTTTTTACCTTTTCTTTTATGTTATGAAAGAGTGAATGTAAAATTTTCTTTGTTTCATTGTTATATAAATGTACAGAAAATAAACATCCTTCAGTGTCTTTGGTGCAGAATTAAAAGAAGATATTTTAGATATTTTAAACAAGTTTTAACGATGTTTATCGAATTTGTTATTGTTTTAGAATTAGGGACCTCTTCGAAACTTTTTATTTAACGACAGTGGGCTTCGGTCGACTCAGCCTAAAGTGTTTAGTTCTTGAACTTATTACGTGTTTATACAGGGATAATAAGTCAAAACTTCATGCTGATCGCATGGTGTTTAAAACGCAGACGTTAGCATTTCTATCCCATGCGCTATTTAGGCAAAAAAATTAATCTCAAATTTTCAATATTAAAATTTTGCTTGTTTTAACGTCTCAAGAGCTTTTATTTGGTAACTTACTAAAAAAATTTAACACATATTATGTTTTTCGTTAAAAACATATTTATTTACATTTTTCGTGCGTAGTGTTTTTCCCATATGCGAATCAAAGAACTGTAAAAAAGACTTGTAAAAGAAAGACTGATATAGATGATGAGAAAATATAAAAGGAACTCCGACTAGCTGATGAGTAAAAAAGGATTTCAAACTAGTTGAAACGAACTCAAAATAGCCGATGAGCAAAAAAAAGGATCTCAAACTAGCTGATGAGCAAAAAATCAAATTGCGCATCAGCTAGGATGAGCAATAAAAGGATCTCAAACTACGAGGGTCGTCTCAAAAGTAAGCACTATTTTTTTTTAAAGTGTGGTTGGCGGGAAAAGTCTGGGAGTCTCAGGGAATTTGCGTCTGGGTGTAGTGGCAGCACTGTAAAATTTCAATGCGCGTGCGTCGATCGATCCGGCAGTCAGGCTCCAGCCACTATGGAGACTCCACTTGCTTCTACCGCCGATTGCGAAGTTCGTGGTGTTAGTCGTTTTTTGATGGCAAAAAATAAAAATGCTTCTGAAATTCATTGCGAGTTGTGCAGTGTTTATGGTGAAGACGTTATGTTTTTAAACAGTTTTTTTTTACTCCACGACAACGCTCGCCCGCACGCTGCTCGTCAGACTCAATACATGCCTGAGTAGTTTCGATGGGATTTTCGGACATCCACCTTACTGCCCTGACCTTGCACCAAGTGACTTCCACCTGTTTCCGCTGCTGAAGCAACATCTTGGGGGAAGACGCTTCACAAACGAGGATAATTTGAAACAAGAAGTTGAAAGATGGCTAACCAGTATGGCGGCAGAATGGTATGACACTGGATTGAAAAAACTTTTACCACGGTACCAAAAATGTATTGAAAAACCAGGCGACTATGTAGAAAAATAAGTTTAATATATACTTTTAGAAATAAACTTTAAAAAAAAAACAGTTTAGTAAGCCTTTTGCCCAGAAGCCTATTACTGTCTCTGCATACAGTGGCTCCTGCTTTCGAAAATAAGCGATCTGAAGGAACTGACGTCGCTACTACAGACTAGACTTTCTCAGCAATTTTATATAAGTTAGGAAAAAAAAAAAAAACGATTCGATACGATACTGAGTCAAATGTACTGATATGAGTAAAGTATCGGAAGATTAGTATCGATACTAAAATCGCGATTTCGGATGAAAAATATCGATACTGGTATCGGTAGTATCGGAACATCCCTAAGTATATAATAAATAAAGTATATAATACCTTAAATACATATTTTTAAATTTTAATTTGCAATACGTGTTGTAAAGTGTATTTGTTGCTTTTAGACTACCTATTTTTATGTTTAGGTACAAATATAACGGCTTGTGACTTAATTCAGACATATCCTACACCTAGCTCTATTAAATGGTCTGTATTTTCAAATAAACCCACAAATTATGACTAAAACAATTCAAAATCTTTGCATTGTAAGTTTCTAAATTGTTTATGTAATATAAATGATGATGCGGAAATTGTGAATGATTTTATTACCGGTGATATATTATAAAGAATTTTATTAGCTGCATAACGTGTATTTACTAGTGCATTATATGAGATTATACAAGTGTAATAAAGTAAGAATTACAGGAAATGTAGATTAAGTATGCAATAGATATTTTAGATGCGAAATTCAACAACCAGAAACTGGAAATGATAACATTAACTGGTATTTATTAGTTAACTGCTATAAATAATAGTACAGTGGTTGTGAGCAAAGCGTGTTAAAACAGGGTTAGAGACTCATAATCACTCTTATATATGTACGCACGTAAGTACTTTCATTCTTTCAAAAATGTTACTTTAACTCATTGTAAGCGGACTTGAGAAAGCGCATCTTATGTATGTATCGGGAAAATTAAATTTCTGTGTTTATAAAATTAATAAATAAATAAAGCACTCGGTTAGTTTCACAAATATAAGTTTAATGTTACTCTATACGTATTTCGGCAGTGACGCCATCGATAGGAGTTCAAATTACAAACTAAACTTAATTTTAACAATTTTTTTAACTTATTTAAAAAAAAAAAAGAATATTAATATTAACCAAAATGCGATTTTAGTTTCCTTTGAGGTGGTTAACTTATTTTCCTCTATTCCTATTAATGTGGTAAAATATATTGTCAAAACTTATCTTATAAATAATAATATGGATTGCTTTAAAGCTCAGGAACTATTTAATTTATTAGAACTTTGTTTAGATCAAAACTATTTTATTTTTAATGTCTTAATTTATTCTCAAAAAGATGGTTTGCATATGGGTTCTCCTCTCTACCCCCTATTGTCCTAAATATTTATGGATCATATGAAGAAAATTATGTAATTCCAACAAATACAGTCACTGTATAAAATTCTGGTATCGTTATGTTGATGATATTATTTGTCTTTGGGAAGGTAGTAATAGGCAATTAAAATTATTTTTCCACCGTATTAACGATATCAATTCGTCAATAAAAGGAAATAGATAATAATCGTTTCTTAAGCTTCTTCTAAACTTCAAAATCTATAGAAAACCAAATCGTAAGGGGTACCCCTTTCGATTTTTTCGATTTTTGACTATTTTTAAAGGTTTTGTTTGACGTTTCGTATTTATTGTAAAAGTTTGGTTATTAAGGCCCCAATTTTTTTCAAGACTAAACAATATACGAAGATTTCAACAATTCAAACCGCATTTCTCTATATATTATTGTTCTTAAGTTGATTTTTTTAAGTAAAAAAAAAAAAAAACAAAAAAAATTAAAAATTTCGTAAAAAATTTTTTTGTTCAGGAGTTGCTTCGAAATGAGTTCTGTGGCCCTTTAGGACCTCAAGATTTCAAAAATTTCAACCACAGGTCTCTAGTATTTTAAGATACGATCTTACGAAAATGAAATGTTTACAAATTTTCAAAACTACACGGATCAAAAAAGGCGTTAACTAAAAAGGGCCCTATTTTTTATCTAGGTGGAAAATAGTCACTAGATTTCAAAAATTCAAACCGCAGGTCCTTATATTTTGTTGTTTTTAAGTTAAAATATCAAAAAAATTGGGTTGATTTTTTTTTTTCATAATATCCTGAGACCTTTTAGGATTTCGGGATTTCAAAAATTCCAACCCCAGGTCCCTATCTCATGTAGTTTTTGAGATACAATCTTCCGAAAATTCACTTTTGTATGTTTATGTTGCACGAAACTTAGCTAAATTATCCTCTTTATTGTACTTGCAGTCTTGTCATTTGCATGATTTTCAGATTCTAAATGGAAATAGTAATAAAGATGATAATTTTTGAAAAATACATATAATTGTGTTTATTGCAATTGCAATCATCAATGCAACAAATCTTATGAAATATAAAATTACGACTAGTATTAAAATAATAACCATCGTGGGAGAATAATATCAACTGGATCATTTGATACGCTTCATTCATCTTCCTCTATTGTAATATTCATTTTTTTTCAATTCAAACACCGCCATATTTATATCTTTAACATTCACCATTGATCTCAGAATTATCGGTCAAGTTTTTACTTCATTTGTTTATAAAAATGAACATTGTTAGTGGTGTTTTCTTTTCGAGAGTGCAGTATGTAAGCAATTGTTTGTAAAACGATTGTCTTGTATCTGATACAAGTTATTTACAATAACAATAACACGGATAATAGGAAATACATGTTCTAGAATTCAACGGGAAAGTAGAATGTTAGTATGGTTTTTATACTTGACAGGTGACATTATGTGTCATTTAGATATTCATTGCAGCAGTTCTACCAGAAGGACAAAATTAAACATCATCATAAGATACTGTCGACGACTTATCAAGATACTTACACACTTTCTTATCAGATCTTTCTTATTAGATCGGTTGCAGCAGTTAAATTCGCTTTTGATCGGGCACTGTCAGTGGACTTGATTTTTGGTCTCAAACTCTTCCATCCTATCTGTTAAGTGTCAGCTTTCTGTTTTCCACAGAGTGGAAACCGATATCACATTCCGTTGTATAGGTCAGTGTGTCTCAACCTTTTCTGTCATGGGACCCCCCGAAATTATAGAAATATTGTCTGCGGCCCCCCTGTATATATATATATGGTGTATCAAGATAGAGGGAACACGAGTTTTCTCGGAAAGGCGATGTGTTAGCAAGTTGAGAAAATTTTTGAACTAAAATTTATCCCAAAAATTGAATGGTTGTATTGAAATTTTCTGGAATAAACCCGAAGTACAGGGTATCAAGGACAATTTACAATTTTTAAATGGGAACGTATGTCATATTGGGTATCTTTGGATAGAGCTTTTCAAAAGAAACAACTTTTACTTAAACATTTTTTTAGTATCTTTTACGCTTGACAAAAAAACTGACATTTTTATATGACCATTGTATTTCCTATAACGACTTAAAGTAAAGTATTTTTATTTACAAGTGTTCAAAGGGCCTTACATTTTGATTCTAACAAATTCGCATCCTTACTCTTGATTTATCTGTCGCTCGGAGGGTAATAAAAAGATATATATTAAAGAAATATTGCACTTTCAAGTCGTACCTACTTCAAAGTACAACTTGAAAGTATTTGAAGTACCTCCAACGCGGAACATAGTCAAAGAAACGCATCAACCGAAACATACATTTTATTTGACCTTGATATAGTTTACTTATAGTCATTTTCTTTGATTTAAGCGGAACTAGATTTTCAAATCTCGTAATTTTTATCAAATGAATGAAGCTTTTGATCATTTTATTTAGCAAAAGCCCATTTTACTCATTATAAAGTTAGCTAGTGAAAACTTTACAAAATTAAATTCCATTTAGCTCCGGTTAAACGTTTGAAATAGCCTGTAGTTTAAATTAGTTGTCAAAATGAGTATATTAGATATAATAATAGATTAAATATTTATTTTATGAAAGGTATATTTTTATGAATATAAAAATGTAAGACACTCGTATTTATAAATATGAATCAAATTTATATGTTGCAAGATTGAGAGCATTTCTATTTTATTTTCATGTTTCGATCTTGTATGATTTCTTGGCCCCCGACGAAGCCTTCACGGCCCCCCCGGGAGCCGCGGCCCCCCTGTTGAGAAACGCTGGTATAGGTCACTTCTGGTGGACCAATGCATATCTCCTCCAAAAGGCAGAGCCTCGTATTTGTGACGGATAATATTCAAAATAATAATAATAGTTGTCCATTGTCCGCAACTTAATATAGAGGTATCACAGACTAGACTGTGTTACAGATTTTAACCCTGTGTATGTAATTTGAGGATGTCAGGGAGAGATTAGGTCTGTGCTATGATCTGTAAGTTGTCTTAGGTGACGGAACGGAATTCTTGGAGATGTTGGTACTTTTCTTGAGGGAATCGAATTTTATGTGTGAAGTCTCTTATTTTAATGTGTTATTTTTTATTGGTTGTGATAACCGATGGTAAATGGTCTCTTTATAGCCTCTTACCATTATCCTGTATCGGTTCAATTTAAACTAATTTGTTTGTGTTTATCTGTGCACGATTTCTTTTATAGTGTACGTATATAGAAATATATTGGCTGTGCGCCAAAAATTTTAACTAACTAACTCAGGGTTTACCATGCATTGTCAGTATCAATACTTGCTAAAACTTCTGTTAGTTGTTCTCTCCATTACTCAATTTTTTTGCTTCTCCTCTGGCCGATGGATGTTCCTAGATTTTTACCTTGATTTTATTCCTTGAAATTTTGAAATATTCAAAATTTTTAAATTTTCAATATTTAGTCCAGATCGGTCAAAGGGCCTAGGTGTCTAGGATTTCTTGGTTATACCCTAGACCAGTGGTCTTCAAACTTTTTACATCTTCGGAACCCTACAGTTTAAATGCTATTTCTTTGGAACCCCAAGGCAAAAAGCCACAATAAGCTATCTCTTTTTAATTTTAAGGTCAAACGATCAAAAATTGATATTTTGACTATATTTCCATATTTTTTAAATGTGGGTATAATATACTATTTTAATTTTTAAATAATACAATACTTACCTAATATAATATTTAATACAAATTATAAATAAAAATTTAATCGAATAATTAGCGATATGCTGTTTTGAATCTTATTTATTTATTTATTTATTTATTTATTATAAACATTTATTAGCAATCATTCTAAACATAAAATCTAGTAATACAGTACAAAGTAGGTACATATTGAAATAATCACTACTCAACAAATTTGAACTTTTTGTCGATAAGTAAAATTAGCTGCTTTGGAATAAATATGACCTACAGATGACGAAACTGGTGATACCAAAATTTGTAACAAAGAGTCATTAAAAAAACAACAAATCCATTTAATTAAAGTTGGAACCCCTGAAAACTTTCCACGGAACCCCAGGGTTCCATTTACATGTTCGGAACACAGTTTGAATACCACTAGACTCTTCTATGCGCTGTTACTTCCGCAGTATCTTAAAAAGTGTATTTGCAAAGTTTGGTCCAGATCGGTCGAAAGGCCTAGAAGTGTATAGCTGACAAATAAACAATTTCCCTCTTTTGTATATCTCTT
The DNA here is from genome assembly GCA_963971575.1 of Liopterus haemorrhoidalis. Classification (NCBI taxonomy): domain Eukaryota; kingdom Metazoa; phylum Arthropoda; class Insecta; order Coleoptera; family Dytiscidae; genus Liopterus; species Liopterus haemorrhoidalis. Next base: position 208,481,763 of record OZ020611.1, read on the forward strand.
CTTCTCTCTGTATATAAGGCAATCTAACTATATAATTAGCAAGTGTCTGTATGTAGGGTCGGTAAAATTGTGACGTCAATTTTTCCTAAGGTTCTCGTGATTGGCTAATTGGGGACACCCTGTCTCTTGATTGGCTGACAGGTGACACCTTCTCCCGTGATTGGCTAACTGGTGATATCCTTACGAAATTAAGATACGTTAAAAAATAAAACCAAATACACATACAAACAATAGAAATTTTTATTAATATTAATTCAATTAGTTGAAGTAACTCGTTGAAACATTTTTAAAAAAAGGTGAAAATAAAAACACTCGTTTATTGTTTCAAAAATTATTTAATGTATTGATACGTATTTCAACTTACAAAGTGATCTTCAGAATAAATAAATCACAACAAACAAGATTTAATGAAAGGAAAAACCTAAAGGATTCAAAAGGTGTTAGAAGCTGAGAACTAATGAGTTCTAGTTGTTCATGCATTAAATTTTTCTTCTTAGAAACAGCTTTTTTGAAATAGAAACATTGGAGATTAAAAAGGTAATTGTTAATAGATACACTACAGACACTAAATAGTTGCATATAGTTATTATACATTAAAATTTTAATTATAATATTTTTCCGGTGTCGTGATCTTATTTATTTTCTTAATTTACATAATTTTTTCAACCACGGGATGTCTAGGTTCCCTTAATTTAAAATATGTGTTGTTGATTTCTCATTTTTCAGACCTTCTCTGCAATCTTACGCAAGATGTTCTAATGTTTCCTCTGATCTGAAATATATTCTGCATTTTCTGTATAATAAATAACTGTTTTAGTATTTTAATTGGTTTTAATTATTAAATTTGATTTGATTTCATGCAGCTGACTCCACATGAGTTATAGAGAACTAAATCTTAAGTAACTTTTATCACAAATCGCAAAAAATAAATAATTCAACAATCTCTTACAGCTATATATCTCGTTGAAAAGTAACAGTAAAATAATTTTTAAATGATAAAACTGAAATGATATAATTTATTTTTCAAATCCATATAAGGTTGAAGATCTCGGCTGTAAGTTAACATTTCTCATCTCATACACGTCATCATTATAATATTTAAATGCAGTTTACTTTTAAGCCGCCTGAACCGTTATCCCGACATCATTCTTTTAGTTCATCAGATTTATATTAACGTGCGTCTCTCTTCTCTTATCATCACATAGGTAAATGTGTTACCTCATTTTTCACATTTTATGACATAACTATAAAGTAATAACAATAATAAAAAATAATACAGTATCTAACTGTAGATTTTTTTAATCGTAGTAGATCTAAAAGTTGTTTTAAATAATAATTATAGATCTGTCACACGGGTCACTTTTAGAAGATATAGTCGACGACAGAATGTGGCTGATTAGTGGTAACACAGAACACTCATTGACTCATTTTAGATCATCAGATTTATATTAACGTGCGTCTATCTTCCCTTATCATCACGAAGGTAAGTGTGTTACTTCATTTTTCACATTTTGTGATACAACTGATACATATAATTGCGAAGTTAACACAAAAAAACATATTGTTTTAATATCAAGCGAGGTGTACGCCAAGGAGTCCTATATCTCGTAAACTATTTAATCGAAGAGCGGTTTTAAAAGATGAATCGAAGCGTTCATTAATAGAGAACGTTTAAAGTACTTACGTTTTGCCGATATAGTTGTAATTACTGATGACTTGTAAGAAATGGACCATATGATGTAAGAATTAAATAGTGAAGCCGAGGATATAGGACCCCAAATCAACATCAATAAGACCAAAGTATTGATATATTTAATGCTGAGTGGTAATTTGTCAATCTCGGGTAGACCCATTGATCAAGTGTCTCACTACAAATACCTAGGACACGAAATCACTATCGGTCGGGACATCCAAACCATAGAGCTTAATAGAAGAATTGGTTTAGGTTGCAAATTTAAAGTAGATTTTAAAAGGTGATCTCCCCATCTGCCTCAAGAGAAAGGTATCTGGGCAATGTGTCTTACTAGACTTCACCTATGGTGTTAAGACACTCACCCTCACGTGAAAATCTTCGAAAAAAAAACTACGTTTCGCTCAAAGATCCATGGAGCGATGATTAGTGTTATAGTTTTGGGTCAAAAATCAAATGTCAGTTGACAAACAAAAATTTGGTAGACAAAAATGATGGTAGATGGACCAGTAAAATATGATGGAGTGGCGGTCTAGAGACAATACTAGAAACCGAGACAGACCTTATATATACCCGGTGGACGGATGTTATCAAGAGACTGATCGATTTTTGGCTTTCTGGTGTCACAGGACAGAGAGGAGTGGGATGCATAGTGGAGGCCTATGTTCAGCAGTGGACGTCAATGGCTGATAAATGATGATGATGATATAACTATAAAGTAATAGCTATAATAAAAATAATACAGTATCTAACTGTAGACGTTTTAAATTCTAGTAGGTCTAATAGATGATTTAAATAACAATTAGAGATTTGTCACACGGGTCACTTTTCGAAGTTGTAGTCAACCACAAAATGCAGTTGGTTAGTAGTTAACACTGAACACTCACCGACCGCAGCAATTCGATTGCTTGTATTCGATGAGTGATCGTTTCAGCTACTGGTATAAAACTTAATAAATGTAAAGTATTCTAAAATAAGATATCTCCTTCGTAATTATCTCTTGTAGCAGCCACACATTGCAGCCGACGCTTACTCCACTTCTGAAGTACTTATTGTATGCACTTTTGAGAGTAGCTTTTAAGGCCCGTTTACATGTTCCAATAACTGGTCAACCTGACTTGTGTATTCAGTTTTGGTTAAGCATATTGTTGCATTTATATGGAAACATGAAGCTTGCGTAAGCCAAAAAGTTTGGCTTAAGTTAGATTTGTTCTGCCAGATATTTTGAATGAGGTTGGCGCATTTGCATGAGCATGTAAATGACGCTCCAACCTAGAGTATGTGCATTGAGCTAATAAACAATAGCTTAGGTCTAGTTTGGAAATACACTTGGAAAATATAAAATCTTCGTAGCTTCTCCAGAGTTGGGCATTATTCAACTAAATTTTCAATCAACTAAAAATTTGAATGAAAATTTAATGAAACTAAATTACTATTTATTCAATCAATAATGGATGTAATCAAAAGTAATAAATAAATAAATAAATAAATAAATAAATAAATAAATAAATAAATAAATAAATAAATAAATAAATAAATAAATAAATAAATAAATAAATAAATAAATAAATAAATAAATAAATAAATAAATAAATAAATAAATAAATAAATAAATAAATAAATAAATAAATAAATAAATAAATAAATAAATAAATAAATAAATAAATAAATAAATAAATAAATAAATAAATAAATAAATAAATAAATAAATAAATAAATAAATAAATAAATAAATAAATAAATAAATAAATAAATAAATAAATAAATAAATAAATAAATAAATAAATAAATAAATAAATAAATAAATAAATAAATAAATAAATAAAAATCTTTAACTAAATGATAATCATTAGTTTCAAATCATTAGATTTTAATCATATGGTGATATTTTGTATCAAAATTTTGAATCGCTTGGATCTATTTATATACATTTATATATTAGAGTGAGTGAATGATCTTGACGAGTCACGATAATAAATTATTTATTATTTATATATTACACATTTATTATTTATATATTATATAGAAACAACTGTTTCTATATAATTGTTTCTATATATTGCCAAATGTAATAAATGCATCGTTTCAGTGTCGTCTTTTAAAATGAGATATAAAATTCGGTGAACTATTTTTATATCCTTTAATTTCAACTTTAGGTTGGCATTGATCGCATTGAGCTATGACCTTATTTTGTTCTACGCAGCTTTTTTCGGCTAAATATTGAAAAAACATATCATCTACCGTTTTCGATTTAAATAAAACATTTCTTCTTTTACCATCATTGGCTGACTGGGTAGATGCACCAAAACTTTCATGAGTATCGTTGTCACCCATGTTAGCGAAAAAATACAAATATATAATGGTAATTGTAACTGTACAATATATAAACATTAAATGCCAATGAACAGTGAGAGTGAAAAAATCAAATCTCAATTGATTTTAGTTTCAGTCATAAATAAAAATTTTATCATGATAATAAGTAAATATTTAATTTAGTTACCAGTGTGACTAACTGCATTATGAGTGATGTACCTACCTTACTCATTAATCAAGTCTTGAAATTAAATTTTTAATCTCAATCCTCAATCATTAGTTTGATCGCAATTTGCCCAACTCTGAGCTTCTCCCTATTGCCAAAAACCTCTATATAGCTGATAGTCGTTCATGGGGGGCAATTGCACAATTTATAACAGAATCAGCTCTTGAAATTAATTTTGTAAGTTAACTTAACAAATGGTGGTAAGTTAGTTCGTCCATGAGCAAATAGTTGTGGAAATCATCACGTTTGCTACGTAATAAGAAAACGAGTCTCTTTTCAGCAATTAAGGTTTATATTTTCATTATTGCTTCAAATGAAGCTTTACCCTAGTTATGGCAAAAAGTAATTTGTCTTCAATATTTTCCATAAAAAAATCGCTTTTCCCGGTCATTTTGTCATTTGAAATATGGCCACGTGACCGGTCCAGTATTCGTTCAGATAGTTACCTAATTATCAATATAGTATGCTGCGAATATTTGACTGCTAGTAAAGCTTTAGATTTTCATTCATATCCCGTATTATATCATCTTCATCTTATTACTAAAAATGTATAGGCCGTATTTAAAGCTATTAATTTCTTTAATATGCTACTTAGGTATTGTCGGTATCTTCTAACTGACTTTTGAGTGTGACCGAATTGAATTTGGGTGCGTGTGCGTGTGCGTGTAATTAGAAACAATTGTTTCCATTGTCTGAAGTGAACAGACCCACTGTGCTCTGCTGTGTATATAAACGAAATATTGCGTCAGTTTTCATGTTCAATTGAACTTTCCGCTTATTGTTTCAGAAGATTTCGGTCAGGATGTGACCTAATATAAATGCCTTAATGAATATTTACGATTAATTAACATTTTTAAACGATTTGTAGGTAAATATATGTAGTTTATAGTTATATATGTTAACACATTATAGGTGGGCATGAGCCAGCATTGATGTATGTAGTCAGGGCCAAGCGTTGAGAGAGCTTCAATGGGGCCCGGGCCAAGCAACGTTTCGGGGGCCCCATACCTCTCTGTTGATTTATGTAATTTATGTAAAATATAAATCATTTTCGGGGCACCGGGGCCCCCGAAAGGGGTTGCCATATAGACAAATGTATAAAATATGGCTGGAAATACATAGTACCGTATATCAATATAATTTCTTTATTACTTTAATATATATTATATTATTGTACTAATATTTCGTTTTCTTTTCCAGGTAAGTCGTTATTTTTTGAGGACAATTAACTGTAATATGAGATGGTGTAAGTAATTTTAGGAAAACTAAATAAACTAACACTAGACTATATGATAAGTAACCTAATAGTTAAGTTCCTATTAAATTATATTTTTTGCGGTATATTTTTCTTGGAATATGCAATATGAAACAGATAGCGATCCAGTGATGAGCAATATTTTTTTCGATGTTATCTAGAGCAGTGTTTCTCAACCAAAAACGCTATAATAATTTTATATCGCATATAGACTACTAATAATAATTGTTAGTTCATTTTTTACAAGAAAACAAATATTTAATGTGCTACTAAATACATTTATTTTATTTGTAGAAAATCACAGAAAATAAACAAAATATAAATTATTTACATGAAACATGTGCATACAAATTATTAAAAAAACTGCAAAAAACAAATTTCGCGGACCACTAAAATTTTTCTCGGGACCACTGGTGGTCCGCGGACCACCTGTTGAGTAACATTGATCTAGAGCAGGCCTGGGCAAATGGCGGCCCGCAGGTTGGATCCGCCCCGTGAAGCATTTTATAAATTATTGTGTCCTACAAAAATAATACTGTCTGTCCAATATTCTTTCAAATTTTCTTTTCATTTTTTTTCTTTAAATTGCATAATAAATACACGTTTTGGTTTAAAAATATTGCTTTTAAAATTTATAAATTATAACAAAAACAATACTTAAAATTAGAAAAAAATTTTTTTTCGCCTGCGATCATCCGCAATGTGGCCCGACAGCCAAAAGATTTGCCCACCCCTGATCTAGAGGTATATCTAAAAACAAACAAGTGGCACAGGTTTTCCGATCGTCAACGTCAAATCATAAAAGCAACAGTGGATTACAAATTCAAAAATATGGACCCATATTTAAGTTGGAATTGAGACATTGGTAACGCGTTACAATAAATATTTGGATTTGCAAGTCATTATGAAAGTCATTATGTAGAAAAATAATTAATACTTTAAATTATATTTGACTGATACTTTTCCTGAAAGAATCAAACTTACTGTTTTATTTGTGAAGTCTTAAACCTTATGTTATAGTGTTCTATTTCTGGACTGATGTGATATTCGATGGTAATTAGCCTCTTTACAGCCTCTTACCCTAACCCTGCGTCTGTTCAATTTTTCCAGCAGACTTTTTATCTTATTTATTTGTATTTGTCCGTGCAAGGTTTCTTTTATTGAGTATGCGTGTTTTTATTGATTTTATTTATTTATTTATTGTTTTTAATATTTAGTGTAGTTATTTAGATGGGCTGCATTAGGCGTAAATAAGCTTTGTTGCTGTGCGCTAAAAATTTTAACTAACTTTAAATTATATTTATTTACAACCGCTCAACCAGGATAAAGTGTATCCCAATAACTGAGGATTGGACAAAATATTTTGACAATACAACTAGATATAAAAATGTAAATGCCTAATTGCACGTTTCAATTTATATAATAATTGTTTTTATGTGGTAAAAATCTCATAATTTTTATTGTATCCTCTTCGTTTTTAATTTTCAATACTTTTTACTTGATTTCCTTTTTGTTGTTCAAAACCTACTTATTTTAATGGGAAGTAAACATGCTTATGACGTATTATTTCTTTTATTTAGTGTGTTTTAGGTACACAAGAAATTACAGCAATTGTTTTTTTGTGTTTCCTACAATATATTTTATGTTAATAACATGACTTTGATGTACATATAAACAATTCAAGGTTTATAACATGTTAAAGTACTATTATAAACTTTTTTTTTAAATTTTTTTAAATATTTATATTTATTTTTATCTATAATTATGTAGGATGATGTATAATTCAATTAGTTTTTATTGTTGAATATTCACGTGAATTTTAAATCTTTTGTTTTCTTTGCTTTTAGATCAAACCGGGTTTTAGATTATATTTATTTGTTTGGGTTTATGAAAATTAAGTTCTTACTGAGAATGTAAACGATTGAAACGAGGGTTTGCATAACATTTGATTATAGCAATCTGAAAGCCAATACATTTCAATAAAAACGGGGTTTATTGTTAATCTTTATCATAAATTATTTTTCTATATAGACTGGAACATTAATCATGCCTTGTGACGAGTTTTTTTGATATCTTTGTCGTAAAAATCCGCTTGTTATTTTGTAAATGTAAATGTCGGAATTTTCCAGTCTTCTGTTACCATGAAAATGCTTGAGAGGTGGGAATAAATGGAAATAATTTGTCTGGCTCAATTCGTCTTGACTCAATCAATGTGACAAATTTAAGTTTAACCACTTGTCTAACTCTTTGGTGATGTTGGATGCATGAAATTGACTATTGACGACCTTAACTGCGCTGCCGAACTGACTCAAATTCTTGAATAAGACTGACTCGACTAATTTTTCTTAATGACACGCTGAGCTTCATTGTCTGAATAATACTGACCATCCGGCTCCAAATCGCGCACCTTATAAGCAGACCCTAAAACTTCACCTGATGTTTAGAGCTTTCCGGCAACTCAATGTTCTAGGTTCGCTGTCCGCTTCAAGGCTACTGTATTCTTTGGTTAGCCTGTATCCGTAACAATATGAAGGATAAACAGAAATAACAATAAATACAGATTTTAACGTTTTTGGCCACATTTCAGTAACTAAATTTTTTAGCGGACTATATTCCATTTAGCAATTTCTATTTTCTGACCCTAGGTTGAAATTGTTACGTTCATTTATTCCTTAAATTATCGCTTAATATTTTCTTCCGTTTCGTAACCATTTTGAGCATCGTTCTGTCAAAAAAGCTGATTTTAGTGTCGCTCGAGACATCTGCCAACGCACGTTTGAACGAAGTTCTGGAACTATTTTATTACGCTCAGTTTTTTAATATTAATTATTTTATTGTATTGTGCATTATGCGATCGCGGGGCCCGTAAAATTGAAGATTGACATATACATGTCAAGGGCATGTCAAGGGATAATAAGCCATGGGCCCCAGAAAGCTTGGGTCCTTGGCGTATTGTCTGGGTCGCCTATGCCTCACGCCGGTCCTGCCTGTGAAATTCGAAAAACAATTCAACAAAGATAAACAAAGCTATTAAAACTTGAAAAGCTGATTTCATAAATACACTTATTTTCTGACAATATTACTGCATTTAAGTAATTATAATACACAGAAATATAATGGCACTTACAAGAATTACATCACAATACAATAAAGTAATATCCTTGTCAAATCTGAGAGGAACAATAGAATTTACTCAATCTATACAACTATAAATTGATAAAATATCAGTTATATCTCATACTTGCAAGTCCTTGAAATGATTCATAGCGACACAATTGAAGGAAGCTCTTGCATGCAAAAACTGCAGATGACAGGCTTCAGAAGGGTAATAATTTAATTGAGGTTCAAGTTGTGTAAGGCATGTCAAGAAACGTGAAAATCATTTTAGTGTTAATTATATTATGTAAATATTATCGCGAATGCATGTTAGTAAACATGTGAAGTAAATGGAAAAATAATGCGTACTTAAAACAGTAAATTTCCATAAATTTGTCAAACGGGGGACATTGGATTTTAGTTTTCGAATTTTGTATTTATATAATTTACAGTTTGAAGTTCACTACCTAGTAATGAAAGACTGTATTTTTCAATTTGAAATTACTTTTATGTATCACTACATATGTTAAGTCCGTTCTACATTATACTTCTTTCAATACTTTTTTCAATACTATCCAACTCTGATGTCATTTCAACTTTTGATACTACAGAATATAGTGGGGGAAAAATAAGAGACAGCGATACCTTCCATCTTTTATTACTTTGTGATACTCTTCACTGCCAACTTTTTTAGGTTCAGGTGACAGACAACAGTTTGGTTATAGAACCAATTATAGTAACCAATTTACAAAATATCGTGTTCTAAATAAACTTCTTATCAACTTAATAAACTTTTAAAAGTTAAGTTGTAAACAAAAACTAAAAAGTTAATAGTTGGTACGACTAAGAAGTATATAGGGAAAAATTGCTAAGCGATATGACATCTGGTGGGATTTTAGCAACTACAGAAATAGACATTCTATTACGCTTTTTTTTATAAAAAATGTTTGCATAAAAATATAATTGCATAAAAACAAGTATTATTATTGTAGCAAAATTACAAAAACCACCAGTAAACATTAAAATTCACGTTGTTTATATGTAACGATTGTCTATTTTGAAGGTTCCAAGTATGCCGAAATAGCGCTGCGATCTTAAAATACTTCCCCTATAACTGTCATCAAAAAATTTGACCGGAGGTAGTTTTGAAAATAGTGTAGTTTGTAGTGTAGCACCGAAAGTTGGAAGGAAGTATTGTGTTTCACATTATACTTTTTTCGTCAGTACGACGCAAAAAATCTGTAGAGCTACGCAAGAAAGTATAATGCAGAACGAATTTTAGAATACCAAGTTCTTGGAACGTCGTTTATAGTACGATGGTTGGCTTTTATATTTCGGGTTTTGAGATAAAAGACAATTATTTATCAACAAAAGTGGCTATATTGTTTCTCAAAATATTCTCCATGGAGACCAATACACTTTTGCATGCGTTTTCTACTCCGATTGAGGCTTTTTCCACTGCGATTGTCAAATTATGTGGGATCTAACGTGAACATATCTATTTGACGGCCAATTGTCCATGCAATAATGAATGTATGCTGGTCCCACTAATGCCCAAGGATACCTCAATCTCACGATAAGTCACATGACGATCTTGCACTATCAGTTCACACACAGCATCAATGTTTTTCGGAACAACAATCGATTGAGGACGACCTTCACGAAATTCATGCTTAAGCAAACTACGACTACGATTGAAGGCGGCAAACCATCGATAAACAGTAGTCCTTGATGGTGCTATCATCGCCAAAAGTCGAATTAAGTTCATCAATGCATTGTTGTTGGGTTAATACACGTCGAAAGTTGTAAAAAATAATCACTCGAAAATGTTCACGATTTAATTCCATTTTTAGCCGAGATGAATTTTTTCAAGTTACTGTAAACAACACAAATAGCGAGTACGTATAACGTCAAAAATGTCAAACTTACCGATAGATGCGTCAGTTGCCAGATGGCGGCACTAGTTTAGCGAAATCCCGATATATAAGAGGCAACCCTCGTATAAAAATCGTACGAAGTACGGGTACTCCAGCTAGTTTTAGTACTGACATCTATGTGTACATCAGGTCGTAATATTTTCACATGACTCATTAGGGGCGACCTTGTCAAATGATTGACTGAAAATGAGCTGATTTTGTACAGAATAAAACACAGTGAAGTGGAATAGGGGATAGGCATGATTTTCATTTTATTTTTTATTATATTCCTTCTGTTGCATATAAACATAATAAACAGAAAAGAATCAATGTTGGGTAAATTTTCACTCTGAGGCCTAACAAAATATTTATCTGCCATTTTAATAATAATTGCGTGAAAAATTGTTTAAAAAACAATTTCAAAACTCTCAAACAATACACGCTAGAGTTGGCAATAACAATTAATCAATCGATTTATTGATCATTTGATTAATCGAAATGTTATAATCGATTTTGATTAAATTTGTAAAAAATAATCGATTAATTGATTATGAAATAAATAAACATGTTCATTTGCCGACAAAAAAATGTCAAAAGTCTTAATGTTGTATTTTAAAGGCTGATATAAAATCATTTGACCGTTTTATTAGGAAAACATAAGTAATGGAAGGTAGTACAATGTCTGCATAAACAAATATTTTTTTTTACAAACAGGCTGTAACAATAAATAATGCCCGTTTGAACGAATACTATATAATATTGATATTGCATATTACCAGGTCTACAAGTATGAAATGCGGATTTTTTTTTAAATCAAACACATTAAACTCAAAAGAACAGTTTATTTATTCAAAGTAAACTCCATTAGAAGTTATACATTTTTCCCATCTTTCAGGCAATTTGTGAATACCTCGCCAGTAGAACTCTTCCTCTTTCCCCGCAAACCATTCATCTAGCCATTCTGTCACATTTTCATATGAACAAAAGTGCTGCTCGGCAAGTGCGTGACCCATCGATGCGAACAAGTGGTAATCTGAAGGGGCCAAGTCTGGTGAGTAAGCGGCATGGGGTAGCACTTCCCACTTGAGTGCCTCCAATGTGTTGCAAACTGCTTTTGGCTTATGTGATGGAGCGTTATCGTGAAGAAAGATTACCTTGTGCTGTCTTCTTTCGTATTCTGGTCGTTTTATGAGCAGCGAATGGTTCAATTCGATCAGGTGTTGTTGGTAGCGTTGGGTATTAACTGTTTCACCAGGTTTTAACAATTCATAATAGACCACACCCTTTTGGTCCCACCAAGTACAGAGCATTGTCTTTTTGCCAAAGCGATTCGGTCTTGCAGTTGATGTGGATGGTGAGCCTGGGGTCACCCATGATTTTTTGCGTTTGGGATTTTCAAAATAAATCCATTTTTCATCGCCAGTAATGATACGATGCAAAAAAGACTTTCTTTTGTATCGTGCAAGCAAAATTTCACAAGTGTTTTTGCGTTTTTCCATCTGCCTCTCATTCAATGCATGTGGACCGCATCTGCTGACTTTCTGGATCTTACCCATCTCTCGTAGGCGATTGGAAACAGCTTGTTGACTAACGCCTAACTGCTCTGGTAGTTGTTTTTGTGATTGACTATCGTCTTCCTGTAGCAATGTTTCCAATTTTGTATCTTCATATTTTTTTGGAGGTTTTCCATGTTCTTTGTCTGTAAGATCAAAGTCACCACTTTTGAAACGCCGAAACCATCATTCACACGTATCTTGCGATGGAGCATATTCGCCATAAGCTTCTCGAAGCAGTCGGTATGATTCAGCAGCAGTTTTTTTCAAATGAAAACAAAACAGTAGTACTGTCCGCGAATGCTCTTTATTTGGCACAAAATTTGACATTTTTAACACAGTAAAACAAAACTATATGATCATTTTTCAAATTATAACCTATACGCATTTGACACTTAATGATAACTTAACAAAACGCCATATGTGTTGAAAGTTTGAACTATACACTCTGTTTGCGCGGCAAGTTTGAAAAATTCCGCATTTCATACTTGTAGACCTGGTAAGTACGTAAATTTTAATACAAATAATTCATTGATACAATAAATGTTTGCTTATTGAAAAGAAAAGAGCAGACATCTTACCGTCCAGTGTTTCAACAATACAACTAAGTAATTTCTTGAAAATAAAATAAAATTATCGATTAATAATAAATTAATCGAAACTTTATTTATGAAACAACAAAGCAATATTTATTAAAAAATATTGTAGGATTAATTTATTAATTGAAACAAAATAATTGATTATTTCAATATTCCATTAATCGTTGCCATCTCTAATACACACGTAAAGCTTGGGTAGGTAGTCTGGGACGTGTAGCTTCTGACGTCATGCTCAGTCATATTTCAAATTTATAATATTTTAATTAAAAAATTTCGCTGAAATATTAATTAAAATGTGATTTTTGTTTTGTTAGGTGACATAACTAATATTAACGTATCAAAAAAATGTACTTTTAAGAAAATATAAATTTTATACGTTTCCCTATTAGCGGGTATTGAACCAACGTCCCTATTCTTAGTTTTACCATGTAGCCAAGGTAGTTCTGTGGTATGATACAGCTCACTTAACCCTTAATTGATAAAAAGTGTCATGATTTACACATCGGCTTAATAAAACATGTTGTCATCATATAAATTTCTTAACTGTGGAATTCAAGTGAAATAAAGTGTAGTATTGAACGCATGCTGTCTTCTAAGCTGTAAATATATAGCCTAAGAAAATAAAATAATAGTCCTCTGATTCATGAGTAAAAGTTGTTGGAGAAGTTTACTGAATTTAATTTACTCTCATGTATACATCGGAGTAAATCACAGTTACATGTTTAGAAAACTTTGTTGCATAAATATATTCAGTGGTATGTTATTAAATGTTTCTAATTGTTATTTGTGACTGCCACTTATAGCATCTTAGCATCTAAACCAGAGTTTCTCAGCCTTTTATAATAAACGCCTCCCCCATCTGGTAGTAGTATATTTGTACTGCTCCCACTCTCTTATTTTATTAAAATTTAAAGTCTATAATAAGGCAATATATGTAATTTTAGTTTTAGAGTGTCCTTCACTCCCCATAAGTCACTGAATACTCATCTAATTGAAAAAATACATTGAATAAAAAAAGAATTGTCTTCTTATTATAAACAATTTTTGTTATATACTTTTTTCTGTTAAGCCAATAATAAGGGGGATAGTTTGAGATGTTTTATAGCATATGTTCCAATCCTGGTTATACTCTATCACAGGCCTGGGCAAAAGGTGGCCTGCGGGCCGGATCCGGCCCGCGCTGCAATGCTATCCGGCCCGCGAAGCATTTTATAAATTATTGTGTCCTACAAAAATATTACTGCCTGTACAATATTCTTTCAAATTTTCAATCTTTCGAATTTTCTTTTAATTGCATAATAAATACACGTTTTGGTTTCAAAATATTGCTTTTAAAATTTATAAAATATCCTTCGTAACAAAAACAATATTTAAAATTAAAAATTTTTTTGGCCCGCGGTCATCCGCAATGTGGCCTGACAGCCAAAAGATTTGCCCACCCCTGCTCTATCACCATAGACTGTAACTCAAAAGTGACCATATATTTGTGATCTAAGGCTAAAAATGTATAAGTACACCAATTTTCGTATAAAGTTCATTTTTTTCCCAAAATTTCAAATTTTTGTCAAAAAATTTTTGACGCCAATTTTAGCCAAAATATAATTTTAAGCTAATTTTGGAGTCAAGATTATGAAAAAAATATATAAAAATTTCATGCTTTCTTAGTGTTTGAGTTAGAGCCGATTTGGGTCAGCTTTTTGCCCATAATTCCGAAACTTTTGTTCAAACTTCAAAATGGACCAAAGTCAGTTGACCTATGACCAAAAATGCATATTTGTACCAATTTTCAATCAAATCGGAGACAAAAATTGTTTGCTTAAAAAATCATGATTTTTTTTAAGGTCTGTCTACCTTACGATTTTTTGCAATTTTCAAGGGTTTTGGATTACTGCTCATGTAAAACTTAATGTTTGGTTTATTAAAAGCCCAAATTTTTTTTAGACCAAATAATGTAGGTGAATTTTGAAAACTCAAACCGCAGATTTCTATCCTTAACCATTATTTAGTTGGAATTTATCAAAATTATCAAAAAATTCAAAATAAAATGAAAAATTTTCAAATATTTTGTTTGTTTCAAAATATGTCAATTAGGACCTCAAGATTTCGAAAATTTCAATCGCAGGTCTATATCGCATTTAGTTTTTGAGAAACGTCCATGGGAAGACGAAAATTTCTATAAATCACGAATAATAAAATTTGTCATAATTTTAAAATACGCAAAACGAATAAGACCTCAATTTTTTTCCAGACTAAATAAACTACGAGGAATCCAAAACTTCAAACCACAGGACGTTTTCTCCAACCGGTTTTTTTAATTTCTTTTTTTTTATTCATTTTTTTACAAATAATGTAAATTATGTCATTATAAAAATTGTCGTAATTTCAAAACGCATTAAATGATTAAACCCCCAATTTTTTTCTAGACTAAATAAACTACGGATAATCCAAAAATTTCAACCGCAGGTCGTTATCTCCAACTGCTTTTTAGTAGCGTTTTTTTTTTTTTTTTTAATTCACAATTTTAACAAATAATGTAATTCAAGCATTGAAAAAAAAACAAAACAAAACTGTCTTAATCTCAAAACGCGTGAAACGATTAGAGCCTCAAATTTTTTCTGTACTAAATAAACCAAAATACAAAAATTCGAACCGAAGGTCGCTGTCCTTAACCGTTTTTGAGTTGTGATTTTTTTTAGGTCACAATTTTCACATTATTGTAAATTATGCCATTAAAAAAAGTATATACTTTTTTTATATTATATATTATTGTGTCAAAAATTATTTATATTAAGATGAAAATCTTTTTTGTTATATAATAACAATAATAATATGTTTATTAACGGCCCAAGAGCCAAAAGAAACACATATTTACAAAATAAAAAAAATAAAAAAATCACAAAATACATAACGGAAACGAAAACAGAATATACAGTTAACAGAGAACAAGAAATTACAAATATAACAAACATGATTTGAGTTCGTATTAAATTTTGGAAATATGGTCACAAGTCGTAGGACAGACCGCTCATTCATAAAAAGTTAATGAATGAGTTGTAGTGCCCAGTGCGTTAGAAAATTCTTATCGCTATCTAAACAGCACTGTACAAGCTCGTTGCACGTCGCCCACAGTCTTTCCCGCAAACTATCAACATATTTCCTTAGTACAGCCATACATGCATTTACTGTGTTCGTCACAAACATTTCACTCGCGCTACAATATTTTTTCAGACCAAAGATTACTCGAAATGCATTGTTGTAGCAAATTATAAGTTTACGAAGATGATTTTCGTGTGAAATATCCAGAGTGCCGAAGTATACATACTACCGCAAAAAGTATTAAATTCATATTTACCTACATCAGGACTGCATTTCGAGAATCTATGATTTAGCATATTAGCTTTCACACAAACAGAGTGACATTGCCTGTCGATGTCAGCTGCGTCACTGAGATCATCACTGATAAAGTGACCAAGATAACACACAGAAGAGACTTTTTCACACTTTCACCATTGAGGCACAGCATATTTTTTACCTTTCGGCTGGAACACGATATACTCCGTTTTGTTGACGTTGTATATTAAGCCATGCTCAATCTCGTAATTCTCGCATATAGCCAAGAGTTTTCTCAGGCCGGCTGGGGATGGTGCAAGGACTATCATATCATCCGCATAAGAAATGTGGTTAATATGACGGGTGCCAACCACACAGCCAATCTTCTCCTTATTCAACAGGTTACTCAGGTCGTCCATGTAAACGTTGAAAAGAAATGGTGAAAGAAGTCCTCCTTGTCTCACTCCGATGTCTTGCATAAACGAACTGGATTTCACTGGGCCCCATCGTACTCTCTTTTCCTCCTTGCTGTACCATTTGTGCAGTATATATGTATGTGTTTGCTGTTAAGTCAATAATCAAGGAGATATTTAAAAAGTTTAGCTTTAGGATGACCCCCTAACTCCCCAAATAATCACCTAAATGAAAAAATGCATAGAAATCAAAGATTTGTTTACCTATTATAAACTATTTTCAGTTTTATGGATTATCAGATATGAATGCCTTATATTCGATTTTCCTGTCCATCAGATATCAATTACAACATTATATTACAAGAACCTTGTGACTTGATCAAAAGTTCACAACAGTTTCAACATTTCAACTTATTTGATATTATGATAAATACCATATTTGTTACTTAAATTATAAGTAGCAATATTAACATTTAAACATTTCATATTTTCTAGGCCACTTGTCATTTAAACAAGAAAATTGTTATCCTAAATCTATTATTAAATGAAAGTATCTTATTCCTAATAACAAAATTAAATTTACTTATGAGATATTAATCATAATTATATCGGGCAAATAAATAATACTTTCCTACTAAAATTCATGAATAACTTAATTGTCTAAAAAATGTAGAAAGTGAAAAAATGCAAATCGAGATCAGATTTTTATCTTGGATCTTTATGATCTTATTTGCAAATCCTTTAAAAAATAATTCGCATAATTTTCGAATCAATCTATTTCTAATATGCGCTTAGAAAAAGTAGTAAGTTTAAAATTATATAATATTCAGAAGTAGAAAGTAGAAAAAAAATCTCTTTGGCTTTGAGTTATTTCTAATGGTCGTTATTTTCTTATTAACAGGGCGTGTTAAAAACAGCAGTGTGTAATTTTGAAATTAAATATATGAACTGTTAGGTTATATAACACGAAAATTAAAAAAGAACCATACATAGAATTAATAATTAAATTGTTATACAAGTTAATACATGACAAATTGTCGCAATTATTAAGAGTTTGTTGTTAAATTTAGGCTATCTTCGTTTAGTTTAAAATATGGCGGGATTGCTTCATGGGTGTTTTTTCATGGTCGGTAATGTAGAAGAAGAGACACGTACTAATCCCTTTAATCTACCAATTAGAACCCTTTACTTAAATTTTAAATAAAATTTTTTATGAGCTGTGATAACGATTTTAGACTGTGATTTATGTGATATTTATTTATTTTAATGTTTAATTTTAAAACTATTTTTTCAATTATTTTATTAATGTACATCAGAGGAGACTCTTAGTATTTACTGTAAGTCTAAACATTTTTGTCTGTAATTTATATTTATTGATTTAATAAATTTTCCAGCCCTTGAAAAAGGTCTAAAAAATTAGACCGAAATATCGGGTACTAGTAAAATTTGAGTTTACTTTTCTCCACCGCTATTCCCAAAAACTTTCATAATTACATTATTGGAACGGAATAACCATAAATACAAATATATATATACATCCCCGTCGTATACCTAAAGTTTTGTTCTGCTAAGCCTGGTTTATAATAACTCCATAGCATAGCGCATACGTAATAGGACAATGGGTTTGATCCTTAATAGTGTAGTTTTGTAGTTAGAAAATAGTGTAATTTTTATGCTTATGTTCCATAACATATCTATTACAAACCAGGCTTTAGTGAGAGATAGCACTATAACTTCTCTTTCTGTCAGCTTTCTGTATCTTTCTGTCAGTGTCCTCACTCTAATAAATATGTCAAAATGACATCTAGACACTAACTAGCACTATTAAATTTATTACCGTTGACTCGGATATATATTTTTTTTTTTCAACACAAAATGTCGAACTTTCCTTCCATGATTTATGATTTTCTATTTGATGAATAAAATTCTAATCAAGAAGATACAAATTTCGGAGAAATGGCTGAATGTAACATTTTTTAAAAATATAATTTACTAAGAGAACAAAAATCTATTAATATAAAAAATTATTAAAACGTAACTTCTAGGCTTCTTTACTTTTTGCCAAATTTGTCCATTTCACCTTAGAATTTTTCTGTATTCCGACCATTGTTGGATAATGGCCCAGTGCGCGGTTTCCTTGTTAGTTTATCGGACCATATGTCACTGAACGCTAATACTTTGGACGACCGACAGTGCAACATAAATACAGACAAGGCTAGCAACGGAAACAACGCTAGACTTGGCTTTATATAATAGGCAAACGACAGTACTCGCACTCTGATGCATATATTCAGTACGCAGCTATTTACGCAATATAAAATGGTACAAATTACTCTATCGAATTAAAAAATATTGCCAACGGAGTGGCCGAGCAGTCGGAATTGTGATGTGGATAATTCAAGTTCTCGTTGGTGATAGTGAGAATAATATGTTCACATTACTCCCATTTTCACAATCATTCTCCCTTCTTCCAGGTGTAGGAGCTCGCCCCCTGGCAACGGCGATTAGTCCCGTTGAAGAAATAGGCTGAAGTAAAATAAATAAAATAAAATAAAAAAATAAATCAAAAATTACAGAATATAATGCATTTTATTTTTTCTTAAATACTGAATTATTTGTTATACATTATACAAGGTGTCTCAAAAGAAATTTTATATTTAGTGGATCGATTAAAAAAAAAGTAAGCCGTATATAGAAAAAATGTTTATTAATTATTAAAATACACTTTTTGGGGATTTATTTCTTAAAAATAATATCGTCTAAATGTAGACCCTCGCGTTCACGGCACTCATTTAATCGAACAGTAAAATTACTTATGACGTCTCGGCAGGTGGACTCAGGGATGGCTGCCATTTCGTGACGGATATTTTCTTTCAAATGCGCCAGTGAAGTCGGTTTATTGGCGTAAACTTTAAATTTAAGATAACCCCATAGGAAAAAGTCCATAGGGGTTAAATTTGGACTGCGTGGAGGCCAATTTATGTCACCTCTCCGGAAGATCAATTTGCCTGAGAAAATTTCACGAACACGTGGCAGAGACATATTGGACGTGTGTGAAGTTGCTCCGTCCTGTTGGTTATAGCCAGGAAAGTTTTGCAGTTCAGGTACCAACAAGTTGTCTAACATCTCCACATAACGCTCTGAATTCACTGTAACTGCACGCCCCCTTTCGTCTTCAAAAAAGTAAGGGCCGATAATTCCTCGCGCCGACATCGCAGCCCATACGGTCACTTTAGGCGAATGTAGGGGTTTCTGATGTTTGCGTTTCGGATTCGTTGCACTCCAGTAGCGGCAGTTCTGCTTATTTACGTGGCCATTAAGATGAAAATGAGCTTCATCCGAAAACAAAATGTTGGTAAACGTTGAAAATCGCTCAATCACCTGATTTACGAAATTAAGCCTCTGACTGGCATCTTGGGGCTTTAATTCTTGCACCAATTGAATTTTGTAGGGGTGTAGCTTTAGGTCTTTGTGCATAATGCGATGTAATGATGATCTATGCACATTTAAAGCACTTGCGCGCTTCTGAATTGAAAGGTTCGGGTCGTCACGAACAGATTGATTAACATTCTCCACGTTTTCTACCGTTCTTGATGACCTAAGTCGCCCGGATTTTGATTTATCCAGCGTTGTACCAGTCTCTTCAAACTTTTTAACCCAATGTCGAATGAGAGGAATGCTTCGCGCATCATTTAAGTGGCGAAAACCTCGAATACTGCAGAATTTTCTACGCGCTACAGTCGCCGAATCACCGTTTTTGTAAAACTCTCGCACGCAAAACGCGCGGTCTGCTCCCGAGAAACGCTCCGTAGCGACTGAATTCCCAAGAACCAGGCTACCGATTGACATAACCCCCGCGCCCCTCGGATACGTTGCGTTCACGCAGTAAGCTAAATAAATATAAAATTTCTTTTGAGACACCTTGTATTAAAATTTTATTAAAATAAAATAAATGTAGTTCGGTATTGAAAGGGTATGCTCCCCATACCCAGGCCGCACGCCACTATTTTTAATAACCCTGTAGAATGGATTTAAAGGGTTTAAAGGAGGTTTGTAAGCATCTCCTTATTTGTCAGTGATGAAGTTAGGTCTTAAATGGCCGGTTTCTAAAGAAAGAAATAAATGTTTTAATTCGAGTTACGCCTAACTCAACTGAAAACGATAAACAAAAATATATCGCTCTAACTTGAGTTATAATATTTAACTCGTTCTTTAGCTATCGTCCTTTAGTATTGTTTCTATGTTGACAAACTTGATATTATTAACTGCTATTAACTTAATATAATTTACTAATTTTATTTTCCGCATTAATTTTAATTTAACAATATTTCATGTACATAATATGTTCTATGTTCTGTGTCTGTATGCTTGTTCTGTGTTGTCCATAGGTAAGGGCTCGCTGACAGAAGTAATGTAATGTTCTCGCAGCGGTCGTCTCTATGCCCCTGTATACGTGGCTCCGGCAGTGAGTCCGGCCGAACCACGGCAAGTAGCTCTTGCTCTTCAGCATGCGGCGATGGGAATTGTAGATAGTAGATAGTTTTTGATATTTTCGTGAAAAATGCTCTTGAAATTGCTATGATAGACCAATGAAAGTTTGAGGGAACTTTTTTTGAGGTTTCTACTTTTGTAGATTTTTTGTAAATGACGTACACATATTGAATTTAGTAACGATATTGGACGCGCGAAAATGGATAGAATTAATATTTTAATCCCCATTTTTTCACGAAAATATTCAACAACTTTCTTTTGTAAGGGTGTAGAGTAATTACTAATACTTTGTCTAGCGTAAATTTGAATTTATAATGTGTTATGTTAAGTTTTTATCGTGTTATAATATTTTATGTGCACGTGAGCAAATCTGCATGTGTATATCATATTAGGTCTGTTCGTGGAGTCAATTCCAACGGTTTATTATCATCAGACGCAAGCGTAGAGTTCGTAGAAGTGCGTTGAAATACTTTGCGTATGCGTCTGACGATAATAAACCGTTAGAAATGATTCTGGGTAAGAGAACTATTGTTTCTTAGCTACAGTAGGAGGTAGAGTGACCAACTGTCCCAAATTCCGCAAGAAAACCCGATTTTGGATATTATTGATTTTTTTTTAAAATTTATTAATAAACCCTAAGTTTCATAAGAAAATTTTAAATCTATACTAATAAATGAAAAAAGGTTAGTAAAAACAGGCTTACTATATCACTAGAAATTAGTCACCTCATGACGTTACCTCAAGAAAGTTTTGTTTAAATTCTTGTAGAATTTTTATTATAAATGTTATAGGGGAAAACTAAAATTGACAAATTTTAGTTTTTCGCCTGTATTTAGTGTATTATGCATCCGATCAAAACAAATAAAGTGTCATTGAAATGCACTAAATCTAGTGATAATTTTGCTTAATGTAAGTTGTGTCTCTTATAGTTTTCGAAGTTCCATGTATTCCCTGTTAAATGGGACGCCGGACAATATATATATATATATATATATATATATATATATATATATATATATATATATATATATATATATATATATATATATATATATATCTGTGATATATACATTTCATGTCAAGTGATCTGGACGACCACGCTCGATCATCTCCAATTTGGCACTGCTCAACGAGTGTACAATTTTCCTACCCATATCCTCTTTCATCCCCATTACGTGTCCTAGTCACTACAATCGTCTACCTTTGCGTTCTTATATGATACTCGGCTTTGCGTATAGTTCTCGGATATCTTAAAGTCCTAGAAATACACGCAGTTAAGGTAAATGTGAAATAACCAAAGTTCATGGTGTGAATGTTGGTCAAATTGCAGCTGCAGTTGGACGAAATAATGGTCTAACGCAATTTTTAATGTGTAAAGTTGTAGACGCATACTCCTAATGCGATTAGTCTTAAAATGGACAAATTCGTCTTAAATTCACAAACTGGCACCAGTATGATACAATTTTCAATAACGAATTCACATAAATTGATATGTATATCTGCAATGACACGAGTGATGTTGGATTTAAGGTCATCGATGGTTTCTGGATTATTGGCGTACACTTGAGATTTAACATAACTCCAGAGGAAAAAATCTAGAGGGGTTAAATCACACGATCTTGGGGACTAATTCATATTAACACAACGCGAAATTACGGTTGTTGAACACACGGTTGGAAAAATTATCCTGCAGTAAATTCATTGTTTCTTCAATTCATCAGTATGACAAGTAGTCCCATCCTGCTGGAACCACATGTTTTCCAAGTACAAGTCGTTCAATTGATGCCAATTTAAAAAAAAAAAAAAAATTCACGGCCGTAACTGCTTGACCATATTTATATGAAAATGAACATGTTTTCATATAAATATGGTCCAATCCTTCGGCCCAAAAACTACATCAAACAGTGATACGTTTTGGATGAATCGGCATTTCCTGAATTGCCTCTGGGGTTTCTGTTGCTCTATCCGGCAATTTTACGTGTTTACATAGCCATTCAAGTTGAAATGCGCTTCGTCCCTGAAATTGATACCCTTGAAAAAATCCTCATTTTCAGTGCGTTCCAAGCACCAAATAACGTAAATCCAAATATTTTTGCAAAATTCGTTGTAACGAACGTCTGAAAATGTTTAATTGTTGATGAATCGAAGTGTTTGGGTCATTTGCGATACCATTTCTTACATCATCAATATTTTCCCTTGAACGAACTGGACGATGACAGATTGCTGTTTGCTTGTTTTCAACAAAACCAATTACTTGATTAAATTCTTCACTATATTGAATATTGACACATGATTTCGCGGGAAAACAGCACGAATTTTACGAAGTGCATTGCTAATAATTTCACCATTTTTATTATAAATTTTAATAATTTCTACGCGTTCTGCAATTGTGTACTGGTGCATGATAAATTTATAGGTTATGTAGATAACGTATATCCATTATAAATATTATACGTTTGACAGCTGAAAAATGGCGGCAAATTTAAAATTGCAGTTCCTTTGCGCCACCTTTGAGGAGTTAGACACCTATAGTCCGTTCAAAAGTTAGAATGCAGTAGAGGACAAATGGAGTAGTTCTTTTACATACTCTTTAATGGGTTTTCCCAATGACTCTGTCCTTTTCTGTCTGTGAGGCGTTACCGGCTGATAAACGGGGTGATCTGTGAATACATTCTATATTACAAATAGTTAATCATATTTGTACGATGTTACCTAATTTTTGTAAATTATATGAGTCACCGATTCTTTTTCTATTTAGTTTCAATGAATGAACAACAAAAGGACATAAAATTAGACACTTTTACAACATTTGGCAACACCGCTCCCATTTGCCCTATCCGAATACTGCATTCTAACGTGTGAGCGGGCTATAGAAGAAGGCTTAAAACCCCACTAAGGAAGAAGAACTATTATCAATTAACTTTTCAAAAATAGCTGTAATTAATGTTACAAATGCCACGTTCACCTAACATTATAACCCTAATTAACCCACAATTTAACTATCAAACAAGGCCGCCAATAAAATAATACCGAACATTGGTGATTTCTAATCGATAAACTGTCATAAATCAGTTAATTATTGCGTATAATTAATGGTAAAACTAGGTAACTGTAAGTATCATTGTGGAATCATGGTCATGCTTCACACATCTTACCAGAAACACCGTCTAATGACTCTGATGAAACATCTACAATTCAGACTGCCGGAAGGTGTGATAATTATTTAAAATTAGATTATTTTACTCCATGACTTGTGCAGTAAGCACACACTTTTAAATAAAATATATTGTAGTTTCCTGCTTCTCAAGGACGTCATTATTTAATTATGACTTGATATTTCATTAATTATGTCTAGAATTATGTAATTTTTATTTATTTGGGAAAATTGTTTATTTTGTTTTTATAATCAATAATAATAATAATATTTATTTCTGTTTGAAATTTTTACATTTTTACACACGTCAACATCAGTACAATTGAAAAAATATTATATTATAATTTAAATAAAAATATATGTGTACATATCATTAACATAAGTTATAAAAATCGTTATCCAGGAATTCTTCAAACGAATGCAATGGACTTTCCTTGAAAAACGATTTTAAAGTATTTCGGCAAGAGCTGAGAAGCAATCACTTAATAGGTACTTTCTGGCAGGATATTATAAAATTTGGTGGAGTAATAATTAACTGAATATCTGGTGCAACAGAGTTTATGTGGGCCGTATTAAGTGTTTACCCCTTGTCTCATATCTATGGAGTTCTTGTTGGCTATTGAACTTATTTTTATTTATGTGTATGAAATCAGGCAGTGAAATATGTACAGACACGAGAATGTCATCACTCCTAAAATGTTAAAATATTTTCGACAGTCCTGTCTACTATACTTTAGATCACAAATAATTCTAACAACTTGTCGCTGCAAGCGAAAATTTCCTTGGGTATGGGTAGAATGTCTCCAAGCCAACGCATACGTGATATGGGATTCGAACAGCGCGTAATAAGCAGTTAATAGAACAATTCGAGACACATTGGATTTTAAGTTTCTTATGCAATATACCGATCTGCGAATTTCTGAGCGATCTGTCCAATATTACTTTCACAACTGAGATTAACGCCAATGGTAACGCCCAAAAATTTTACAAGATCTTGGCTAATGTCATATGCCACTTCCCGTAGGGAAAATAATAAATGTTTGATTTTCGTCTCATTCAGGTTTAATCTATTCGCTAAAAACCAATCATTCGCATCGTTTCTTACTAATGTGTTGTTGGTTGTTACTTCATGAAACGATGGCTACTGATTAAATAGTGTGATATCATCTACGTATAGAATTGTTTTGGCATTTTTTATATAAACTGGTAAGTTATTTATGTAGACCAAAAACAACAGTAGACCCAAAATTGAGCCTTGTGGAACTCCATGAAGAATGGTTTGTTCCTTTGACTGGGAATTGTTGGCCCACACGTATTGCTTTCGGTCTACCAGAAAAGATTCAAGCAGTTTACGACTGACTCTGCTGATATTTATAGCAAGATAACACAATGAAAACTGCATTGCCAACTTTGAACCAAAAAAACAGAAATGCCCTAGATGAAGTTACTGGAAGCCAATGAATTCAAGCAACAGAAGAATAAAACCAATATGTTTGATGAAGTAATCGACCGCATCTACATAACTTACCGCTAATAGGAATTATCGTCTAACATCTTATCGTAATTTGGAATTTTGTCTTACCTGTAATGATTTTTCTTGTTTTTAGTGTTTTCTAGGTATGGCCATAAAAAAGACCTTATAATGTCACACATGTGTCTGTTTGTCTGTCTGTATGGTAGAAATTGTAGCTAAACGCCTGAACATAGAATATGGAAATTTGGCATGCTTGAGTAAAATAAATAGATCGCTCTGCACGTGTATACGGACAGGCAGACAGACCGACAGACATCATGCTAAAAATACTCAAAACGTTATGTAGGGACCTCAATTCGAGGAGATCCATCGAAATCTCGAAATGTATTTTTTCAAACTTATATGTAACGTTTCCATGGTCATGATAAATAATATCTCTGTTAGAAAATATTGGGCCAATTTATTTCTACTTTGCTGCTAGAATGTATTATATACAAGTTCTTTGTGCTGACGGTCAGTCCTGTGGTGGCCACAGCTGAGTTTTTTAAAGGAATTGGTTGCTAAGGTATTGAAATAAACAAGATTAATACATTTACGTTAAAAAAATATTAATGTTTAAAAATTGTGTATTATAAATAAAAATAGAGATTTAATAACAATAACACAAACAACATATCTTTAGAGTTAAAGTTTCTTATATAAATATTTATTAGAGAATTTTTTTGCTGTTCTTCCAATATGTCAAATGTAACTTTACATGTTATTTCTTGGGTGGCGAGGAGACGGATCCCTTTTCCTTAATTTCTTTAACTATTTGCCATAACAACTTTTCAGATAGAGCAACATCTTTTGATGTTAATTTAAAAGCCTGAATTTTGCTTATCCCTTCTTGACTTTGTCGTAAAAATACGTTGTTAAGCCATACGTCGCTGTCCACTTTTGACATACTACCCTGAGTATTCTTTATAATACCAGCAGGGCCAGTTTCTTTTTCTGCCAAGTTATATTAAATTACTCACAAAAAAGTACTTATATGTCAGATACCCTAAAAAATATATAACTGCATAAAAATAAATTACTTAAATTCTCTATAATATTTATGCCAAGAATATAAATGAACGTCTAAATATGTAAATAATAATAAAATATACAATATTCACGATGACAATGATTAATATATTCAAATGCACGTAATTGAATATCTGTCAACGTGGACTAAAAACATTTTTTGTTACATTGTAAAAGTGGTGATGTTCTAAAGGTATAAGAAACACGGACAAACAGTTCCTATCTTCTTACACACAGTATTCTCGGTTGACACAGACTATAGGTGTTTTATTTGTATGCTATATTATAATTTGCAACAAAGGCAATAATACCAATTAAGTAACCTAAATAAATCATAGAAAGCTAATTACATTCCAACCGTTCTATAAGAAACTATATTGCTGATACCCGATTAAAATAATTGAAACAACTGTTGTTGTTATAATAAACAATGATCGTTAATAAAGCTGAAAATGGTTCGTTTAAGAGGTACAAAGGAAACAACTAAAAAACTAAATCCGTATACTTATCTTTCTTTCTTTATTTAACATCGTGCTGTTGACCTCATAAAATTAATTAAGTCCTAATTATGGGATGTGCGTGTAGATGAACTACTTTCAATTTCATAACTGATTCTTATGAATTTTGATATATATGTAATATGATGCTATATCACTTTGATAAGAGATGGCTCTCAGATCGCAAGTCGATATTATTTCTGACATTATAGTCTGTGTGGAAAAAGGTTGTATGGGTTGTGGACCTAAATAATGCAACTAGATCTAGCTGACCAGTTTCGAAATAGTTTATTTCTTCATCAGAACTACATAAAATATAAAATATGAACTACAAGAGGTAGGTATACAGTGTTAAATAACATACCTGATCTAAAAACTTACGGTCAATGTAAGATAATAAAAAATGAGTGGAAAATAATAATAAGTCAATAATTCAAATAAAAATAAATAAGTTAGAAATAAATAATAAATAAAGAGTCAAAAATAAAATAATTTTACAAAAAGAATTACGTTACATACAAGTAAAAAATATATAGGTGTCGCGGAAACTGTGGTGAGATGGAAACTGCGGTAAAACAGACGAGAATGTTGGAGGAACCTGCAGAGACAAGATAAGGGTAGGTAAATATATTGATGTATTAATACTTTTTTCTGTGTAAATTAATATAATTTGGCAGAAAAAGAACTTGAAGCTGGCCCTACTGGTATTGTAAAGAATATTCAAGGGAAGTATGTCGAAAGTGGGCAGCAACTCATTGGCTTAACAATGTATTTTTACGAGGAAGTCAAGAAGGGATAAGCAAAACTATTATATTAACATCAAGAGGTCGAAAAAAGAGAAAGAAACGGATGAATAAAAAAATAAAAATAAAAAAATCCAGAAATTTTTGATATTTTGAATGAAACCTGGAAAAATTTAATAAAGCGGTTGAATTGGTCAGGTGGTGCGGAAAGATCAATTTCTGTTTGTAAACGAGTAAATAATAAGCATATCTAACAGTGTAAAATCTATTGTTTAAATTCTTTGAAACGCAAAAAATTGTTAGCTTATGTGTGGACATTTTTGTAATTATTAAAAAATAATTCTAATATTGAGTCCATAATTATTCATAAATTACAGATATTTACTGATTGGAAATCAGTTGTAAAAAGGAGGGAATGTGAGGTGATCCTCCTGAAATCCTTTTTCATACCTCGAAACAAAATTATTAGAATTACTGGGATTTGCCAGATTTGTGACCATATATGAAACATAATAAAATAACTGTTTTTTCTTTTAACAAAACACGATCGTTACAACGTAACACCAGGAAAACAGTTTTCCTTTACTAATGACAAATTTCTGATGACTTTATCGTTTGTGAACGAGCAGAACAATTTACAGAACAACCCCTCGAGTCAAAATAACGACAATAGTGAATGAACGTGTCGTTATGGTGTTACAGAATATGTATGTTACGTTGACAATTTTATGATAGGTATTTATAATTTACAGTAATTATGGAAACGTATTTACCCAGGCATGCACCCAGAGAGCGGTTCCTCAAAGCACTCAAAATAACAGGTTTTTAAGCCCCCAAGAAAATCTTCTGGCTTCTTAGCCACTTCTGATGGGACAACTTCAAAGGATGCCCGCGAATACACTGGTCGACGTTCTTTATAAAGAAGTGATCTAGGTTAATGGAAAATGTGTCTGAAAGGACATGAAATGTTTGGTTGTCGTTTAAACAAAATGATTGATTGTCGTTCGTCAGATATTTTAAAATGATTGGTGTTCGTTCAAATTTTTCCCATTATTAAGAGCCCTCTAGTTCCTATCAATCGCGTTCAGGCTCCTTCCTGGATCTTTTTATTCAATGGATGTATCAGTAAAGTTCTGGAACAAAAGCTAGTCACAAGTATTTAAATGTCCTAAGACAATTTCTAATACCCTGAACCATTTAACACCCATTCATATGGGGTGGGTAAACTAATTAGTCTAATGTGTGCTTATATGTAAACATTTCGAAAAGTCAAAATTGTTATTATTACAATACTTCCCAGTCTATATGTGACGGTCGGTAAAAATTACTTACAAAACACTTTATAGAAATGAACATGTTACTAAATAAAAATTTAATTCGCGTGATTTATAAATCAAAGTAGAAAAGGAAGTAAATCATATTACCGACATGATAAATATAATGTAACTCCATACACCGTGAAATAATGTATGTGTATAGAAATCACTCCACACTTTAAAAACAAATAGTAAATTCTTTATGCATATGCATCACAAGAAGTGTAATAACTAAAGGAATAAAAATAAAATAATTACAGCAGGAAGCTAAAGTAGGGCACATTACACCACCACGCAGAAATTAAACTGTACGGCTCTGATTCGATCGTAATATTTAGATCAGCGGCTCTAAACGTATTTAAAGTAATAGTTCATTTATGTGTTGCAATATTAGATTTAAGACTGCAGATCAAAACAATATTTTCATGATCTACGGCTTAATATACGCAAGTGTACAAATTTCCATCCAGATAACAGACAAAAGAAAATCAACCAGCATTGACAAAGGGGTACACCTCTATGATTTTAAGGGTTTTGTAGGAGGACCAAAAAACCCTTATAACATCACTCATGTGTCTGTCAGTTTGTTCAGCAAGTTTTTGCAGCTTTAGTTTTGAAAGCAAATAAAAATAACTAGGAGCTGGGTGGATTGTCCATAACTTCAAACCAGTGGCGGATCTAGCTTTTTGGGGGCCCAGGGCTTAAAAATGCTAAGGGGCCCTACACATGCTCTTATGTTGAATATTTTTATAATTGTAGAGAAAAAAAAAAGTTCCTCACCTCTCAAATCTAAGTGAAGAGCAAAAAAAAAAGGTCCTCACCTCCCTAATCCCAGTGAAGAGCAAAAAAAAAAAAAGGTATCTATCCGAGAGTTTGGGGGCCCCTTTCGGATCCATCCGGGGCCCAGGGCTTAAGCCCTATTAGCCCGTATGTAGATCCGCCTCTGCTTCAAACCCAGTGTCACGAATTACAGAAGCATGGTCCCAATGAAGGAAATTCT
Source organism: Liopterus haemorrhoidalis (assembly GCA_963971575.1). NCBI lineage: Eukaryota > Metazoa > Arthropoda > Insecta > Coleoptera > Dytiscidae > Liopterus > Liopterus haemorrhoidalis. The sequence continues at coordinate 208,511,897 of OZ020611.1, forward strand.
ACGTGTCAATTTTCCTCCTTTTTTAACGTTTTTGTAGGTATGACCACCAAAAGACTCATATTACGTCATTCATGTGTCTGTCCGTAGAAATTGTGACCAAACGGCTGGACCTATAAAATTAAAATTTGGCATGCTTGTACAACTTTTTGACCCACATATAGAAAAATTATAAAGAGTTCAAAAAAATACATTGTGGGATAAATATAAACAAATATGTAGGTATTTAATATAATAAAAATAATATTTTTAAAAAAATTTGAATGGGTTACCAAATGAAACCTCGCGTAGATAAACTAAAATGTTTTTATTTTTGAAAAATCAAATTTATTGACGGCATTTTTTGCCAAAAAGGTGTCAAAAAACTTTTGTCCCCATCTTATTACTCAGGAGGTTGATCTAAATATCTGAAAAATCTCAGTATTGTACATTGATGTTATCCAGAACAGTTCAACAGGAATTTTTGTTGAAAAATATCGAATTTTTTCTATCGTTGACAAAAATATTATATATATTTTTTAATATATTGTGTGGGGCTAAAAGAAAGCTCTTAAGACTTATTGACCCTTTGGTTCCCAGTGGTTACACTAAGAAACCACTTTTTTAAATTTAAAATTCAAATATGATTGATATTTTTTTTTGTTGACATTTATTTTGGGACTAAAAAGCACCAGTTTTGTTATCACTTAGTAAATACCTACAAAACCTTAAAATCATATAAATATTTGTCCATTTTCGAAAGTTTATTTGATAATGCATACCAACTGTAGTACCTTGGCCCTACTTATTAGCCCTAATATTTTTCTAGTCTAATCTACACATGAAAATTACCAAAAATTAATCAATAAGCAAAACTTAGTGCTCGAGCTTTTAATGTTATGGCTCGGTTACACGATGCAAGTAACTTGCATAAGTAAGAACTTGCACAAGTCACTGGAATCGTGTAGACGTACATTCATTACTGGTGCCAGTACTTGCATCTCTTGCAAGTCAAGTGAATAGAAGCCGTTCCTATTTACTGGTACATTTAGCCGTGCAAGTGACTATTAAAAATGACCGCCATGAACAGCTGATTTATTCTGGCTAATACAAAAACGTTAAATATACTTAAAATGTTCATAACAAAGTGGTCTGTGGACACCACAAGTATATTTGATTTTATAATTAGTTTTTGGTGGAGATTAATTTTTGTTTACGGGTGTAAAAGACATATGCAACATAAAATAAGGCTAAACATCGAAAATTGGCGCGTTATAAAGACTGTTTTACGCATCAAAAATAATTGGAAGCATTTACATTTTGCAGTGTATTTCGGGTTCTTTGCAAGGTTACTTAAATAATTTACTGGCATACGTGTAACTGACAAAACGACTTGTGCAAGTACTGGCACAAGCACTTGTGCCAGTACTTGCACAAGTTACTGGCTTTGTGTAACCGGGCCATCACTTTATTTTGAAAAGATTTGAATTTTTTGGCAGTTTTTGACGATGAACGAAATTAATACAGGAATAAACGAACCGGCTAGTAATAAGTGAGATATTTCTAGATTTTGTAGTTAGTGTCCCTCCGAATCCTATGTTCGAATGTTCGAAGCCTATACGTCCTATGTTCGAATCCCAGTTTTGTTCCGTCATACTGAATTACGTGAAAACATGTCCAGCTGTTTTAGCGTTCATCTCGGACCAACTGACTGCTAGAGTGAAATTGGTTTTTTGGTGGATATGGTCTATAATCACTTAAGAGGTGTAAAAACGAAGTATAAAAAAAAACCAGGTATAGTCACTCATTTTATTTATATAGATAGATAAAGTATTCAAAGGTACTGTGATACAACTGGTTGACAATCACTGACTTAGATTACAAGTGATATTAATCCGATGCTTATTTATTTTACTACGCATTCTTGCGGTTTGCACCTTTAGAATTTTCCCTCCGGCTACGCCATATGCTAAACGTAAACAACAGATAATATAACATGAACGAAACACTTAGAATGTGACACTTTTAAGAGCAATTACCAAGTTTTTTTCAAAGAATTCAAGTATATAATTTCTTTGTTTAAAATCATTTAAGAGCTAAAATGAACTATTACAACTAAGAGAAAAGCTTACTGCTTCTTAAATTTTTTAATGATTTAGATATCTTGATAACGTAATTATGTTTAGCCACTAGAAATAACAAAGTAGGCATAAAAAAGTAAAATTAAAATCTGAAAAGTTTGCTTTCTTTAGTGTCAAAATATTGTAGTTCAGTGAATCATAAAATAACTCAAATTTTAAGAGTAGCTGTTAAGTAAATTACATAGATCTGTGAAATTAAGGACGAATTGAAAAACGAAAAATATACCGTTCGATTACGAAAAAAAAAAAAAAAAAAGTTGAACCTGATTTATTAAAACTGTGTGCCTCAAAACAAGCCCAAGGATCGCACTAAATATATGTTACTACTATAGGGTATATAGTCTGTTTCTCTGGTTTAGCGGAACTAGATTTAGAAAATTAGTAATTTTTATCGGTTAAATGAAGTTTTTGATCATTTTGTCTAGCAAAAGTCCGCTTTACGGGTCTATTTTCTAAGCAACCTGTTAAAATCTTAACGTAGAAAACTGACGTTAATTTTTTTAACACCATTTTAAACGTAAATGCTATTCGCTAAGCACATTTATGTTAATATATTAAAGCGGCGGCGTTAAAATAGCCAGTTAACGTTCTACAATAAGCGGTGGCTTTAAAAGTTAACGCTGGTGTTTAGTTCGCAAAAATGGCTGATCTTGTTTAAGTAAATGTCATGATATTAAAATAAATTGAATAAAATACAAGACGCTAGAAATATTAATTGTTATAAGACAAAATTCAAACTTTTTAAACCCAGACACAAATTCAAGTAATTGTCTAGAAAAAGAGTAAATGGAGTATTGAAGAGCAGTTTTGGTTATTGTTGAGACACAGTACTTAAAATTATAATCCTCTGCAAGCTACAAAAATCATTTATGCCTCTGCCGTGCTTCACAATATCGCAGTACAGTTTAATGGTGTATTATTTGAAGAAATAATTGATGTGGATAATAATGAAGATCACAAAAGTGTTATTCCATATAATCCAGGGTAGAAATAGCGTAATAAATGAATTAATTATTTAATAATTGATATTACCAAACACCTTTAAAAAATTAAATAAATTCACATTTTATTCAAAAATGAGATTAACTGTTATAATATAATATAGTATATAAATTGACTAAATAAAAGTTGAATATAGTTATAGTTTTATTTAATACACTGTGGAAACCAGTTATAATGAGTATTACAGGACCAAACATTTCTGTTCCATTTTTAAAATAAATTTCGCCACTGAATATTTAAATTACACCGAAATATTGGGTTAAGATTCTCTTGGCATTTGACACTCTTGTCAAAAATGTTATAATTCAACGTAGCAGCGCATGCGCCTGCAATAAATATAGGCTCACTACAAGCGGGTGTATTCTGTAAGAAATGCGTTAAAATTAGCGTCAGGTTAATATTTTTACTTTAACTCCATGTCTAACGTCATTAGCCAAAAATGCTATTCTGTAATACGTATTTGATAACGCGAGGCGCTAACTCACCCTGTAGAGAGGCTAATATTAACTGCACGCGCATGCGCTGTTACGTTGAATTTTAACAGGAGTATTTATTTAGTCAAATGTCAAGAGAATCTTAACCTAATATTTCGGTGTTGATTTAAATATTCAGTGGCGAAATTTATTTTAAAAATGGAACAGAAATGTTTTGTCCTGTGATACTCATTATAACTAGTTTCCACAGTGTATTAAAAAATATAACTTTATTCAACTTTTGTTTAGTCAATTTATATACTACATTGTATTATAACAGTTTATCTAATTTTTTAATAATATGTGAATTATATGTTCATTCTATTTTTAAAAAGGTGTTCGGTGATATTAATTATTAAATTTGATTTATTACGCTATTTCTACCCTGGAATAACACTGTTGTGATCGTTATTATCAATCTCATCAATTGTTTCTTCAAATAATACACCATTAAAATGTACTGCGATATTTTGAAACACGGCGGAGGCATAAGTGAAGTTTTGTAGCTTTCAGAGGATTATAATTTTCTGTTCAGTGTCTCAACAAAAACCAAAACTGCTCTCCAATACTCCATTTACTTCCTTTCTATACAATTACTTGAACTTGCGTCGGGGTTACTTGTATAACAAAAATTATGAAGCGTCATTCTTATCTCTACTGTAAAAAATTCACTTGAAAAAGTAATAGAAAGTTGATTAATATTCCTACCGTCTTGTGTTTTATTCATTTTTTTTAAATAACATGACATTTACTTAAATAGGATCAGCCATTTTTGCAAACTAAACACTAGCGTTAACTTTTAAAGCCACCGTTTCGGTAGGCGCTTATTGTAGAACGTTAACTGGCTATTTTAACGCCGCTATAATATTAACACATATATGTTTAGCGAATAGCATTTAGGTTAAAAATGGTGTTATAAAATGAACGTCAGTTTCTGACGCTAAGATTTTAACATCATGCTTAGAGAATAGACCCGAAGGTGAGTTAGAACCTCGCGTTAACAAATGTTGTATTAACTCTTATCTTAACAAATGCTCTTACAGAATAGCATTTTTTGATAAAGGCCTTAGACTTGGTGTTAAAATAAAAATATTAACCTGACGCTAATTTTAACGCATTACTTAACAGAATACACCCGTTAATCATTTAAAAGTCAGCTCGTGACAACTTAAAAAAATTAAAATTCCATTTAGTTTCGCTTAATCTATTGGAATAGCTTACAGGAGAAAACATCCTAATCTAACTCTAAAATTTAATTAATAATAGATCACTGACATGCCAATTTTAGCATTCAGTTCTTCATTCAACATTTCCGTAAAAACCTATATCCTCTTCCTGTCACCTGCAAAGTACGTGTCTAAGTTAGCAATCTTCAAACCGCTAACTAGACGTTTACAAGTTGCACAGATTGGGACTTCATTAGTGTAAACTTAACTCATTTATTTTCAGCGTTTCTCAACATTTTAATATATAAGACTAATATTTTGGTTAGAAATGGGTATCGGTTCACTAGATATCGACAGTTAACATTGATGGTAACATCGGTTATTTTGATCGGATGTTTTACATCGATATTGGAAAAATATCGAACAAGAAATATCAATGATTTCTATCATCGATATTTATACAAAAATATTGTTATTGATATATGTGTACGTATAATAAAAAAATATATATATTATCATTGTTTTACATTGTTTAGGTTTTAATTTTTGAAATTCTGAAGAGACTGCCAACAAATTCATTATTACGGTTTAAGGAACAAGTCTTCTCTATTTAAAACTATCCAAAATATAGGTAGCTTTGAAAATAGTGCAATGTAGTACAAAAACCAAAATGGTGAAAACAGAACTGTTGGCCCGATAATTACTTCTAAGGGTATCATATTTTTTGTATTTTTTTTTTTAAACTTGTGAGTTATTAAAAATAATTGATTTTTACCCGATTATTTTAAAAAATGTGTCATAATTTTTTGTCATATGCTATATACCTGCATAACGCTGAAAAGTGTGAAAATTAAGACTTAACAAAAATTTGTCATTATGCCAAAATCATCTCTTATCTCTGTATAGATTTAGATTTATTTATTGAAACATTTGATACATATGTACATATATAATTCCAGTCAAACAAACAGATAATAACAATATACAATATTAGTACAAAAATATTATAATACGCAATACAAATACAAAAACTAGAATACATCATCTAAATTATGGTTCAGATATTCTCGTGTACTATAGAAAGCATTATCAAGGAGGTAAGCTTTCATGGTAGATCTGAATTTACGCAAACTGTAGTTCCTTACTGCTTACGGCAATTTGTTAAACATGTCAATGCCTACATTGTTACATAAACATGAGGATTTTTTATACTTAAGACGGGGTTTAAGTATATTATGGCGGCCTGTAGTGTTATGTTCATGACCATTGCCACATATCGCCATCTCTCCAATGCTTTCTCTGATCAATGTGAACGCTTCCAGTATGTACAGGCAATGGACAGGAAGGATGTTGCTGGATCTAAATAATGGTCTACACGAATCCCGCCAAGCACTATTCGTAATTATTCTAATGGCTTTCTTTTGGAGAATAAAAATCCTTTTTCAATTTACTGAATTTCCCCATAATATGATGCCATATGATATTAAGCTATGAACGCGCGCGATGTAAACCGTTTTAGCCGCAGTAAGTGACACGTGATTCACCACTTTTCTTAACATAAACAAGGCGGTGTTTATTTATTTTCAAGAGTATTTATGTGTATCTTCCAGGTTAACTGGGTATCCAAATAAAAACTTAGAAATATAACATTATTGTTTGCATATTGTACAAGATTCTCTGAAAAATTTCTGTTGAGACAAAAACCATTTCAATGGTCTTCTCCATGTTCAGGCTCAAATTGTTGGATGCAAACAAATTCAAAGCCTGGTTTAGAGACGATTCTATAAGGTCTGGCATTCTCCTGTAGTCCACATTTTTATTTAAAACTTATTGGCAGTAATGAAGTCGGGTAAGTCGTTAATGTAGATAAGGAACAGTAATGGTCCCAAAATGGAACTGTTTGGTCTTAAGATTAAAATAAAGAACCCAAATTTCATCAACCGTGTCAAGCGATCGATTTGTGGATTGCATTAATCAATGCAAAATTGGCCATCGAAGAAATTGCTCTCACTAATTTCTCATATCTTCGCGCAAACACTACAAACTTGTTTTGTTAGGTTATTAGTACGCCGGTATATGTTTATGTAGTATTATAAGAACATTTATTTCGAGGTCTTTATTGCAGGCAATGGTTTTGTTGAGAGTTTCGGTAACCTTGGATCCATGACCATGCTGAGCCTGTGTCTTTTAAAACTTCATTCAAAGGTGGAACCAGAGTTCCACCAAGTTTCGAACCAGAGTTCCGACCCAGAGGTCGGACTTCGTCACAATTGTGAAGTAGATGCTCGATGGTTTCCCTTTCTCGCCGACACATCCTGCATACTCTTTCTTCATCTTCTCTCCAGATTATAGTAATATTCTTTCCGTTAATTACAGACTCGTAGATGTTGTTTTGGATTTTTTGTACAATAGTATTGCCTAAGTAGATTTGTTGGTTCGTGGTTTATTCCTGCATATATTAAGTTGGCATATTTCTTGCCACATTTTAATTTAGACTTTAACTCTCATTAGTCCGTACAAACTTGCTTAAACTACTAATTAAGTCATCTATTATCTGTGTAAGTGCCAGGCATTCCTAGCAAACATAAACTTGCCATTGTAACAGTTGCCTTATTTCAGCACGCTCCGTATATGGACATAACTGATTTAGGCACTTTAGCGGTAGTTGTAATAATGTTTACCATTTTACTCATGTTCTGTGCACTCGAAGCATAAAGCATGTCTGTATCTTTACTTAAAACTGCTTTTGTTTTATTAAAATGGTATAATAAAGTATACGTGACACATGCTATGGATGCAGTTATATTAATTATTGCAGTTTCTTTTTGTCAGGATGGTTAAAAGGAAACTTAATTACTGCAAACTCTCGTCAAACACGTCTTCAACAAGTCGGAGAATGTAGGCGCTTAGATATAGAAGCTTCCCGTCAGAAATTTTAATTTGATATATGAAGAGTCCAAAGCCAAACTGGTTACATTTTCAAAAAAAGAAGAACTAGCAACTTACTAAACTCACTAATGGCCGGTTGCTAAAGTAAGAGTTTTCTTTAAATCAAATTAAAATCATTTGTTTTTGTATGTAACTTGAGTTAGAGAAAACTCTTACGTTAGCAACCCGACATAAGTAAGGTATCCTCGTTGTATTAAATGTATATGGCGAATCAAACCGATATTACATATGATATGATGGATAATATGACAAGTAACTTCCAAATGACGAGTAATATGTTTAAACCATTGAGGTCATATGAATAGACACAGCATGAAGATGGAATGGGGATATGCCCCTAGTAATTTAACGGGTTGCCTAATTTACATTTATTTTGTTCAGCTACCACTAGGACACTCGACAACGCCATATTGTGTTTATGAATGTTTTGTTGTTAGTCAGCATTGTTTTGTTGTGCTACTTTTCTATTTGACTATTTTACTTTCCCATCATTTTTCATCTTTTAATAATATTGCCGTAAAATGCACTAAAGAGTTGTGAAATGTATTTTAAATACTAAAAAGCAATGTTTAATTCAAATTCTACAAATATCAGGTCGTCAAGGATGAAAATTGTAGTTAATAATATTGGCAACTTTAACAGCTTATTATTTGACATTGGCTTAATATTTTACAGTTCTGTTTTTTTTTTTTTTTGTTGGAATGTTACTCATCTCGCCTGTCTAAAGAAATCATTGTGTGTTCTAAAAAAATTCAAAACCTTTTTTTAAAAAGTAATTTCGTTGACAATGGAACGGTCGGAAATTTGCCCTATTATGAAGTTCTTACGTAGAACTACGGCATCGCAGACCGTGCGAAACATTAATAGTGTATTTGCATACAGGTAACTTAAAAAAAAAAAAAAAAAAACTGGCTCATCGATCACAGCGGAAATATACTGCAACTAACTAGAGGAAATGATGCAAAAACTTAAAGAAAAACAGTCTAGATTGGTCAACAGATCGACTCCTATCTTATTGTATGATAACGCTAAACCACATACTGCACAAATGACATACTGCACAATGTTGCAAAACTACAGGAATTGGAGTTGGAACTTCTTCATCATCCTCCATACTCACCAGACCTAGCCTCCACTGACTACCACTTCTTCCGCAATTTGGACAACGTTTTAATAGGAACATCGTTTAATTCCGACAATGCTGTAAAACTGACCTTCCAGGAATCCATTGACTCTCGTCCGCCAGGGTTTTATACCACTGGTCTGAACAATCTGCCGCTTAAATGGCAAAAGTGTGTAGACAATATGGGTGCATACTTTGATGAATAAAATAATTTCTTATATTTGTAAGTTATCAACAAATTTCTACAAATTTTATCCTTGACGATCTGATATATAGGCTAAAAGCTTCAATCAATCGGTAAAAGTTACTATATTTGAAAATCTAATTCCGCTTAAAGCAAAGAAACCGCCTATAGTTTTTTCCTTAAAAAAAGTATTTATAATCAGTACCTCGAACACATCAGAAAAGTATTTTACCCAGCACTGATAATAGATATGCATCTTTCTAATTTGTCAGATAAATTTTAATTTATCATTGAATAAATGATATATATGCCCGTTTTAAATTTAGTAAGTATATGAAGCATTGCAATACAATATAATCGAGAAAAAAAGGTGTATAGATAGACATGGAATTCGATAGTCTCGGCTTAGAATCCCATTCAGGCATGAAATTTTCAAAAAATAAGATTTGTCCTAGCTAATTGCCAGGTTAACTTAATTAATTCAAAATTATATTTTAAATGTATGTAATTTAAAAACTTACTAATTATTTTAAAAATATAATAATAAATTTAGGTCACACATGCGCGTCACTCTTTTATACTTGTTGCAAAATAAACAGCATTATGTATTTAGAGTTGGACACATAACGCATTTATTATTTGATGGTCGTAGAAAAATATTTTTATCCTCATGTATATTTTTCACGTGGTACATTTTTTCGAAGTCTCGGTATTTTCACCATAAATGGGACACAAACCTGTATATGTATGAAAAATTTCAACTCTTTCCAGCGGTTTGGCCACATTCTACCTTTCAAACAGATTGACTAATCTTTGCTAAATTATCCATTAGTAAAATTACCACCTACGTTGAAAATAAGAAAGTGCCATAAATTTAAGAGCATTGACATAAAATATCTAATTGTTTGTTATTGAAAACTAATTACATTACTTAATTAAATATCAAGGCATGTTTCACAAAGTAAATTGACTATAAGACCAAATATGTTCAGCAAGCTAAATGCTTTCTTATCCAAAAATGGTAACATTCTTTTTTATCTCATGATATTGCAATAGAAAGAAATTGATACCTTATGACACTAGGATCATAGGTTTCTTTATCCAAATAAAGTTTAATAATCTAAAATAAATAGTCCACAACAGTACTTTCCACATATAACAATCAGCTTTACTATTTATTAAGCAACCTAAGTAAATTTTACCTATTATAGGTCATTTCTTTGGTTTAGAAATTTTCGGTTGTCACGAAAACAGTGCTTGACTAGGTTATTTTATTTTTCATGTTGGCATTTATTAGAAAAATAAAATAATTAATACATTTTAAAATTTTTGGAAAATGGAAGTATTTAAGAAATGAGACATTTGTGTTAGAAATTAAAACAAAAAATCAAAATGTAATGAAAATGATATTTTATAATGATATTAACTTTAACCTAAAAATGTTTATTGTAAGTATGATTTACAAAGCTTAACCAAAATGGTCAAAAGATCGAATTCTGGAATAGGCTATATATACCATTAACAATTTAATAAGAGATCGGATAGCCATGAATTTGTAATTACTGTAGTATCTGAAGTTGGCAATTGTAGTAAGAGGTTATATTTTTTTCAGATAAGGTATAAGGACAATGTTGTCAATCCTTACCTAGAATAAAAAAAGATAAAATTCTTTATCTACGGCATTCAAATAATCAATACATTATGTGTCCAAATGTAAATACATAATACTGCTCATTAGGCATTCCGTGTATAATATGATGCCCATCTGCGCTAATCCGTGAATAATGAACGTTTTATACACGGGAAGTTAAAATGTTTGGAGCTCAGCAACCATCTTTATAACTAAAATATTATTTATGTTAGAATAAATAAAACAATAAATAATAGTATTTTAAATATTGTTGACGATTACAATCAGCTGAGGGTTCGATTGCATTGGCGGCGCTAACTGTTAAAATTTGGGGATACAATTTTTTTAAATAAGATGTGTTTAAAAATATGAAAGCGGACCACTAACGACCCTTTGGTCTGTTTCAATCTTTCACAATTCGAAATATTTCCAAAATGGACCAGACACTAGTTTTATCCAAAAATTTTCTCCAAGCATATTTGGAGGACAGCTGGTGACCACGACAATTACTAGGGGGGTGCGGGCCCCGTTGGATGCCCAGCCAGCGCCGCCACTGTTCGGTTCCGATCTTGATGACGTTAGTTCTGAACTTTTACAATTGAGGCTCAAAATTTCTGTGTTTTTAAATTAATTTTACTATTTTGCTAATGATATAAATAAAACTACATACTTGTAGATATAATATTGGATTTGACTCGCATATTAATGGCTATGTTACACTTGGATGATTACAACCCTCGTCTTCTTGCTCGTGTTGTAAATTTTAACCTTGAGTGAATATAGGTTGTATTATATGCTTGTTATATCATTACAAATAATATAATTGTTTCTCTAAATTAAAAAAAAAATCGCTTAATATATAATAATAATAATATTTTATTGAGCCTGTTAGTGATCATTAGGTTAAGTCAATATAATGTATACACACGTAGATATTCTACAATTTAACAGAATGCAAAATTTAACACTAGTCAGCTTTGTAATTTAAATATTCAGAGATTGAATAGAATGTATGTTCTAGTAGATATTTCTTAAACTTGTTTTTGAATATTTTCTCACTGGTTATACTTTTAATTCTATCAGGAACCTTATTATACAATCTTGCATTGTTGGGATTGCTGGAGAGAATATGAGTTTGGAACTCGTATTAATGGGCTACTAATTTGCGTATTTTGAAAACAGTGAAAATTTAGGAAGGTTTAGTTTGGTTTTGTTCAAAAGAAGTTTAATTTCTATGCACCATTAATTGAATACGCAACATTGGTCATTAGCTCGCGTATGAAGGTCTTGTGGATTAGGACAGCTAATCAAGAGGTTAGTGTCATCGGCATATTGCATCTTCATCGGCCAATCATTCACAAATAGCAGAAATAACACAGGACCAAGGATCGAGCCTTGTGGAACTCCTGAAAGGGAACCACGGGTAGCCGATTTAGAGTTTTTCGATGCAGATGTTATTGATACGAATTGATCTCTGCTAGTGACAAATGGCATAATCCAATTGTTGGGTGTGCCAAAAATACCAAGCAAACGGAGTTTCTCAGAGAGTATGTTGTGATCTAATGTGTCGAATGCTTTCGATAAATCGAAACATATTCCAAGACTTAAGCTTTTATTATCTAAGGCTTGGTAGATAGCCTGAAGAAATGAATATATTGCTGTTACAGTCGATTTATTTTTAACAAAGGTATGTTGAGAATCTTCTAGAATATATATATTTTCATATAGGAATGGGATTCCGTAATTTTGCAATAATAAAGTGGAAATATTATGATAAATTCTTTTCTTCTTTTCCAGATCATTTTAGGGCCTCTCTTTGATGTGGGCCCTGGTGGCCCTGTTGCCTAGTTACGGCTGTGCCCTTCTCAATACCAACTAGAATAAATTATCATCCAGCGCGATCTGTTCTGTGAATTATAATGAGCAAAATTTTGGCACTCACACCCTTTTCATTAACACTTCAATGAATCCACGAGAATGTAACGATTAGGAACTTCTGGTCTACAACATTCTTGAATGAAACTAGATTTCTTTAATGTACCGGACACAGGAAACTAGTAAAAAATTTCATTGATCAGTGAACAGTGCGTAAGCATGATCATTGATAAAATTATATTTTTTAGTCTTGCGCATGAGGTACTTTCACTAGGTCATGTTAGATTAATTTCTGAGAAATAGAGCAAGAAATCATATTTTATGAGTCCCGTTAACAATAAAAATAACGTGATGTATTGCAGTTATCAGTTAATAAAACTGCAATGAAATAACTGTTAACCACTATTTCTGAGTTATTGTTTATACGAGGGTTGATCAGTAAGTTTCTAGAACGAGATAGAAAACGGGCAATATTGTATTTATTTTTCTGCATAGTATGCATTCAGCTTTATACATTTACTTTTCAGGACCTTTTATTTCTTCAGAAAAATAAGAATTATCTAAACTCCCGAAATTTTCATTTACAGATTTGACGACTTCAGTAATTCATGAGAATTTATTTCCAGCCAACGATATTTTGAGTTATGGAAACAACAAAAAAAAAAAAAATCGGAGAAGCTAAGTTTGGCGAGTACGGTGCATGTTCGATTAATTCGAATCGTAATTCATGCAGTTTCGCCATCCCAATTACCGATTAGTAGAAAGGTTCGTTATCCTGGTTGAACAAGACTTTTTTATTTTCCAAATTAGACGTGTTGAGTTAAATGATTTATTTTTGTGCACATTATATGTTTTTTACAAAGTATACAAAACAGTTGTTTCTCTTTAATAACTTGAAACTGATCAGTAAATCCATATTCTGTTAAAATCTGTTGTAAAAAATTTAATTCAGCCATTTTATAATCTCCAAAATAATAAATAGCAATAATAAGAAAAATGTCTCTAAATTTTTCTTTCAGAAAAAAATATATTTTGTTTTACTCTCGGAACGGTATTAATTTTTTTAAATTCTGTATTGGGCTTCCGCCAAACAATTTGACTGCCTTCCGATCCAAAAAAATTAATTTTCGTCTCGTCAGTAAAAATAACTTTATTTCAGAAGCTAATTGGTTTGTTTACATACATTTTTGCAAATTCTAGGCGTTTCTTTTTATTCGTTTTTGAAATCAATGGTTTCTTGCGTGTAATTCAACCATTGTAGTTATTTTTCCGGTGTACTCGGCGGACTGTTTCTACAGAAATTTGTTTATTTAACCTTTGTGACAATTCTGACTTTAACTGGGGTACACTAATTTTAGGATCTTGCTTGGTTTTCCTCAAAATAAATCTTTCATCCACAGTTGATTTTTTTTTCTGCCTCTGCCCGTTTTGTTTTTTATAGTACCTTCATATTTAAATTTATTTATTATTTTTTGAGTTGTGGAATGTCTTCGGTTTACTATATCACCTATGTCACGCATTGTATGACCCCAGGTGTATAATTTAACTATTTCGTTTTATTTAAGTTTTCGTGTAGATTCGTCAGTTTGTTTACGTTTATTTTCCATTATAATAGAAACAAAATCACTATACTTGAATGTGGCCTAATGCAAACTAAACTAATGAAAAAACCATCTATTGCAAGATAAAACCTATGTAATATAATTTCAGGAAAAGACAGGTCTTAAATCAATCGAAATTAACTAGTACGCTCAATTTTATGTCTATAAAATCTTATAATTTTTAGTTTTCCTTAACAAATTTTTAACAAATATTACTATACTTTATACTATTTGTAATAATTTTGGATCTGCAAGGTGTATTTTATAAATAAAAAATAATTAGTTTTAAAAAAATCTGTTTTATAGTCACGTTTTATTAAAAAGTATCTTTGTCAAATTCTTGTATGCTCAATTTTGTGAGTAACTATATAGTAGTATTTGTATTAATAAGATATTTTTTGATATTTACGTTATGTTTATTGATATTAGTATTTGAAACAGACTGTAATTTGACTGACCAAAAACCATATTTCTTTTGTACCTTGGTCAATAAATAAATATTATTATTATTATAATGTGAAGTTTTCTACGTCTATGAACATCTAATTAATATTGTCGTTAGTGCAGATTAGCCTAAAACTATCCGGCCTCTATTCCTTAAAATTTTCTTTTCATAAATAGCTTTTTAATCTCTGATGCTACTAACATGTCCAGTTTTAATCCCTTAGATTAAACAAATAATATTTGGACAATAATGTCTGTTTGTTTTTATTATTTCCTATTCACCATGTTTTAACGATTGCCTACAATGGATTCAATTAATTTTATCTATAATTTGTTTTTAAAAAAATGCAAGAAAATTAATTACGGCTTAAAACCATAGTTTTTACATTCCATTCGATTGTGTCAAATTATTTTCCATGTTAAATTTAATTATAAAAATAAATAATAAAAATCAATAACCGTAAATTTAATAGGATCACCTACTAGAAATTGATAATAATCCGTAGAAAGTATTTGTTATGTGGGTGAAATCATTATTAATAACATAAAACTAACGTATCCAATCATTCAATACAATATTACGCAGTGACCAGTAGTTACGTTTCGATATTTAGAGAATGTCCAAGATAGAAAGTCTACTATTGTTTGCGGTGAAAATATTAATGACTGTGAATGCACTGATAGCATGATATCATAATACAATTAAGGAAGCCAAGTCGTCATTTGCGTGTTACTGAATGGAAAACTTGTATCAGTGGGGGCAGATTTTTTAAACAACACAATGTACATTTTGGGATATTAAAATTGAAGGGACTGGTGCAAAAAAACAGCTACGTGATTAATAGAGGGTTTCGTGAAAGACTTTTGAAATAAAAAGGTTTTTAATTTAATCAACGATTTTTTATTAATGTGCAAGGTACGCCTAAAGACGTGTGTTTGTACACAAGAGGGTTATTCGTAAACTAAGGTCCGATTCCTTATAAAAAATGAACCATCACAGATTTTTTCAAAAAACTTTTTTTATTTAATTCCTTACATCTTTCTCTATTTTTCTACATTGTTTCCATTTTTGTATAATCATCTATCATAACGTTCTACAAGCTTTTGTATGCCTAAGACATAGAAGTCTGTCGCCTATGAGGATAACTTGTCTTCAACTGCTTCTTTCACTTCATCATCTGTGGCGAAGCGCTTTCCGCCGGGAAACTCATTTAAGCCTGGAACAGAACGAACATTCAGTATCAACGGCGTTCGAACGCCGTAGGACGTTGTCCATTCTGTGCACTTGCGTACGACAGCTTGGTTTTAACTTTCTTCTGACAGATAGCGCCGTACGAACGCCGTCAACGCGCCGTAGAACTCGTTGCATTCTGTTCCCCACTTTAGGTAGCGGAACAGGTGAAAATCGCTGGGCGCCAAGTCTGGACTGTACGGTAGATGGTCAATCTGTTTTCATCCAAAAGATCTGATCAGAATTTGGGTGTGAATGGCAGAATGGGGTCTGGCATTGTCATGCAGCAACAAAACTCCAGACGTCAGTAGGCCACGTCGCTTATTCTGTATTGCACGTCGAATTTTAGTCAGGGTAGCGCAATAAGCGGCTGCATTTATTGTTGTCCCTTGCTGCATAAACTCGACTAACAAGACTCCAAGTCTATCCCAAAACACGGTTGCTGGTGTTCTGAAATCCCTTGACTTTGGCTGGTGATGTCCTGTGACGCCATTCCATTGACTGACGTTTAGACGCTGGGGGTCATGTGATAAACCCACATCTCGCCCCCTGTGACAATGTTCTTTAAAAGTTGATCACCTTCCTTATGATATCGGTCCAAAAAATCAAGAGCACAAGCCACTCTTTTCATTTGTTGTTCCTCAATAAGCAACCTGGGAACCCAACGTGCGCACAATTTGTGAAATATCATTTGGGGGTGGGCGACATATTTGAGAATTTGATGATCATTTGAGATCATCATCTTTCTTACTGCCTTAAAAAGCAAATCCTTGTTGCATTGTTCGCACACACATTATTCTCCGAGCAATTCTATGTGGGGGGGGGGCAACTGGGGACCAGAGAAGTATTTGGGGGGTGGACCCCCAGAGCAACATATAAAACTGAACAAAACGGAAATTTTTTAGGCTTTTGTAGGTATGACCAAAAAACCCTTATACCGTCATTTTGTCTTCTGTCTATCTGTCGGCCAATTGTAGCCAAACGGCTAAACCTAGAAAGTTGAAATTTGGCATGCTGATACAACTCTTTGACCCCCACATAGGAAAAATACTAAAACATCTAAAAAACATATCCCCCTAAAAATATAAACAAATATGTGCTCATCGAAAAAAAGTAGGGTATTGAATGAAAGCCGTTAGTATGTGGATTAACGATCAAAATTTTATTTTTGCAAAATAAATTATTTTGACGCTATTTTTGCCAAAATTGTGCAAAATTTTTTTTATCCCACACCCTGTAACACAGATGGTTTAAATTAATCATCTGAAAAAAATCTAAGTAATGTACATTGGTGTGAACCGGAATAGTACAAGAGGAATTTTTGATCAGATTATGTTTTCGGTAAATAACGCATTTTTTGTGTAAAATATGTTAAATATTTAATTCGCTATGTAACACAGTAGATAAGTAAGCGCTGATTGTTTCGTCGTTGTTTTGTAATTTGAAAACTAGAGTTCGAATCCTGTCAATTTTAATTTTTCTGTTTTTTTTGCATTTTTATTTTGTTTAAATTATTTTGTCAAAATTCTAGTTATATTTTGGTAAATGTTGAATTTTTAAAAGCGTAAATTTAATTACCAGTGGGAAGCGTTGAAATTATAATTTAATTCTATGTTTGAATGTATACGAAATCAGAGGGCGGGGCTTTTGATTTAAGCAACCAATGGAAGCGGTAAGCGCAATTTTCAAAATCTTAATGAACCTTGCTATATATATATATAAAAAAAAAAATACTGCACATATTTAGAAACTTAAATAATGGTATTAGGCATTCGAATTAGAATTTATAAAAAAATATTTTGACATAAAATTTGTTTTGGCATCCCAAATAATCATCATTCAGTTACTAAATACCTGCAAAACCCTGAAATGTGTGAAAATTGACCCTTCACATCAATTTTTTTAACTAGGTATCACCAAAGACTTACTTTTAGACCTAAAATGTTTTTTGTCATTTTGAGTTTTGTAGAACGATTTTTGTCATTTATGTTTCCTAATAAAACGCAGTTTTTTTCTTATTTAATTTTAAATTTATTTAAATAATGATTTTTGAAGAGAATTTTAGGATTCAAATAGGATATTATGCGTTTGTTGACGGAATTAGGAATATAAAAATTTGGTAACACTGACTTACACGGTTACCCATGTATCTGTCTGAACTCTGCGGCTGAAAATGTGACCAAACCGCTGGACCCAGAGAGTTGAAATTGATCGAACAATGCACAATTACAGCGACAACCAACTGCTTTTTGTGGTAGATTAAAACTGCAAATGGTTCCTCTTAAAATTAACAGGCACATAATTATTACAGATGAGAATCTATAAGAGTCATTATTCTGCTAATAGCACTTTCTCCTTCCACGCACAGGTTTAAAATTCTTGCAAATAGATTCCAGAAAGTACAGTCCCATTAAACGGTACCTGATAACACATGTACTGTATTACTTGTTATATATGGTAACTATAGCAACTCCTTATAAAGCAAATACTTTCATCCACCTATTATGCAAGTTATATCAGCATTTAACATAATACATTTAACTGCAAGAGCTAGAATATTTTTCGATGTTACCCTAGGCGTCTATTGTCATCTGAATAGGCAAATTAACTCTTCAACAACATTTATATCATAGAATATATATTTGAGGAGCTATGGTGGGCATTACCTAATAAACTTAACATATGTCACTATTTACTTTACATTATAGAATGTACTCCCTCTGTCCCAAAATAGTTGTCACGTTTCCAAATTCTTTTTATGGTTTTGTAAGTGACCAGAAAACCCTTATAACATTACTGATGTGTTTTTTTGTGTGCCTGTCTGTCCGTTTGCCCGTCCATCTGCCCGTCCATCCGTCCGCCCGTCCGTCCGTCCGTCCGCCCGTCCGTCCGTCCGTCCGTCCATCCGTCCGTCCGTTTGTCTATCTGTCGATATGGTAGAAATTGTAAGCGGATGAATCTAGAAAGTTAAAATTTGGTATGCTTTAACAACTTTCTGACCCACAATTAAGAAAACTATCGAGAGTTAAAAAAAAAACACCGCAAAACAAATATGTATTCAACGAAAAAATAAATATTTTTTTAAAATTTTGAGTATGATATCAAATGAAGCCCCTTAATGCCTTTTAATGACACCTAAGGTGAATCCGGGGCAGATTGTAGGCTATATTCATATCAGAACTTTAATTTAAAGGGGTAGTTTTGGGGTTGAGAGCAAAATAAATAAGATTTTTCCGTATCTCTGAAACTATTCATCATAATTACTTCCATTTTTGCCAACCGCCAACATATATAAGGGAGGTATTGTGATCATACCGATTTTGACATTTCGAGATTTCGATGGTTTTGAGGTAACGTTTTGGCTATTTTTAGCATGATGTCTGTCTGTCTGTGTACACGTGCAGAGCAAATTCGGCTAAAAGGATTTTTATGAAATTTCATTCTTAAGCTTGATCAACTTTTGGTAAAAATCGGTTAACTAGAAATGTGAGTTTGCTAGTGTCGATTTTGAGACATTTTTTGAAAGAACGAAAAAAAATTGAAAAATTTTTTGAAATTTTTTTCTAAGTATCTATTTTTTCATACTTATGTGTAACGTTTCCATGGTCATGATAAATAATATCTCAGTTAGAAAATATTAGGCCAAGTTATTTCTACTCTGTTGCTGGAATGTATTGTATACAAGTGTTTGTGATGGTGGTCGGTCCTGTGGTGCAAAAATTTGTTTTTTTTTTTGTGGAAATTGTTTTATAGTCATCTGAAACGTGTAGAATCCAAGTATGAGGCTGGGATAATAAAAAACCAGATATAGCCTCCAATTTTATTAATATAGATACGAGCTATTTCTCTCATGGGCAGCTCTATGTTGCCTGTTCAAGGGTGTGAAAAAGCATAGATTGTTTCATTTTTGCACCAAATGAGAAGACCAAGTGAGCCACATGAAAAAGGAAGAAACGAAGACACAAAGAAGTTCTTTAGACTCTAGGAATTATTAAAAGATTTTTTATTTTTTTATTAAATTTAACTGAACTTTTCCTGTGTGAAGAATGGGTACTCTGCTTAATAAATTGAAATTATGTCGGAGTTGAGCTTTAAGCCTGGTTTATAATAAACCCATAATATAACGCATAAGTATGGAACAAAGGGTTTGACCCTTCAAAACATCTGTTTGTAACAAACAGAACAAAGAGAGTAATGTAATTTTTATGCTTATGTATCCATAGCATATCTATTATAAACCAGGCTTTATGCCCGGTTGCATAAAAGTAGATGTAAGCTATAACTCGATATAAAAAATCAACTGTGGCCACCACAGGACCGACCGCCATCACAAAGTACTTGTATAAAATACATCCTACCAGCAGAGTAGAAATAACTTGGCCTAATATTTTCTAACAGAGATATTATTTATCATGACCATGGAAACGTTACATATCAGTATGAAAACATAGATACTTAGAAAAAATTTCGAAAAATATTCAAATTTTTTTTGTTTTATCAAAAAATGCCTCAAATAAAAGTTGTTAGTTATAAACTTTTGTTTTATACAATTTTTCGAAATATTTTTCTGTTGTTAAATAGTCGCAAAAATTGACACGAGTAAACTCCAATTTCTAGTCAACCGATTTTTACCAAAAGTTGATCAACTCGTGCCATTGATGTCAAAAGCTTAAATATGAAGTTTCATAAAAATCCTTTTAGCCGAATTTGCTGTGCATGTGTACACAGACAGACAGTCGGACGGACGGACGGACGGACGGACAGACAGACAGACAGACAGACAGACCGACAGACATCATGCTAAAAATAGTCAAAATGTTATGTAGGGACCTCAATTCGTGGATATCGAAATCTCGAAATGTCCAAATGGGTATGATCACAATATCTCTCTATATGTTGGCGGTCGGTAAAAGCAAAATTATCTAGAAGTGCAATGCGTTTTAATGACTTTTTAATGAGTTTTAGCTTACATAAGTCTTATAGATATATTTTTTAATCTTAATTTGCATTTTAAATTAACCTTTTTTTATTGCCTTGAGTTCTGTGGGATTTTCCGATAAAAACAAGTTAGAAATCTACGGCAGAGACAAATTCATATTTATTTAAAACCGGTATTTGTATTCCAAACAACAAGATATGGTCAGTTATTTATCAGCAGTTGAAGATGAAGTACCAATTGATAAAAGTGTGTGTAGTTATAGTATCAGCATCTTTTATAATTGCTGGTAAGAGTAGTGAAAAATGTGAAGAATACTCAAAACTCTCTCTGGGTAAAATAAAAGTGAGTCGAATTCACGAACACACAGAAATTGGGAAGGTGCCGACAACTCGAGGAGAATTTCCACATATGGCCTTGTTAGGACATGGAGGAGAAGATGGTGAAATTAATTGGGTTTGTGGTGGATCTCTAATCAGTGATCAATATGTTTTAACTTTGGCTCGGTGCACTTACACAATTGATCAAAACGAAATATCAAATTTTACAGTGCGGCTTGGACTTTACGATGCGAAATCTACAGAAAATGATCCAAACATTCAAGATTTTAAAGTAGCAGAATTGATTAGACATCCTGATTTCAAGAATAGAGTCGTTTATGATAATGTTGGTCTTGTTAATATGGATGGAAAAGTAAAATTCAGCAAGTTTATTAGACCAGCCTGTTTGTACACATCTGACAATATTCCTGAGTATGAAAAATTGTCAGCAACTGGTTGGGGTAGAGTTGAATTTGCCGGACAAACCAGTGGTGTCCTTGGTAAAGTTTATGTAGAACTTTTCACGGAAAAGGAATGCCAAGATGCATATAAAACATCATCGAATCGGCGGTTAAATAAGGGCATTCTTCACGAACAGATGATCTGTGCTGGAGGAAAAATTATTCCTAGAGATACTTGTTCTGGTGATTCTGGAGGACCACTTCAAATGCTTAATGGAAGACTGAATATTTACGAGATTGTTGGAATGACATCTTTTGGACAGGCCTGTGGATTTGTGAATGTTCCTGGTGTGTACGTGCGAGTTTCACATTATGTGCCTTGGATTGAAAATATAGTATGGCCTTAATTAAAGCACACCGCAGCTGGATAAAAACACACACACACACTTGGTTAAAGTTCCACAAAATTAATTTATTAAACACTTCACGGCTTGTTGGGCCATCATCAGAAAAATTAAGCCTAACATGCCGAAATATATATATTAAGTGTTCAATAAATTAATTTTGAGGAACTTTAACCAAGTGCATAAAGCGTGTTCTACATTATACTTTATTCGTCAATTTTCTAAACTTTTTTCTTTGAACTAGAAGTTATCAAAGTTTTAATACAATTTATTTTTCAATTTTTTGGTAGAAAATGAAATTCTTATACGTGTTTCAGTTCTTTTAAAGTACCAACATAAATATGTAATTTTTATCTTGTCAAGTGTTTATAACCTAGCTATTAGATTTGTAAAATTACTGATTTACGTACAAATCACAATTTATATATTCGCCTATTGAAACCAATGATCAACAAAACACTATTAAACACGTGGTAATACAAAATATTTACAAGCGTAATTTTAATGTTGGTACTGTTGTTAAACTTTAAAATATTTTCAAGAAAAGTTTGTCCAAATCTAGTTTTGAATAAAGTTGACCTTGACTACATAAAGTGTTCTACCCTGTACAATTTCACTGATTTATTTCTAGTACAAGTTCTAGTCAAAGAAATAAGTATGAAAATTTGACGAGAATTGTATAATGTAGAACACGCTTAAGAGGTTGAAAGAAAACATTGTTTCTTGTTTCACATAACTTTTATTTTCACTAACTGCAGTTTCGGCTCTCGCCATTTTCAAAGTTGCAATGTCGATTTTTCTTGTAACCACATATACGAAGAAAATTGAAAAATAAAAAATAAAATAAAACAAATCCCCGAAAAATATAACAAATATGTGTTTATGAAAGAAATGTTTATGTGTTTATGAAAGAAACTTACTCCAATAGTAACAAGAGAAGCAGCTATAGTAGCGTATCATTCCCTCATTAATAGTCAGCTTTCTTATGGCATTCTGTTATGGGGAGCATCCCCTTCCGCCAAAGATGTTTTCATAACGCAAAAGAAAGCTATAAGAATCTTATGCAATTTAAATAACATGTATTCGTGCAGACCTTATTTTAAAACATTAAAAATATTAACTATCCCCTGTACATACAGGGGATATATACTATTGCTTAATTTATGTCAAACAAAATAACTTAAATTTCATTAAAATAAATCCGGGTGATAGGATTGTTACCAGGTATGGAACAACCTAAAAATTCCTAAGCTCAGACTTAAATCAAGCAAAAATAGTACTAGTTACTAGGGTCCGAAGCTCTTTAATAATCTTAGTGAAGAATTAAAGAGTTTAAGTTTAAACAGCTTTAAAAGAAAAATAAAAGAGATTTTAGTTAATAAAGCATATTACTCTATTAATGAGTGCATTGATGACCCTTTATCTTAGGATATATTTATGTTTGTGTTGGAAGAGCTAAGTGGTAACTGTTGTATAAACTAACAGCGCAAAGTATATGTAATTATGGATTTATTTGTATGTGTAATTAGTAATTGTTTTTTCTTAACTTGTACATTTAATTATTATATTATTTTTTCTCAACTTTACTTACTGTATCACACATCTTTGTATTACTAGTATAAACTTGTGACAATTCCATAATGTATTATCATTGACGGAAATAAAGATATTATTATTATTAAAGAAGGGGGGTTTGTAGTCTCGCCAGTACGTTTTTAATCTTGAGTTTGGTAGCTAATTAAAAAAAATTAATGTGTTAATTTAAAAAAAATTAATCAAAATTTTTATTTTTGAAAGTATATAGATATATACCTAGTTTTGTTGTAATACTGTTTCCAGAAGATACATAAAGAATATACAGAATATTTTAATTTTCTTTTACAAAATACATAGATGCATTTTAAACAAAAAACACCAATCAGTTTTCAAAATGACTACTTCTGGCCGTTACACAGCGTTTAAGTCTCTGCGGCCATTTGTCGATAGAATTGCGAAGGGTTTCTACAGAAAAACCCTCCGCCGCCTTCATCAGGTAGTGCTTCAGATTTAGGGTGTTTTTTCTTGAAAGCCATGTCCTGAGGCACGGACCAAAATGTACAGTCTGAGCTGCTAGGCGGCTAATCTGCTGGAGAAATTTTCGTTATATTGCTTTCAAGCCAGTGCTGCGCATTCTTCGCCTTATCGGCTAGCGCTGAATCTTGCTGGAAGCTGTAGTGGTGATCAAAGAAAAGTAATTTGATTAGTTCTTTAACGACTTCAAAACGGTTTTCTAGTAGATTTTGAGGACGTTTTTACCTTTTTCTCGTAAATATAAACAATATAAACTTTGTCTATGTTTTTGTTTTTGTCTTTTTTTTTTAATTTCCTTATTTTATTTCTAAATGTATGTACAACTTGTAAACTTTTGTTCTGTTGCAATATTTAATATTATTTGTTTTCTAAAACAAATAATAGTATATCTATGAGTATATCTATGGTTTGGACATGTGTATAAATAAAATTGCTAGCTATATCTGGTTTTTTATTATATCATCCTCATGCTTTGTTTTTACATGTTTCAGGTGATTACAAGATGATATAGTTTTTAGTCGTAAATAAAAAATGATTAAAAAATATTTATTTAAAGTTTTAGTGATAATATATATTTTGTCTAAAAAAGAATCTACAAGGTGTCTCAAAAAAAATTTCATATTTAGTGGATCGATTAAAAAAAAAGTAAGCCGTATATAGAAAAGATGTTTATTAATTATTAAAATACACTTTTTGGGGATTTATTTCTTAAAAATAATATCGTCTAAATGTAGACCCTCGCGTTCTCGGCACTCATTTAATCGAACAGTAAAATTACTTATGACGTCTCGGCAGGTGGACTCAGGGATGGCTGCCATTTCGTGATGGATATTTTCTTTCAAATGCGCCAGTGAAGTCGGTTTATTGGCGTAAACTTTAGATTTAAGATAACCCCATAGGAAAAAGTCCATAGGGGTTAAATCTGGACTGCGTAGAGGACAATTTATGTCACCTCTCCGGGAGATCAATTTAAAACAATATTTAGCCTCTGACTGGCATCTTGGGGCTTTAATTCTTGCACCAATTGAATTTTGTAGGGGTACAGCTTTAGGTCTTTGTGCATAATGCGATGTAATGATGATCTATGCACATTTAAAGCACTTGCGCGCTTCCGAATTGAAAGGTTCGGGTCGTCACGAACAGACTGATTAACATTCTCCACGTTTTCTACCGTTCTTGATGACCTAGGTCGCCCGGATTTTAATTTATCCAGCGTTGTACCAGTCTCTTCAAACTTTTTAACCCAATGTCGAATGAGAGGAATGCTTGGCGCATCATTTAAGTGGCGAAAACCTCGGTAACTGCAGAATTTTCTACGCGCTACAGTCGCCGAATCACCGTTTTTGTAAAACTATCGCACGCATAACGCGCGGTCTGCTCCCGAGAAACGCTCCATAGCGATTGAATTCCCAAGAGCCAGGCTACCTATTGACATAACCCCCGCGCCCCTCGGATACGTTCCGTTCACACAGTAAGCTAAATAAATATAAAATTTCTTTTGAGACACCTTGTATTATTTCAAAACCCAAAGTTGGTACATTTTTAATAATAACGACGGGGTCAATAATAACGAATTTTCCCAGAGCAAAGCAGACCGGGTCAGCTTGTAGTTGATAAATGTGAGGTTTAGTAGAGCCTGATACATTAATTATAAAACATAAAATCTGTTTATTTTATTTATTTTATTTTTTTTAGTTAAATTTATTTTGGGCTTGACTGCCTAGGATCATTACCCACAAGACGGTCTATTTTATTTATTTGCAAAATAATAAATAATAATAATCTTTTTAATACCTAAATTAAATTAATTTATCGGTGAAATCAATTTGCTTTATTATTAAATCAAGCATATCCTTTGATTTTTCCAATTAGGACGGTAAAATTACATGATGTATGTCGGTTATTAGAAAACTGTCTCACAGTTAAATTACTTTCCTCTTCGACTTGGTTTCCCAGGTGAAGTCTCGATCTTCACTTTTAATTGGAATATTTTTGTTTTTACCACAGACCGATCTCAGTTTTTGTCTTCTGATGTTTACAAAGTGGATTTAACCAGAATTTCTCAACCATTTTGCAAACATAGATGACAGTTAAAGATAATTAAAGACTATTTTTTTCTTTTAAATCAATATTATTATCAAGGCGCGGAGAATATGTGCAAAATCATTAAATTATAAATCATATCTTTGTCTTTGTCCGCATGTTTAGGGTTTTGTAAGCATGACAAAAAAACCTTTACACCGTCATTTTGTCGTCTGTTTGTCTGTTCGGTAAAAATTGTAGCACAATGGCTAAACCTAGAGAGTTGAAATTTGGCATGCTTATACAACTCTTTGACCCGCACCTAGGAAAAATACTAAAACAGCTAAAAACATATTCCCCTAAAAATTATAAACAAATATGTACCCATCGAAAAAAAAAAATATATATATATGTATATTTTTTTTTTAATTCTAAGTAGGTATCAAATGAAAGCCCTTAGTACGTGGATTAATGATCAAAATTTAATTTTTGCGAAATAAATTATAAAAATTGTGCCAAAAAAATTTAGTCCCACAACCTGCAGCCCAGCTGGTTTAAACTAAAAATCTGAAAAAGTTCTAAGTAATATTCATTGGTGTGAACCGGAATAGTACAACAGGAATTTTTGATCAGATTATGTTTTCGAAAAATAACTCATTTTTTTTTGTTTTTTTGTTGACTATGTACAAAAGTTATAGTTATGTAACACACTATTGTTTTAATCGATTTTTTTACAATGACAATGAAATTATAGCTAAATGGATTTCAAGCCACTTGAAATTTTTATAATGAATAGTTTACATATTATATAAAATAAAAATGATCGTCAGCTGTCGATATAACGGGGTAAAGATCGTCAGTTATATAATTGATTACATTATAAAATGCTTAGGCTAAATGCCCGCTCAACAATTATAATCTCTCTGCTGACAGTCTTACCCCCATTGTGCAGACAGCTGAATGGTGTTTTTATTATTCTAATTATATAATAAGTTCGATCTATAAATTTCATTGAATTTGAAATAACTTTACATCATTTTTTTTTTTTTTTTTGTCGTGTTTTTACAAGCGACTGACTTATAATCCCCCACTACGCACGCAGCTGACTTTTATTATTATTATTTTTATTATTATTATCACTTACACAATAACTATGCAAATTTTCAAGTTGTTTAAAAAGACTTTCAAAACTTTTTTTTAACAAGATGTACATTTTCTCACGACCAGCCCCACTACGATTCTGGCGGCTGAGGCTTGTTTCGATTATTAGCCATATCTAAACTACCAATTACAAAAAAAATAAGCGAGATGAAATGACCATAAAAAATGCAACGCTACCTCCAGGACTATAATAGACCGGGAGCTCATGACATTTTTGGTCTCCGATTTCATACAGCATGCCTTTTGGAGGAGAGAATATTTACCCTGTGACAACAAAAAAGGAATGGTACTAAACCCCTGCGCGCTTTCCGGTCATAGGGAAAATTGCATTTCCACTTGCACAAAATTTTTGTGTTTTTCTCTGATTTAATATTGCTTGCCCTTTTGTCATAAGAAAGCTATAACAAATTTAAAGTCTTTTAATTATAGGCATGCTGTATGAAAACGCGGAAAATCATATTTTTTTATTACAAGATCACATGACCGTTTGAGCCCTTTGGGACCCTCCGAATCGCATGCATATATTTAAAAGACTTTAAATTTGTTATAACTTTCTTTTGATAAAAGAGCAAGCAATATTAAATCAGAGAAAAGCACAAAAATTTTGTGTTTAAGTGGAAATGCAATTTTCCCTATGACCGGAAAGCGTGCAGGGGTTTAGTACCATCCCTTTTTTGTTGTCACAGGGTAAATATTCTCTCCTCCAAAAGGCATGTTGTATGAAATCTGAGACCAAAAACTGTCATGAGCTCCCGGTCTATAAGGCAAAGCTACGTAGTGAGTGTATGGAGACATTTTTCCATCACTGCAGCTATGTTAATAGCTAGTAACAACTTTTCTGGTATTAAATAATTACTTTGTAGGCTTTAGATCACAATCAATTCCTACCAACCCATTAACTTATTAGATAACACTACATTCTGCGTATAAAGTGCGTATAATTTATATAGATATTATAATCGTAGTCTGATACGAGTAATAACAGTCCAGAGAATAATTTCACGTTATATCTCAGTGTCAGCTAATGTGTGCGGTAGGTGAACTAGCAGGTTAAGTCACGCAGTCTCCGCCAGAGTTCGGAGTTGATATGCATTCATTGCAAGGCCGATTATATAATATGTTAATGTTATGCGGGTGAAGCTAGGAACACCTACATTTATAAATACATTTGTGTAAATACTGAAGAGGTTGACATCCCCCGAATATGTTTTTTAAGGGTAGAGTTAACAACACAGTTCTTACAAGTCTCTCATACAAAACTAACAATTTTTATACGTCTAATAAGATATTTTAACAAAAAAATTACGGTTATAGAATAAATTAAATACTTGTATTTTTGGCGTCGTATTGTAAACCAATCGGCGTATATACCCCATTTTGAAAGGTTTTGTTTGACGATTCGTATTTATTGTAAAAGTTGAGCTATTAAAACCCCAATTTTTTTCTAGGCTAAACAATATACGAAGATTTCAAAAATTCAAACCGCAGTTCTGTATACTTTATAGTTCTTAAGTTATAATATGTTACAAAAAAAAAAATCGCAAAAAAATTTTTTTTTTTGTGTTGCTTTAAATTGAGTCTTGAGGCCCTTTAGTACATCAGGAATTCAAAAATTTCAACCGCAGGTCTATATTTCATGTAGATTTTGAGGTACTGTCTTTAAAAAGTGAAATATTTACAAATTTTCAAAACTACACGGATCAAAAAGACGATAACTGAGGAGGGCTCTATTTTTTATGTAGGTAGATCCCAAAAGATCAGGCCAGTGAAGTCATCATATATGCGCCAAATTATGACGTTAATCCAATAGCAATGCAGTTTGCAGCTGGTTCTACGTCCGTTGCTTAGCAACGTTGCAACTGTAGGAATTCTTGTTATTGCGCATATGACGTCCTGATTTTGTAGGAAAAACACTACGTCGACTAATTGGAGAAAGTGATATGAAAAGCGGCAGATTTTAAGATATCCGAGACTTTTTAAGATGCGCGAAAAAAGCGCGCTGTCCCATTTGCACTGCGTAGGTTTATTTTTGGACTGGCTTCGTTTAAAGGTGCCTACAGACGGTGTGTCAACGTTCGCCAGCGCTGGTATTGACGCTGGCCGTAACATGTAGCACTGGCGGACACTTGTACTTGCGTACCATACAGACGATGTATTGATGAAGCGTCAGTGCTGGCCAAGTACAAAAATAGCGAACATGGGGCAACATTTTTAAAATGGCGTCTGGCAGTGAAAGTGAGGTTATGGTCGCAGCTTCGACCTTGCTTTTGATATTTAAATTAGATTAAAAGTACAAAAAAATACTTTTTACTTTAAGTAGACTTCATAATTACGCAAAAATGGTATAACCTTCCTTTTGAGCCCAACACTCTCGACTGATGTGTTGATAATTCTGTGTACGATGATAACATGCATATACAACTCTGCACCAATGCTGGTTAAATTCCTTTGACTTGTGATAGAATATTGCTTCAGAAGCAAACATAAGCCAGAATTGTGACTTGTTGCCCATACACACGATCCGCGGAGTTAAACAAATGTAAACATGGGTCATGACTTGCCACGCCGTCTGTAGGTCTTAATACTAAGCTTTATGGCGCCTTGTAGTTGGATAATAATGATATGGTGATTACCATGACATAAGTCTAAGTACAACATTTATGTAAATAGTAATTTTGTCACACCATTGTTATTGTTTACGTAACAATAATTGCGAGCAAAAAATATAACAATCTAGTTCAGTAAATTGGCATTGCTCTTGACCTTTATGTGACCTTTAACTCTACCATTTGGTAATGTATATTGTGATTATAATTATAACTGTAACACCAATAATAAGCAACAGGCGTGTTCAGTGTATTTATAGAAAAATGTTGAGTGTTTTTGTAATTTTTGGGCAGGTCGGGGCAAAAAAATGTAACCTTTTGAATATTGTTTAAATGTTTATTTGCAATTACCTTCAGAAATATTTTGATCAGATAAGTAATACTATTTCCCAATTGTTTGTCTACACAAAGACGCAATATTTTTTTCCCTAGCTCTTGACCATTGCGTTCTGAAGTTCAGTACTTTTAAAACTTTTCAAAGTACTTCTCAACACGTTCAATAAGAAGTGTTCACTTCCTCATATTTATAAACCACGTTAAAAAAGTCTTCCCACTTTTCAGTTGGTACTTCTGCACAGGTTTTGTCCCAGGCTGCGAAAAGCTCATCATCGCTTTTAAAATGACGGCCTTTAAGCTTAAATTTGATGAATGGGAAGAGACCAAAATTACAAGGAGCAAGATTGGTACTATACGGAGGGTGTTCTAATACTTGTAGTCCAGAATTATTAAAAAATTCTTTAGTTAGTTGAGCTTGATGCTCGGGTGTATCATTTTCATTCATACGCCATGTCAAGGCGTGAATATAGCCGTAAGTTTTGAAGAGACTGAATCAACTGAGGCAAATAAAACTCAACGTACTATTTGCCGCAACTGTTTTTTGCTCTTCTAGAACAATTCTCGTAATAATCCATCGCTTACCGAAGAATACGACAATCATTTTCTTTTTTACAGAACTTGATTGTTTTACCGCGGTTGGAGTTTTTTCGTCTTCAAAGAGCTTCTTGTTTCTTGACTTTGATGGGATATCATAATAATAAAGCCCTGTTTCGTCCCTTGTCACAATGGAATTCACGTATTTCGAGTGTCCCATTTCAAATTTTTGAGATGGAACCAAACATTTTTTGACATCATCAAACTCTTATTGCTGTTTGTGCATCGGTCAGGTTGTGGGGTACCCATAGCGTGCACACTTTCGTAACTTTCAAATGGTCGCGAAGAAATGAACGGATAGCTGGTGCATTAATGTACAAAGACTCCTCTATCTGCTTGTATGTAATTTGCCTATTTTCATCGAGCAGTTTTTTAACCGCAGCAATATTTACATGTTTATAATAATAATATTTACAATTACAATTTAATGATATAGATAAGTGTTTCTCAATATTTTTGACATCACGGACCTCTGTAATGTCTATTGAAGTTGTCGGACCCCTATCGAGGGAGTCCATATATACGTACGCTCATATATAATATATTTTTACACTTGACTTTCCAAATTTCACTGGGATACTTTTCCGCATTTATCGAAGTCCGGATCTTTCGCCAAGGGATTATCATTTATTCCCCAATTTCAAGAAGTTTCTGGGTAGTAGATGAGTAAAAAATGACGACGAAATGAAATCTACGGTGACAAACTGATTGATTTTTATGACAATATTAATTTTTTGTCTTATATTTAAATGACATATCACATATTTTTAAATTTTGTAAGTTTCATCTATTCGCAGATGATACAATCATTTATCACAGTGGTGATGATTTACAAAATGTGATTGGTCTAATTAACATAGAGTTAAATGCATTAAATGGTTGGTTTTGTGGTAACAAATTAAAACTAAATGTAAAAAAGACTAAAGCCATGGTAATGTGCAATAGTAATTTATATAGTGTTTTTAGAGATAGTCAATAGAAAATAAAAATTAATGAAGAAGTAATAGATGTTGTAGATGAGATAAAATATTTAGGAATCATAGTTGACACGAAGCTAAAATTTAAGGGGCATGTGGACTAAATTTGTAAAAAGATAGCAAAAAAATTGTCTCTATTGTATAGAATAGGAACTTCTTTATCTTTATATTCCCGAAAATTAGTTTTTAACACTATAATATTACCACATTTTTATTATTGTGCGACTGTTTTGTATTTAAGTAACGAGACTGTGACCTTAGTAGATTACAAAAACTACAAAATCGAGCAATGCGAATTATACTGTATTGTAACAGACGTACTAAAATAGATGCTATGTTGACAACATTGAACTGGTTAAATATTAAAGATCTAATTGAATACCAAACTCTTGTTTTTTTACACAAAATTAAATTAGGCTTGATGCCATCATATTTTGAAAATATTTTAACTGAGTGCAATGTAATTCATAACTATAACACGCGTAATAAGAACAACTTTTATATTGAATGTAAAAAGAAAAATGTAGCATATAATTCGATATTTATTAAAGGTATAATAAAATACAACGAACTGGACAGTGATATAAAGCACAATATGAATATTGCACTATTTAAAAGAAAAAGAAAATTTATGTATGTATATGTAGATTACTTTTTTTTTTCTCTCTATTTTTTTGTATACTAATATTGTATTATTTTGTAAATATTAACATTTATTTTTTATAGAACATTTGTATAATTAGAGTTATTGTTTGAAATTGTAATTACTAGCATTTTTAGCTAAATAAATATATTATTATTATTATTATTATTATTACAAACTTATGTCAAAGTGTCTCTGTAACCTAAATGGTGACTATAAAAAATCATTAGCAGTAACATACCTCGTCATTTATGTATTCCATACTTTGTGGAAGAAAGGGGGTCAATTTTGGTGGAAGAAAGGGAGAAGTTTTCCCATGCAAGACATTTTTTAGAAAATGCATTATAATAATAGCTTTTTTGCATATTTATGTCTTTTGCAGTGCCTTCTGCGTGCGTGTACATGTGTAGTGCGAAGAAATGTTAGTTTTAATGTGCAGTTTACTGTGCCTCTTTATACAAAGAAATTTATTTTTTGTATTTGTTTTTAAGGAAAAAAAAAAACAAATAGCCCTTCGGGATATTTGTAGTTCCGTAGCTGCATATTATTCTTTTATATGAAAAACGGCCCTCGACCTAAATGAGCTTGATGATATTGATGTAAATATCAAAAACAAAAAAAAGGATGATAATTTTATTTCAGTGGGGCAAATATAGTACATATCAAAATTCAATTATCACCAATTTCTACCAAATAGATAGACATACTAATGAGTGACAGTGTAAGTAATGAGTGGCAGTATACTAATGAGTGAATATTCAATTTACATTAATTTAAATACTGATCTCAATAAAAGATAGTCTATATATTGTACGACGCCGTGATTTTACGGTACGATTATTTTAAATTTATTAAATTTTCATTTCACTGGCCTTTAAGGGAGGGCACGTGCTGCCTGTGCTCCCCCCCCTTGAATACGCTACTGAATACTGAATAGAAGGAGAGAGAGAGAGAGAGAAACTATTGAAGAATGTTGATAATAGATGTGTAGCTCCTGACTTACTAGCATTTGAAAAGTTGCGAAACTGTTTTGTCTAAATGTGAATACGCGTGAAGGTATTTTACAACTCTCCTATTTACAAATATTTATGAGATATAAAAACAGAATAACTGTAATAATTATAATGTCCATTGGCCACCTCTTACTGGCCTCGACCTGACCACGTGGTACTGCAGTTATTTCTTACTCATAATAATGTTTATAGTATGTTCTGTTGCATATAATGTATTTACTGATTATCAATAACTATTATACTTAGAATGCGTGAAATATTGCTGTATATTCAGATAGTAAATATCACTCCAATTTCATTGCGGCATTGAAATACTAAATTAAAAATTGGACATAAATCATTTCATAAAGGTTAGTTATTTTAAATTTGGTGCAGAGCAACGGTGGCTAATTTGCGCATAACAAAACCTGTTTAGAAGATTTCTTATTCTTCAAGTGCCATCTCCGTTTCGAAGGTTGGTCACTAACATAGCAATCTTAACGCTGGTTGCTGTCGTCCTGAAAAGATATATGCTTGACATTCCGAGCCTGCTCTCTCAAGTTTCAGTACCAGGATATTTGACGTCTTCCTGTTGATCTTTTTTCTTCTTCTATGATTAACTGTAATTGGTGGTATAATAAGATGCAGAAAATTGATGTGAAGTGTGGACACACATTTGAGGGTTTTGTAGGTATTTAATAAGTGTAAGAACCCAACAGAATGCTGAATGTCGGAAGATTTTTGATAATCATTTTTATTCGATATTTTAGTTCTAAGAGCTTTCATTTAATTTTTTTGAACTTAATTTAAATAGTTTGCGAAAATTTTATCATGATAAAATTTACATTAAAAAATCTCAGCGATTTTTTTAACAATTGCTTCGCATCTAATTCATAAGAAATATGTTGATAAATGGCTTCATTTTTTTTCAATTTCAAACACGTATTACTAACAATATGTTATTTGTTTTATT
The DNA here is from genome assembly GCA_963971575.1 of Liopterus haemorrhoidalis. Taxonomy (NCBI): domain Eukaryota; kingdom Metazoa; phylum Arthropoda; class Insecta; order Coleoptera; family Dytiscidae; genus Liopterus; species Liopterus haemorrhoidalis. The sequence goes on from OZ020611.1 coordinate 208,546,127, forward strand.
TAACTACTAAAAATGATTTATGCTTGTTTGATATCTTAAAAATAAAAACTTAACTAATTCAAACAAAAGGTTGAATCATTGCGTATAATTGTAGGAGGAGTGCCTATATGCTCCTTACACACATTAATTCGATTTTCAGCTGGTATTTTTTTTTTTTATTTATTTATTTTTAACTTCAAAAGAAGACATTTACTTACCTTAGCCATAAATACAAAAAACTCATAATATTACTAGCCGTAATTTAGCCATTAATTATAAATAATTAATTTTGACAAAAACACAAAAACTGCAATATTTTATAAAGACGCAATCTGATCAAAAATTCCTTTCGTACGTTCCCGGCTCAAATCAATGTACATTACCTATAATTTTCACAGATTTTTAGTTTATCGCCTATGAGGAAAAGGGTGCGGGACAAGAACCTTTTATAGCACATTTTTTGCTAATATCGAGTTAAAAGAAAAAAAAAAATTTTTTTTTTGTTCCTTAATCTACGTCTTTCTTATGATGCCGCAAAATAATATTTTTTCAACGATACAAGAAAATCGATATTTTTCGAAAAACTAATCTGATCAAAAATTACTGTTAAATTATTCCGGTTTCCATGAATGAACATTATGAGATTTTTTCAGATTTTTAGATCAACTCTGGAAGATAAGGTGGGAGACATAAGTTTTGTTACATATTTTTTTAGCAAAATATTAATATTTTCATTAAATACGTATAAAAGAAAATGCTGTTATAAGCTGTTCACTTTTGTAAGAACACACTATGGTCTATTTCAAAGTAGAAAAATGTGTGTAAAAGATAGGAGCTGTTTGTCCTTGCTGCGGATTGGTTTAGATCGTCATCCCTATTACACTGTAAAAATATTGTTTTTAGTCCAAGTTGACAGATGTTCAGTGTCGTACATTGGAAATATATACAGTCTGTTTCAAACGGTTAGGCGGAACTAAATGGGAATTTCGTTCTTTTAGTTACTTATTTTTATTTACGATAATTACTTAAATAAGAAACTTTAGCTTTGAAGATATATTGTTTGTTTTATTGCTTTATTTAAACTCTTTTAGCCAAATCTCTCTTTTTATATAGAGTACATAATTTTTAAAATTAATATTTTTTTAACTTTTTCAAATTTCCCATTAAACTGAATTTATAAGTCTTATAAATAACGTAAGTGTATTATCTGCCTTGTTTATTTCAATATCTTATTAACCATTTTTATATTAAAAAAAAAAAAATCACTTGCTAACCCAGTGCTACGTCCATGCCCTAGTTGTAACTTATTTTAAATTTCCCGCTATACTGTATTTGATCAGTGTAAATCGTACTCGGTTCGCAGCGCTATCTACTTTTTTCTACTTTGAAATAGACCATAGATCTGGTTATTTTGGTTACTTTTATGGTGTGTTACTGACTTAAAATGTCAATTAAAAATATTCCTTACCCTGTAAAACCTACTTTAGGTTGATAAGGTTATGATCATTATAATTAAGATATCATTTTTCATTATGACATATGTCAAATGGATTGACATTTTAAAAAAGTGACATTTTTTAATAACAACATGACATACAGCTTGAAAGGTGCAAACTATTGAAAACAAAATTCCCTCTTAGTTTGTTCTTACAAAAGTGAACCGCTTATATTGTCACTGTCCACTATTGCCAACTGACATTTGACGTTAAAAATTAGACGATTCGAATTATATTTTAAATAACCATATTTCACATTAAATTGTTGATAGGAGATGTCTAGATAGATCCAGAATCGATTTAACATATTTTTAAAAAGAAAATTAAATTGTAATAGAAAAATATAATACATAATAATCACTAGAACCTGTTAATGCTGCAGATCTTTTTCTACATTCTGAAAATAACTTTCGATAATGAATATTAAATGTTCATTATCGAAATGAATAAATTGTGTTTTTGACCAAAGATTTTTCAAAATTAGGTTATTAGCTCAAACTGTCATATGTTAAATATCCATCTAGAACGACAAACAGCACATTATTGCTAACCTTTTACGAATAATATTCAAGGCCTTCTAAACTTTTTTCCGAAATGTATTTATTAGATACTTAATAATAATAAATAAAATAGAATTAAAAAAAAAGAGTTTGGTTCCCTCTGAAAGAGTTATCAGTTATCATCTAAAATTATTGATGCATTACATCATTACATCAATCACTTCGTGACATCCTCAAACTGTATGCATTGGGTTAAGATGTGCAATATAAATCTTTGTGAATTCGTCTCACAAATAGTGTTCTCCCAGATAAACAAAGGGACTTTTTAGCCGATTTTGATTTTGATGCAGGTAGCTGGCCCGGATTTACTCATGATTGTGTTCGTTTAGGATAGTTGTACATATTTTTTTTCCTCACCCTCAATAATTCTCACCAAAAAACCCTTCTTATGTTGTCTGGCCAGCAATAAAATGAAGGCGTTGAGTTCTCCAAATACAGCTTTTCCAACCGGGATTTCTTTATTTAGAGAATTTATGTGGGGCTTTCCACGCTTCTGGATTTCTTCCATGTCCTGCAGTTGTCTCTATACTCTTGCCCGATTAACTCCCAGCTCTTCGGCGAGTTCATCTTGAGTTTACGACTGATTTACCGTCAATAATTCTTGCAAATCATCTTCTATAGTAGCGGATATCTCTTGCGATATATTTTGCGAGAACTATATTTATTTTCGAAGACCAACGAATAGTATTTCTTTTCCGGATCCTTTCTGTTCCTCCAGATCTTTACTTTCGTCCTCATCGCGCGTTCAATCTACATTCAATATTCTCAATCACTTCCTTGCTTTGATCAGGTTGCAAATCTATATTGGACCTTAGCGATACATCAGATATTAAGCTACAGTTCGCTCTATGAGTCAGGTCATTATTTTCCTACAAATACAGTTAAATATGTTAATTTTGATAAATAATTGTTTAAAAAATATATCCTTATAGGGACTTTTTAGATCTAGGGTTTATGTAATTAATGAAATTAATTGACAATGTCCGTTATAATTAAATAATTCAAATAATTCAAATATCTTCCCATGGAAATGTTTCTCCTAAAATAAAATTATTTTAATAGATTCTGCAAATTGCATACAATTAAACAAATGTATTTCCTACGACTACTATGGAATTGTGTACGGCTTGTTTATATTAATAAATTTGGAGACTATATCTGTTATTTATTTTTTCTGCCTCATATTTGGTTTCTACATATTATCGATGATTTATAAGACACTATACGCAAAAAAATCTGTCTGTGTCTGCCTGTTCGAGATTCACGCTAAAACGGCTGGACATATTTACAAGTAATTTGGTAAGATGATAGAGTAGAACCAGGATTCGGACTAGGAATGACGAGAATTAAAAATTCCTGGAACCGGGTACCCGCCACAATTACCCGGATAATACCCACTACCCGTTAATTTCCCACTACCCGTTAATTACCCTCTACCGGTTAATTACCCGTTACTCGTTAATTACCCGTTACCCGTTAATTACCAGTTCCCCGTTAATTACCCGTTAACCGTTAATTACCCGCTACAAAATTTGGAAATACAGTATATTTTTCAATTTTGTCTATCTCCAAAATAAAAGTGATGAGCAAAAAAAAGGTCCTCACTTCCAAAATCCAAGTGATGAGCAAAACAATAAGGTCTTCACTTCACCTCAACTGGTACCCGTTAATTACCCGCTACCCGTTAATTACCCGCTACCCGTTAATTACCCGTTACCCGTTAATTACCCATTACCCGTTAATTACCCGATACCCGTTAATTACCCGTTACCCGTTAATTACGATAGTTTGTTATACAAACGGGTAAGGGGTAGATAACGGGTAGCGGGTATTCAAACTAGGAACCGGGTAGAACCTTAACGGGTCGAGTAGTGGGTACCCGGGTACCCGACGTCGTTCCTAATTCGGACTTTGGCGATAAGGCATTTCAAAATTTTTATTCAAGGGAGGTGTTTCGGGGTTATGTTTATTAAAAAATTTAAAATATCCCTTATTATTATTACACTTAACAAAAAAATATATACAACAAAAATTGTTTACAGTAATAAAACAAATGTTTTTTACTCAATACATTTTTTTTTACTATTTGAGGAGTTACGGGGGGACACTTTAAAACTAAAATCTATATATATCAATTTCCCTTGTTATACTTAACAGCAAAATCATATGTAACAAAAATAGTTTATAACAAGAAAATATTTTTTTATTTTTATGATTTTTTTCATTTCGTTGAATATATGGGGAGTTACAGGAGGTCACCCTAAAGCTAAACTTTTGAAATATTATATAGATGTAATAGTAAAAATCAGCTGTGGCCACAACAGGACCGACCGCCATCACAAAGTACTTGTATAAAATACATTCTAGCAGCAGAGTAGAAATAACTTGGCCCAATAATTTCTAACAGAGATATTATTTACCTTGACTATGGAAACGTTACATATGAGTATGAAAAAAGCATTTCACCCCTTTAGAAGAACTCCCTCAGTTTATGCAGAACTCTACCAAATAATGCATGAAGAAAAAATACAGATGGCTTTACCTAACATAGAAACAGTTCTACGACTACTTCTTAGTTTAATGGTCATTAACTGCTTTGAAGAGAGGACTTTTTCAAACTTAAAAGAATTAAAAATGTATTAAGGAGCACAATCTCTGAAGATAGATTATCCGCACTGAGCATTCTGAGCATTGAAAGTGCTAAACTTAGAAATATTAAAAAAAAAATCAGCTGTGGCCACTACAGGACCGACCGCCATCACAAAGTACTTGTACAAAATATATTCTAGCAGCAGAGTAGAAATAACTTGGCCAAATATTTTCTAACAGAAATGTTATTTATCATGGCCATGGAAACGTTAGATATAAGTCAAAAAATTTTCGTTTTATCAAAAAATGTCTCAAATAAAAGTTGTTAGTTATTGCTTTTATAGCAACTTTTGTTAAATAATTTTTTTCTAAATATTTTTCTGTTATGGAATATTCGCAAAAATCTTAAAATCGACAGGAGTAAACGGACGGACGGACAGACAGACCGACATACATCATGCTAAAAATAATCAAAACGTTATGTAGGGACCTCAATTCGTGGAGATCCATCAAAATCTCGAAATGTCAAAATCGGTATGATCATAAAGGCCTTATCACACTAGAGTTATTATTCAAGTCTAAACTTGGAAAATTAAAGTCTTTGCATTCGAATCGAAGTCTTGTTTGTGTGATAGCATGACAAAAAACCTAGGTTTTTAAGACTGAGCAAATACATCGAGATACATTTCCCCTGTTTCTAGAGGACAGATGAAATCCAAGTCGTAAAATGCGCGTGCGCGTCCTCGCTCTCTCAGTAAGATCAAGTGAGATGGGTATATTGTTAATGTTATGTACGCAGACGCAAGTTACTTATCCCTGTTTCCCGTGTGATAGCAGAAGACGTGAAGACTTGAATCCTCGAAAAAGACTTACAAAATAAAACTTGGATAGCGTTCTAGTGTGATACGCCCGTAATACCTCCCTTATATATACTGGCGGTCGGTAAAAATGTATATGAGAAAAATTGTTTACAATAAGAAAATAATACTTTTTTGTTGAATATACTTTATCGATTGCATGAATATTTGGGGAGATATGGAGAGACATCCTAAAACTAAAATCTTGAAATACCTCTCTATTATTTACTTTACATGTAAAATGTGTATGAGGAAACATTTTTTTTTTTGTTCTCTTCAATGCAATTTTTATTAGGGTTTTGTAGGTATGACCAAAAAACCCTTATACCGTCATTTTGTCGTCTGTCTGTCTGTCTGTCTGTCTGTCTGTCTGTCTGTCTGTCTGTCTGTCTGTTCGGTACAAATTGTAGCCAAACGGCTAAACCTAGAGAGTTGAAATTTGGCATGCTTATACAACTCTTTGACCCGCACATAGGAAAAATACTAAAACATCTAAAAAACATATCCCCCTAAAGATATAAACAAATATGTGCTCATCGAAAATAAAAATATTTTTTTATAATTCTGAGTAGGGTATCAAATGAAAGCCCTTGGTACGTGGATTAACTATCAAATTTTTATTTTTGCAAAATAAATTATTTTGAAACGATTTTTGCCAAAATTGTGCAAAAAAATTTTTGTCCCACACCCTGTAGCCCAGATGGTTTAAACTAAAAATCTGAAAAAATTCTAAGTAATGTACATTGGTGTGAACCGGAATAGTACAACAGGAATTTTTGATCAGATTATGTTTTTGGAAAAAAACGCATTTTTTGTGTTTTTTGGCTAATAATGTACACAAGTTATAGCTTTGTAACACGCTCGAATGGAAGGCTTATCTTGGTGTAATGGTACTTGCGCAGGCTTCTTCGCCCAACTAAGTCAGTTCGATCCCCACGAGAAGAGACAATATTTTTTTTTTGATTTTTTTTTGCATTTTTATGTTTAAATAATTTTTTCAAAATTCTAGTTATATTTTGGCAAATATTGCATTTAATTTTTAAAAGCGTAAATTTAATAACCAGTGGAAATTGTTGAAATTATAATTAAATTCTGTTTCAATGTACACAAAATCAGAGGGGCGGAGCTTATAACAACCAATGAAAGCCATAGGCGCAATTTTCAAAATCTTAAAGAAACTTGCTAAATAAAAAAAAAAAAATACTGCACATATTTAGAAACCTAAATAATGGTATTAGGCGTTTGAATTAAAATTAACAAAAAAAAAAAAAATAATATAAAATTTGTTTTGGCATCCCAAATAATCATCATTCATTTACTAAATACCTGCAAAACCCTGAAATGTGTGAAAATTCACACTTCACATCAATTTTTTAGTAAGAGATATCTTTTGGAAGCTATGAGGAGAGCTACTTATAAACGAAGTATCTCAGTTATCATTTACTTAACATTGTAAATATATACAAAAGAGTGGTTCAGAATAAAGAAACGATTATTTTGTGTTCTACTTGAAACTGAAATATCTCACTTATCATTTACGTTACAGCAAAAATGTACATTACAAAAACCGAACGGCTACTCTAGGTAGTTTTAAATATACCTTCCCATTGCTGTATTTAACAAAATAAACAACATTTAAGACAACAAAAATTATTTCCATATACGGTTGGTCCAGCACTGCTCTGAATCAGAGATTCATGTTTCGACCCGGAGTCCGGAAATCGTCCTCTAAACGAGTTGAACGAACGTCCGTGGCCTTGTGTTAGCCAAGTCCGAGTGTTCGCTTTGCTCTCGGCGAATTCAAGGCTCTGTTTTAGCCGGTACCTCCAGCGCGGTCGCGGCTTGTGACGAGACCTAACGGTATTCCACGGAAATTTTTTAGTCAACGAAACTCTCCTGTTATTAGAACGCAATAAATGTATGAACCTGTATCTTGGTGCAATTACAAACTAATAATCAGGTGTGCCAAGAATGCGTATATTAATGATTAAATTTACTGCTAACGCTAACGCTTCAATATAGAATTGTTTGATTGTTTTTTGGATTTTCCAAGGAATAATTAGTGAGGAATGCAATGTGTTTATGCAATTATAAGCCTACGTTAAGATTGTCACAAAATTGTTGCTTAAGAGGTTATTTCCGTTTTGTTGCATTCTTCTATCATTCTTTACAAAAACAATTTTGTAGAATAGGTTATTTCCTTTATTATTTTCTAGTAAGCAGACGTATTGAAAATTATGAATCAAAGAAAGTACTATAAATGAAATAATAAGTGGACTATCAGAATGTTCAGAACTTGATTTTATTTTCGTTGTAAGGGAGGTAATTTTAGTATTGTGTTTAGTAATTAAATTCACTATAATCATCCAATTAGAGAAATATATTAAAATATATTAAATGATAAAAAATCTATTTCTTAGAAAGGTACACTTAATTGCAAACATGTGTTTTAGTCCCTAATACTATGAACATGGAACAGGAATTAGTAAATTCGGCAGTTCACAAAAATGTCAAAAATAATTTTTAGATGTATTCGGATTAATAGAAGAAATAACAATTTATTTTATTTCTTTAAAATAAACGTTCGTTTTGATTATTTTTCTAATGAGGTGCTATCTAAATTATTACCAATAAATTGCCATATAAGTGTTGAGATTAGACAAGATGGCAAAAGGTGTGAGAAGACATTTTTCAGTTAGGTAGTGTTTGGCTCTCGGGGTATTTTAGATCAGCGTTTCTCAAACAGGGGGCCGCGGCCCCCTGCTAGGCCGTGAATGCTTCGTCGGGGGGCCGCGAAATCATACAAGATCGAAACATGAAAATATAATACAAATGCGCTCAATCTTTCAACACATAAATTTTATTCATATTTATAAACGTCTTAACATTTATATTCCTAAAAATATACCTTTCATAAAATAATTTTTTAGTCTATATTCGCGACTCCAAATAACAGTGAGACATCTGGTGGCGACTAGTTAGATTAAACAGAAGCGTATATTTGTATAATATTTTTAGTGTGTTATGCTGCAGTTTATGTGAATTAAGACGTATTTTTAAATATAGTGACTTAAATACAGTGCTTTTTTGCCGAAATATTGTTTGAACAGATAAATATTAAGAAAAAACTTCTGACACATACGCTTCTCGTCAACCATTAACTGTTGTACGCAGCGCCGCCAACGTTAGTTTCAGTCGCGAATTATATCTAATATACTCATTTTGACAACTAATTTAAACTACAGGCTATTTCAAACCTTTAAGCGGAACTAAATGGAATTTAATTTTCTAAAGTTGTCACTAGCTAACTTTATAATGAGTAAAATGGGCTTTTGCTAAATAAAATGATCAAAAGCTTCATTCAATTTATAAAAATTACTATATTTGAAAATCTAGTTCCGCTTAAACCAAAGAAACTATAAGTAAACTATATCAAGGTCAAATAAAATGTATGTATCGGTTGATACGTTTCTATGACAATGGTTCGCATTGGAGGTACTTCAAATACTTTCAAGATGTACTTTGAAGTACGTACGACTTGAAAGTGCAATATTTTTTTAATACAGTGAATTTCTTTTATCCTGCAACATTGAAATTAATATTATACAAGGTTTCCCTTGTAACGACAAATTATTTTGACAGCAATGTAATATAAGCCTATGTTGCAAATTAAAAGAAACGCAATTTTGCATTGCTGTCAGATTTCAATTACCATAGTAACGATAATACCTATATTGCAGGATTAAAGAAATTCACTGTATATATGTTTTATTACCCTCCGAGCGACAGATAAATCAAGAGTAAGGATGCTAATTTGTTAAAATCAAAATGTAAGGCCCTTTGAACACTTATAAATAAAAATACTTTACTTTCAAGTCGTTATAGGGAATACAATGGTCATATAAAAATGTCAGTTGTTTTGTCAACCGTAAAAAATACTAAAAAAGTTGTGTAGTTGCCATAGAGAAAAAAATATTTTTATTATAGTTCAATAATAGAATATCAAAGTACGTGTTTTTTTCTCTGTGGCAACTACACAACTTCTGGATTAATATGAAAAATTAAAAAAAGTCAGTGGTTTTCAAAATTTGGGGCATCTTTTTGTTTATTTATTTTTGGACGAAATTCACATTGTAGAGAAAATTGGCAAAGGAAAAATCGATTGCATTCTACGTCACTATGCTGTCTTCTAAATTGTGCCGGACATTTACCTAACACCCTGTATATAGGGGGGCCGCAGACAATATTTCCATAATTTCGGGGGGTCCCATGGCAGAAAAGGTTGAGAAACACTAGTTTAGATAGTCAGTTAAGACAGCCATGGGTTAAACATATATTTTAGAGTGTTCGGTCGGGTCGAGTAAAAACAACAAGTAACTCCGTATTTCCGTTACGGTAGTGTCCAACTAAAGAATGGAGAGATATAATTCAGAAACTTGAGAAATACAGTTGGTTTTTCGGAGATACTAGTGAGTATTGTGATGTCCGGTGGACAAATTAGTTTTGTGTTAAAGATTCTGTCAAGTGTTTAGTGTTTGGGAATGTGCGTCCCTTTGGAATTAGCCATCATCGTTAATTTCTAAGTTTAAGTGTATAATTGTGTAAATAGTAATTCTGTAATCCTAATTGAAGTAGGCTAGTTAAACTGTTGATTTTAATTAAAAGAGCCCTTAACTCCTTTCTTAAAATCATAGAACTAGCTAGGCGAACATAAGAGATCATATCCGAAACCACTCGCGGATTTTGAACTCAATATGTGGTAGACCTTGAGTTTTGAAGGATGTACAAAGTCAGTACAAATGAAGTGTATTCATATCATATTCAAAATCAATCAGCCAAACGTGACATTACATTCATATTTAAGAATCCTCCCCAACATCGTTTCGTTTTTAAATATTGACAAAACCGTTGATTAAAGCTGATATTGTTTACATAGGTTTAATTTTTTTGGCGATACCTGCATGCCTAGGTAAGATGGAATCTTGTTTGAATATACTAATATTCGAACAAAGATCATTAAAAAAAAATTATGTGAAGTGTGAATTTACACACATTTCAGGGTTTCGTAGGTATTTAGTAAGTGAATGAGGATTATTTGGGATGCCAAAAGAAAATTTGTGTCAAAAAAAATATTTTTTTGTTATTTTAATTCGAATGCCTAATACTATTATTTAGGTTTCTAAATATGTGCGGTCTTTTTTTATATAGCAAGGTTCATTCAGATTTTGAAAATTGCGCCTATGACTTCCATTGGTTGTTTTAAGTTCTAAGCTCCGCCTTTCTGATTTCGTATACACTGAAACATAGAATTAAATTATAATTTCAACAATTCTAACTGGTTATTGAATTTATAAAACATAATTAGAATTTTAACAAAATAATTTAAACAAAATAAAAATGCAAAAAAAAAAACAGAAAAATAAACTTGTCTCCAGACTGGAAGCGAACCCTAGTTTCCAGTTAAGGGAGCGAGAATGCTAACCACTAGATTATGAAAGCTGATTTGTTTACTGTGTTACATAAAGTATTAAATATTTTACATCGTCAACAAAAAAACACAAAAAATGCGTTATTTTCCGAAAACATAATCTGATCAAAAATTCCTGTTGTACTATTCCGGTTCACAACAATGTACATTACTTAGATTTTTTTCAAATTTTTAGTTTAAACCGTCTGGGCAACAGGGTGTGGAACAAAAAAAATTTTTTTTGCACAATTTTAGCAAAAATCGCGTTAAAATAGTTTATTTTGCTAAAATAAAATGTTGATCGTTAATCCACGTACTAAGGGCTTTCATTTGATACCCTACTCAAAATTTTTAAAAAATATATTTTTTTTCTATGAGCACATATTTGTTTATATTTTTAGGAGGATATGTTTTTTAGATGTTTTAGTATTTTTCCTATATGTGGGTCAAAGAGTTGTATAAGCATGCCAAATTTCAACTCTGTAGGTTTAGCCGTTTGGCTACAATTTTTACCGAACAGACAGACAGACAGACAGACAGACAGACAGACAGACAGACGAGACAGACAGACAAACGACAAAATGACGGTATAAGAGTTTTTTGGTCATACCTACAAAACCCTAAAAAGTTATTTAAATATTAAAAGGTTTTCCTGGGTGAAAATTTAAAACAAAATAATTTACGTACAGTTTTGAATTATCATATCGCAAAAATAATTCGTTGGCCTCATGAACTGGGGGACGTACTGGCCAATTGGAGTTTGGGAAAATTCTTGGTGGGTTGGAATGGTTTTGACTCCATGTAGAATTTACTACAAATGTGCCAGTCGGGTTAGTAATCTCCTGGTAAAAATTTAGATCCCAGTCCGTTCCTGGTCTCCACTAAAACATGTTTGCAAAATCTCTTGAGTCATTTTCATAAAAATATCGTCCCGCTGATATTAAAACAGTTGAATGTACCGCTTTAGTAGGAGTGGCTTAAATATTGTTTTGTTTACGATTAGATCTTGTTATTGCTATGTAAGCTGTGACTGTCACCTTGCACTTGACAGGTAACTTGCTGTATTAATAACTCGTGATCCTTAATCCTGTTCACACAGTCCTTATATAAATTAGAATTACAAATTTATGTTAAATATAACTTTAATGTATTAGTATCTATATTTTAGCAATTTAAAAGAAAAGTGTGGTAGATAAATTATGTATTTGGTGCGACAGTAATATTAACACTTATACGCTTAAATTTTAATTGAGTTATAAATTATCTTATATAAAATATTGCTTTATTTTTAATGCTACTGTATATAATAAATTAATATGTTGTGAAATGATTTTCAATTTGCTAATGTTGATTTTCTTTTTCAGGTAAGCTATGCCATGGAATATTTATTATGAGGCTTGCTTTAAAGTAGTAAGTAGAAATTTGTGTGGGTATACTTAAAATCTAAATGGAACGATTGTAGCGCATTTGTTTAGTGCATAGTTGTGCATAATGTACCACGTTTAACTCTCGATAACCATTTTGAAAATAGTTTCCCAGTCATTCTACTTCGAAAAGCAGAGGGCATTTTAACGTATTTTCTTGAAATTATCAACGACTTTCATAGGTATCATCAGCAGTATAGTTAAACGGTTTATACACTTAATCAGAATTAAAAGAATTTTTAAAATTCGTTCAGCAATTCCAAAGATATGAAGTCTGTTTAGAAAATAACCGAACATTTTGAACTGCGCGCCAACGAGGTTATTTAGTGATATGCGTTTGGCAGCATTACGTTCCGCATAACCTCCTCTATAACCACATGTTTTTGAATTGTTGATATCTCGTTTAGTTTTCGTGTTATTGTTATTTCAGTGCAACGTGTTTAAGTGTTAGTGGCGATTTTCTGGATGTTGTAGTCGTAAACCCAGCTTTCGTTTCCCGTTATGATCCTTTGCATAAATGTTTCATCATCATTGACTTGTTTAAGGAGTTACCGACAAATGTCCACTCCATTTTCTTTCTGTTCTTCGGTCATCAAACGAGGAACAAATTTTACTGCAACTCGATACATGTTTCAGTCAAAATTTCATGGCATTACCTAGTTGAGATGTTAACCTCTTCTGCAATTTCTCTGATAGTCAATCGGCAATTTGCACGCACCAGATCATTGATTTTCTGAACATGGGAGTCATCAGTTGAAGTCGAAGGCCTTTCTGGTCGATCATCTTTAATTGACTGACGACCATTTTAAAACGTTACGCAATGTTACGAATGTTTTTCATTCGTAACATTGCGTACGATTCAGAGCATCATCTCCGTAAGCTTGTTTCAATTTTGCGTTGCATCGTTGCTCTAGAAATCCGCACATTTCAAAAATCGCCACTAACACTAAACACTTTGCACTCAAATAACAATATCACGAAAGCTAAACGAGATATCAACAATCCAAGAACATGTGGTTACAAAGGAGATTATGCGCAACACAATACTGCCAACCGTATATCACTAAATATCCCTGTTGGCGCGTAATTCTAAATGTTCGGTTATTTTCTGAACAGACCTCGTATAACGATATTTGTGTATGCGGTTAATTCAAAATCCATCTTTTTGGTTTATATTTAACGCATATGTTATCGCTTTTATTATGTACTAGAGAACTGCTGATCCGATTTTCATGTGGTTTTTTCTATCTGTAGTTACATCATCTGGTCAGACTTAAGACTATGTTTTATTGAAATTGGTTCAGTAGTTTCAAAGTTATAATAAGTTATAAATTTGTGCGCGCGGGTAAATCGAAATCCATATTTTCCGTTCATACTTAATGCATTTTCTTGAAATTATCAGCGATAATACGATTTCGTCAGCGGCAAGTTTAGTACATGATTTGTGCACTTTAGAATTACAAGATTTTTTAATATTTTCATTAGTTCCAGAGTTACAATTTTTACTGGGAAAGTATTCTTTGGCCTTTTTGAATCTCTCTTCCATACTTACATGTCTGTTTACACGGTTGTAGATGAGCAAAATGCCAATATTAATATTATAAAACAAAAATAGATTTTCATCAAATTGTCGAATGTTGTCTAGCATTCCGATCTTCTGTAGGCATTTTCATTTACTACATAACAACGAAGCCCTGAAATGTGTGATAATTCACACTCCAATATGTTTATATATTTATATTTAAAAAATAATAAAACACTCGTGTGATTGTTGTGGATCAAGTATCAGTAGGTGAGAACGCGTGTTAAAGTAGCGATGACGTAACAGTTGACGTATGATTTTACCTGCTCAAGACACTGGGCTTATCTTGAATTTCAGAAGAGTAGAGGCCCATTAAGTGTTGTGGTTTAACTATTAGATTTCTTTTTATTTGAAGGGGCTTGTAATGGATACCCTTCCATTTGTTTACACATGTTATTAATATTATTTACTTTTTTATCTGTCTGTTGAGATTTAATTTTTATATTAGCTTAAAAGGGGTAATTTATTTACGATATTGATGTTAGACAGTCGAATTTAAAATTACATATTTTTTTTGTTTTTTCCTTTTCTTGTTTTAGTAAAACAATTCCTTACCGGTTTAGCAGATAATTTATGTAAAGCATTTGATCATATTGTCACGTGGTTATACTAACATATAAGACGAATTTATTTGTGATTTTAAATTTTATTTAAAAACTACGTAAATATTGAATGTATACACTAATTAATAGACAACAATAACACAAACAATAAATACCACTAGTCACTACACTTATACCACCATGCAGTCCAAACTAGTCCAAGTATTTGATTAACTAAATCACTCAGTCACCGTGCTGAATTCCACGAACTCAGAATCTCCACTTGAGTTGAATGCATGAAACTGACTTATTGAAGGCCTTAATTTGACTAAATATTATTAAAGACTCGCTGAGCTTCTCTGTCTGAATACTACTGCCAATGCGGCCTCAGGTACCGTTATTTAGTCAACTTTATTTTCTTCTATAAAAGTTAGGAACATTCGGGTTACTCAATGTTCAAGGTTCGCTGTTCACTTCAAGGCTATGGTATTCTTTGGCTGGGCCGTATTCGTAACAATATAAAGAGTTCTCAGTTTCCTGATGATTAACCTGTTCGTGCATCGAGTTGTCCAAGGAAACTTAACAATTTCAGCAGCGCACATGATTATGGAAAATTTCAGGACCTAAACTATTTAATTTTGTTTAGAATATTTTTGTATTTTGGTTATGTCCAATTTCATTCACTCCCTAGCCACCTTGATATTTCAAATAGATGTATGATATATGTTGGTGCCAAGAGTTTCCGGTCTAACGATGTCCCAGCAATGAAATGAATGAGGAAGGTGTCATTTTTCAATATAATGTCCTTGTACTTCAACATACTACTTACATTTCTAAATTATCAATTCAATACCCATAGAAACATATCCCTAGGTTTCTCTACTAAAACTGGCTACTTCAACTCTTCATCACTGTCTAATTTTCTACCTCGAAATTACTTTTTGAGTTTTGACAAGAGGTAATAATCTTTGGGTGCAGGTTTGGTATATGCTGAGTGATAAAGTTCCTTGAATCCACAATCCTTCATAGCAGCCCTGGCATCGACGACTATGTAAACTGGCGCGTTATCCTGCAGTAGGCAAACACCGCGACTCATCTTGCCGCGCTTCTTATCTTTGATGGCAGCAAGCTGGCGTGGTACTCCCCGTTCAATTCTCTCTTTGTCGATCATAAAGTTTCCTTTGCAATCCCAAAAAATCCACACCATTATCTTCTTAGTTGGCTGGAACATTTTTGTCTTCCTTGGCCGCGTTTCACCCGACCTACGTCTTTTATAGATTCTTTTTTTTGATAAAGGATGGTACAGGACCATAGTTATTTCCACTGTTACGATAAACTCCAGAACTTCCTTCTGATTGTCGCGGTGAAAGGACAAAAACAGCCCACAGCAGGTGACGCATTGTTGTTTTTGTATTGCGGACGGAATTCGTCTAAAATAAATAAGTCTCCAAGCGACTGACATTTATTGGCGGGAGAAACTTTTATATTTGACCACCCGTCGATTGTTATGTCGCCAACCTCATAAGAGTACAGAATTTAGCATACCCCAGTTTGCTTTATTTCTGGCTTAATATTATTTTGGTGGTCAATAACATGATTTTGGTTTGCTGCGATTTATTTATATACACATACTACTATTACTACTACTGACGTCTCCTCTATTATAGATACTACCATGTAATGGGTGTATTCTATACAACTTGTAACGTGTTCCACAAGTAATTCTGTAAGCGTTACGGGTACCTACAGGCAGTTTGTTGATTCTGCGCGCTCCCGTTATATTGACATGTAAATATTAGGGGTGTGCGCAGAATCAAGCAAATGTCTATTGATACCCGTAGCACTTATAGATTGCTTACGGAACACATTACGGGTTGCACAGAATTAACCCATAAAGAAAAATAATTTAAATAATATAGAAACTGTAATTGTAAAGTAATATTATGCTCACATAATCTTTTATCTTACGTTAACTTACAGAGATAAATTAGATGTTCTTGAAATGGTAAAAGCAATTACTTGCACTACTTTTTTCTAGAACACATTTTCTATTTGTGTGAGAAATAATAAAGTATAAAAATGTAAGTGAAAAATAACATGTTTGCGGTAAGTTAACAAGAAGCTGCAATAGCATCGAATGATGATAAATGTACACTATGCGGAAACCATTAGAGTTATTGGCTGTTACCACCAATGGCATTTTGCAACTAACTTCACAACTAAACGGAAATGGTTATGAACTTTGCGAATTGTATTTAATGATGGTTTGTTGTCAACGATGATTACACACGCTGGATTTAAGATGCATTTATCGAGTTTCAGATGCTGTTTTACGTAAAGGGAAATCAGATTTTTTCAATTAACCCCGAGTCACGTAAGAGTATATGTTATAACTTAACATTTTTAGGGTTTAGTACAGTGATGCACAACTTTTTATGTATAAAGGGCCGCATGGAGTTTTGTTTATTGCCCACGTATCATACGCATATGTCGCTATAGGTCTTATAAGTATCGTATTTTATAAATCTTATGCTTTAAATATCATTAGACTATTTTGGAGCTTAAAAGATCTTTATAAGCAAAACTAGCTCTGTGTTTAGCTATTATAGCTTTTGTCTGAAATGTAACTTCCAGTTTTCTTATTTTGATTATGTTTTTTTATTTCTAATTCTTTTGATTTTATTCAATTTTTATTTATTTTATTTCCTGGAACGGCCCCTGAGAAGTGCAGACGGAGCACAGTTTGGGAACCGATGGTGTATATTATCATGTCTCGAAATTAGGAAAAAAACTATCAACATCGAAATTGACAATTTGATAAAAAATTCGTAATCTACAACATTAAATTATTGAATGCGATCCATTTCATAAAAAAAAAAAATCATTGTACATTTCGGAAATCACTTGTTTTTATGTCACAGAATGAATTATGGATGATATCTTGTAACCCGAATGACGAATATCCGCGTACGATGCGTCAAATTGTTGCTACTTAGCGCGCTAATAGCTCACAAATAGGTGCTGCCGGTTAAAATGATTTAATTTCCATAAAAAATACAAGTGCCAATGGCATTCCATTCTTATCAAGTGTATTGATCTTTTTAACTTAAAATTGTTTCCAAAAATATAATAATTTTTATTGTGTATTAATTACTACATTTAACATGATTTTGCAAAATAGAAATTTGAAATAAGTTTGACCGTTCATTTTTAGCTTTATGTTCATGTATATAGATGGCTGTAGCGCTTAATTAGCGTCGTGTGATTTCTACTACAATTTATAGAAGTTGGCACAATATTTTAAGCGGTTTCCCGTTATATAACAACGCTTTTACAATCGTTGGATAAAGCTCGGATAACGCTATTCCCAGTATAAAGTCAAAAAATCACTTTTACAATGTTCGGATAAAGCTTGGATAGGATAAACATCGAAATAAACACCAGAATATCTTATCTGGCCAACGACACTTCAGATAATGGGCAGTATAAGTTATTCCCTTGTTCTGATTGGTGAATATGTATTTATTACCCAGCAACAGTAAAAAAATAAATTGACATATGATAAATGTCACATTATAACGTTTTATTTGAATTTTTATTACAGTTTATATAATTAATATCTTTGAAATTATTTTGCAATGGTCCAATATTAATGCGGTCATCGTTATTTTAGACGTTTGCCATTGCTGATAGTACTAGGCTAGAATAGTACAATATAATGAGTGTTAGTATCAAAAAGATATAATACTTCATGAGTTATATAAAATATTTTCGGACGTTTCGGATACTGCTCAACAATCTGTTTCCGTCTTCAGCGATCACGAGAAGTGATATCTATCACTTCTCGTTAAAAAATACTCTCGTTCTTAACCAATGAAATTTTCATGAGAGAACTGGTTGTTATAATTTTGGCAATCCACCACTGTTCATAACATGTATACGCTTAATCTTATTTCTCGCGTTTTTTGTCCACAGTATGTTAGTGGAATGTAAGCTCCGCGGTAACTAGGGTTTACAGTACATAAATATGAATAACAATCAATGCCACCGCTTGCGGTTGTACATAGTCTGCACCGCACAAGAGCGGTTCATCAAAGGGACGGTATTTGGTATAGATTCTAATAGAATTCTACTAGTAGAGGGTGATCTTACGAAAATTTACACATGGGCGGTACTTGGGCTCGATTCTATTAGAGTGCGGTTTTATGAATATTTGTACGCGAGAGGCTGACACTAAAGCGGCAAATATACCACAGTAAAAGAATCATCTGAATCGAATATTTCGTCATCTCCTAATATTTTCCCAAATATGCTTAAAGATGTTGTTAGTAGTAATGTCAATTTAAAATATGACATTTCTAATATGTCAGTTTATGTGTCAAACAATACCATCTTTATTTTATTTACAATAAAATCATGGATAACTATCCGAGGATAAAAAATGCATTGTAAAAGCGAACGTTGGAATAAACATCGGAATAAACTTATACCTCCGATAGTTATACCGCTACTTATACGAGGTTTGTAAAAGCGGCCCTAACTCGAAAAATAAAATAATAATAAACCGTAATAGTATAACCGTAATCGATCAGATTAATATTTTGAATAATATTGGTATTTTAAGAGCTTCAATAAGTTATATTTTATAGAAATTGTTCAAAAAATCAAAGTAAAAATTAATATCTTACGTATTTTTAAGACGTTAAATAAAAATGTATTTTGTAGCGTATGTTATTAACGTTGTTATTAATTGAATTGAACTAAAATTCTAAGGAATCCGTTACTGATTTCTCAATAGATGCCGTGCTACTCACGACGTTACAGTTTATTTCAAAGTTCACCTTCACCGATTGAATCTTTGATGTTCACAGGTGATTCTTGAAATGTTTATATTAAACATAACTTATACATTAATCCAACTAAGATTTGCACTTTCATCTGTAATTTACGGTCAGGTACACATTTAAATATTTGACAGTTCTTTCTCTGAAAAACTACAGTTTCCTTTCAAATTCAGCAAAAAGTGTTAATTACTTTGACTGATCTGAAGAGATTTCTCATTAATCTGTAAGAGAGATTCCAAAATAGTTGAGTTTATAGGTCTTAAATCATTCTATTAGTTACTTTCAAAATATTATGCCAAGTGAAGTGTAGTAAATCTTCTAATTAAGTAAGTTATTAGGTTTCAGTTTTAGTCAGATTAGCTGCAGTTTTAGAATATTTGGTACATGTCTTATTTAAGTTAAATAAAACATTTATTTTCACTTGAATGCGATATACAAAAATACAACCGTGCAAAGTTAATACTAGCTGGAGTACCCGTACCTAGTACTGTTTTTGAAATGTATATTTTTGCTGTAACATAAATGATAAGTGAGATATTTCAGTTTCAATCAGAACAGAAAATAATCGTTTCTTTATTCTAAACCACTCGTATATATGTTTGATGTTAAGTAAACAATAAATGAGATAATTCATTTATAAGTAGCTCTCCCCATAGTTCCCCAGATATATATGTTTTTAAAAACTGCATTAAACATAGAAGAATAGTTTCAATTCTCATATTCATTTTTGCTGTTAAGTAAATGATAAATGAGATATTTCATCCTTATAAGTAACACTCCCCTTGCCCTATAAATAAGTTTCTTTAATAATTTTCTTTTTTCCCCTAATTTAAAAAATAAAAAAGATATAAGTGTTTCCTCATGTACATTTTTGATGTAAAGTAAATAATTAGTGATATATTTGAAAAGTTTAGCTTTACGATGTAACCCCCGTAACTCTCCAAATATTCATCTAAATCAGGGGTCGGCAACGCGGTGCCCGCGAAGCAATTTCTAAGTGCCCGCCTAACCATGCGAAATTTTATTTCCGAGTCGCTTTTAGTAATAAAAGTACTGTCAAGAAGACTAGAAGTGTTATAGTTTTATAAATAAATATAATTTAATATTCATTAAATTTTATTGTAAAACTAAATTTTAAAACTATTCCCAATATAGACCCAATATGAAAGAAAGCAATAATAAAAATGGTAATAGAAAATTATTGCGATGGAATGCTACCACCCATATATTTGCCAAACATTTTGATACATTATTGGAATAATTTAATACCATATTTGAAGACTTCTACGAATTGGAGGCATTTTTAACATTTTTTTATTAGTCCTTTTTCTGAAAGAGAGGATGATGTGACTAATAAAATCGCAACATATTTCGGTATTTCCAATAAGGAGGACTTAGAATGGGAAGTTATAAATATAACAAATGTCATTGAATTAAAATCACATCGTAACGAAGAAAAATTCTACTTGGTGAATGGGAATAGCAACCCATTTTTGTGAAAATGTGCTCCAAAATTGAAGTCTCTCTGCGCGTCGACATATGCTTGTGAATGTATGTTTTCTAATATGAAATACTTAAAACCAAAATACCGAACAGGCCTCACTGACGCTCATTTGGACCAATACCTGAGAACTGGAAATTCTACTTATGTCCCACATTACAACGAATTGGCCGCGAATTTTCATTATCAAATATCGCATTAATTATCACTTTGATATTATGTATTTTTTTTATGAAAATTAAAATTTTAAATTGCATTAATATTTTTATGTTTAAATTTTATCCCCCCTCCCCCTTGTCCCACGGTGCCCACCGAACTCCCGCATTTCTGACATATGCCCACTTAGTAAAAAAGGTTGGCGCCCCCTGATCTAAATGAAAAAATAATTTCTATGCATTTTTAAAAGATTTATTTTCTCATTTCAAACTATTTTTGGCTTACATGATTTGGCTGTTAAATCAATAATAAGGGAGATACAATATGTATAATAAGACAAACAGGTCTAACCTGATAAGAACATCAAGACCTAATACGCCTAATAATAAAAATTGTTCAGTTAGTGTTTCGTCTTTCAGTAGTGCGATTGTGTAATAATGAGCGCTATTTATGCAAAACATTTGCAGTGGTATTTTTATGTACCCACCCAAAAGAGCCAAAAGTGTCCTTTCCAAGTGCAGCAAAATATATGCACAAGTCAGTAGACTTTGTGAAGTATTGGGTGAAACGTTATAAAATTAATAAAAATGTTGACGATTTACCTAATCGTGGATTAAAAAAAGTGACCACTAAAAAACAAGATATCGTTATTTTTAACGTTTTTAAAAATAACGCTTGGGCCAAAAAAGATTTAGACCGCGATTGGAGTGATGTGGTTTTCTCTGATGAATCTAGTTTTTTCATGAAGTATAAGCTTGGAACAAAAAACGTTCAAAATTTGGATCAGCTAACTTGTCAAATACGGCAGATATGGAGATCACTGGCAAAGTATGCCGAAAAGCTGGTAGAAAGTGTACCGAAAAGATGCCAAGCAATAATTGATAATAATGGAGATGGGACCAATTATTAGGTAGTAGCGTAATAATATTTACAGTAAATTTTTTTATTACTTTTAGTTTTACCCTTTCTCTCTTTCCTTCGCCAAGAATCAACAAGGACGTCTTATTATGCTTATTACCCCCCGTAACTATCCAAATATTAATCTAATTGAAAAAATGCATTCAACAAAAAAGATTTATTTTATTACTATAAACAATTTTGTTGTATATATTTTTCTCTTAAGTCAATAATAATAATAATAATAATAATAATAATAATTTATTTAACTCAGTTGATCAATACATGATATATGAGACGTCAGTAACTTAAAATATAGGTCTAAAATTCTTATAAAAAATTATTATTACAGTCATAAAATCAATAAAAGAAAAGAAAACATTAATTAATAAATTATCACTAGAATATAATAAAATAAAATAAAATGAAATAAAATAAAATAATAAAATAATATAAATAGTCAATAAATTAAAATAAATTGAACTAACTAAAGAGAATTAAATTAATCAATGTTAACTTGTTACACATGTCTGAATTTTAAGATAAAACAATATAATAGAATAAATTATAAAATATACGAATGCAGTAACAGCGAAATGAAATACAACATATATGTATAATTATGATATTAACAATTTTTATTGTTCAAGAGATCATAATTATATATATTGAACAGAATTGTATATTAGAAATCAATGCAAGAAGTACAAATACAATACAGGATATAAATAATAGTACTAATAAGTGTCCACGTATATGAACATAAAAATTTTAGAAATAAACAAATCTAAATAAGTGTGTGATTTTTATAATGTAGATAGAAGCTTGGGAATATTAAATAGAATAGTTAACTTAAAAATTCACTAATCGTATAAAAGCATTTTGAGAGTAAATATTTTTTTAGTTCGAATTTAAATCTGTTAAAAGTTGGCATTTCTTGTAGACTTTGAGGTAGTTTATTATATAATTTTATTGCCATGTATTCAGGACTATTTTCATACAAGGTCAATCGGTGTCGCGGAACTATCAAATATTTACTAGCATGCCGAGTGTCATATGAGTGATGATGTCCTAATAGGTTAAATTGTGTTATGTTTTTAAATGCGTATAATAATGTTTCATAAATATAAACACATGGCAGCGGGAGTATTTTCAAGTCTTGAAAGATTTTTTTACAAGGTGCTCTTCGAGAACTGCCACTTATAATGCGAACTGCAAATTTTTGGAGTTTGAAGATGCGTAACGCAGCCGGAGAGTTGCCCCAACAAATTATGCCATAGGAGAGAACTGAATGAATGTTAGAGAAGTAATAGATTTTACTAGTATTTGTACTTACAATATTTTTGATTTTTCTTAGGCAAAAACACCCCTTCGAAATTTTGGAGCTAATTTGATCAATATGAATTTTCCACTTTAGATTTCTATCAATAATAATACCTAGAAACTTTGTATGTTGAACATAATCTAGCGATTGCACAAGATTATTGATTATTGTATTATCTTCGAAATCATTTGTATTAAAAGTCATTATTGTGTTTTAGCTGTATTTAAAATTAATTTGTTACGTGAAAACCAAGCATTCATTGAAGTTAAACTAGTGTTTGTAGTAGAAATTACTTTATTAAGGGACATATCATTTTGCAAGCACGAAGTATCGTCGGCAAATTGAATAACTAGGCCATTTTCTATATAATCTGGGAAGTCATTAACATACAATAAGTAAAGTAGGGGTCCAAGGACGCTCCCTTGAGGGACCGAGCAAGTTAACGTTTTTAGTTCTGAAAATTTAGTTTTGATTTGAACCATCTGTGATCTGTTATCTAGGTAAGTAGAGATCCAGCTGTGGGCAGGTCCTCTTACTCCTAATTTATTTAATTTTTCCAGTAAAATTTCGTGATTTACACAGCCGAATGCCTTGGAAAGATCTGCGAATATGCCTATAATATTGTTGTTGTTATCTATATTTTTGTATAATGAATTTACACATTTATATACTGCATCTAAAGTTGATAATTTTTTCCTGAAACCAAATTGATTTTTATTTAGGATACTAAATTTTTCTAAGAAAGAATACAATCTGTTGGCGAAACATTTTTCAAGAATTTTAGATAAAACTGAAATGAGAGCAATTGGTCTATAGTTTTCTATATTGTTCTTGCTTCCTTTTTTGAAGACAGGTTTAATTATGGAGGTTTTAAGACAATTTGGAAAAGTGCCTTCTTTGAAAGTTAAGTTAATAAGATGTACTAGCGGATGAACAATATACAATATACTTGACTTTATGATTTTACTATTTATACCGTCTGTACCTGCGGAATTGGTATTTTTAAGATTGGAGACTATATTGAGTATTTCTTTTACATCCGCTGGTTCCAAAAATATTGATTTATCTATAGATGTTTGTTTATTTAAATTTATGTTATTGATTGTAGGTAGTGAATTTGTAAGTTTAATCGGAATATCTAAGAAGTAATTGTTGAAATGATTGGCTATAGATTCAGAATCTTTTATGGACCTATTGTTAATGAATATTTCATTAATATTATTTTTTTTGGTTTTGTTATGTAATTGCATGTCGAAAATGCCCCATATTGTTTTATTTTTATTGTCTGAATTGTGAATTATATCATTGTAATACATTTGTTTTGCTGATTTTATTACTTTTCTGTAAATGTGCTTGTATCGATTATAATATTTTTTAAAATTTGAGTCTAATGATTTGGAAAATTCATACAAAGTTTTTAGGGTTTGTGATGATTTAATTATTCCTCTAGTGATCCATTTAGGTTTGGATGACTGTTTAGGTGATTTTTTAATGATAGGGCAAGAAAGGTTGATATAGTATTTGAAATGTTTTAGAAATAATTCCCAAGCACCATTTACGTTATTTGAGTCACAGGTCAGTACATCCGACCATGATTCACGAGATAACACTAGATTTAAATTTTCAAGATTTAGGCGTGATATAGAGCGAAATGTAATCTTATCTTCAAGTACAGCGATTTTCTCTAAGTTCAGAATAGATATTACCTGTGCATTATGGTCTGATGTACACAAATATGTTGTTTTGGCTTCATAACAAGTAGGTTCTAAATTTGTAAAAATATTGTCAATACAACTTTTTGAATTTTTTGTTATTCTTGTCGGCTCATAAATTGTACGGCTCAGATTAAATAAGTTTATAATATCATTTAGTTGATTTAAATGTTCACAAGATTTGTCATAAAAGTCAATATTAAAATCTCCCAGCACAATAAAATAATGATTTTTATATTTTTTGTCTAACTGTTCTAGAGCTATATGTAGGTTATGAATAAAATTTGAAATATCGCTATTTGGGGATCTATAAATCGTTAAAATAATTAAATGCATTTTATCATTCAGTTTAATTTTTATCCCTACACATTCAAAGTCTTTTTCAATTATTAGGTTTTTTAGTTCTATTAACTCAGTGCAGTTTAATTCTGATTTTATTAAGATGGCAGCACCTCCATTCTTAAAATTATTTCTGCTAAAACAACTTACGACTTTGAACCCCGGTAGGCAAATCATGTCATCGGATTTACGCCAGTGTTCCGTAAAACATACAATATCATAATTATCTTGTGAAAATGCGAGTTCTAAGTGTTCTGCTTTATTGCCAAATGACTGTAAATTTTGATGTATTATGTTAAAGTTGTTTTTATTAAGTTTAAAGTTTTTATCATTGGGTAGTTTAAAATTAGTTACGTGAGGAGAAATATTGTTAAACTGGAGTACTTTAAGATTGGATGTTTTGGGTGGTGGTAAAGTTAAGAGTAGTTTATTTCTAAAAAATCACCTCTATCTTTTTTCATTGCATTGCCTCTTTTCAATATCACCGACAATTTTTTACATATAATTTTTTTTGCATCATTCTTCAGATGCAATCCTTGACGGGTGTAGCTGCGTTGATCTATGTAGAAATTTGTATCAAACAAATAACAATGAGTTTCTTTTTCCACCATATCATACAGGATACTGTTCATATAAAATATGTCACCATTAGCCTTATATGACTCATCATATCGATATGGCACTGAGCATATAGTAAGGTTAGTATTTCTTGTTAAATTTATTAAGTTTTTGTAAGTTTTGCAATGATAAGGGAGATATTTTAAGTTTTTTTTAAACAGTTTTAACCCCGAAACAACCGCCTAGAATAAAAAATTTGAAATGCCTTATAGCCTATGTTCGAATCCTGGTTTTACTCTATCATCGTACCAAATTTCGTAAAAATATGTCCAGCTGTTTTTGCGTGAATCTCGGACAGACAGACAAAAATTGATTGGATATTGTTTTATAATCATCTGAAACATGTATAAACTAAATGAGGCCGAAAAAATAAAAAGAGGTATAGCCCCAAGTTTATTAATATAGATATATTATTCTATATGACCTATTGTTTATTCTGTACCCTGTATCTGCGAATTTTCAATGTTTTCTTCTTTATTTCTTTGATGTGTTTATTATACATACAATTTTTTTAATATAAATAGTGTATTATTTATTAAGTTTATCAGAAGTCTTATTTCTTTGTCATATATTTGAAACGGTGGTTTGTTAATTATAATGAATATAATTATTATAAATAAGAATAATTAACACATTGTAGTATGCGCGAATCGTAAAATAGAAAGTAATAAAGAGAATTTTTTACATCAATTTATTTAACTGAATTACCGTTTCAAGTTAAGGCAGAACTTGTTTGATAACTGTAAATATTAAGTAAGCAAAACATTCCCATGTTATACTACAGTATTTTAGGCTACTAAGGTTAGGTACATTAAATATTTATAGCCATATATAATTTTATAGTGATTGGAATAGTGCGGAAACTCAATGCTATGCTTGACTTCGAATACTAGTTCTTATAAAACGCACCACACTACGTTGACAAGGTTTGATAAAAATAAAAGTATCGAATCTATATAAGAAATCTAAATTAAATTAGTTCTCTTTTAAATAGTCTTCTACAGGAACTACATATCATTGCTAACGGTTTTTCCACTTCTGAAAGTCTTCTGCTACGAGCAATATAATTCCGAGTCATCAGATGTGGCCAATTCCTGTGAAGATAATCGCTGAGAAATGAGAATTTCTTTGGATTTCAGCGAGCTACCCAGTCATAAGGATAAAGGAAGTTTGAGGCGTTGTGATGCAGTATCGATGAACTCATTTTTTTGAGTTGTTTTTTCCACACTAACTCCTTTGGTGCTGTAAGATTATCTATATCAGTGTCTGTCGGTATCAGGACACTAACCCCCGGGACACTAACCCCCGGGACACTAACCCCCGGGACACTAACCCCCGGGACATTAACCCCCGTCAATAACCCCCGGGACATTACCCCCCATGTCAATAACCCCCGTGCCATTAACCCCCTGGACAATAACCCCCGTGCCATTTACCCCCGGACATTAACCCCCGTCAACAACTCCCGTGCCATTAACCCCCCGTACCAATAACCCCCGGGCCATTAACCACCGGGTTTCTAATGATGTAAACTATTCAATAAAGAGTGTTTTTATTGAGAGGTATTATTGAGAGTTTATGCAATAGTGTAAACTAGGGGCCTCAGCTCGGCTACGCCGGGCTTCTCCCCCTACGTTGACAAAACTCGTCGCTTCGCGACTCGTTTTATTATAATAAGGCATTTTGCCTCACTTGTCGATTATACAACTCTTCGACTCGTTTTTTGCCTGTCACGTGAAACAAATAATAAAATTGTCTCCACTGCCCGGGAGCGAACCCTAGTTCGCTGCATAGCAAGCGAGCAAGAAAACCATTAGAATAGGATACCCCTTTTAGTATAGTGTATTACATAACTATAACTTTTGTACATCGTCAACAAAAAAACACAAAAAATGCTTTATTTTCCGAAAACATAATCTGATCAAAAATTCCTGTTGTACTATTCCGGTTCACAACAATGTACATTACTTAGATTTTTTTCAGATTTTTAGTTGAAACCATCTGGCCTACAAGGTGTGGGACAAAATTTGTTTTGCACTATTTTGGCAAAAATCGCATCAAAATAATTAATTTTGCAAAAATAAATTTGATACCCTACTCAGAATTTAAAAAAAAATATGTTTTTTTTCGCTGAGCACATATTTGTTTATATTTTTATGGGGATATGTTTTTTTAGATGTTTTAGTATTTTTCCTATGTGCGGGTCAAAGAGTTGTATAAGCGTGCCAAATTTCAACTCTCTAGGTTTAGCCGTTTGGCTAGAATATTTACCGTAAGGTGTTACGGTTACTACAGAATTCTTCTCGAGCTTGTTGCGTCGGCTGCGTAAAGCAATACGTAGAAAGCGGCAAGATATATGGAAGGAAAATTCATGGAAATTGCACCATGATAACGCACCAGCTCATACTTCTTTGCTGGTTCGAGATATTCCATCCCAAAATAGCACAATATTCACCAGTTATGGCCTTATGTGAATTTTCTCTTGCCAAAGATGAAGAAAACAATGAAAGGACATCGTTTTACGGCCATTGAAGGAATAAAAGCAAAATCGCTGGAGGAGCTGAACGCTATAACAACATCTGCGTTTCAAAAGTGATCTGAAGACTGGAAAAAAACGGTGGCATAACTGCATTATATCTTATGGGGACTATTTTAAAGAGGATAATATAAAAATTGATGAATAAATATTGTTTCGTAAATTAAAAAATTGTATAAACTTTTTGATCACACCTCATATATAATGCTAGTCCAGATATTTTTGCTCGAATTGTCTTAAAATTATTATCATCGTCAGAAAGTTAGATTATTCCTTCAATCAGTGATGACAAGTTTAACGAACTCTACAATAATAAAAATTACACATTTACAATAATAAATATTATTTGCAATAAAAACACAATGACATTCACAAGTGATAGTATATAATTCATACAACAATATCTCTATTCGTTTTCTATCACTTGTCACATAAGTTTGAAAAATTTTTAAACAAGAGACATGCACACACACATACCGCAGTGAAATGGTGAAAGTAAAAGTAATAATTCATATTAAATACTTTATTATAATACCGCGGATGAGCAGTAAACTTTCCACTCAACCGTATCGCACTGTTTATCTAGCCATACCTTAGCATACGTCAGCAATTATTTATTATTAACACCTGCTTTAATAATGACTATTATTAGAAAAATTTACACCTGATTTCTAAAAGATTACCACTTGTCAAAATAAGTGAGGCTCATCGTATTTTAGATACGAATTTCTAAAAAATTACTGCGTTTGTTGCGGAAGGGGCCCTCGGAAAAGGTCCTTAGGTCCCAACCTCACACAGACCACGGACTAGCTCAGGAGCGGGGTCGTGATGCCTGATCTCGGCTTGAAGAGCCGCGACGTAACTAAACGGTCTCTGAAAATGAACGTGGTGAAGGGAGATGATGATGATGATAATGATACACAAAAATATGGTTTTATGGATTTATTTAACAAAGAATAGAATTAGTAGTAATAACAGATAACAACATGTAACATAACAATGAAACATAGAAAGACTAGATAAATAAACAAGTTATAGTAGCGCGACGCTTTCTCGTGAGGCAAGAAAGGCATCGGAATGGAAAGGATGTGAGACTTAAGGATTAGAAGGATTTGAGGAGACGACGGGCGTCGTTCCTGGCGGCGGCGTCGTCATGGCGGCGAGCGTCGGCGTCGATGGGTTACTCGACATCTGCGAGAAACGTTGGTTGAGACGCACTCGTTGAGCGAAGAGTGGTCGGTGATGGAAGCATTCACAGATGGTGAATGGTTCCGCGTTGGTTGGAACGCACTTGTTGAACGGCAAGTGGTTTCGTGTTTGTTGAGTGGTTGAGAACCACTGGTGCAGAAGCGATTGGTTTCGCAATGGTTGAGCGGTTGAGAACCACTGTTGTAAAGAGAAGCGAGAGGTTCGCAATGGTTATGCGGTTGAGAACCACTGGTGTGACGAAACTGAAGGTTTCGTGATGGATGAGTGGTTGGGAACCACTGGCGAAACGCACAGCAGAAAGCGTGGGTTTCGCGATGCCGGCGCGGTTGAAAACCACCGACGAAACGCACAGCAGAAAGCGTGGGTTTCGTGGTGATGGGACGGTTGAGAACCACTGACGAAACGCACAACAGAAAGCGTGGGTTTCGCGATGGAACTGACGGCTGAAAACCACCGCAGAAAGCGTGATTTCAGTGTGATGTGACGATTGAAAAACACACAACAGAAAGCGTGAGTTTTTCAATAAAGCGATGATTTTACTTGGAGATGTTTTTTAACGGAAAGATGAGATTTGACCGCTAGAGATGATTTTGTTTCGAAGGGTGAATTTTAACTGAGAGAGATTGTAAAAATGACCCTTTTTTATACAAAGTTTGGTGATGGAATGCGGTTTATGACTCTAAGGGTTGTTTGTGATTGGTTGGGGCTGTTTAAAAACTAAGGACGTGAATTATTCTAATCGTATCGCGAATAATTTAGATTCGCGGTTATCACAAAATTGCTGAAGTCTCACGGTATCCGGCGATGCATAATATGAAATAAGAAACTCGTGAGTGACGCGCGAAGTGACTCGTAACTCGGAGGCTTGCATCGGCAACACGTTGATATCAGGAAATCCTGATTTGAAACGCACTTTAATTATTAAATTACACACCTTATCTTAAAGTTTTGTTAAGATTAAGATATTTGTGAGAAAAGTTTTATGCTTTTGTGAAAATTAAGACGCATTTCTTGTAGAATGTTCGATTTGTCAGGTGTTCAACTGAGTTTAAGTTCTTTTTCCAGTCCACCATTTATATAAGAAAATTTGAGGTGGCCCTCTTCTTCCTAAATAAGAGATCTCTAATCTCTCTATCTAAAGCTCTAAGATTTATCCAGTTCTTTGGCTTCATTCAGAACAGATCGTTTCCATACCAAGAGACCATTTAAACCCACCAAAAACTGATGCGATGTGAGGATATCAATAGATCCAAATCCACATTTATTTTGATTTTCGATTTTAATCATGTCAAACAATAGAAGAAACATTTGAACGAATTTGTTAAATTAATGCACGTTAAATTAATTTGAAACTGTACAAAAGTGGGAAAAAGAATATAGGTCGCCCTCCGAAGCGTTGGTCACACATCAAGAAAGCAGTTGGCACAGATTGGCTCCTAACAAGTAGCAAGGGGGGTGGGGGATGAGAGGATATCCAGTACTGAAATACGAACGTCTAAATAAAAAGAATAGGATAAAAATAATTATCATGGTACTTAAGTATTTAATTTTCGCAGTCTCTCTATTTGGTTTAGTTAGGGCTAAAGATTCGACTTGGTATTTTCTTGGCAGTACTACGTCTTTCTAGTTTTGCTGTTTCATGTTTTGGAACCATACATAAGTATGAAGCTTACTATATGTAGTTTGGTAGAACCTGATCTTGGTGAAGGAACTGTAGACAAAATAATATGAATTAGTTGATTGAGTTCTTTCTTTTATTTATTACTGATGCATGAAAACACTGTCTGTCTAAGCAAACAAAAACCCTGAGTGGGTGGGTATGACGCTGTCATCGTTTTGCAAGTACATTCAACTTCATAAATAATTACATATATTAAGAAAACGTTAATAGTTCAAATTAAACTTGATAAAAACTTTAATGATTCGTTAAAGTATAAAGAATTATTTATATTTCTATCGGTTTCAAAGAAATTTCATATCACACAAGGTCTTCGTTGTGAAAGTATACTGATAATTTTAAACGTCTCATTTTACAATAAAACAATGACGGTGAAAAACAAAGGACCAATTAAAACAATTATTATTAATTAAGTTTTAAATACCGCACTTCACACGTGAAACTTCAATTTATATTATTATTTTTTACAATATTTGACAGTTACTATTTAATAACCCTTATAGAGATGAGTGTTACATGGTGTTAATATAGTGGTAACAAGGTTTTATGTGAATGTTATCAAGCTAATATATAACAGAACAATGTAAAATTTAAATTGACTAATAATTTGTTGCTTTTATTGTTAAAACTAGAATTCAACATCAGAAATGAAAAATGAGATTTTTCGCACAAGAATTAGTAGGTATCGTAAGAAAAGATAGGCCTTAGAGATTCCGAATTCTAAATATTTGGGACAATTTTGGTACCCAAATGTTGAATGTATGGCAAGGTAACAAGACCACAAACCAGAAGACGAGGCAATTCTAGCAAATTGTGGGGAGCTGATCTTGTATAAAAATGAAATATTCATCAATTTTACTTACTCTGTAGATCCTTTAAACCCAAGGTCTCACACATAATGAGTTCAAAATCCGCGAGTGGATTCGGATATGAACTCCCCGGGTTCGCTGACTGGTTGCAATGATTCTTAGGATGGATTTAAGGGTTGTTGAATTAAAGTCGACATTTAAACTAATCTGCACTTATTACGAAAACGGTTTACTATTTACATTATTATACACTTTAGACTTACAATTATATTGTTTACAGCTAATCCAAATTTGAGACAAATATTCACAAACCTGAGAGGTTCTGTTACACTATACGAAGTACTCATTTGTCCTCCAGACAACAAAATCCTCATTACCATCTCCGAAAACCAAATAGCTCTCATCTTTTTTTTAATGAATACGTTATCCATGTCTTTAGCTGGACACTACACTATATACGCATACACATACGGTCACTGCAACTTACATACAGAATTACTTATTAATTTAACTGGACTCGACTGAATATTCTAAAAAATGCGTTTAACACATGATAGACAAAATCTGACTTTCTTAAACTTGTGTTAAACTCAAGACCAGTGGCGCATCCAGGGGGGGGGGGCTTCAAGAAGGATGGAAATACCAAATTTTTTAAACTTTTTTAGCATTATGATCTTAGGTATATAAATATATGGATTTAAAAGTAGAGATGAGGACCTTTTTTTCTTTAGCTCATCACTTTTTTCACTTGTAAAATACCTTTTTGTTTTTTTGTCATCGAAGCAAGGAGCTTTTTTTATATTTTCACTTTTTTTTGTCTTCCCCCCCCCCCCAAACTTTCTGGGTGCGCCATTGCTCATGACTGTTACAAGTGAACTACCCAGAGGGACTTGCTTCGCCCAACTAAAAAAAAAGTAATGTTACACCCCGTGACCGTAGCCATCTGGTCCATTTCAAAACTGATTCGACATATATAGCTAATAATTTAGATAGTTATTTCATCAGAAAAATAAACCAAAACAAATATTTATAAGTTCAAGACAGAGATCAGTTATTTTCTACGTATGGTCCGAATACATCTAATCTAATAATTAGACATTTTTGTGAACTACTATAGAATTTACGACGCCCTTTCCTTATTAAGATCCATAGGGTTCAAGTTACATTAATAAACATGTCTGCCCTTTACTTTAAGTGCTCTTTCTAAGAAATAGATTACGTTTTGTATAATTTTATTGAATTTAATTATGAAATTTTATGCACCAAAACTACCTCCATTTCAAGCTAATAATTCCTTCATAACAATTCATTCTAGCTCGTTGTTCTTGTTCAAATACTTCCATAATGGCAGAACGTACGAACAGGGATAAAACTGAAATTTATCGATTCGTGGAACGCCGATATCATAACGCTGAATAGCGCTACGCTAAATGAAAAATTCCAAATAGTTCCGAGGAATAACTAATACTACAAATTCAGTTTTACTACAACGCGTAGAATTATCATTATTTTAAACCTAAGCAAAAATATTATACATATTTTCCTCATTCTTTAGAACGTTTGTCACCTGTAGAGTAGTTACAAAAATGTCTATTGAACAATGTAAGTAAATGGTTAACTGTACATGTTAAGTAGCTGTAAGTTTGCTTATGAAAACAGATGTCACATTGCATGCAAAAGATTTGTAATATGATAGTTGTTCATGTCGAGTTGTGTGGAGGTAACGTATTTGCAACAAACAGTTATTTGCTACGACAGAAGGCGTGACCACTTTCAAATCAACCAAAAGTAAAGAAACTGATTGATAACCAACCATAATAATTAATGACGAACTTCTTTCTGTGATGGATTTCTATCGAGTCTTTTCAGTAGATATTCTTTAACTAGTTTCGGAAAAGAATATTATTAGGTAGGATGAAATGGAATACACGAATCGAGGCGAGAAACTTCTGGGGATAAGAAGGCTAGGGATGATAATCTTGTTCATTATGGTATCTTAACTCCTTCTTGTTTGTACTGGTACTACTTTTTACCACCCTTAAGAACTGCACTATCCAAGAAGAGGGACAATATATCGTTAGCTTGCATCTAAAACATCGGATGTACAAATAACCATTTATGCAGGAGAGCCTAAAAACTATTAGCACTACTGATTAATTATAAGATAAATATAATCTCTTGTTGGCAGCAAAAACAATGTAATTTATTTGAATTAAATTTAAATTGGTTTATTATTTACGAGACTTATGTTTTCGAGGCACTGAAGGCGATTTATTTAACTAAAGGACCCTCAAACTTCGAAATTTTACCAATATGTGGCACTAACGTTAAATCTGAAAATATAAAAATTTTAGTTGGAGAAGTAAACCAATGATATTAAGATATATTGTACAGTATTTCTTACGTGAATAAACTTGATCCAGGACGACTTAGGATTAATTAAAATACGACATTGTAAAGTCGGCGAAAACAGTGAACCAGAAGAATTAACGAATAATCTAAACAGGGTTTTTACGAACCTGAAAATCCGGGATTTCTCAGGGGTTGTTTTACTCAAATCAGGTTGAAAATCAAAGATACGTATGAATTTTAAATCAAATTTTGAATTTCACAATTTCATGGAGCGCCAGATTTAGACTTTACCCTGAGTTCAGATTTTTTTTCGCAGGGCCCTGCGTTTTGGGCTTGAATTCAACTCGAAAAATAAAATGCTATTTGCATTTTTTTCATTTTTTAAAATGTTTACCGATCAGCAAGTGATATTATTTATTATATCGTGGGCTAAATGCGAAAAGTGACCAAGTCAAATATTAACAAAATTGAGTAAATCCCATTACAAGTTCAAGTGCTTCCCAAAAGTAAAGTAACTCTCTAGGACTGAAACAGTACTTTTTATTAGTGTCTTTAAAGCAAATACGATATAAAAAGAAAAATATGCCCTATTTTGTTTTATTTTAACCGTAAAATAGTTCTATTTGCTGTCGAATAATACATGTTATGCTATTTGGTCAAAAGTTAAAAACAGTAAAACAGCTCACATGTAACTTACTTAAAATAAATAAGTATGAAAGAAAAAAGTTTCCTGATTCAGTTTCTGAAGTCGCTTTTCGGGAATAGCGTTCATCTACAGTGTATTGATGTTAAGTGAATTGTACCATCGATGGTATTCTGGAGGTATCACACCAATGTTACAAAATTTGCTTGAATTGTTTGAATAAACAATAAAAATTATCTCCTTACTCTTACGAGTCCTTTATATAAATTTGTTAATTCTGTAGGTATAGTCTTATTTAAAATATTCCAGTTAAATTCTTAAAGGTTTGAGTTTTTCCTATTATCACATATTTTGCATTGACTTGGTCAAAATATCCCAAAATCGTAAAATTTTGACTTGGTCACTTTTCACAGCAAGCCCACGATACACGTGAACACACAGAGGTTTTTAAGAAGATATACAGATCAATTCTGTAAAAAATTACTGTGTAGTAACTTTACTACAAGGTAAAATATTATAAAAAGTATAATGACTTTCATTCATGATAGTAACTGACCTTGCTCATAGTGACAAATTTAGTTACTAAAATCATAGTAACTGAGTTACAGAATTGGTCTGAGTGTGTGATTCTGATATAATCTGTAGCTGTTACAATGAATAAATATTTATTATATTAAAATAATAATAACATTTTTCTGCGTTGCGAAAAAATGATTAAATTTTATAAAAAAATAACCTGGAAACTCAACCTGGAATTTGTACTGGACACTGCCAGAGGATACATAACATAAAGTCTTTAATTTTTAATACCATTAGTGAATCTGTTAAACATTATATTATATCACAGCAACACGGCTTTCATCAGGGACGGTCTGTTGAAACTAACCTCATGATTTACTCTCAATATTTACTGGATCATTTAGATCACAGGCTCCAAGTGGATTCCATATATACCGACTTTAGTAAGGCCTTTGACAAAATAGATCACAATATTTTGATAAATAAATTATTAAAATTTGGCATACATGGTAATTTGCTGAGATGGTTCATATCTTACATAAGTAATAGAAACCAGGCTATAAAAATTAATAATTTCATATCGCGTTTTGTTAATGTTACTTCCGGGGTACCGCAGGGTTCTCATCTAGGCCCTTTACTTCTGTCTTTATTAATGATGTTGTCGCTGCTGTAAAGCATAGTAACATATTACTTTTTGCAAACGATATAAAAATTTATTCGAAAATTAGCAAATCGCGGGATTATTATCTACTGCAATTAGATCTAAATAACTTTTACTCGTACTGTTTAAAAAATAAACTCTTCTTAAATTATAAAAAATGTCAAGTTATAACTTTTCGCAAAATAAAAATTCCTATCAATTTCAATATAGTTTAGTCACAATTTACAAAGAACCAATGTTATTAAGGATCTCGGCATATTTTTAGACTCAAAATTAACATTTGAATATCACTTTAATTATATTTGTGGTAAAGCTTGGAGAATGCTAGGTTTCATTATAAGGGCAAGAAAAAAATTTCATTCCTCATTATCAGTGAAATCTTTATATCAGGCTTACGCCTTTAGTTTATTAAATTTTGGGTGAGTTATATGGAATCCTTCTTACAATAAATATGTTTTATGTCTTGAAAAAATCCAGAAAAAGGCAGTACGTTACATTGTTTCAAAATCGGATACACTATCTAATAATGAGAGTTACCAGCATCTTTGTCTAGAATTAAATATTTTACCGTTGCAGGAACGAAGAGCTCTTTCTGACATGATATTTCTTTATAAAATTGTAAACAATATTATTGACTGCAATTAACTTGTTGCACCAGAATTACGCTAGCACTAATTCTTTTATCAATTCTCCCATTGTCAGACTTTCTTCGACATATAATAATATTTTTGGACACATTGATTTATTTAATAATTCTCTTCATAAATTTAGAGCAATGTGTAAACTTTTGTTAAATAATCAGTTAGTATAAATTACAAATCATTATAAAATAATTGTTAAATTTATTACATTTTGAACTGTACTGATTTTGTTGTAAATATTTTTGTAAAAATTTAGTAGACACTTCGCTGGGTTCGTCCCGTTTGTGTTCCCAGGGTAAATAAATAAATAAATAAATTTCAAAAGTTACGTAAATTGCAAAAAAAAAACAGTTTTGATTTTTATTCCAGAAAATTAGAAATCACATCAATTCTGCCATCTGTTGCAGAACGACTAAAAACCAAAAGTAAATAAACGCCACCAGCAGATGATTTCCAATCACCTGCTACTGAGTGAAAATCTTAATTAGCTCTTGGGCTAATTTCGTCATGTATGTATCATTTGCATAATGCATTTTATGTCTTCAAAAATAAATAATAAAAAAGTCACAGTAGCATTACAACCATTAGACACAATTTTTAAAGGGCATGGGTTGTATAAGTATATGTAAGATGATTCATGTGATTGTTAAAATGTCCAGGTTATGATTTTTCTTCTTGTATAACGTAATCTTAACTGATTTAGAATTTTTGAGTATTTAGGGGTTGGAGTCGATGTAGGGTATTTTGATAACCGACCAAATAACATGGATGTTGATGAAGATAACCTTTTTAATTTCGGATGTTTCGTTCATAATTTCGTCAGATTTGGTACAGCTATTCACGGCCTTTATGACAGGGCACAAGATGGCAAGAGTGTATTAAAATATCTTGTTCAGTATTTATTTATTTTATCAAGTGGTGGTGCAGTTCGAACCACTTCACGGATTTATATTTAATGCAGAAAAATTGTTTCTTTTACTATTTTCTTAAGTTATTATGCAAAACTCATAATTATTGAGATATTTTGTTTTGCTGGTAGTGCTGATAGGCATGTAGGTGCATATAAGCATATCGAATTGACAATCACCATGCGCAGAATCCATGAATGTCTCGTCAAACATATAAATTTTCATGTTAATAACATAGAAAAC
This sequence comes from Liopterus haemorrhoidalis, assembly GCA_963971575.1. Classification (NCBI taxonomy): domain Eukaryota; kingdom Metazoa; phylum Arthropoda; class Insecta; order Coleoptera; family Dytiscidae; genus Liopterus; species Liopterus haemorrhoidalis. The sequence continues at coordinate 208,584,213 of OZ020611.1, forward strand.
AGTTTATAATTCCCAACGATTCCTTGAAATTTCAATACAAATTACAGTACTTCTCAGTTATGATGCAGTTAAAGGCAATGAGCCTAGAATTGATCTTGATCTTCGTAGTCTGTATGTTCAACTTGTGCTAAAAGTAGTTATTTAAAAGTATTTACAAGGATGTATTTAGTTAATGTATTCAAGGAGAGATGGTACTAGTTCGCAAGTTGATTACCAAGTCAAGTAGTCGACACCTTGTTTGCTCACTGCCTCCCATATTGGGTGCAGATAATGGTTTGCATTCCCCGAAGTCTGGCGCTTGAAGGACGCCGAGTACGACCGTCCAGAGAATTTCGATTTTTCTATCAAAGTTACCTCAGAAAAATTCACTCTCTATCGTATGTGGACAAGTGAACACTACACTCGGAATTGACAACTGCATAAAACAAATGAACGCTTGGTATTTCGTACCTGAATGATTTATAATTGCTGCGTTAAACTGACAGGCCTTTCAGATTATTAGTGATTGGACAATAGTGCAGAATATATTAACTAATCGAGTGCTTTGTTCCTTCGGATTGTAAGAAGTCGTATAACCGAACTAATAAATATAACTATGATGTATGTATGCAGTTTCATATTAAGTAGAAAATAGTCAACAATAGTATTCTTACCTAAAGACATAAACATGTTTTGTCACATATGATCTTGCTGGTAAGTCCATAATAAGGGAAATATATGTAGATTTTAGTTTTAGGGTGCCTCCCCTACACGTAACTCCCAAAATACATATCTAATTGGCCAACGGAGTGGCCGAGCTCGTTAAATTGTGCAGTTCTGAGTGGTGAAAACAGTCTGAATTGTGAGGTTCCTGGTTCGATTCCCCGTTGGTGATATTATTCGGGCGAGAATAATATGTTAACATTGCTCCCACTTTCACCCCCACAATAATTCACCCCTCATCCAGGTGTAGCAGCTCGCCCCCTGGCATCGGCGAATAGCCTCCTTGCAGAAATAGGCCGATGTAAAATAATTAAATAAAAATAAACATCTAATTGAAAAAATTCATTGAACAAAAAATATTTGTATGAAACGTGTAGAAATCAAATTTGAGGCCGAAAAAAATTTTTTTTTTAAATGATGTAACCTTCAATTTTATTAATAAATATGATAGGTATGAAGTAAGTATTAGTTTCTAAAACAATTTTAAAAAGCTGGCAAGCTAACATTTCATCTACTTTTGAGCCTTTTTGTGGACTGTCATTTTTACCTTTTTGCAGCAAATGTCTGAATTTTTGACCGAAACTCAAAAGTTATCATATATTTTTGATCTAAGACATAGGTTTAAAGTAAGTATTAGTTTATATAGTTTTAAAAAGAGGGCAGGCAAACATTTCATCTGCTATGAGCCTTTTTGTAGACTGTCATTTTTACTTTTTTGCTGCAAATGTCAGAATTTGAGACCGAAACTCAAAAGTGACCATATATTTGTGATCTAAAGACTAAAAATTAAAAATTTACTAATTTTCCAACAAAATTATGTTTTTTTATCCTAAACTTTTGAAATTTTGGTCAAAACATTTTTTAACTCAGATTTTATCTAATATACAGTTTTAAGCTAATTTTGGGGTGAGGATTACAAAAAATATTTTTAAAAATATCATGCTTTTCTAGTTTATGAGTTAGTACCGATTTGGATCAGTTTTTTGCCTATAATTCCAAAACTTTTGCCCAAACTTCAAAATGGACCAAATTTTGTTGATCTCTGACCCAAAATACATATTTGTACCAATTTTCAATAATATCGCAGACAACAATTTTTTACTTAAAAAACACGATTTTTTTAAGGCCTACCCCTTACTATTTTTTCGATTTTTGACATTTTCAAGGGTTTTGGCTTACTGCGCATACAAAACTTAGTAGAATTTAAAAAAAAAATCAAACCGCGGATTTGTATCCAATTTTTTTAGACTAAGTAAATTTTAACCGCAGGTCACTATCTAACCGTTTTTGAGTTGTGCGGTTTTTTAGTTTACAATTTTCACAAATAATATAAATTACTCAATCTCACGCGATTGTAGAATGCTGGAGATGGGATTGGATATATACAGATTGATGGACTTACCTAGTGGTTGAAATGTCACGTAGCAAAGGGCCCTTTGAGATGCTGGAGTCTTCGTAATACACCACGTCTGGAATGAAGAGTTTGGACACACAGCCACGATCGATGTGAATGCATGCGTAAAATGCTTTCACAACAACTAAGCAGAGTGAACGAAAAGATATAGAACAAGACAAATTCTACCTCTGCTTAAAGACGCACGATACTATGAGCTCAGATGATGAGGAGACCGAAATGAGCGACTAAAATACACTAAGACGAATGTATATAACATACATTCGTGAACTGCAACAATGCAGGTAACCTGAACGCCGGTCGCGTACATGTAGAACTGAGTATAAAAATTAACACGACTCAGATGGTTGGAATGTCATTCGGTAACTAAACTAAAAATAATATTGGACTGAGAACCCTCATATAAATATTAATAATTCGTGCGGCTGACGCGAACACCCTCTATTGAATAGAAAGTTTTTTTTATTGAATGAAAGTTTTTGAGATGCCTTATAGCTTATGTTCGAATCCTCATTTCACTCTATCATCATACCAAATTACCGTTTATGCGTGAATCTCGTACAAAAAAAAATTGATTTAATTGTGTAGATATTGTCTTATAATCACCTGAAACGTGCAGAAACTAAATATGAGGCCGAACAAAAAAAAAAAGGACAGATATAGCCTCCAATTATATTAATATCGTGGTAACGTCAGGTACCAAGTAAATTTAGATATCTTGCTTAGGTGCGGATTCTGCTGTACAAAGAGTGAGTCTCATCGTCAGAGGAACCTAATAGAGAAGGTATAACGCGAATTTTACGTAGCCTTAGGCAATGTTTCTCAACCAAAAACGCACCGCGGTCCAGTAAAATATATAATTTTCTAACGCAGACCACTAATAATAATTGTTGGTTCATTTTTTGCAAGAAAACCTATACATTTAATGTGCTACTAAATACATTTATTTAGTTTGTTATCACAGAAATATCACAGAATATCACAGAAAATTTACAGATAATAAACAAATAATAAATTATTTACATGGAAAATGTACATAAAAAATAACAAGAAAAACTGCAAAAAACACATACAAAAACTTTCGGGGACCACTAAAATTTTTCTGCAGACCACCTGTTGAGAAACACTAAGAAGTACTCATGTGTAGGGTAGGATTTTGGTTAAATAACAAAAAAAGATGACGCTACGCCGTCAGCGCGCCGTCATTTGCGACGGCGTTGCGTTTGCGCCGTTGAGAATTTTCGCCTGCACACAATGCAATAATTTTTAACGCCGTCAAGTGTCACGTGACAACCTATATCTGTGTTTATACGTGCGCTTTCTTTTATTAAAAGTATAATGGATGATGAAGACTTGTGTGTGATGTTATTTATGTTGTATGCAAGTTATTTATACATACAAACACTTTACCATTCAGTAAAAACTGAGATTAGGTGCGTCAACATTCAACGGCGTCAAAAGTTGGAAGTTGACGAACATTTAGTATCAACGGCGTTCGAACGCCGTAGGACGTTGTCCATTCTGTGCACTTGCGTACGACAGCTTGGTTTTAACTTTCTTCTGACAGATAGCGCCGTACGAACGCCGTCAACTCGTTGCATTCTGTTCGCCACTTAAAAATGATTTTCTTGTGTGGTCCCAGTGGTTATCTCGTGGAACCACCGCTTTATTCCTATATTTCTCAAAAAATTTAGTAATAAATTCTTTAATATTATTTTTATGATATTTTAACTTAATAAAATGAATGATTTTTTTCTATACATTATTCTGGGCATTAAGGGTTAAATATTTCCCGCTAAACAGCCTGTATATTACAGTTCCCTCAAAATCAGACGTATGCTGATATAAATCTCACCCCAGCATGATCAGATTATTGTATGTTTCCTGTTCCATCTAACACAGCTTGACCTCTGCTTTGGCAGCTACCGGTGAGACTTGGTTCTTTGTTCCGAACCGCGCGTACTCACGTAAATATGAGAGTAGTGCGGCCAACAGCTCCAGCCAACCCTATAACCGGCTGTGACAATTGTGTGGATAACTGACAACATATGGATATAACGGATAGCACATCAACTGAAAATATGAATAAGACGTGAATGTTTTGTTTAAACAACCTTGCGGTTAAGACATTTACATGAGGCAATATCACTGTTTGTATAGAATCAGTTGTTTAATTAAGATCAAATATTGTGTACAAGTATTCTAATAAGAATTAATTTATTTATTCTTCGATATGTTAATACGTTTTTAAAATTCTTAAACAAATTTATATCAAATATAAATAGAGGATGTTGAAACTCGGCACCATGGCTTTCTCAGTTATTAGCAGAGCTATGATTATGAATAAATGAACAAACTTGTAATATTTTTTACGCAGATGACGATAGTGAAAACACTAAAACAATCAGATTTCCGAGTTATTCGCAAAAACATATTATTTTTTGTTTGTATCATCGTGTTTCACAGTAATGTGCATTATATGAATATTTCCAGATGTTTAGACCAACTTGTCTGAGTTATATGGTGTAGGAAAAATTTAATTTGGTCAAATTTTTGAAAAAAATAGCGTCCAAATAGAGTTTTAAAAATCTAATTTAAATGAATCTAAACATCTAACTGCTGGGCAAAGGTCTGTCCTGGTGTCTTCCACTTTTCATGATCCATTGATGTAGTGACAACCACACCAAGCCACGTATTTGTCCAAAGAGGTCAAGTCGTCTCTCCATCTCGTCTTATGGCACTCTGTTTCTTTGTGGTCCATCGTAGTCAATTCGATACATCTCTTACTCTGTCGATTATCTTTGGTCCTTCTGTTTTAGCAATCTTTACTACATATTTAATTTGTTTATATGCTATTACGTTTTTCTTTTTCTTGGTTTTCCGGAGATGAACAACATTTTTCTTTTTATGGGTCTATGCTTATGAAACTCTAAAAATTAAGATTGTGTACCTCAAGGGTAGGGTAAAAGGATCATTGAGCCTGCTCAATATCTTTTATAACCTTTCCTTGTCCGATGTTATGCATTAGGTTGCCCGAAAAGTTCGTGCCTTTTTTCAGGAAATTTCAAAGGCAACACTTTTATACATCGATATATATATTTATTTAATTATGTATGCACCATTTTGATTCTGCAACCCAACGCAAATGTTCGTGGATGGTGGTTTTGATATTTTTAATATTTCTGTTAATTCACTTGTTGTGTAGTCTGGGTTACTCTCGATCAATGTCTTAATTTGATCATGATCACTGGTGGAGGGTCTGCTCGAACGTTCTTGGTCTTTAAGGCTGAAATCACCAGCTCTAAACTTAGAGAACCACTTGTACACAGTTCTTTCAGCTAAAGCTCCTTTACCGAAAACAACACATATCTGATTTACTATTTGTGTGACATTTTTGCCTTTCCGGTAATAGAAAAGCATAAAATGTCTAATGTGCACCTTGATTTCTTCCATCTTCCAACAGGGTACAAAACCAACAAATCAATTTATTTTAACCAAACTTTTTTCTAAAGATGGTCGAACTATCACCTTTCAGAATATGTACACAAGTCATTTGTTTTTAACAATTTATTAGCTCTACTCTTGATGCCTCTGGACAGGTATATGTCGTGTATACCGATTTTCAAAAAGCATTTGACAAAATTAATCACGACCTACTTGTTCAGAAATTAACTAAAATCGATATACATGGCAACTTATTGAGGTGGCTCGAAAGTTACATCGGGAATAGATCACAAGCAGTAGCAATTAATGGTAGCATCTCAGATTTCATAACTATAACCTCCGGTGTTCCCCAGGGGTCGCATTTAGGGCCGTTCCTTTTCATTATTTACATTAACGATATTCATACTGTAATAAAAAAAAATCAAATTTTCTGTTATTTGCAGACGACCTTAAAAGCTATAGAAAAATATCTTGTATCAAAGATTGCGAAGATCTTAACAACGACCTAAAACACCTACATTCATACTGCTCTGCAAATTATCTTTATCTAAATTTTAAAAAATGTCACAGTATAACATTCACTAGAAAACGGTTCCCCATCAAATTTAAATATCAGATAAATAATATACTTCTGATTGAGGTTAATACAATGAAAGATTTAGGAATTCATTTTGATTCAAAATTGAAATTTGATTACCATGTAGCAACATTAACTAAATCAGCATTCAAACAACTTGGCTTTATTATGCGTTCATGTAAACATTTTTCGAAATCTCAGAGTATAATAACTATATACAAGTCATTAGTTTGTACTAAGTTAGAGTATAATTGTTTAATTTGAAATCCGCCATATGCCATATACTCAAACAAGATTGAAAGCATTCAAAAACGCTTTTTAAGGTATTTAGATTATAAATTTGATTGCAATACTCCATCTGATTATGATGTTTAATTAAACAAATATAACCTACATACCTTGAAAGACCGAAGAACTAAATTAGAGATGAATTTTGTCTATAAAATTGTAAATAGTATGATTGATTCTGAAGATATTTTGAGTCTGATAAACTTTAATGTACCAGCTACAAATCTGAGGCAAATAAATACGTTTTACTCTGGAAACTATCATACAAATATTAGACAGAAGTCACCTCTAAATAGAACTATGTGCACATTTAACAATCACTTTAATACGTGCGATATATTTTTCCTGTCATTTTCTGCCTTTAAAAAACTAGTGGAATGTAAATTGAGAGCTTAACTCAACGATACGTATTATACATATATAGAAAAAAACTATTTTTGTTGTATTAATTTTTTATGTAAATATTTTTCTTTTTTTTTTTTAATTGTATCATTATATTTATAATTAATATCTTATAGTAAATTTTTCGTGGAGGTCTATAGGAAGTTCTGTTTGACCACCCAAACAATAAATAAATAAATAAATAAATAAATAAATAAATAAATAAATAAATAAATAAATAAATAAATAAATAAATAAATAAACAATTGTGATATATTCAAACATGCCTCAATACCACCTACCAAAAATCGGTGCGAACTTTTCCGGAACAATTCCAATAGATCCAGAATGTTTCTAGCGCTCTCGTGTCTACTCTTTCTAAAAGTGCGACCAATTGACAATTGATACGCACTTACGGTGCCGTACTTTTTGTAAATGCAATGTGTGGTTGTTTCATTCCTATAATTCATTATTGAATAATGAGTAGCCTCACTCTACTACGGCAGTTTTACTATTAAGATTGTTGGAAAAAATGTGTTCATTTATTAGATCTAATTTTATATATACTCAACAACAATAAAAAGAATATAAAATCGGAAATCTAGTAGAACTCATAATTATTGTAGAAAATACATGCAAGTATAAGTATCAAAGAGAAATTTAACATTTAAATTAGTGTTTATGATCGACAAAAACGACTACGTTTTTACTGTAATTGTACTTGTAAATCACTAGTTTCATTCTCTTTCATATCCTTGAACTTATTTGCTACTTATTTGGAATGAACTACATTAGACTCTAATACACTATTAGTACACTAAGTACCTACCTCGAGAGATTATAATAAATATACTATGCTTTTTTTCATCATTATCTTTGTTAAATAGATATATTGTGGATAAAACCGGGTTACAGTGAAATACCTAATGATTAAAATGAAATTAATGGAATATTTTTGTAGGTTTCTTGACTCCAGTACAGATGGGTGTTTATAGAGCAGTGTTTCTGGGCTCAATTGATTGTCGCCCAAACAGTTATTGAATCACGCATTAGGTATAGTAAATGGATAACGCCAATCGCCCCTTTGCATATTTTACATTAACTGATATGGGCTGCGATGAGGATAGCATGCAATGTTGTTGTACATTGCATCGTTCCATGGATCAATGAGCCGGCTCAGCAAACTGAACGACCAGCACTGATCCGGTTCCGCAAACTGAGCCGAAATTCGCATTTCTAGTTACTATCACACCTCAGTGCAAATTCCTATGGGACGACTGACACGATTATTAAAAGTAGATAGCTCTAACCTTTTTCTACCACTATTACAAAAAGCCACGACACCAATTATTCAGAGTAAAAATTTACTTATATTTGAATGTTATTTGGAAGCTGTTTCTACGAAGATTAACGATTACTATGTAACAAAATAAGATTTACAACTTCGGGTCATTTCTAAGCGGACTATAGAAACTTTATCGTCCGTTAAACAATTTTAATTAATATTAATGAATTTTTATAATATTAATAACATTTAATTGCAACTAATTTTTCTCATATTTACATGATTTTCCTGTTTTTTTTATCTTATCATATCCATCAAATACACATCCTGTAAGTTAATTATTTGCTAATAAGTTTATCAACTCCTGTAATAAACCTACTTTCTTCTGAAGGGAAGTAAATCGAATTAAATATGTCCAGACAATTTATATTTACAGATATTTTGAACAAGTACAGGATATGGTAAATAGTAAAACGTAAAGATTTCTCTGTAACTGATAGGATCATACATGTTTTATATCGTGGGAACGCACAGCACGCATGCGTACACGCATGTAAATCTGTACCGGTCTGTTCGTAACTGACTAACTGACCTAGTGTAACAATAACAAGGGAAACCGGGAGCTTCCACATGATGTACAGCAGTTTTTAACAGTGAATGGTGTATAGAACTTCGAGAATGGTTAAGTGTGCAGTTTATATATTTTTTGAAAGATTATATAAAAGTTTAAAAAGTGTGTGATGTGGAGATCTAAAAAGGTATTGGTGAAATAATATCAAATTACCGAAAAGTGTGAATAATTGTGGAGACTAAGTGCCTTGAGATTTATTAGTGCCTTTTTCCTGGATTTAATATTTTGAAGATAGGTAGGTTGATTTTGATTTACTGAATAAGATGACGCAAAATTTTTACTTTCGCTTTAACGTTTTAGAATTTTAAATCCTAACAGTGCCGTGGCAAGAGGAGTGCGAAGGGTGCCCTTGCAACTGGCACCAAAGCAAAGGGTGTACAAGGGCTTAATTTTTTTACCTGTGTTTCTCATACTTTTTCTAACTACCGCCCCTTTTATAGCATACATTTCATCAGTCAGCATACATTTCAATCAAAAATGGTATATTGAAAAGAAAATTTTGATATATTGTTTTTTAATATAAACTTTAATTCGTAAACAAAAATATGCCAACCGACATAGCATAGTGGTAATACTGGTGTCCTGCGTTGATAAGGTCTCGGGTTCGGATCCTGTTGAGGCATGAAATTTTCATCACAAAAATTAAAATTGTCCTGGCTAATTGCCTCAGCAGCAAAGGCCAATAAAAAATAAATAAACAAAAATATTGATGTGAAATATGAATTTTTACACATTGCAGGATTTCGCAGGTATATAATAAGTGAAGGCGGCATGCTGAGTGTGTAGGACAAATTTTACTTTGATAACGATATTTTTAAAATAATTTATCGTCTGTTAATCTAAGAGCTTTAAAAACAAATTTTATGTTAAAACATTTTTTTGTTAATTTTAATTCGAATACCTAATACCATTATTTAGGTTTCTAAATATATGCAGTATTTTTTTTTTTTTATATAGAAAGGTTCATTAAGATTTTGAAAATTGCGCCTATGGCTTCCATTGGTTGTTTTAAGTCATATGCAAACGAATGAAAATATAATACCAACAATTCTAACTGATTATTAAATTTACGCTCTTAAAAATTAAATGCAAGATTTGTCAAAATATAACTATAATTTTGATAAAATAATTTAAATAAAAATGAAAAAAAAAAACAAAAAATAAAATTGTCTTGTCTTGAGCGAACCTTAGTTTGCTGCGTAGCAAGCGAGCAAGCTAACCAATAGACCAGGTTACGCCTTCTAGTATAGTGTGTTACATAACTATAACTTTTGTACATCGTCAACCAAAAAAACACAAAAAATGCGTTGTTTTCCGAAAACATAATCTGATCAAAAATTCCTGTTGTACTATTCCGGTTCACACCAATATACATTACTTAGATTTATTCATATTTTTAGTTTAAACCATCTGGGCTACAGGGTGGGGGACAAAATATTTTTACACAATTTTGGCAAAAATCGCATATAAATAATTTATTTTGCAAAAATAAAATTTTGATCGTTAATCCACGTACTAAGGGCTTTCATTTGAAATGTATTGAAAAATTTTCAAAAAATTAAGAAATTAATAATAATAGTAATAATTATTTTATTTATTTTGTTGGTTATCTTTTACATAACAGTTTTAAACAAAACAAAAAATGAAATTTATTAATTATAATAAATAATACACTAAATAAAAATGAAATATTGTAACAATAAATGCTAATTAGCTAAATATTATAAATCGCTTCTTATCTGTTGCCACAGTTGCGTTGCGGGAGACAGAAGACAAATTTTATAAAAATTAAATTATAGCCAGTGACTCACTAAACATTATATTTTTTAAATAGTTTTTTTAAAAGCACAATGCGTTTAACGTGGCGTCGAGAAAAATTTACATTTCTCGAGAAATAAAAATGAGAATTATATCTTTTTCAGAATTCTTTCTCGAGAATTTCTCGAGAAGAAACACTACTGGAAACGTTGTAGAAACCAAATATAAGCAAAAAAAAAAAATAATAATAATAATAAAATAAAAAAATTGATGTGAAGGCTACACACATCAATTTGTGTGTAGGACAAATTTTACTTTGTAGTAATCAGGGCAAAATGAACGATATTTTTAAAATAATTTATCGTCTGTTAATCATATAATAAGACTGGTTATTAAATTTACGCTCTTAAAAATTAAATGCAACATTTGTCAAAATATAACTAGAATTTTGTCAAAATAATTTCAACATAATAAAATTGCAAAAAAAAAAAAAACAGAAAAAATAAAATTCACTCCGTACTCGAAACCCTTCGTTTCCAGCGCATTTTAGCTTACGACACCAGCTCTCTAACCACTACGCTATCGTACGCCTTGCATGTGGGTGTCTTACATGGGTATAACTTTTGTACTTTGTGAACCAAAAACCACAAAAAATGCGTTATTTTCTGAAAACATAATCTGATCAAAAATTCCTGTTGTACTATTTCGGTTCACACCAATATACATTACTTAGAATTTTTTTAGATTTTTAGTTTAAACCATCTGGGCTACAGGTGTGAAACAAAATTTTTTTTGCACATTTTGGCAAAAATCGCGTCAAAATAATTTATTTTGCAAAACTAAAAATTTGATCGTTAATCCACGTACTAAGGGCTTTCATTTGATACCCTACTAAGAATTTAAAAAAAAATATTTTTGTTTTCGATGCGCACATATATGTTTATATTTTTAGGGGGATATGTTTTTTAGATATTTTAGTATTTTTCCTATGTGCGGGTCAAAGAGTTGTATAAGCATGCCAAATTTCAACTCTCTAGGTTTAGCCGTTTGGCTCCAATTTTTACCGAACAGACAAACAGACAGACAGCCAGACAGCCAGACAGACAGACAGACAGACAGACAGACGACAAAATGACGGTATAAGGGTTTATTGGTCATACCTACAAAACCCTAAAAATAGATCTAGCTTCCTTTTATTAATACATATTAACTTTGATTAGCGCAACTTCACATAACGTTCCACATTCACGTAACTAATTAATCGCGTTAATCCAGGGTTTCCTGTATTTACCAGTATGTTATACGACCGTAATTACGTGTTATTTTCACTTGGAAATCCGCATTAAACAGAAACGTCAATGCAGCGCCATTCATAATTCTGTGAAACAATTCAATGTCATTCTTTAATGGCACGTTGCATCCAGTAACTGGTTAGCTTCTGCATTATATCCCCAGAGGGGGTACATAGTGTGTGAGTTTATCACAATCTCCGACTATTAACTGCCGCTATAAATTATAATTGTTAATTAGTGCTCGTTCTTTTATTTTCACTTTGCTTTTTTTTTCAAAGTGGGTAAGTTGATCACGGTTGAAGGTCGTTCCGAGGTTCATCGTGATCTGATTCAAGTTATTTTTATGTCTAGCGTACTTTAAATTATAACATGGAATAAATTTATGAGGAGACTTCAATTGGTAATTAAGCGATGAACCTTTTTTTTTTCAGCGTTGGGCAGGGAAATTAAGGATGTGATTTTAATTTTATTTTATGCAGTTTTGTGAAATTAGCATAAATGCTATAATTTTATATGGATAAATGAGATTTTACTACTTAATTTATATTGCTACGAGGGCTATCTTTTAAGTTTTTACAAATATTAAGAAAGAATAAATGTTTTTTGGAACAAACTGTTTTATTGTTTTTCAAAATATTTGCCTTTAAGATTTATACACTTTTGCATGTGTTTCACACCAATTCTCGAAACATTTTTTCCATTCTGAAGTTGGTATCACAAAAACATGTTTTTCGAAAGCTTCAACAGCTTCTTGAGGTGATGAAAACGTCCACGCATATATATATTTTTTTGACATTGAGGAACAAAAAATTCGTTAAGGGATAAATCACGTATTCACGGGCAATGAGACATTAATTCGATGTTTTTCTCCTTCAAATAATCAATTGTTTGACGTGCTGTGGGAGCTTGCATTGTCATGATGAAGAATGATGCGACGTTTTTGGTTGTTTTTCCTGATTTTGTCGATGACTTCTGGCAAACAAATTGTTGTATAGCATTCAGCATTAACTGTTCTCCGATCGTCTAAAGGATGGTTGCAACATGTCCAGTACAACCGGAGAAACAAGAGTTCATTTTCTTAGACGTGCTTCGTGAACGAACAACTTTTGTGGGTTTCGGTTCATCTTGGAATACCCAAACAGTTAATCAACCGAATCAAATTTTTACTTGATCAACCGAACACGCTTAATGTCTCTAACCCATTGTCTTAACTGAATTCCCTTTAACACGTCTTAACCTCGTCTCTCTTTAATCTCAACTTCTTTACACTCGTCTTAACCCCAGGACTCTTAAAACAGAACTGCCCTGGGAGACTTACATCGCCCAACTGTAAAATATCATATCACACCTTCTTGAACAGTCCATCTTAAAACTCATACCACAATTTATTGGTGATAACTCAGATCAGTATCTCATTTGAAAAATATCCCAAAAATAATATTTACTTTAAAGACAAAGATTAATTATTATTTATGAGCATGTGGTCCCAATACTTCTAATCTAATTTATTGACAGAGTTGTCATCTTTATAAGAATTTACGATTATCTTTTCATGTTAACTTTACAAAAGTCTCAAGTTACAAGAATAAACATGTCTGCCCTTAAGTGTCCTTTCTAAGAAATAGATTATTTTTTATCATTTAATATGTTTTAATATTTTACTCTAATTAGATGATTTAATTATGAAATTTTATTTCTGAAACAAATCCAAAATTAATTCCCTGACAATAGTTTTCATTGTAATACTTGCATAGTTGTTGAATAAACCCTTTCCTATGTCACTTAAGTGTGGATTGAAGACAATCGTAAACTAACGAAACCCAAGTTGTTGTTTCATCAGGAAGGACGGTATTTGTAACGTTTTAAAAGAAAATTTGTTTATTCTATAAACAAATTTAAAACTGTACGCTTCTGTACAGCAGCCTACTTTATTAAAATAAGATAATATCGCATAAATTTCGGTAACCATGATTACACAATAATATACAGGCAACAAACAGTCATTTTTATTTATTAGTAAAAATTATTTGCAAGTGGACGCACCTTTGTTCTGAGCAAAATAAAATAATTATACTGCGAAGAGTATAGAATATTTTATAAACCTGTATAGGGATTTTATGAGAACAAAAAGGTGAAGAAGGGCATTGTGTTCCTACGAAATTATTCGGATAAATATCGTCACTTGCAAAATTTCCTTTACTGAGAGACGCATTGCATCTTCAGGTAAATATCAAAATTATTGTGTTGTATTGCTTGTATATTTTTGTATAATTGTATGCGGCGCTTAAAACGCTAGCATTTACCGAAATTTAATGGATATGATCTTATTTTAGGCTCTCCTTCCCAGTATTTCTCTTTTCTCTCTCTCTCTCTCTCTTGGTGCGTCGCAGGAAATATCCAGAGCCAGCTTACGGCATTGGCGTACTGGTTTGGATAATTAGGGGCTGTACGTACCGAGCGCCGAAAGAAGGTTTGATAGAGAAAACTTCAAATAAAAATCCAGATAAGCCTTTTATTCAAAATTATTTGTGTTATTGTTTATATATTGTTGTTTTTTTAAAATTTTGAATATTAGTTGTATATTTTTTTTTATACGTTAGATTTTATTCGGAAAGTGTAGGAATTTCGTGGCGCTGGTCGACCAACCCGGGAAAATTTTGTAATCCAGCGCATTCTGGTAAAATCATTTTAGCCAAATTTAACTTGAAATTTTATACATTTGTTTGGTACTCATGAGATAATTATTCTAAATTTGTTATTGATATTTATATATATATATTTTTTACATTACGATTTGGAATTATAATAAATTATATTTGTTTGGTATTTACTATATTCAGTCGTTGTTATTGAGTTATGTCCCAAATATCTCATTTTAGGTTAGGTTTCGCCTAGCGACACTGATTTATTCAGTTTTTAAAATCTAGTTTGTGCGTGGGATTTATTGGTCGGTCCCAATTATTTTTTTATTTCAGACCAATTGGCGCCCTTTAATTTTTCTTATACTTTCATCTGATTTTGAACCGCACGACCGTCTCGGCTGTTTAAAGGCTAGCCACAAGACTAAATAAACCTATAGCTGGTGATTTATAGGTCACATATTCGTCTGATGCCAATGTGTTTTTTCCCCAAGTCTGTAGCTGTTTGTGGCTCTATCTTAACCCCTTGTATCTACACATTCTCAATATTCTTCAATAATTACGATGATTGATTTGAATCACTATATTTCTTGTTCGAACTCTTATGAAAAATATGTAAAAGTGAGTAGTGTTCCGCAAGTTTGCACAATAAACACAAGGAAGAAATTTCATTGGAAACACATTGTGTTCCAATTATTCATAGTTTTTTGTTTGTTTTTATGATTTATTCAAATTATGTCATATCCAAACTGTTAGCATGAGAATTTTCACTTTCACACTTAATTTTTTATGAGGATTTTATAAAATAGTGAGGAACGGAAACACAGCATAGTGCTTCTATAAAAAAAATTACAACTTGTTATAATGGCTTATTATGTGTTTTTATTTTTTATGTGTATATTAAAAACACAATTAGACATAAATCTTTACAGAACTGTTTAAGGGGAAGTTGCAGACAACTACAAAAGAATTTGTAGCAGTACTGCCCGATGTAGCTATTACTTCTCCATAGAACATTTGGAAATTAGGAAATTTGAAATAAAAATAAAATAAAAACTTGTAAGGTAGATAATTTTGGTATTATTTCAGATATAAAATTTCATAAATTAATTCAGTAAAATCATTCAGAGTAAAATATTTAAAATGTTAAAAAAGTTCTGCGCAGACATATTTTAATAAAAACTTGGAGTTTGTGGGTAATTTCTTTAATGACTTACCAAGTTTCGCAGCCATACATCAGAACTGATTGTACATTGGTTTTAAATATGCGTACCTTAGTCTTACGAGAGATTGGATTTCCAGACTTCTTTGAAGTCTCTCGTAGTTCCTTCATCTCTCGTTATTGCACTACGGAGGTAGCAGAATTCTTCCACATCTTCTAAGTCTTCGCCGTTAATGGAAAATCTGTTGATGTTATTTCGGTTACTTATGCATAAGCCAGCTAAATTTGCCAAAGTACTTATACTTTCAAGTTTGGTTTACATATCTTCATAATTATGTGACAGAAGGCATATATCGTCTGCATAGATCAAATCTTCCAAACGGTATTGGAAGTCCCACTGACGCCTCTGTATTTGGTGAGAGCATTACGAAGAACCCAGTCCAACACGGTGTTAAATAGTAGAGGAGATAGTATGCAGTTTTCAATATTGGACAGACTTAAAAATCTGAAAAGGAAGAAAAAACGTTTCGTTGCTACACATACTAATATTCTAAATTGTTTAAAAAAAAAACCTATTCTAGATTTTTCGATTGAGTGCCCAAGTTTTCCTGCTTTGCGCCTATGATTCTAGCCAATTATCATTAATCTTTATGTGAGCTTAAATTGTTAAGAAATTTCTGTAATTTTGTATAAACAATGTTTTTCTGTAAAATTTGTAATTATGATATTTTTTTAATTTGAGAGTATAATAGAGATAATTTCTTGGTAGATTTAGTTTTATAATTTTCGTGGTTCCCACACAAAGGAAAAAGTTTTAAGGATGTATAATAAATTTATGAGTTTATTAACGTTTATTATTATAATTTAAGAAAATTATAATTGTTTTGAAAGTAAAAGGAAAACTTAATTCCTGTAGATAGTAGTAGTTTGTAAAATATGATATACTTTATTGGTTGCTAATTGCAAATAAGGAAGCTGGATACTACTAATAGTTCTAATATATATCGTAATAAATCTAAATAACGTAATAGGCATTTAGTGCCATCTTTTAATAACAGTGCACATTATAACTAATGCGGAAATAAGGACTCTAACGATCGTATATTACTAATTAGGCAGAAAAACTCAGATATAAGGTTAGAGCGTGGAATATCTGATTGTACGTTGGGTCAGCTGTCGACGAAGGAAGGGTTACACTGGGCGCGTTCAGCGCCCTAAACAGTTTAGTACGTTCACTACGTTTACCTTCTGAACGTTACCGTTGACAGTCAACAGTTTACTAAACATCTCAACGTAAAAATTTTACGTTTAGTTATGTTGACTTGTATACCTAACCTAAATTTTTAGCGGGTATTTAGTGTATGATTATGAATTTATATATAATTATGAATAGTAAGTATAAACATGTATAAAATAATAATTTTCTAGTTAGAAAAAGCGATACAAGTAATTTTTTTTGACTAAAACTTTGTTTATCGAATTATACACTTGTAATTTAGGTGATAATACATCAATGTTGGGACATTTTTAGTTGGCACATTCCTAACAGGCACAACATTTATAGGTGCCGCCAAGTTATCCATTGCCACTTGGATAACATTAAAATCTATATCTTCGTCAAACAAAAAATTATCTATTAGAAATGATCCATATCTAAATATGTTTTAAGGTTATGTACCCAAACTGTCAAACACTCGCGTTGAAACTAACCGCTAACCGTTGAAACATTCACCAAATTGTTTAATCAACGTACGTTTACGTTTAGACTCCACGGTTTAGGCGCTGAGCGCCCACTGATAAGCAAATAGACCGATTAACCCCTTAATTAAATTAACCGACCAGGCCTGAGGTAACTCGGACCACACTTTATGGTCCAAAAAGACCGTACCCGAGATAACTCGGCCGGTCACATATTTTATGTTCCATTATGTATTTGCCCGAAATAACTCGAGAAAATGATCTTACAAAAAAAAAAAAAAAAATAAGGATAGTAATACAATTTGGTAACCAAAAGTCATAATTGATTATAATGACACAATGAGTGGGGTTGATCTACTAGACCAACAAATGCAAAATTATCCACTTACGAAGAAAAGAAGAAAAAATTACTATAAAATTTTTTTTTTTTCATTTGTTCGACATGTGTATATAGAACAATTTTGTGTTATAAAATAAAAAAAAAAAAAAAAAATAGAGGTCAGAAGAGTAATTTAGAATTTATAAAAACGCTGATAGAAATCTGGGCCTCCAAGAAAGCAAGGCCCATTGAGGCTAATTGAAAGGAATTTTCCTGACAGTATTCCTCCAACAGAAAAGAAAAAACAACCTACAAGAGTGTGTATTATATGCAGCAATCAAAGGGACGACCAAGAAAAAAGAAGGAGGAGAGAGTCTCGTTATAATTTTATGTATATTTAAATAAAAATAGAACAACTAATTGCTATAATAATATAGTAATTAATAAAATTAGAGGATATATCTGTTTTAAAAAATGTCTGGACGTATTTTAACAAAATTTGGTACAATAGAGTAGAACCGGGATCAAATATAGGCATGATATCTCAAAATCTTCTTTCTTAGGGGGTTTCTTGGTTAAAATTATACTAAAAAACTTAAAATATTTCCTTTATGAACAGAACTAGACTCTTAACAAAAAAACTCTACAATAAAAATTGTTTATAAGAAAACAAATCTTATTTGTTCTATGCATTTTTACAATTTGATGAATATTAGGGTAGTGACACCCTAAAACTAAAATATTAAAATATTTCACTTATTATTCTCTTCACATCAAAAATGAATGTAAGAAAATTTATTTAGAACGAAGAAACATCCCTTTCGAAGGAAAAAGAAATTAAAACAAGTAGAAAATCAAAAAATTAAACGATATTTTTATATTTATAGCCAAAAATCAAACTACACGTGTATATAACATACACGATAAACAAAGACTGATGTCCCGTTAGCATACGGATGACCTGTAGCCTCCCTATTTACCTCCACCATTACATGTTACAAGACAACCTTATACTTTAATAATCTTGGGGTTCAGGGGCATAAGTAACCCAAACAACCAGCATCCAGATTCTCTGTAGGCTGGGTTTCACTGTAAGTGGGGGTTCATACATTATTATCGCCAGTGGACCTAATCCGCCCCTGAAATTTACCCTGATATGTGTGAGAATTAACACAACATTTTTCTTTTTCTACTGTTTTCAACCTTATTTTTTACATTTTTCTTGATCCTTTTTGCTGTCGGATAATTTCAGGACTTCCTCCGCATTTTGTAATGATCTATCATTTTAATTTAAAAGGTTATTGTACTTGGTAGATACATGAACAGTGCAAGTTGTTTATAGCAGCGTGTGTGGTGTGTACCGCTTTGGACGGATGTGATAGAATTCCTCGAGTGCTAATTCCAGAGCAACACGTGCGCTGGTTCGAACCCCGCCTAGTGCAGGTGCATTGTACATGCACCTCTGCATAACAGTATACATGTTCCTCCTCGCCTCGGTTGCTCGGCTACATCGGCCTGGCTTGCCAAACGCATTAACTATATTCATAAATCCTGGAAAACACCGCCGTGCCTCTGTAATCTAAATAGCCACCTGAGAAAACTCACTTCCGCAACATGAATATTAATAAGGTAAATAGCGCAGTAACTGCATAAACGGCGCACAACAGTTCATATACCTTTACAACTAACAATCATACCAATTCATTTTCCAGAGTTAATTTTTAAAGTTTTTGTAGGCAACGCTTGAAAATTGGTGGCAGACGCCGATTAAAGGGTCATTTCGGTTTTAGAAATGGCTTTGGGACCTGTGCAGCACTAAATGGCATGCAAGTGTTGATCCAACGATTTCGAGATACAAATACTGCGTTGGTTGCCAAGGGAGAAACGGAAAAGAGGGTATGGAAAAGAACATGTGTTAAATGGAATACAACGGGTTATTTTGGAACGATATTTGGCATCAGAAGACTGGAAAGATCGACAAAAGTGGCGAAGGGCTACCGGAGAGGGCAGAAGATATATTTACCGGTAGGGATATGCAATACTGAGAAAGTATCGATATTTGGTATCCATAATATCGGATAAAAAGTATCGATACCGGTATCGTATCGAAACAAAATATCGATAATTTCAAGTATCGAAAGAAAAAATGAATATATTTTCTCTAAAACGTAAAAAACATTTTATTCTTATAATAACAATTTAATTGTTTTACAATAATAAATAGATTAAAATATAAAGGCTATTGCAAACGTCTAGGCGGAACTAAATGAGAATTTCGTTCTTTTAGGTTGTCACGAGTCACGAGAACGGACCTTGCTTGGGTTATTTAATTTTTCAGGTTGGTATGTGAAAATTGAAAATTCCAACAGTGAAACTGTTCTGTGAGTGAAACAATGGGCACGAATAACATTTATTAAAAATGTTAATACTTTTTTTTGAAGACAAGACAAATAAATAAATGGGAAATTTTTATTAAGAATGACAAAAAATTAAAATGCAATAAAAAGGACACTTTATAATGACAATCAATTTAATCTAGAATTTGCAATATGAGTCTGATTTACAAAGTTTAAACAAAATGACCAGAAGTCCGAATTAATAGATAAAAATTACTAGATTTCAAAATCTAGTTCCTAAACATTTGGTATAGCCTATATATGCTCATCAGTTTTGTAAAAATAAACTAAGAGGAAATTTTGATTTTTGAATTTTGAAATTGTATGTCAGGTTGGTATTAAAAAATGGTAAGGCAATGGCGCCTATAGGTCTAAGTGATTGTTTAAAATATAATTAAACGTACCACTCTTCATTACAAGCACCGAGATAAAGCAGTTTAGTAAGCCTTTTGCCCAGAAGCCTATTTCTGTCTCTGCATACAGTGACTCCTGCTTTCGAAAATAAGTGCTCTGAAGGAACTGACGTCGCTACTACAGACAAGAATTGCTGACAAATTTTATATAAGTTAGGGAAGATTGTCTTCATATCGTCCCAAACCAGTAGCGGATTGGATTTCAGAGGTGAAACTGGATTTTCAAATACAGTGATAGTTCATGTTCAGGTTTATTAGAACCACGTTGGCCTGTGCCTGATTTTAGTTTCCCCTTCCGATGCGCAACGTCAGTATGTTCCAGCAAACGGACGGTTTCTGAAAAAAAAAAAAAAACTTCGATACGATACTGGGTCAAATGTACTGATATCAGTGAAGTATCGGAAGATTAGTATCGATACTAAAATCACGATATCCGAATGAAAAAAACTGGTCTGGTATCAGTAGTATCGGAACATCCCTATTTACTGGTAATAGATATTTACCATAGTATATATTAACCGGTTTTAACTGGCAAATAATAATATTCAGCGCAAAATCCCTAAATGTACATAATTTAAGAGTACTAAGGTAAACGAAGGTACTAGAAAATGATGTTCGCCGTTTTTTCTTTCAAAGTAAATCTGTAATTTATTCTTATGTAGGAAGTAACAATTCATAAGTATAATTTTTATTAGCAAAGAGACAGCAAGAAAGAATTATCTAACTATTAATATAATTAATAATCCTTTCCCGGCAAAATTTATTGTCAAGTAATAAACCACGGCAACTTTTTACAAAACACGTTGCGCGTTGGTCACCATCATAAACTTCTAGTCATTTAATTCATTTCTAGTTATTTTCGTTTCGTTTTCACATAACTGTTAATGAGTAATGAAACGTTCGTCTTAATTGTAATGTTGTGCACGTAGATAGAGGAAAGTTGGGTTTTCTATGCAACGTATCAATGGACGTGCTGACACACCTTTACATATGAAATACTTAGTTGCATTTTATGTGTATTTTCGTGTATGATGACCTATGTCAGTGATGGCGAACCTATGACACGCGTGTCACGGGTGACGCCAAGACAAGGCTTCAAGTGTTTGTCGACTTGTGGTCCAAGCTTGGGAATCTGGAAAGAAATCGGTTGGAGAATGAAAAAAAGTGCCACTATAAACACGAAATTAGGAGCGCTTGGAATTGATTACCAGACGGTTTTAGGACTTTGAAAAATCTAGCGACGGATTTATTCAAATTTTTTCCCGCTACGTACTTTTGTGATACCTTATTTTACGCGTTAAATAATATTAAAACCAATAAAATAAACCGACTGACAGATGAAATTAGTAGCGCTTGCTTGGGCTAGAAGTGCACGAAATACCAACCTTCAGTTGAAGATTTAGCAAATGCAAATCAGCAACGAAAAAGTCACTAATGAAGAGAATTATTTGTTTTAGCTTTTTTAACAAATAAATATATCAAAAATGTAACTATTTTTTTATTCGGGCTACAAATACCTATCACAAAATTATGGATATTTCTAGACGTGAGTTAATTAGTTACATTTTTTGGCGCACAGCAACAAAGGCTATTTGCGCCTTTCTAGACGTGACACGGCACCCGGTTAAGCTAGTTTTTTTTCGAATTTTGACACACCGGGCTCAAAAGGTTTGCCATCACTGACCTATGTAGTGTATCCCAGACCTTCAAAGACATGGGCTAATCTACATATCCTAAGCAACATGTCAAAACAGACTGGCTTGAAGATTAACGAACAAAAGACAAAATCAATGAAGATGAACACGAGGTGCAATAGTCTACCCTCCCGCCAGAACACTGTGCTTGCAAAAATACCTATTTTTGTTGCTTAAATGGTATATTAAAAGAAGAAGGAAATGCAGAGAAAGACCTTAGATATAGAATCTAAAAATCCAGATAAATATTTGGTTTTCCCCGGTTATGAATAAACCCTGGTTTATAATAGATATGTTATGGATACATAAGCATAAAAATGACATTACTTTCTATGTTCTGTTTATTACAAACAGATGATTTGAAGGGTCAAACCCATTGTTCAATTCTTATGCATTATTTTACGGAGTATTATAAAACAGGCTTTAGTATATCTGGAACTGAAATAGAGATCGCGCAATCCATATAGCAAGGATGCCCAAATTATGTTTCGCTGGATACCTCGACCGTTAATTGTGGCATTCGAATGCAAATTTTCAAAACGTATTTAAAAATTTATGTGAAGTGTGAATTGTCATACATTTCAGGGTTCTGTAAGTATTTTATAAGTGTAAGACGTCAACAGAAAGCTGGAAGTTTAGAACAATATATATATTTTTTTTATAATCACATCACAATCAATATTTTTTTAAATGTATTTTATTCGTTATTAGCGTGTTAAGAGCTTCCATTTAATTTTTTAAAACTAAATTTAAATGATTTGTGAAAATTTCGTCACTATAAAATTTTAATTAAAAAATTCTAGATATTTTTTCTGCATTTGCTTTGTATCTAAGTCTTCATTAAATTAATAAGAAATATATAGATAAATGCTCAATTTTTTTCTGTTTCAGAAACGTATTTCTCACAATTAACAATGTGCTATTTGATTTATAAATATTTCACTTCTATAAATGATTTATTCCTCTTGTATACATCAATAACTAGACTTGTAACAGCAGGCGGAGCTTACACACATTAACTTAATTCTCAACTGTTAAATTTTGTTTATTATATTTTTAATTTAAAAAAAGACATACGCTACCTTAGTCATGAATTAAAAAAATCCGTAACATTATTAGCCAAAATTTAGCCATGAATTATAAAAAATAATTAATTTTGTCAACAACAATAAGGTTATATTTTCCATAAACGAAATCTGATCAAAAATTCCTCTCGTACGTTTCCGGTATAGGTCAATGTACGTTACTTAGATTTTTTTTCAGATTTTTAGTTTAACCTTTTTGTGTTAAAGGCTGCGGTGCAGTAATTTTATTAGAATATTTTTGGATTAAATCGTGTTAAAGTAAAAATATTCTAAAAAACTACTTTCCGTTTCTTAATCTATACATTAAGAGCGTTCCTTTGATTCCACAAAGTAAATTTAAAAAATATATTTTCACACATATTTCTATAATTTTCGAAAAACTAACTTGATCAAAAATTCTTGTTTAACTGTTCCGGTTCCCATCAATGTACATTATTGAGTTTTTTTTTTCACATTTTTACATCAATCCTTTTGGAAAATAGGGCGGAGGACAAAAGTTTTTTGACATATTTTTAGAAAAATCCAATAAAAAATTATTTTTCATAAATACATATTTGCTTGTTGATCAACGCATTAAGAGGTTCCATTTCATAACCCACTCAAAATTTAAAAAAAAAAAAACATTTATTTTTCATTTAAAAGATATATGTTTATATTTTTCTCGTGTTTTTAGGGTTTTGTAGGTATGACCAAAAAACCCTTATACCGTCATTTTGTCGTCTGTCTGTCTGTCTGTCTGTCTGTCTGTCTGTCTGTCTGTTCGGTTAAAATTGTAGCCAAACGGCTAAACCTAGAGAGTTGAAATTTGGCATGTTTATACAACTCTTTGACCCGCACATAGGAAAAATACTAAAACATCTAAAAAACATACCCCCCTAAAAATATAAACAAATATGTGCTCATCGAAAACAAAAATATTTTTTTTTAATTCTGAGTAGGGTATCAAATGAAAGCCCTTAGTGCGTGGATTAACGATCAAATTTTTATTTTTGCAAAATAAATTATTTTGATGCGATTTTTGCCAAAATTGTGCAAAAAAAATTTTGTCCCACACCCTGTAGCCCAGATGGTTTAAACTAAAAATCTAAAAAAATTCCAAGTAATGTATATTGGTGTGAACCGAAATAGTACAACAGGAATTTTTGATCAGATTATGTTTTCGGAAAATAACGCATTTTTTGTATTTTTTGGTTCACAAAGTACAAAAGTTATACCAATGTAAGACACTGATACGCTAAGCGTCCGATGGCGCAACGCGTTAGTGCGCTGGTGTCGGAAGCTAAAATTCTCTGGAAAACGAAGGGTTTCGAGTTCGAGTACGGACGGAGTGAGTTTTATTTTTCTGTTTTTTTTTGCATTTTTATTATGTTGAAATTATTTTGTCAAAATTCTAGTTATATTTTGACAAATGTTGTATTTAATTTTTAAGAGCGTAAATTTAATAACCAGTCTTATTATATGATTAACAGACGATAAATTATTTTAAAAATATCGTTCATTTTGCCGTGATTACTATAAAGTAAAATTTGTCCTACACACTCAGCATACCGCCTTCACTTATTATATACCTGCGAAACCCTGAAATGTGTGAATATTCACACTTCACATCAATTTTTTTTAACTCTGCAGTTTTTCTATATGTGGGTTAAATTGTTGTTCAAGCATGCCAAATTTCAACTATATATATGTTTACTCGTTTGGTTACAATTTCTACCGTATATACACATAGAAAGACATACGATTATTAGGGGTTTATGGTGGTCATACCTACAAAATCCTAAAATGTATATAATATAGAAAAGGTAAATTTTATCAATTTGAGAATGAATGCAAAAAAAATGTCGCCCCGTTTGGAGGCACATACTTGAAGGATCCCGAAACAATATTGATGATACAAGCGGCTGATTGTTATCTGAAGTATTGCCGGAGATTAGCTACAATAGAAATATGCTCTATCTCAGAAAGACTGATAGTAATACAATTTATTATTTGTAAAAAATTATTGTTTTTTCACACAGAAGCGGCAAAACAAAAGCGACAAAATATGAATAGTTCGAAACGAAATATTGTTAAAAACAACCGAGTGTGCCGCACATCTTATATGGGAATACGAACTAGGCTTAAACACAATAGATCATAAAAATTTGACCCTAAAATTTTGAGGAAAAATATGGTAACAGGGGTGTGTTTAATGATATGATAAATATGGTCACAGACGTGCGTTTAATAAAATGATAAATAGTAATATAGAAATACACAAAACCAATTTTAACGTGTTTAAAATATGCACGCCACTGGTAACTGCCTGAAAAAATGATTTATTACTATCAGTCTTTCTGAGATCGAGTATAGTTCCAGATATTGAACCATTCGTAAAAAATAAACAGCCTGTTTTCTCATTAGTAAGTTTGATACACAAACAGCGAAATTAAACAACGTTTATTCTTTTTTACATGAATAATTTTCTAATTACAGGAATAAAACATAAAAGAATGCATTTTTGCGGAGAAAATTGCAGGATGATTTCATTGGGGACTTAATAAACAAATGAACCGAAAAAATTAAAGTAAACCGAAAGCGAAACTTCACAGATCAATGAAAAGGAGAATATGTTTATTTGTTTCTTAATGTCTCATTGTTAAGTTAATTTAATGGTATCCCAAGGCGACACATTTACCAAAACCAGAGAAAACTACATCAATTTTGTACATCGTGTGTAATTTAATTTACGTTTGAACGCTATATATAAATAAATTATGATCCTCAGGCCACTTTCGGACGTTTTAAAGTTTTTAGGTGGATTTTTAGAAGTTCGCAAAACTGTTTCGGTTGCACCAAGAATTATGATTAAGAACTGAAGGGTGTCGAAAAAGAAAAACTCATATAGTAAAAAATGTGGTATATTTCTTCAACCGGTCAAATACGCGTCGATTGTTTGTTATATAATTTTGTGTCGACCCTAACGAATCGACATATTTGTTTAAGAGAATATTTTACATAAGCTTTCATTGAACAAACTAATGAATGAAAAATGTATTAACTTTCTAAAAATGTTTTGATTTGTTGTACGGCTTGACAAAATAATATGTCTCTAAACGTCAGCTGTATCGAATTATGCATTTATTAAACTAAATAGTTAGATACACCTGTCAGCTGTTGCAACAATTTGATCGCTTCATAAATGAAAGTTAATAAACCTAATAAATCTATATAATATCTTAACAGAAAAAACAAATAATATTATCCGCTCTATTAAAAATTTGCAAATAAATTTCCGGGTAATAATCCGAAAAATTTACTAGTCCTTGTTTGAGGGAAGGCCGATAAGGGCTACAGTTTGGCAGAGGGTCATTTTTAATCAGTATTCAAAAACGATGAGTAAATATTAATGAAATGCAAGGCCCATTTCGACCTTAGCCCATGTTGACAAACAAAATAGCCGATACTGGAGTACTGAATCATACGCATAGTGTTGTTACGTGTGAGCTATTTAGCCATATAAAAAAACATTACTCCGCAGTTGAATAAACTAATGCTGAATTTCTACAGGAGCCCTGAGAACTAGCCCGATAAATAGCCTTCTCTGCGAAGCCGGAGTTAAACCTTTATTACACCACCGTAACCAAGTAATTCTAAATTACATTACAACTGTTGCCAAAACTCCTACAAACCCTGCCTACAAATATATATATATACCATAACAAAACAAACAACCAAAAACTCTTAGACAAAACTCCTATTCAAAAACATATCTGCAAATTAACCCAACTTTATAACGTTACCATTCCCAAAATAGAAAAAATGTATCATAATAAATCCCTACCATGGACGCTACTCTCTCCACAGATTGACCTAAACCTAACATAATATCCTAAGCACCAAACCAGCCCTGAAATATACAAGCAAACTTACCACGAAATTCGAAATAATTTTCTCAACGCAATAGAAATATATATAGATGGATCAAAAATAGATGAACAAACAGGATCAGCAGCCATAATAGGCGATAAAACCTATAGATACCATCTACCCAACCAGTGCAGCACCTACACAGCGTAGGAATTTAGCATACAGAAGGCGACAGAACATATAAACACATCGAAAGAACAACACAAACGCTACATAATATACACCGACTCAGTGTACTTCAATCGAATCAACAGACCTACCCAAAAAATCCTCAAATCAGAAAAGAACAAGAAAACATACACGATGCCATTAAAAACTACAAAAATACCGTCAATTTTGTGTGGATCTCATTCCACATAGGCATAAAGGGGAGTGAAAAAGCTGACGAAAACGCAAGACAAGCAATTCAAGATGAAGAACTCAAAATATCAATACAACCCGAAGATCAAAAGAACATAATTAAAGCAAGAATCAAAAAAGAGTGGAATAATGAATGGACCAACACAAATATTGAAATATTGAACAAATTAAGAAGCATAAAAGAAGCTACCCAAAATTGGACTTCTACACCCAGAAGAAAATACCAGGTCACACTAACAAGACTTGGAATAGGGCACACCCTGTTAATACATGACCACATTTTCATCGCCCCTGATGAAAGTGATAGTTTTTGTAGTATCTAACTTCAGAGGGAATATGTCGGCCTTATGTCCATGTCGGTTTTTTGACCATGTCGGTCTTTTAACCATGTCGTTCTTTTGTCTTCGTTGGCCTTTTTTTCTGGCGGCTTTTTGTCCATGTCGGTCTTTTATCTGGCGGTCTTTTGACCATGTCATCTTTTTTCAGTCTGTCTTTTCTCTCCGTCGGCTTTCGTCCAAGTTGGCCTTTCGTTCTAGTCCGTCTTTGTCGGCCTTTCATATTTGTCGGTTTGTTGTCTACGCCGGTTTTTCGGCCGTGTCAGCCTTTTGTCCAAGTCGGCATTTTATCTATGACGACCATTTGTTGTAGACCTCTCCTTGTGTAGGTATTTTTGGGAATCGCTCTTAGACTAACTTTCAAATTTTCTTTTATCTCTTCAATTGTCTGAAAGAATATTTTGGAACTATTGAAACAAATAACCGAATGGCAATTGATATGATTTCTGCCAAAGCTTTTCTTGTTTATGTACAAAGCACAAATTTCCATCTTTACGTAATAATGTAAGAGCGGTGTAGTTTATTACAGTAACATTGTTAAATCCGGTCCTGCCAGTCACGGATGAAACGTAATACACTGTTTTGTTTTCCCTTTTGTGAATAATTGCAAAACACAAGGCAAGAGCTCCATATAAAAATGTACTGAATGAAGTGATATCGAAGTATGCCTTGACACCAAATGTTAATTCTTGCATCGTATTGTACAATTCTACGAATAAGAAGCTATAAATTCTGGGTTAATTGAGTTCATATGTGTTTTGTTTTTACGAAATTTTAACTCATGAAATTTTCATGGATATTCTTGAACCGTTATAAAAATAAACCTAGATTTTATAACGTTATCAGATCATACTGAAAAATTGTGACATGCTATAAATAATATTCAGCAAATTTAGTTTTTTGAATATCTTTTTTTTATGATTTACAGTTTCGCATATTAGGTCTCATTTATCATTTTTATTTGGCAGATAAAATAGCACGTGATTCGGTGATCAAATTGTAAAAACATTTAATTTGAATTCTTAACCTACATATAGGACAAATTTTTGCCATTTGGAAAAAAAATCGATTTAAAATTTGGATAAATATTGTTATGTTATAGGAATGATAATTTATAAATGTTTAACAGTTCTGAATTTTAAGGTTTAGTAAGTTAATTGAGAGACTTTTGTACAGGCATACCCCACAAATACGTACTAGGAATGACGAAGGTTCCCACTAACCGACCTGTTAACATTGTACAGGTTCCAATTTTGCGCTGCCCGTTATTTACCCATTACTCGTCACCGGGTAGCAGATAATAAATGGGTTATTGTGAGGTATTTTGAGTATTTCTGTTTATCTGTGAGCCATTTGTAAAAATTTTTCCCACCTTTCTCATGATAAAAGATGGAAACAGGCTGCAAGTGGCCCTCTTCCATCTTGAGTTAACGGGTAGCGGATAATAACCGGGTAATGCTATCGGTATCCGGTTCCAGAAATTTTTAATTCTCGTCATTCCTAATACGTATCCATTGGTTCCAGAATATGCACGAACGACTGTAGTGCAGTTTATTAGTGCTTTACTAGCTGTACACGAGAGAACCACGTTCAACTCCCGATGCCGGCAAACATTTATATAATAGTTTCCCAGTTGTTCTTCCTTGAAAAGCGGAAGATTCGTTATCGAGATATTTGCCAATAAGAATTTTTAACAGGAATATACAATTATACTTAATCTGTCCATCCCGTAAAACTGAAGTTGCCCCACATAATAAGTTTATAATCCGCAAGCGGTTTCGGATATGAACTCTCCGCGTTTGCTAACTGGCTGTATTGATTCCTAGGATGGATTTAAGGATTTTTTCAATTAAAATCATCATTTTAACTTAAATTAAGGATGGAAACTAATCTAAATTTATACACATTCACAAACACTCAAATACATGAGATGTCTTTTTCATATGAACACTAATCCTCACGGTTAACACTAGTTAATCTACTGAACACAAAACCATCACTGCCGCTTCCGAATATCAATTGTCACACATAAGTTTTTATGAATATATTCTTCATCTTTTCTGGTATCGGCGTTGCATAAATAGGCGATGTAAAATAAATAAAATAATAATAATAGTTCTTCACCTTTTTATCTGGGCGGTACTCTAACTTATATAAGCAATTACATATTATTATTTCTTGATGTATAAAATTTCACTGCGCTTAGTTTTGAACTTTGTTCCCCTGACAAAATGTCATCTCCAGATGGTCCAGGTCACTGGTTATAGCGTGACCATCTGGTCTATCTCATAACTTAGATGACAGTTATAGCTAATAATTTACATTATAATCTTATTAATAAAATAATCACAACTAAAGTGTATATTTTGAAGACAGAGATTAATTGTTTTCCACAAATATCCAAATTTTAAAACGTTTAATCTTATAATTTGACACTTTGGACCATATATGGAATTTACGACGTATTTTCCATGATCTTGTTCAGTGTTTAGGTTACGTTAATAAACATGTTAGCACTTAAGTGCCCTTCCTAAGAAATACATTATTTTTTATCATTTAATATTTTTTAATAAATTAATTAAAAATATTAATAAATCACTATAAATGGACAATTATATTGAATTTAATTTGAAATTTTATTTTTGAAACAATACCAAAATTACCTCCTCCACAATTAAATGATAATTATATTCATTATAAATTAATAATAATTTCCAAATAAATTTGGAGCTTAGCTCTGATTAGTTATTATTAACTCGTAATTTTTAGCGAAATCACGTTTGGGACACAAAAATTAACCTCACGGGCCGGAATTGACCCTTGGGCCGTAGTTTAACCATGATAGGTACAAGGGTAATATAAATAGTTCCTACGAAACCCTTTTTGTTTCATCAGGGGAAATATTTTTAAAGACACCATATTCAGGTACTGTTGGATTCTCCACAAGTTTACCGACTAAAACCCCTGCTTGCCTCGAATCCGCTATGGAACCGTCGTAATAGACCATTCTTCGTGGCGGATTGGCTAGTTCTCTATGTCTATCTTGTTTCTTCCTTTCCATCCTTCTCCTAGGTTGTTCTTCCGGAATTTCTCGAGTCCGAGATCAAGGTTCTGACTTCTTTGCAAAATCTCTCACTGAACACACCCCTTCGGGTTTCCAGCTGTAGGCGTCCGTCTCGAGTTTTCGGATTTTGTCCTGTTTACCAGATTATCCAGCCCGAATACAAACCGTACCCGTCGAAGACACGCGTGGTTTTACGCACGGATCCCCGTGGCATCACTAGGTGACTAAATGGCGTACCCACACTCTCCGGATGCGGGTGTCTATAACCCGACTTTTCCTACGAAACCCTAACTAGAGCAGTATCAGGCCCACAGGTGCCGACATCTGGTGTTGAGCCCGAGAGAAAAAACATAACGGCCACTCTGAAATGGCAGCGGCTTTGGGCTCTTAAAAATCGCAGATCCGGGTATTCTCTACGACTACTCATCAGGTCTGGCTATAACAAAGTAATAATGCAGCTAAACAAAAGCGAGCGCGTCAGAAAGTTTTCTTTTTGTACAAGAATATTTCCTTATTACAACGTTTACATAGTATATAAAGTTATTTTCTCTATCATGTATTTCCTTATCAAAATCCGGAACTTGAAAGTCGCTTCAAACTATGAACGTCTCCTCCAACTTAAGATATAAACATCTAAAGTAACCTGAGGTTCAGCTCATTATTATTGGCAAGCATGTTGTTTATCTTGGCTATACCGTTATCAGCTGATGCTGCATTACACCAGTTTCGTTTTTATTATGTCAGGGCGTAACTTCTGGTCTGGTCATTGCCTTGCACTGATAGTGAATTGCTTGCTTTATCGTGGTATGTGAGTGCTTTTTCACATCGTTGCGAATTTTAAGGAATTTTTAGTGCTTGTTAGGTTATCAGTGTAATTTTGTTGAAATGTGATGATTAAAAAGTGGATTTGTGTGTTATTGTGGCTTCGGCAGAATCTAAATGTTTTTTGCAACATTTCTTTAATTGAGGTAAAATGTAAGGTTCGATTTCAAGACACCTTGAGGTGTATAAAAAGACCGTCCAATTTAAGTTGCACTCGTAATTTTATTGATGTGTGGCCGCAGAGATTTAATCACTGTGTAACGGCCAGAAGTGGTCATTTTGAAAACTGGTTGGGGTTGTGGGGAGCATTTTGATATTATAAATGAAAGTCACGGTTGACTGATTAATTCTGTATATAATATTAATATAGTTCATTCGTACTTACTCCGTTCATCCCTCAAACTCTCAAGGTCTCCCACGTATTTCTAAAAATGTGTTTCTAAAACTCGCGAGCGGTTCGAGTCTGATCACCCCTCTATGTTCGCCAGCTGGTTGCTATGATTCTTAGGAAGTAATTAAAGGATCTATCAATTAAAATCAACATTTTAACTATCCTACAGTCTGTATAATAAGACGTCCTTGTTGATTTTTGGCGAGCTATAAGAGAGAAAAACTAAAAATAATTTAAAAATTTACTGTAAATATGATTACGCTACTACCTAATAATTAGTCCAATCTCCATTATTAACAATTATTGCTTGGCATATTTTTGGTACACTTTCTACCAGCTTTTCGGCATACTTTGGCAGTGTTCTCCATGTCTGAACAATCTCGTTATAAAAATAACCAAATTAATGTTTATTTTAAAGACATAGATTAATAGTTTTCCCCATATGGTCGGAATACATCTAAGCAATTATTGTGTTAATGTAATCTTTTTGACAAATAGAATTTACGAGTTCTTGTTTATGTTACATAGGTCTAAAGTCTCACTAATACGTATGTCTGAACTTAATTGTCTCTTTCGAAAAAATATTATTTTTAGGGTTTTATAGGTATGACCTAAAAAATCCTTATACCGTAATTTTGTCGTCTGTCTGTCTGTCTGTCTGTCTGTCTGTCTGTCTGTCTGTCTGTCTGTCTGTCTGTCTGTCTGTATGTCTGTCTGTCTGTCTGTCTGTCTGTCTGTCTGTCTGTCTGTCTGTCTGACTGTCTGCCTGTCTATCTGTCTGTCTGTCTGTCTGTCTGTCTGTCTGTCTGTCTGTCTGTCTGTCTGTCTGTCTGTCTGTCTGTCTGTCTGTCTGTCTGTCTGTCTGTCTGTCTGTCTGTCTGTCTATTTGTCTGTGTTTCTGTCTGTCTGTCTGTCTGTCTATCTATTTGTCTGTGTTTCTGTTTGTCTGTCTGTCTGTCTGTCTGTCTGTCTGTCTGTCTGTCTGTCTGTCTGTCTGTCTGTCTGTCTATCCGTCCGTCCGTGGCTTAACGATCAAAATTTAATTTTTGCAAAATAAATTATTTTTATGCGAATTGTGCAAAATAATTTTTGTCCCATACCCTGTATCCCAGATGGTTTAAACTAAAAATGTGAAAAAATTCTAAGTAATGTACATTTGTGTGAACCATAATAGTACAACAGGAATTTTAGATCAGATTATGTTTTCGGAAAATAACGCATTTTTTGTGTTTTTTGCTTGATCATGTAAAATATTTAATAACTTATGTAACAAGTAAACCAGCATGCTTTCATGGTGTAATGGTTAGCATTCTCGCCTTCTAATTTGCAAACTAGGTTTCGCTACTGGTCTAGAGACAATTTTATTTTTTCTGCTCTTTTTTGCATTTTTATTTTGTTTAAATTATTTTTTTCAAAATTCTAGTTATATTTGGGCAAATGTTACATTTATTTTTTAAAAGCGTAAATTTAATAACCAGTGGAAATTGTTGAAATTGAATACACGAAATCAGAGGGCGGAGTTATGACTTAAAAAAACCAATGGAAGCCATAAGCGCAATTTTCAAAATCATAATGAAACTTGCTATATATATAAATACTGCACATATTTAGAAATCTACATAATGGTATTAGGCATTCGAATTAAAATTATCAAAAAAAATATTTTAACATTAAATTTGTTTGGCATCCCAAATAATCATCATTCACTTACTAAATACCTGCGAAATCCTGAAATGTGTGAAAATTCACACTTCACATAAATTTTTTATATTTTACCCTAATTAAATGATTATATTGAATTTATTTAAGAAATATATTCTTGAAACAATACCAAAATTACCACCCTTACAGTGTTTCTTGTTTAAGATGCTTCTATGTACTGTGTATTAAAAGAAAATTTAAATATCTTTAAGCTGAAAACTGTAACAGTATTTATGACAAGACTGTGTATACATGTTTATAACTTGGTCCGCTAATATTCTCGGGCCTGCGGAGCCTGTGGAGCCGTAGCTTCTTAGCTGATATTATGCATACAGTTTTTATGTATTTTAAAATGTTTTCATTACATCATTATGTAAAAAAAAGTACAGTGCCTCGCCTTAAATTCAAACTGATGTACCAAAATATTTTTCTAACATGAATCAAACGTCATATAAATATTTATATTTTGTAATGTCTACAAATTAATATTCAACAAATTGAGAAAAGATGTTAAGTGTTGTTTTATTGTGTTGTCAATGTGTCATATGATTGAAATGTTTACATATCACTTACGTGATGCTCTTGAAAGCAAAATTGAAAAGGTCAATTTTTAATTGTTATGTTGAAAAACATACTGCCAATATATTCTTTCATTAACATTTGCTCTTAGTTAAGTATTTGTTTAATTGCCAGTAATTAATTATTACTTTAATAGAATAATATCTGTCACACTGTTATTGGGATTTTTTGCTGTTGGGCGGTCGAATTATAAATAAATATGTGTCTAATGCTTTAGGACAGCGGTTCTCAAAGTGTGCTCCGCGGAGCCCTGGGGTTCCGCGAGCTACCTCAAAGGGCTCCGTGAATTATAAATATAA
Organism: Liopterus haemorrhoidalis; assembly: GCA_963971575.1. Taxonomy (NCBI): domain Eukaryota; kingdom Metazoa; phylum Arthropoda; class Insecta; order Coleoptera; family Dytiscidae; genus Liopterus; species Liopterus haemorrhoidalis. The sequence goes on from OZ020611.1 coordinate 208,618,851, forward strand.
ATCCGCTAAAAATTAATATATATTAACAAAAAATTATAATTATTATTAATTTACATAAAGTTAATTTGTTGCTCTGAAAAGTTTAGATTTATTTAATTAATGAACTAAAAAAATCTGTAACGGTTAACTCAATATAGTGCACTCGCCTATTCGATATAAACAGTAAGTAAGTTCTTCAATTGTTCAATTAGTTTTTACGATTTGAGTTTTTGTTGCAACGCAAAATGTTCCGGTCCAGAAAGACTAGTTGAGTTTGACTGTTGAGATCGGACTGATGATTGATCTCGTGAGCTAGATAGCTTCACAATACTTGCGATGAATTAATGGAGACATTGATGCAAGTAACCTTATTATGTTGTGTGATGAAATTTGTCAACATTTGGAAGATATTCTAAACTCGGTCAAACAATATTTTCCAGATGAAGAGAATGAAAAGCTTAAAAATTATACATGGATTAGAAACCCATTAATAGTTCACAAAAGGCCAGAAACATTCACAGCTAAGGAGTACGAAATTTTCATTGAAATGATTTCAGATTCCTCACTACAGGCCATATTTGAAAAACTATCTTTGCCAGAATTTTGGTGCACTTTGAGAGTAGAATATGCAGATTTATCAATGAAAGCTGTTAAAATACTTCTTCCCTTCGCTACGACTTATCTGTGCGAATCTGGATTTTCTTCGTATGCTGCAACAAAAACAAAATACCGCAACAGACTCGATGCAGAAGCTGATATGAGGATTCAACTGTCCTCTATAAAGCCAGACATAAAAGAATTATGTAAAAATAGGAAACAAGCCCATGCATCTCACTAAAAATGCTTGTTTTTTATAATATTTTGCAATTATTTTCTGATAAATAAATGATTTGATTGAAGTACATATAATTTAATTCTTTCTTTTTATTTATAAATAAATATATATATATATATACTACTCTTCCATGTATCATGTTCTAGGTATCGTCGAGTGGCACATACACATAATTAGTGAACCAGTGGGGTTCCGTGGAAATTTGTATGACTTTGGAGGGCTCCGCAGCTCAAAAAGTTTGAGAACCGCTGCTTTAGGATATTACTACTATTCTATTATTACTACTACTATACTATTTTACCAATAATTAATTGTAAATATTGATAGTTCGCGATATCGAAGAAACATTATTAATATCGCACAACTCAAAAACGGATAGAGATAGTGATCTGTGGTTGAAAATTTTGAATTATTCGTAGATTAGTTAGTTTAGGGAAAAATTGGGTCTTTAATTGTTAAATGCGTTTAAAGATTATGTCAATTTTTTTAAAGGTATAATTTACAATTGCATTTGTGAAAATAGTGTATTTAAAAAAAATCATAACTCAAAAACTGTTAGACAAAACGACTTGAGGTTAGAATTTTTGGATTCCTCGTAGATTATTTAGTCTAGAAAAAAATTGAGGCCTTATTCGATTTGCGTTTTTTTAAATTAGGACAAATTTTAATTTGGCGTGATTTGTATAAATTTTCAACTTCGCATGGACGTTTCTCAAAACCGAAATGCGATAAAGACATGCGGTTCAAATTTTTGAAATCTTTAGGTCCTAATTGACTTGTAACCAAATTTTGAAACAAAAAAAATATTTTCTTATATATTTTGAAAATATTGTTAAATCCTAACTAAAAAATGGTAAAGGATAGAAATATGCAGCTTGAATTTTTAAAATTCAACTATTTGTTTTATATTTAAAAAAAAAAATGGGATTTAATAAACCAATTATTAAGTTTTGTATGGGCAGCAATCCAAAACCCTTGAATGTGGCAAAAAATCGTGAATTTTTGCAAAAAAATTTCTCCGATTTGATTGCAAATTGGTATAAATATGTATTTTTTGTCATAGATTAACAAATTTGGATCCATTTTGAAGTTTTGGCAAAAGTTTTGGAATTATAGGCAAAAATCTGACCCAAATCAGCTTCAACTTAAAAACTAGAAATGGTTGAATTTTTTAAATATTTTTTCATAATCCTCAGCCCATATTTATCTTAAAACTATATTTTGGCTCAAATCAGAGTCAAAAATTTTTGTTCAAAATTATTGGGTATTTTTTTTAAATTTTTTTTTGGAAATTTTTTACACTCATACATTTTTAACCTTAGATCACTAAATATATGGTCACTTTTGATTTACAGTCTAAAGCTTTAACGTTTGCGGCAAAAAAAAAAAAATTTTGAAAAAACAGTCCACAAAAAGGCTCAGTAAGTCAGGATACGCCACATTAATTTATTAAGAAAATTAACGCTAAAAAGTGAGACTTTATTCTAACCATTGTGACATTAAGTAAAATAATTATTCTAATAAAATTATTGCTGTCTCACTATTACTTAAAATTTCATAATGTGATAAATTAAAACAATTTAACGAAAACAATGACAAAGATTAGGATCCATGTGGGTTTTGGGAACTTTTTTTACTAAGCCATTCCATTTTATGACAACATTCTCATATTTTATTAAATTTCTAATGTTTTCTTTTTGTTTTAGGTAAGTGTTTATCTCCTCCATTTTATTACGAGATTGATAAGATTAATTACATTAACGGTAAGTTAAACAGCACTTTAAATGTTGTAATTAAGAGATAATAAATAAAGAACGGTTGTTTTATCGAATTGTGAATTTGTTTGTTCCTGTGAAGCTTAGAAAGGAATTTATTATTATGTAGGTGAAATATATAATTGTAAAGTATTCAGTAAACTTTTATTAGTAAACAAAGTAATTATTACTAAATTATATTTTTTTGTCTTTTATGTGACGTAACATGCAATAAAGTAGTCTTATTCTTCATTCATTCATTGCTGCGTCCGAATTAAAATTTCATTTGTTCAAATGTATTTTCGCTATTTGCATATAGACCTTCCAGTGTACATGGTTCATTCAGCTGGGGACAGAGAAGTGCGTTGTTCCGGCTTTAATTTGGCCAAATTAGTAAAAATTTCACCACATATCCAATGCTGTAGTCATAAAATCAGTAGGGGGTATACTGTACGTGAACAATTTAATTCCGGGGAATGACCGCGAATCGATACAATTATGTCACGGGCGATACCGTGACATAATTGTATCGAAATCACGTGAAAATTTGTATTTGGATATGTTTAAAATAATATGTGCGTAAATTTCATGCTGATACAGCTAGTTGATAGTTAGCTAGCTAGTTGTTAGTTAAGCCGCATTCAGAGCTCTTAAATCAATAGCTTATGCACTGAAGATTATAAACTGTTCACTGTCACCAGAAAGTTTGTCATATGGTAAGACGTGAAACCGTTCAGACCTTCAAATTTAATACGCTGTTTGTTGTGGATTGTGCATAATTTTCTAAACTTATAGCTAGTGAGATGTTTTAATGAGACAGACATATAAACATATTGGCTATCGCATTCTATCAGTGACATCGTAGTTATCGTATGCCTTTACATAACCTAACATAATGTCATCATTAACAAATCTTGCTGAAAATTACAAAGACGAACAGTAAATATGATCAATTTAAGTAATAAGGTACTTAAAATATAAGACGACAGAATTATAAGAACGATAATACATATAAAACATTTTACGAAGCTAAATAGTTGGTTTCAAAATTCACAGATGGCGCCTATTCGTAACATATTAATTTCTAACTTGATATGAACGGTACGTGCAACGTTAAAAAGAATGCATAGAAACATAACTTACAGTTAACAAAGCACAGTCTACAACCTCTTAATTTAAAGAGCTCTGAATGCGACTTTATGCACTCTGAATGCACATAAAAATGGGCTATCGAAATTTAGGAAAATTTAAACAGCTTTAAAGAACTATAAGGATAGATTACGAATTCTCTTCGAAGGAATATACCCGAATTGTGGCAATGTCAAAGTAACTTTGTAGGAATTAACCAGTGCTCTTTATTAGTGTCGTTAAAACAAGTACAATATGTCATTTGTTGTTTATTTTTAATCAATAAATAGTACTTGGTTACTTTTTGCTGTCGAATAATGCAGATTAAGCTACTTGGTCAAAAGTGAAAAACAGTAGTGAAATGCAAAATACAGGGTGGGCCACAAGTTTTTGCACTTTTGAAATCGATCTTGCGGGGAATAAAACGAGGTATACGATAGGTAATGGATTGCTTCACTGGGGAAAAACGCACGTTCTGTGTGAAACAATTTCACAAAAATAACGTTCCCTACGTGATTTTTCGGCGCCTGTTTCGTGCTCATTTCCAATTACAAAATTTAGAGTAGTGTCCCATTGTAAATTTAGTTAAATCGTAGATCAATAAGTTCGACAAACCTTAAATGAGAAAAAACAGGACGGCTAGGGAGAATGAGGAGCGAAGAGAACGTCGCGCAAATAACGCGTCTGTACGAGAAGATCCAGCCTTGTCGACGCTCAGGCATTCAGCTACTTTGGCGATACCCAGATCAATTTTGCATCGAATATTGAAATTAGATTTTAAATTACACCCATACAAAATCCAAATTGCAGGATTTAAAACCGAATGATTTGATTTTATGAAAAACATTTGTTGACACAATTCTCGAACGGTTCACCACCTTTAACAACATTTTATTTTCGGACTAGGCCCATTTTCATCTGAACAGGCATGATCATAAACAAAATAACAGGTTCTGGAGAAGAACCTGCAAAACCCTAAGTTAAAACATCAAAAGCCATTCTTCAAAAGTGCCGGTTTTGGTGGCTATGTCATCAAATGACATTATCGGTCCTTACTTCTTTGAAGTCGCACGCGGAAATTCTGTTACTGTTAAATCTGCGGAATATGTCAAGATTTTGAGAGAATTTCTCCAGCCACACTTGCAGCAATTGCCTGGATACAACAATATGACTTGGATGAGCAACCTGCCATACATCCAGTGTGACTATACCGGTGGTGAAGGAAATGTTCCCTAACATATGTCGCACAGAGGCGACACCCCATGATTTATTTTATGGGGTTATCTAAAAAGTTGGGTTTACTTGAATAACCCAACCACAATACCCCAACTTAAGGACAATGGGTGCGTTTTGTTGGTGGCTGGTTAGAAGCACTAGAATTGATGCGCAAGAAAACGACATTTTTGATCGTGAAGTAAACATGGAAATGACATTTGCATGGAGGTTAAGTCATATGGTTGTAGAACAAATAACGAACATATTTCACCTAAAAGGATAATCTAAATAATAAATGCAGAATAACAAAACTTTATATTTGAAGCAAATATTCTAGAACATAATGTTTAAGAACGAGTAATTGAATTGAACATACATTTTAAGTTTAGATTTAACAATACTATATTAAAATCATGTAGGTATATATTAATTTTAGGACACAAAATGAGAAAATACCTAAAAGAAAAAATTAATTTGAAGCAATAATACCAAAATTTAATTCTAATACATTTAAAAACCAAATGAAAACAACTGCATTCAAAAGCCGTTGGTTCGGGAATAGCGTTTCTTTACAGTTTATCGCCGGGAAGTGAATTGTACCATTCATGATAGTCTTGATGTATCACGTCTTACATAACATTTATCTAATTTGCTTTTTTCTTTTAAAGAAATAGACAAGAGTTCTTTATATAAACTTATTAATTCTGTTGGTATATTATTATTGGAAGGTACATGTTAAATTTTTGCATCATAAATGTGGTAATTTCCATTGACTTTTAAAAAAATTTAAAAAATCCCAAAATCGTAAATTCTTGACTTGGTCACTTTTCCAAGTAAACTCATGATATATTCTTTTCCAAAAACACCTATACATACATATGTATATCTTGCTAGCGGTGTGTTCTATCGCAATCGTATTTTTGTTTTTTTATGTCGGTCAAGTAGCTATATATGCATGACCGCAGACTCTGGGTTTTTGAAGATTTTTGTCCGGGTTCTGGTTTTATCATTATTTCTCCGGGTCGCGCGAAATGTAAAACATTTAATTAATTTTTAAGTTAGTAATACTGTTAGTATTTTATTCGTCATTTTATGAATTTCAAAAGAGATTATAACGAGTCCCTATAAATCACCCTTTCGACAAAAGAGTATCTGGTAGAGTTTATCCAAAACCAGGGATACAAATTAAATAGAATAAACATTTGAAAGTATTATTATATATATATAAAAACCCTAATTTCTGTGTATCCTCCGTAACGCTAAGTTCCTGGGTGCTAGCGGGTTTGAGGTGTGCGGTCGGTCACGAAGTCAGTGGTGGGAGATGCGAACGACGTACCTCCACCAAACAGCTCATTTAGCGAGAATATAGCTTTTAGCTCTCCAGTCAGTATATACTTCGGCTTGATCAAAGAATTTTATGTCAATTAATGTTATCTATTACATATATAATATCCCTTTACCCAAATTCTCAATAATTTTCGGCCGTCTTGCAGCTTTCGGAAGAGGAACTATTTTATTACATTTTGCCACTCTACCGACCTTAGAGGAATAACATATTTGGTAATATCTTCCTCAAATTTTGTTGTGACAATGTTCCGGCTCTAATTGCTCTTAATTTTTGTCTACCTGTTTTGTCTACAACTGTTTGTCTACCTTTAGAATCAATGTTTTTTAAATAAAATAAATGCATCGTTTCCGTGTCGTCTTTAAGATGAGATATAAAATTCGATGAACTATTTTTATATTCTTTAATTTCAACTTTAGGTTGGCATTGAATACATTGAGCAATGAACTTATTTTGTTCAAAATATTTTTTTTCAACTAAATATTTAAATATATTGCATTTTGAAAAAACGTATCATCTACCGTATTCGATTTAAATAAAAGATTTCTACTTTTACCATCATTGGCTTACTGAAAAGAGTTTGAAGCTCCTGAATGCTTCAGATATTAAAAGAGTCGATGCACCAAAACTTTCACGAGTATCGCTGTTACTCATGTTGGCGAAAAAATACAAATATATAGTTGTAAAATATTGAGCACTGACAATAACTGAAGTGACGCCTAGTGGAATATTTTGGAACTTAACGGAATAGAATTTTGTGTGGATGTGGCTCATTTAATTGCATTGTTTCTATGTGTTAAAGTGAAGTAAAGTGAATAAAATGTCTTTAAAATCGCAACAGAAAATTAACTGCAATGTGAATTCTTGTATATCAAATGGCAAATGTCAAAAAATCCTATTCCAATCGCCATTTTGTAAGCGAAAACAGCGCCTCTATAGGTAATGTCACTTCTCAATATCACTCAAATTTTTCACAAATTAAATCTGCGTCTAGAATGTATAAATACTAAATTCCAATGACCAGTGAGAATGAAAAATTCAAATCTCAATCCTGATTTTAGTTTTAGTCATAACTAAAAATTTGATCATAATAATGAGTAAATATTTAATTTAGTTACCATTGTGAACAACTGCATTATGAGTGATGTATTTTACACATTAATCAAGTCTTAAAATTACATTTTAATCTCAATCCTCAATCATTAGTTTGATTGTAATTTGCCCAACTCTGGATATCAGTTTGCGTTGTTGGCAACGGGTCTGCTAGTTATAAAATATTTGATAAAATCTCTAAAGCAGGAACTTTTGGAATGACAAACCAGGAGTCATCCAGAGCCAGTAATAATGATGACGATGATTGTGTAACATAGATTTTATAATGTACTTGTCCAATTACTTTCAATTATTTGGATCTGAAAATAAATTTGCGGTCAATATTAGATCTAATCAAGTGTGTATTGTGTGGTTTGTGGTAAATTAATCTGTAACTCAATTCTATAGATGTGAAATTACATCAAACATACTATGTGAGAAATACTATCTTAAGATGAATTGGCATTTTTTGCGAAACAGCAAATATAAAAATACAAGGTATGATCGTCCTTATTACGTAACCAAATAAGATAGTGCGGTATTGCTTTAATCATTATTTACTGACATTGTTTATGAAAAATATTCAAAATTGCCTAAAAGTAATTTAACTATAATGCTAACTACATACTCTCATTTATTTGAAGTATGCAATTTGAGTTATTAAATTTAATAACGTGAGGTATGTAAACCCTTCAAAATTAATGTCTAGATTAATGTGATTTTCCATAATTGTCTCCTACTGATTAGTGGTATATCCATATCCATATCCGCGGATGAACAGGAAAAAATAAAAATCCGGATCCGTATCCGTTTTCCCAAGGCGGATCTTGAATGAATATCATATAGATAAATTCGAATCAATTTTGCATTTATGGCCGACTATTACGTTGCACCCTCCACCGGTTTGCTAACCGGGGTGACCGTTTTTACGGATCTGTCAACCATTAGGGGATAGGACGGTACACCACGGTTGTGAGGCGCAGTGATCGGGATAATGATTATGCGCCGCGTACACATAGATATTATCGTTGCGTGCAGGAGATCCTCCACAGTGACGTGAACTAGGAGCACGGTTAGTCTCTGAGTCCGCTGCCCACGAAGGAAATACCCAGGGTGCGAACTAGGAGTGCAGTTAGTGTCTGAGTCCGGCTTGGTGGACCTGAAGCACCGCCACCGTGATGTGAACTAGGAACAAAGTTAGTCTCTGAATCCTCTGCCCACGAAGGAAATAACCAGGTTTGAACTAGGAGCACAGTTAATCTCTGAGTCCGGCTTTGACCGTTCCGGGCCGTAGCTCCAGATCTGCCAACGAGAGCTGAAAACTAGATAGAGAATTAATTTAGCCATATTCGATCCTGTTTGTAAAACAAAGACGCATACACAATCCAAAAACCATCAACCAATGGTTAATAAATTCTCACGACACAGCTTAGGTAAAAAGTTGTTTGAGGCACGTTTTGGGTCTGCCACCCTTACAAATGTTAGATTCTTATAATCTTAATCTAAACAACACATATGTTTAAAATAAATACACAACCGTCGTAAATCAATCAGTAAGCAAGTTCTAGTGTAGATTTGGGTTCAAATGGATGGTTATCACACGTCTGAAACAATTCAGAATAAGTATATAGATGTGAAATAAAATAGTGCAACCGGAATTTTGGATCTGATTATTTTTCGAAAAATATAACATTTTTATTTAATATTGTATATTTTTTTAAATGTGTTGTGGGGCGCCAAATTAAAGTTTTTGGGGCATAGATGACGGAACGAAACATATTTTATAACACTTCGTCTTCGATTTTAATTAAGACCATAAAAAAAAAAAAAAATCCGTCGCTCTATTTGCCGGAACTGTTGAATTGAAATTGTTGAATTTTACGCCATTACCTACAGCTAAAATCTATTCAAAATTATGAAAAAGCTGTTTTTTTTTTTTTTTTGTTAAATTATTTTCTAATTTGGAGAGGGTTACTAAATGTGACGGTGCATTAAGATGAATCAACTGGTTTTAAAGTAATATATTATGTGTTTTCATTATAATACTAAAAACTAAGCGAACTTCTTTCTTTCTTAATATTGGAACGTATATTGGGCAGATTGCTTAAGAAAGACAAAATTTTATGTTGATCAACTAATATTTTTCTTTCACAATCAATTATAAAAATATCTAACACGTTCCTATAAGAATATTAATCAAAATTAATAATCAGATAGTACCGCCATCTAATTTTATTAGTGGTAATGACACTTGTCTATACTTTACTAACGACTACAATAACTAACAATTTAAATACATAGTTCTCAAATTTATCAAGATGGGATTCAGAGATAGATGCAGCAATCTTTACTTAGTTTCAATAACTTACAATACATGGAAAGATAAGAATCTTCTTCGGTCACGCAGCTTGTCATTTAAATCATGTAAAATTATATGATCGCTCGTGTGAAATGGAACCTCACAAAGAGGCATAAACTATCTTAGATCATCTCTGCCACAGTAGTCAACAATTTACACATTATTTATTGTTTCAATTTCTCGTAACACGTTTATTCAATTCGGATATATGTTACAACAGTAGGTAATTATATTAGTTACAAAATGGAGGTAAAGAAATTCTTGGATAAACTGATTGTGTTGAGTTGTTGATGTACGTAGACGAATGTAGATGTAAGGTTCACCGAGTTAAGTTCTTGTTTTATCCTGTTTAATCCTGCCGAAGTAGTGAACCTTGTTTTTTCTTTGATTAGGCACTTAACTGTGTAATGATTTTCGTTCATGTGCTGATGGTTTGGCCGATATATCAACCTACTTTGCAATTCAAGAAAACAAAAAAAAGCTTCATACCTTTGAGTCCTAGCTTCAATTTTTGAGAAAGTTGTCTGACAGGAAATATTTATTGGCAAAGTAAAGCTTTCTTAAAAATTTACTAACACCCCTCGACTAAACTATACACCACTAAAAGATTAGTCGGTTTCGTATAATTTCGTATATTAAAATTTCAAATCGGTTGAGTATTTTGCTTTCACGGCACATCAGGGCGCCACAGTTCCCCTTTTGGTTGTGAAACACTGATATAGCCTATGTTTTTCAGAAATATCTAAGCTATACACCGCTGAAATAATTTTTCACACTGGTGTTGCTTTCGCGGCACACCAGTAATTTGCTTTGAGGCACACTGTAATATTTTTTATGTTTCCTTGCAGTATCAAAGTGCATTAATTCGTAATATTTTTGTATGTAAAAGTGAAATTATAAGATGTTAGAGGGTTGCACCCTCCGATTGAAAAACAGTGATATAGCATATGTTACTCAGAAAGGCCTAAGCTATAAATCCCAGAAAGAATTTTACGAATTGGTTCAGAAGTTAGCTTTCGCGGCACAACATGGGGCGCGCTCCCCTAGCTGACAAATATTGATAGGGCCTGTGTTACTAAGGAAGGTCTAAAATATTCACTACTGACAGAATTTTCCAAATCGGTTTATTAATTTGCTTTTGTGGCACACCATAGGGTCGCGACTCCTCTGTTGAGAAACCTGATATAGCCTATAACGCCCAAGAAAGTCTTAGATATCCACCACTGAAAGAATTTTTCAAATCGAATCATTAATTTGCTTTTGCGGCACACCATAGTGTTGAGCCCATGTTGACACCATAGTGTTATCGTTTTAGTATTTTTCCTATGTGCGGGTCAAAGAGTTGTATAAGCATGCCTTTCAACTCTCTAGGTTTAGCCGTTTGGCTACAATTTTTACCGAACAGACAGACAGACAGACAGACAGACAGACCGACAGACGACAAAATGACGGTATAAGAGTTTTTTGGTCTTACCTACAAAACCCTAAAAATTAGCAAATAATATTTAAAAAAATACAAGTTTCACATTAAAATTTAATTTAAAGCTTGATTTTTAATTTTATTGATGGTATTAAATAAAATTATTAAAGGATATAAAATATAGTAGTGTTATTAATTTATCCTGTTTATATGTGCGGCCCACAATCGACCAATAAGATTTTTTTGAGCCCAGCAAACTATTTCGGTTGGACATCACTGATTTAGAAACAAGAGTTCAATGCATATGGGTTGGCAATAGTTTTAGAGTTTGGAAGATATGACTAAGATACATTCATTATATATACCTTAATTTTAGCAATATTTAAAAAACAATTAACACTTCATAAATAACAGTTGTTAATTTTTAAATAAAATTTTTCGATTCAAAAGTTCGTTTGCCTTTTTGAAAGTTATTGCAAGAACTTTAGCAAAAATGTTATACACACCTTCCACACAGTATTTACTATGAAAACATGGATATTTGCAAATGGAGAAAACGTTTAAAGAAAAAGAAAGAGAAATCTACATGTTTCGTCATGTATCTCAATAACGTTTAACTTGTAATTTCTTCGTATTAATATTCATTGAATTCAATACACATCTGAAGAAAGTATTAAAAATAAGATTACCTAAAAAAGATTTATACTTAGAAAATTAACTGTGTAAGAATTATATAAAATTTAAATTTGGAAACGTAACTTTCAGCAGGGTGTGGTTATTTTTGTATAATAAATTATATTTTGAAATTAACAAATACCTAAGATAAGAAGAAAACAAAATTAACACAGAAAAACATGGCTCTGAAGGATGTCGAAAAACGAGAGAAATACTCCGACTTTTTATCTGAGCTTCGGGAAATGCATGCGAACATAATTAAGCTTGTGCTCATCATGGGTGTTAAACGGAACAAAAGCGTCCTTGAAGTAGGAACTTGAGATCATTTTCCACCTACAGATCAGTTTCCAACTATTTCATCTGCGGAGTGCAAAAGGCATATTTGCTTGGTTCGCTACGAACTTTGAATACGCACTGCGTAGTGCGCTAGCCGCTTCAACACATCTTCAGAGTCTGGGATGCGACAGTGTGAATTTTCCCCCGTTTCTCTGTCGGATTCGAGATTTCGATGACATACATCTCTCGTGTTTCGTGGTCCAGCAGGACTATGTCTGGATTTGTTGCTTGAAGTTGTCGAGGTGTGGTAATGGAGTAGTTTCAGTGTATGTTGCATCTAGAATTTTCCACCACCTAGATATTTTATATCCCCTAGCCCTAGAGCATATGCGACGAGACGACTTGCTCTATTCCGTAGTGTTGTCTCAAGTGGTAATAAACGGCGTAGGGGCATGTGAATAATAAATTCGTCTGGATGTCAGAGCGTTTTGCATGTTCTGCAGGTATGCGAAATGTCTTCCTGCAACATGTTTTTACGATATGCGTGCTTAACACCCCATCGACATGCAAATAGAAACCGTTCTACCTCGAATCTTAGACCTACCGAATTCTGGACGGCAAAGGTCATATTTCGGGACAAAGATTGGTCTCTGTGTCACACATCTCACAAATAGGAGGTTCCTTACCTACAAGGAGGTACCGTTGGCCTCCAGTAATGACCTATATGAAGGCATGTGATGGCGGTTTCTTCCCTGCCAGGAATGGACTGGAATTGTTGTGTCGTCTCGGTGATTTGAAGTTTTTACCGGACCTTTTTTTCAAAGTGATGAGTAGTAAAAGTAAAAGGAGTCAAATCGAAGTGATGAGCAAAAAAAGAAAGGAAGTCGAATCGAAGTAAGGAACAAAAAAAGGAAGTAATGACACCAGTAATGACGTATATGAAGGCATGTGATGGCGGATTCTTTTCTGCCAGGAATGGACTGGAATTGTTGCGTCGTCTCTGTGATTTAAAATTTTTACCGGACCTTTTTTCAAAGTGATGAGTGAAGTAAAAGGAATCAAATTGAAGTGATGAGCAAAATAAAAAGGAAAGACGAATCGAACTAGGGGACCTGAGAATGACCTTGCTTGGTCCTGGCCAGACTTGCAGGCAGAAATTTGACAGTTGCATTTAGCGCCACCGCCACCAGGCGCCACTACTTAACGTCAGATTTAATATTGCGTACGAAAATGTTAACAAAATCTGAGCAATCTTGTGGATTGATTAAACATAAATGCCTATTGTAGTATCAAAAAACCAATAATTACAAAACAGAGTAGGCCATTATACATATTAGTTTCAATTCCGATTAAATTGGCAATTCTTATAATAATAAAAATAACCATTTATTTCCCATATTAGACTATGTCTAATCAGAAAATATATTCCAACTTTGTTGTAACTATCAACCTTTACTTTTTATTTAAGTTGCAATAAAACTAATAAAACGATTAAAAGTTTGAAAGGAAGAGGAATTTTGTAGCAGACACTCCTGAATGCACACAACCGCGAAAACTTGTTGAGGTTTTTGCATACCTTTCTTTTCCTCGCATTTAAAAATAATTGAGCCAATAAAATCGAAAGAAATATTGCAGAAATAAATGCTGTAATTTTTCTTGCTAACTGATTTTAATTCTAGTAATAAATCTAACAATTTATCAGTTAAATAAATATAGCACAATTAAAGAACATATTTACATGTATTGCGATATTAAATTAAATTTCAATGAAACTAGAAACATTTTTTTTCGTGCGGGTAGTGAGTATGTAATTTCGATTGGGGTAAGCCCGGAATTATGGACCTGATTTTTTTTTTTTTTTTTTGAAAAATATGTTTTTTGTATTGTGGCAAAAGTTATTTTGATTTCATAGGGCATCAAGTAAGACTTGAAGCCGTGAATAACGAATGAGAATTTAATTTTAAAAACTTTTTATTTTGATGGGATATGTTGATATGTTAAAATACATATTAATAATAATACAATAACTTTGTTTTTATTTCACTTTATTAACATTTATAATTAATAACACAACTAGTTTCGTCTTGTTAGAAAATTATCATACTTGATAATATACTTTATTTCTCTGAGAGTTTGGTCTAAAAACTTGGAGTAAAATTTGCAGTAATACTCATTCATGTACTGGAATAGCACCCAAAGAATTTTTGATATTTTGTTAACTTTATAAAATTTCATATTGGGCAATAATGTGAGTTCTCAATACTCATTAATAAAAAATAAATAAAAATTGTATCTGTACCCCCTAAGAAAAAAATTTTGACTTCTGAGCCCCCAGTACCAAACAGAAAAACGAGTTCGCGCCTGTCTTCATGTATCTGTCTGTACGGTAAAAGTGTGACTAAACAGCTGGACCTAGGGAGTTGAAATTTAGCATGCATATACCCGCATATAGGAAAAATTCTGAAGGATCTAAAAAATCTCTGGAATATAAGTATTGGGGGGGATTGAATTATTTGGATCGTTGATAATTATTTTTTTAAATTATTTTGAAATATCAAATTAAAACTTGATTTTTTTGACCCACAAATTGGGGGGTGTCAAATTAAAATGATAGCATAGATTAAGGAACGGAGAACAATTTAAAATATATTTCGAAAAATTTTGTTTTGCATCCTATAGTACAGAGGAACGTATCTAAATTTGAAAAAATCAGAGTAATGCACATTGATAAAAACCGTTATAGTAATATAAGTATGAAAAAATTTCGAAAAATTTTACAGATATTCGAAATTTTTCGTTTTATCAAAAAACGTGTCAAATAAAAGTTATTAGTTATTGCTTTTATAGCAACTTTTGTTCAATAAATTTTTCTGTTGTGAAATATTCTTCAAAAATCAGACCGACGGACGGACAGACAGACCGACAGACATCATGCTAAAAATAGTCAAAACGTTATGTAGGGACCTCAATTCGTGGAGATCCATCGAAATCTCGAAATGCCAAAATCGGTATGATGACAATACCTCCCTTATATATGTTGGCGGTCGGTAAAAATCAGCTGTGGCCACCACAGGACCGACCGCCATCACATAGTACTTGTGTAAAATACATTCTAGCAGCAGAAATAACTTGGCCCAATATTATATTAGATATTATTTATCACGACCATGGAAAAGTTACATATAAGTATGAAAAAATAGATACTTAAAAAAGTTTCGAAATTTTTTCAATTTTTTTTCTTTTTTTAAAAATGTATCTCAAATAAAAGTTGTTAGTTATTGCTTTTATAGCAACTTTAGTTAAATAATTTTTTTCGAAATATTTTTCTGTTATGTAATATTCGGAAAAATCTTAAAATCGACACGTGTAAACTCCTATTTCTAGTCAACCGATTTTTACCAAAAGTTGATCAACTCGTGCCATTGATGTCGAATGCTTAAATATGAAGTTTCAAAAAATCCTTTCAGCTGAATTTGCTCTGCACGTGTACACAGACGGACAGACAGACGGACAGACAGACGGACGGACAGACAGACCGACAGACATCATGCTGAAAATAGTCAAAACGTTATGTAGAGACCTCAATTCGTGGAGATCCATCGAAATCTCGAAATGTCAAAATCGGTATGATCACAATACCTCCGTTATATATGTTGGCGGTCGGTAAAAATGAGTGAGATACTCATTTTCGAAACATAATTATATATAACCTGTTCGAAATGCAAAAATAGTAATAAAATCACGTGAAAGATTGAAGTCGCTACCCTATTGGCTCTCGCATAGAATTAATAACTGAACAGCCAACGAACGACGAGAATTCGACAAAATTAACAAGTGAACATTGCATGATTACTACTTCTTGATTTTGAACAGAGTTTAGAAGCAATTTAATATGGCCGAAATCTTGAAATGTGTGAAGAAATGTCAAAAAAATTGTTTTTTTAAATTGTTCCTATTTTTTAGATTGTGCTGTAATTTAATATTACTGCATTTTATTAGCTAATTCTTTCACCATTCACTTTCAAAGATGCACCGCTCCCATTTCACTGAAAAACTATGCAAAACCATTAATTGCATATAATTTACTCACCTCAAATCCATACCTCACCGAATTAAAAAATTTCCAGTTCGCGAAAGCATCAATTATAGCGTAGAAATTTTTAAGACGCTTCCATGATTATAACCATCATAGCATACCTTCCTTCTAATACCAATAATCATTTTCCGGATTCCAGTGATTCCCAAACGATCGAACGGCGGGGCAGTACTGTTATGTAATATTGTGAAACTGACACCTGTTTTACTTGAACAGCGATCAGTCGAAAGTTGTTAAGTGTGTGAGTCGGTTGAGTTGTCTCTGTGTCACATGTGTGGGTTAGTGGTCTTTTGTATTTTTATTTTAAAATGTGATACTATATTTGTGATGTGTGCCAGTGATTTTGTAATTATTAGTTTTTAAAATGGTTTTGTAATTGACAACATGAACTATTTTCAATGATTATTAAATATTTCGGTTGTGTAAGTTTGTTTTAATTTTGTTTACAGAAGTTAAATGAAAGTTAAGTTGACTTAAAATATTTAAGTAAGTTATTAATTCATTTTAATATTATTTTATGATTTGTGCAATCTTATTAATAATATTTGGAGCAAAGAATTTGATGGAAATTAACAAATTGACATAATTATTAATTTTTATGGTAATCATGTCACGTAATGTTTCTCGTAAAGACGGGCAGAAGTTAGTATTAATTATTTTCGTGCATGGGGCAAAGCGTCAATTATATTTTATGGGCTGCCTTGGATCCGTTGCAGGATTACGGAGTTCAGGCGCGTGGATTAAATCCTAGTGACCTAGTGGTTCGTTAGTTAGTTAATAACATTTTTTGACGCAAAGCAACGATAGCTATTTGCGCCTAACATAGCGGAGCACTTTTTACGAGAATAATTCGTCGCGGAGCACTATCATTGTTATATACTGTGGCGTACGCGGAAAACTATTTCGGAGGGGAGGATTTTCACAACATCAGAATTTATACGTATTGAGAATGCGAGCAATCTTGTAATGGGACAATTATAATTTTAGTTCTTTTCGAATTATCTGGGGGAGGGGATTTATCCCCCTAATCCCCCCCTATGCGTACACCACTGGCTATATATTTATATATATTTTAGTGGAACTTGATGTGTGATATGTTCTGGAAATAAATTTCTCAGTTGATCGATACAGGATAATTGTTTTATGCCGATCTTGAAAAGTTATCTGGTACGGATTATAAACTGAGCAAAATGTAAGAATGCTTTGTTAGTTAAAAGCAAAAATATTAATAAAAAATCAGCTGTGGTCACCACAAGATCGAACGCCATCACAAAATAGGTACTTAAACCAAATACTCTATAACACAGAAATTATTTGCCATAACCGTGGAAACATTACATATACTTATGACAAAATAAATACTTAATAAGTATTACTAAGTATTATTACTTTAATAAAACTAAAGTAAAAATAGCGTAAAAATATATTTTTTTAAATCAGCTGTGGTCAACACAGGACACTGATCGCCAAAAATCTTCCATTTCTAGATGACCGCTTTTTACCAAAAGTTGATTAACTGATGCCATTAATATGAGAAGCTTAAAAATGAAGTTTCATAAAAATCCGTTTAGCCAAATTCACTTTACATGTCCAAGGACCGACAGACAGACATATATACAGACCGACAGACATGATGCTAAAAATAGTAAAAACATTATGCAGGAACCTCAATTCGTGGACATCCATCGAAATTTAAAAATGTCAAAATCAGTAAGATGTAGCGGTTGGTAAAAACTTAATCCATAAGTCTTAAGCGTAAGAAAAAAGTATTGAAATACTATCTTGATAATATTTGAACACACTTGTCGTCTATTGGACGTTCTGAGGCGCAGACTTCGGCAGGTTTTTTTTAAACAATCCGTTCTCTAACCAGCGATCCATCGAAAAATAATGGCAGCAAATACAAATAAATATCACTGCATCACTATGACTTACTGACTTCCTGTCTGAATTATAAGAGATATAAAGAATATAGGTAATTCATATTCCCATTGCATGAAACGTCACAACATCCATTTTCTATTATTTGGTAAATTTTAAGGAATTTGTACTGTATTATCTGCCGCGCTTGTAATATATCAGCCCTGTAATAGAACAGTCAATCAGCTGTGTATTTGTATTTCATAATGGTTAAATTTTTTTCAATGATCAGTTGAACTATTGAGATTCGAGAGTCTTTATTAACAAAAAATTTTGAAAAAATTTTCGAATTATTTTCTATGTATCTATTTTTTCATATATATGTAACGTTCCATGGTCATGATAAATAAATCTCTGTTAGAAAATATTAGGCCCAATTATTTCCAGTCTGCTGTATGTATTTTATACAAGTACTTTGTGATGCCGGTTGGTCCTGTGGTGGCCACAGCTGATTTTTTTAGCTATCGTGTTATATCAAATTGGAAGTGACTAATATTTATAATTTTTGAGGGTTTGCAACTGCCTGCAACATCTGGCATTACCAGGCTCGCATCCAGGGAAGCTCATAGATTTGCGACCCCCCGCTCAATACGCAAGTTGTTTTTGTCAAAATACAAGTGATGAACGATAATCTTTTTTTACCGACCGTCAACATATATAAGAGAGGTATTGTGATCATACCAATTTTGACGTTTCGAGATTTCGATGGATCTCCACGAATTGAGGTCCCTACATAACGTTTTGACTATTTTTAGCCTGATGTCTGTCGGTCTGTCTGTTAGTCCGTCCGTCCGTCTGTCTGTCTGTCTGTCTGTCTGTCTGTCTGTCTGTCTGTCTGTCTGTCCGTCTGTCTGTATGTCCGTCTGTGTACACGTGCATAGCAAATTCGGCTGAAAGGATTTTTATTAAATTTTTATTAAACCATATTTAAGCTTCTGCCATCAATAGCACGAGTTGATCAACTTTTGGTAAAAGTCGGTTGACTAGAAATGGGAGTTTACTCGTGTCGATTTTAAGATTTTTGTGAATATTTCACAACAGAAAAATATTTCGAAAAAATTTATTGAACAAAAGTTGCTATAAAAGCAATAACTAATAACTTTTATTTGAGACGTTTTTTGATAAAACGAAAAATTTCGAATAATTTCTGTAAAATTTCTCAAAAAGTCTCAATTTTTTCATACTTATATGTAACGTTTCCATGGTCATGATAAATAATATCTCTGTTAGAAAATATTAGGCCAAGTTATTTCTACTCTGCTGCTAGAATGTATTTTATATAAGTACTTTACGATGGCGGTCGGTCCTGTGGTGGCCACAGCTGATTTTTTTGTTTAATGTCATCACTTGAATTTTGAAAATGAGGACCTTTTTTTCTTAGTCTTAGCTCATTGCATGTGTGTTGAAAGTGGGGACCTTTTTTTAGGTCTTCACTTACATTTTGGAAGAGATTACCTTTTTTTTACATCAACACTTGCATTTTGGAAAATTAAGTGCCTTTGGGCAGCACTTGTTGCCTAGTAATTTCCCGATTCCTTCCCTTTTAAAACTATTTTGTCTGAGACCCCGCTCCAAGAAAACTGTCTGGGTGCGCGCCTGTTCATTGTAATGTGGCAAAATATTCCAATTGGTCAGTTCAATCATAAACGAACTCATTCCCGTCGAATTTTGTGAAACATTTTTTAGCAGCGAAGTGTCGTGTATTCAAGGTAACCATTAATTTTTTTTTTTTTTTTGAAATAAGGTACAAAATCTGGCACTACTGTATTTATACTCGTAGTCCATTAATAACTATTCTAAAAATAATTATGAATGTTATTTCTCACGGTAACATGTTAATACATTTGGAACTAAATAAGGTTAAAATTAAAACTATCCTTAAAATTATCAGTGTGACATTTAGAAGTAACATTAAATTTATTTCATTTCCATAAATTAATTTAAACATTCATATATAACTTGTAAATCTAGCATATGCGCGTATGCCACGTGTTTTATTTCAATTTAATTGCTACTAAAACTGCAACTACATAATTTTACATACATTTTATAAATAAAAATAAATGTTATAAACATTGTAAAATTAGTATGTAATTATTGAAAACGTGACTTTATAAAGACTACTAAATTTAAAATTAATGAATCATCAATATATTTTTTCCAAATATTTCTTACTCTGAGAAACAGTTAGCAAAGGTCAAATGATACTTTGTGCTACTAAATGCCATGTGATCTTCAAGAAGCTGTATTTTTTATATAACGGGCGGAAAAATTCCAAAGTCTCGCCTTGAATTATTATTAACATTTTTATATAATGATAATAATTTATAATAATAAATTTACTACTAATATTACTAATAGGAAATAAAAATTACAAATTTAATTAATAAGTTTATATTGAAGTTCCCGAAGTTATGCAGGAAAATATACGAATATAAAAATTTATGTAGGGTAACTGCAGCGAATTTCGACTACCAAATTTATTTATTTTTTAATTTACGTACTATTCAATATTTTGGTACGAAAGTGGTCCCAATCGATACCTTATTCCCTTATCTTTAGGTGCTAAATATTTTCACGATGAAACAAGCTGTTATTACAACTTAAGTTCGACATAAAAAAAATATGAAAAAAACGTTGATTTAAAAAAAGTGATGTTAATATCAACTACCCTAAAATTTTAAGATAATCAACGTTTCTTATCTCTTTTACATTTTATTTAGGTAAAAAAATATAATAATAGAGACTTTTAGTAGACGTGATTTTAACTGTTATGTCGTCAAATTAGGTAAGTGAAACATGCATGCATGCATGTAATATAGACTAGTCGGTATTAGCTTTATTCCTCTAGTCGATATTACCTCCAATCAAATCTGTTTTATTTAGCCTGTGATATTGTAACAAATATTATGAAAATCAAATTTTACCAGCTAATATATATGTATTTGGATCAGTTATTATCAGTTTATTCAATGCAAAATATTTTATTCAACTTTTCTTTGATAAACAACTGCAGATCAAAACCAATAAAAAAATATTTTAACACTTAAAAAATATAAATATCTACACTGTTCGTCTAACGACCTTCACACGTGGCTTAAAATAAAGTGAGGTTAGTTTTTCACATAAACATAGTGTTACGTTATACTACCGCTATATGGCAGCACTTATTTAGAGAAATAATTGGATATTAGAAATTACCTGCGTAGTCGAAATTCGTTGCAGTTACCCTAAATTGTGAATTTTCGCACATTAAAGTTTTTGCAAGTATAGAGGAATTTATGGTAAGGAAAAGAACACAGACGGCTAAAGTAATCTAATAAATCATATGAGCGAGACTTATAGATTAATAAAAGACTTTAAACATGTGTTTTAGAAACTTTTGAATGCTTTCAAACGTCCGTATTTTTCGCATTTGTTACTAGAAAACGAAAGACTACAAATGAGAATTTGAGTAGGTAGTTTGTTGGAATTTCGTCGTTAACAAGCTATAAGTTCAAGACAGCATTAAAATATTTTTAAATAGTTTCTTAGAAATAAACATTTATAATTTTCCAATGCGTTGTCTAGACATTTTGCATTATTATATGTGCATACAATTTCAATAAATTATTTAACAAATGCCAATAGTTACTCTGACAGAAGATAAATTAACTGTTTTTTTCATTTTTATTTATTTATTTTATTTATTTTTTTCAATTTTAGAAATTTTTCTCTTTTTCAGCCCTCAAGTTCAATTTAATATAATTGTCAATGTTTGATTTAAGTCACAGAAATCCTGCAGATTTGCTCGGCTGGGGTTCTGGTATACTCCATCTAGCATTTTCTATCACTCTATCTATCCCTCCCTGATGCTTGCTATCAATTTGGCTACCATCGTTTTATTAATGGCCGTTTTAAAAAGAGCAATTATTGATTTTATATTGATACTGAAAAACGAAGAATTTAAGTGCAGACGGGCTATGGGGAAAGTATAGTGAACAATAATCTTGATTAATTTATGCCCGGTTGCATGGAAATCTTAAAACTAAACTAGCGCCAGGATGGCCCCGTAGTGAGATAAATCGTGGGGTCGGCCGAGAAGGAACGACCACAGCGAGCTGTCTTAGATCATCTTATTCGTATGATATGGTCAAAATATTGAAGTTTCCGTTTTTTCTGTACGAAAACTATTTCTGTCTTGCGTACTTCTTCGTTGGTCATATGGATTGACCACGGAATTTTCAATGTGGGTCTAGAACTCACATGGGTCATTTCAATATGGGTCTAGGGTTCACAGTTCAGTTTGAAGTTTTCTCTGTGTCCAAATTTCTGATCCATATAACAACGCCCAGAATTCATATATGAGATATTCTGTCCCTTATTATCTTTTGCAAGATCTTTCCATTGGTTGTCGGCTGTTCAATATTCCCGCCATATTATTTAGTATTACTTCCTGTAATATTCTTCATACCCGTTTCAACTATAATTGTATGCCTCCCAATTATTATTATTCTTGTCTTTAAGTACTGCGCTTGAAAGTTTTAACCTGGCCAACTTCACAATTAGCAGTTATTTTGTGTAGGACCAAAGATTTGAGATCGAAGCTAGATAGATCCTGATCTTGTTATCTATAGATGAGTCTAATTTTGAACAGAGCGCCGAGTGCGTATTAATCATAGTTTTCTTCTTCTCTTGCCTTATCCATTACAAACATTGGTTATCGTCATAATAATCTCCGTACGTTGTTCGCTGTCATCTGAAATAATCCTGTAGATACTCCAAATAATTCTGTCAAGTTAACGAATCAGAAAATCCTTGGTCTTTTTTTATCTTCTCACTTCAATTATTCCCTGTACTCTAGGATACGATATTTGTGCTCGCTCCACATTACACGTCACCATTTTTTATGATCTGCATGATCTCAGGCAGCTAAGTCGCGGAATGACTTCATCGTCGTTGTCGCTCTAACCAGGATATTCTGTGAATACGCTTGTAGTAATTACACATACATTTTCAAAAGCCTGGAATTTATTTTCGGTAACTTCTGAAGATGGCTTGCGCATCTTACTCAGATCTTTTGCGCATAGTATTCAAAACATATCATTACTAAATTATTTGTTACCCAGAAATGCGGATGAACTAGTAATTTCGAAACTATTTTCTATAAATTTCATTCAATTTATTTGCATGGCGATAAAATTTTTATGAAAATTGTGACTTTTACCTTGAAGGTTGTGACATAAATTTTTAATGATAACCATAACACTGTAAATGTCAACAACACTGAATGATTTGTTTACGATAAAAAAGTTATTATTAAAACAAAAGTGTGGTTAAAATTACAAGTAGCAGGAAAGAGTATTTCTGCAATGATAGTATTATGTAAGAAAACTTAATAGCTTAGTATTTTTCCTTTAATAATAGGAGTATTTTGAAACAGTTAATAACTTTGAGATGTGTAGATTATTTGTCGGTACTTTCATTACAATCTGTTAATTGAAAATTGATGTTTCTAATTCAAAAACGTTGATATTGATTGCGTGTCTGCCTATTATTCAATAAAGCAGTATTTATTAGTCTCCTGGCTTTCAAATTTGCTTTTATAAGTCCTTACATTAAAGGTAGTTTTGGAAGATTCAATTTATTTTCAATATTTGTAATAACTTTTTACAAGATTTAAATTTGCAAATCTAAGACTAAATGGGCAATCGACCATGTCACATCGTTAGCTGGGGGCCCCGAACTTGCACAGTTGATTCCCAAATTTTTTGGTTCTGGGCGCCGTTAATGTATTAATATTTTCCCGCGGCGCTCCAAGTCGATACATAAAAAAAAGCTCCTCACTTCTAAACTACAAAGTGATAACAAAAAAGAAAAGTTCCTTACTTCTAAACCACAAAGTGAGAACCAAAAAAAAGGTCCTCACTTCTAAACTACAAAGTGATGACAAAAAAAAGTCCTGGGTCTTCGCGGCGAACAGTTTTTGAAATGCTGCAATATACAATATAAAATGGCTAATGAAGTACTGAAAGTGCTCCTTTGCTTAGGCCTCCGTAAAATGTAATTCAGTTACTGTCCACTTTAACAGAGCCCAGACCTTTTGGTGTACGGGCTTTCGACATTTTGACTGATATTGTTTTTAATATACCCGAAATGGCAAGTTTAATTTTGTGTGCTGTTACACCATGGACGCTGCCGTGTCCGCTTGTGACTCTCACATTGACTAAGTTTGATAAACATACTACGTTACCTATCGAATACCAACATGAGTTACAAAAAACACTAGTTCCTAGGTTCGAGGATACTGTCATTTTTACTGACGGATCAAAATATGGAATCAGGGTTGGGCTTGCGTTCGTTGTCTTGAATCCACGCCAGTAGTTCCAGTACCGTTTACACTTCAAAACGAGTATGTACATTGCTGACCTGTACACTATTTTCAAGGCCCTGTATATATATATATATATATATATATATATTTTTTTTTTTCAACAGAGCAAAGTCTTCAAGACGGACTCGCTGAACGCTCTGAACAGTATCCAAGATACAGTTCCAGTGCATCCTCTTATACTAAAGATCCGGTTGCTACTCCACAATTTGAATGAAATAAAATAAACAAAAATACTGTTATTTTCATGCAAACTTAAAAAGTTACATTTTTGGTTAGTTTAAGAGGAATTTTATATATTTATCACTGCCAACTTAATAAATATTAGTTAGAGATACTATACAGGCAATACAACTTCATAAATCAATAATTTTAAAATAAAAAATACAACTTTATCGTTTGCAATACTGTACTGCTATTTTTAGGCTCATCCTTAAAGAGAATTTCCATGCCACCAAGGTTAGTTAAAAAAAATTACATAACAAAAAGCCATTAAAAGAAGATCGTATAAATCTGCCGAAAATATCTCTCCAACTAGTTTTATTAATTATGACAAACATTTAAACACATGAACCAGTACCTGATAGTTGTTTTGGTATAAAAAGTGGTAACTTTCAGAATTGCCTCATCGCATATGCCAAAATAACTTCGACACATCCAGCTGTATATACTAATTACGCATTAAGCAATCGATACGAACGATATTATAGAAAGCTATAGAGGTATTGCACTAATTTTATATAAAAAAAGAAAGAAAAAACTATAAATAGTGTTTTGTGGTTGTTGATTGTTTTTGAAACGTGTGAATTATAGGTTTGAAATGTGAGAAACCGATTTAAATTGATATTGGCGTAATACAGATCATATACTGATATTATTAGAAATAAGTTGGAAATGATTTCATCAACAGGGACATTTTATGGATAAATAAATGTTCCGGCCAGTGCAGTACTTCTAAATTTTTAACTATAAAGATTATTTTACCACATTATTTTTTTATTCAAACGAAGATTTATACATACAAAGATTGACAAAACAAATATCCAGACTAGAGTCATAAAATGTTATTGATATTCACTTTTATAATATCGAAACATTGGTTCATGGAAACCTCTAATGGAGGTGCAGCAACCAGAAATATAATTGACATTTTCTTTTAGAGAAGAAAATCGTTATTTAGATGAACTTTTTTAACTACAATTTTTAATTATAAACACGTTTACAAATAAAATCTTATGAAATATAATATTACATTTTTTGTGTGACCATATCAAAAACAGTTCTTTTTTTATCATTTAGTACCGGCCAAAAAGTATATCTTTTTTGGCCTAGGCCGATTCGATTATTTTTTTTGCCGCTGGATGCTAGAGCCATCTTTGTTTCATTTCTTAAGTTACAAGATCTCCATGGTTACATTGAAACAATTGACAGTAAAACATTTATAATTGTAATAATTGTTCAGTAACCATAAATTATCGAATGTAATTAAATAAATTTAATGTTTCTAATAAAAATTACTTTTTGTTGCCCAAAAAATATAATGTGCACCTTGGCTAAAAAGATCAACTTTTGGCCATAGTACACAAATAACTATTATGATTTAATATGTACTTAAGTATGCTAACAAAATTATCTTTTTATGTGCTGTACAGAATATTCAATATTCTGTATTTTTAATTTTTAATTTGTTATATTCTACTTATGTTTTTAAATAAAAAAAAATTAATATAATTTTAAAAGAATTATCTATAATATAATACGCCAACCTGTGTCCTTAGCTGCGTGGGTGCGTGGAAGTTGTCTGAAACAATTGAGCGAGGTACCGAAATGTAACGATTATTATATATTAATTTATGTATTGGACAGTAGTGTGCTCCGAATTTTTGTTTTGAGTGTTGACAATAAATTAGTAAAAATGAGAGTTGTGTTTTTCATTAAAAAATCACTTCACAATTAATAATGTAGTTGTGAAATACACGGATCGGTTTTTTTACGAAACAAAACACAGAAAAACGTTATCCTTCCGTGATATTCGACATTTTTGATTAAAATTATTATTAGCAGAAAAATAATTATTTAAAAAAATATTTGTATTTGATGAAAGTAAGAAAAATGTGACTTTTTTTTCTTTATTATTATTTTTTTATTCCTACGATTTCTAGGACAAGATTTACAATATCCCACTGCAAACTCTATACAGATGGCAGCACATAACGACTACACTAAATAATTCAAGAATTATCAGTGGCTCTAAAACAATGGTTTCTGTTTATTTATCATATTAAAATATCATTTACCTTTTAGTTTAGGTTAGATTCACCTTAAAAGCACTATCTTAGGTTATGGTTGATAACTGTTTTTTTTTTTTTTTTTCTTAAAACACTAAAATATATTGTATTTTAACTGTTCTGTGCAGGGCCAGGGACAGTGATTCACCTTAAAAGCACTATCTTAGGTTATGGTTGATAACTGTTTTTTTTTTTTTTTATAAACCACCTAAAAATAAATTGTGTTTTAAAAGTTCTGCACAGTCCCACCTGTTTAGAATCTCTGTATATGGAACAAACGTCGCGTGTGTGACGCATGTGCAGTGTTCAGTGGGATATTGTAAATCTAGCCCGACAAATTTACATTTAAAAGGCAGTACTACACTATAAAAGTAAAGTAAAATAACCAGATCTGGTTTGACCTTACAAATGTGAACGCAATATATTAAAGCGGGCAAACAATTAAATTTTACTGTGCAATAGTTTCTCACGATTTATTTCAAACTGATTTGAGATGTAGTGTAAGTACGCTTTTTTCCGTGAGCGTATTAATTCGTGTGCGTTTTTTCCGTGTGCGTATTTTTATATTATATAAGAAAATGTAACGTCTCAAATCATTTTTAGTTTTAACATTATAAATATAATGCACTGAGTGAAAATGAATCGTTTTCCCATCTTAAAAAGTTAATGAATAAATAATTCGGAATAATTATTTGTCCAGTTTTTAATGATACGCGAAGAGTTGATTCAATTTGAATTTGATGAAGTTAGGCGTACGGATAGAGAAAGAAGTCTGACGTGTCGAGCAAGTTCCACATTAAGGTAATGATTTGTTTGCCAATACAGTTGGCAACGGGTGCACTAGTAAATATATAATACAATAGAATCATAAAAAAAAATATATTAAAAAAAACTAAAATATCTCTAGTCAGACGTCCATTTTGCAACTTTTAACTGCAAACGTGTGCAGTTCCAAGAGGAGATATATCTCCTGTACTCCTGTATCGCCCATACCCCAATGCCAATTGTCAAATCTTAAACAAGAAACACCAATAAGCTTCCAAATGACTATCTCTGGCCATTGCACAGTTCTTAAGTCTCTGCGGCTACTCGTCAGTAGAATTACGAACGGTATCTATATATTTTTTTTGTAGTGTTTAGCGATCTCTCAACCGCCAAAATGATACGGTGTATGTTACAAGTTCACGAGAAGCTCTTTAGAAATCACCAACGATCTAGAGAGGCCATTACCATGCTTCAGTTATGGTTTGATGAGGCCGGATCTATGACAGTAGCGCTAACTTTAATTTTTCTGAAAAATAAGAAAAATAATCTGTCAGAGTCTATTGGAAGCCGTGTTAAAGTCGACAGTTAAAAAAAGGAACAACTTCCTGTTCCCTGGTCATCACTGGATCTTCCAGCAATATTTAATGCTAGCCTATAAGTTGAAGAAGACGCAGCAATTGCTTGAAAGCAATGTACTGGACTTTGATGTTTTCTTTGGCCTTTGCCGAAGGTGGAAATTTAAAGTCTGTTACTATCATTATTATTATTCGTTGTTCTACGTGGTACCATACTCCAATGGAGTGTTGAGCGCCATAAGGTATTTCTAAACATAGATTATTGTTAGGATTGCTAGTACTTAGCACATTTTTCTTTAATATCGTGTCCCATTTAACTGTGGTAAATTGTGGTTCATTGTTTTATGAATAGATTATTTCCACAATTTTATATATTTTGCCTTAAGTTTATCCTTTTCCCCAGGCAAACCGGCTTCTTCAAGTTCTTTCCTCATACTTATTTTCTTATTATACTGAAAATAAATTACATAATTGATTAAATAAGATGCAATTTAATTTCGTTTCCATCTGAACTTACAACTTTGAAAACTTTATTTTTACATTTTTTAAAACAAGTTATGCAAAAACTAATTGGTTTTTCGAATTGATAAATTTGTTATTGAGTTTTGAGTCATCCTGGTTATAAATGTCGGTCGTTAGTTTTATCGTTTGAAAAACACATAATTACATAAATATATGGCGATAAGAAAAATAGTAAAATAAATGAAAATTGAAAATATATTACAGTTAGAAATATTGAAGGCTAGTATCTGATAAGTGAATATTAATGTATCATATGCATAACATATTATAGGGAATTAATTCTTAACGGATCTTCAGCTTATGTAGACTGAAACGTATAAATCGTGATACTGATAAAAACGGATTATGCTGGATTACAATAATCAAAATATTTCCACATTGAATACATATCCTTGAAGTACTTTACATAAAATTACAATATTTATTGAGCATTCTGTAAAGATCCTTTTTTAAATCTCTGTGGCTTAGAACTAGACTTTCTTCTTAGTACTCGTGAAAATTTGAAATTTTATATTTCCCGAACAATGTGAAAAATTGCGTCCACACCTCTACAATTAGTTGACTTTACATTCTGCATTGTGGCTAAATTTAATAGACAGTTTTAACGTTCAATGACAGCGTTCACAACTATGAAAATTAATGCATTATTTTGATATATTTTTTGAAATATTCTTTCAATTTTTAAATAAATAATATTTGCATTTGTTATTGTGTTGTTTTATTTCAGTATGATATATGTAAAATCGTACAATATACCGTAACATACATATGTTATAATAAAATCTGTATTAATTACATTGTTGATAAAACCTCAAATATAGCAGCAACCTATCCAAAATGATGTTAAGTTTATTAACAGTTGTTATTGTAGTCATTATTACTGTTGATGTGCGGAAAGCAGGGCCGGCGCTATGATTTGCAAGGCCATGTGCGAGAAGAGCAAAAAAAAATGGTACTCACCTCCCAGTTCTAAGTGAAGAGCAAAAAAAAGGTCCTCACCTCCAAGTGAAGACCATGCGCAAGGCCTGTTGTTGAACCGCGGGGCCATGTGCCACCGCACATGCTGCACATGCCTCGCACCGGCCCTGGTGGAAAGTTAAATAAAAGAGGTGATTCCGGAAATTCCCAGGAGATACAGTTTCCCATCCCCGATGGTTGTAGCAGACATGGTCACCTTTACTAACACAGGTTATATTCTGTTTGGCAGAGACCGTCACGAGTTAGAAGACGAAGAAAAAAAAAAAAGGAAATTTTATGTAGCTGAAAAAACTAAAAGAAAGAAGTGGAATCGTAGTAATGAGCCAAAAAGGAAGACAGATCTAAGTAATGAGCAAATAAAGAAAATTGCTACGTAGGCCAAATATATGCACTTGCGTGCCAGATACATCCCGCGGGCCGTAGTTTGGCAATGTTTGCCCTAGACAGTAGTCTATTTTCTACATCACATCCGTTAATAATTTTAATTATAATTTACATTCTTTTTGTAGTCTACTATATGGTTTAGATTTTTTTTTTTTTTTAATCGGTATTGAATTCTTGATCGCTAATAGTTGTATGCGAAAAGTATTTACTATTCGAAATTAACCAATACATTTTGTGATACTAAAACAGTAAAGTGAAATACGAAAATGTTTTCTCATAAAATTTTATTATTACCTTTTGCCCACATATTAATTTTATCATCCCGCCAAACATAAATGTCTTAAATACTGGTAGTTTCATATCCATAAAGATACTTCGAACCAGGAAAGAAAGTCACGAAGAGCTTATTTTATTAGTATTAAAAACATTGTCTTTCTCTTAATTTCATAATTATTCATACATTGTATCAAATCTCGGACAACAATCACAAAAACAAAAGCAAAAACAATTGAGAAAACTTGTACAGTGTCATTTAGGCCACATGTTTTATTCCACATAAAACCAAGTTCATTTTATATTTAATTTATATAAATTTATAAATAGCGTGACTGTGATATCGATGCTAGATCAAGAAATGAACCTGAGATATTTACTAATAAATACGTATTCAGTTAATGCAATCTAACAATATAATAAGTTTGTTTCCTCTTCGTTAGTTATAATTCAGAACACCTGACGCAGGTGTATTTCTAATTTGAAGTATTTTATAAGAAATCTATTTATCAAATTTTCTTGAAGTTGATAGTAATTATTACCTACTATTAGATATGGATTTATCGATAAGCAGTTAGGTATTTTCATTTTTAGTTTCAAGATTGTTAAAGGTAGCTGCAATTCAACTTGTACATGTACGGGATGTGATTAAGATGTTCGTACAATTTTTAGGATTTTGTAGGTATGACTAAAAAACCCTTATACCGTCATTTTTGTCGTCTGTCTGTCTGTCTATCTGTTCGGTAAAAATTGTAGCTAAATAGCTAAACCTAGAGAGTTGAAATTTGGCATGCTTGTGACCGCCCATAGGAAAAATACTAAAACATCTAAAAAACATATCCCTCTAAAATTTTTTTTAAATTCTAAGTAGGGTATCAAATGAAAGCCCTTAGTGGATTCACGGTCAAAATTTTATTTTTGCAAAATAAATTATTTTAATGCGATTTTTGCCAAAACTGTGCAATTAAAATTTGTCCCATGCCCTCTAGTCCAGATGGTTCGAACTAAAAATCTGAAAAAATTCTAAGTAATGTACATTGGTGTGAACCGGAATAGTACAACAGGAATTTTTTATCAGATTATGTTTTCGGAAAATAACGCATTTTTTGTGTTTTTTTGGTTGACGATGTACAAAAGTTATAGTTATGTAACACACTATACTAGAAGGCGAGTCCTGGTCTAAATGTTAGCTTGCTCGCTTGA
The DNA here is from genome assembly GCA_963971575.1 of Liopterus haemorrhoidalis. Classification (NCBI taxonomy): domain Eukaryota; kingdom Metazoa; phylum Arthropoda; class Insecta; order Coleoptera; family Dytiscidae; genus Liopterus; species Liopterus haemorrhoidalis. Next base: position 208,650,303 of record OZ020611.1, read on the forward strand.
GGAGACAATTTTATTATTTTTTTTTCCATTTCTATTTTGTTTAAATTATTTTGTCAAAATTCTAGTTATATTTTGACAATTTTTAAGAGCGTAAATTTAATAACCAGTTGGAATTGTTGGAATTATATTTTCATTCTATGTGTCATGTATACGAAACCAAAGGGGCGGAACATATGACTTAAAACAACCAATGGAAGCCATAGGCGCAATTTCAAAATCTTAATGAACCTTGCTATATATATATAAAAAAAAAAAAAATACTGCACATGTTTAGAAACCTAAATAATGGTATTAGGTAGTCGAATTAAAATTAACAAACAAATATTTTAATTTACAATTTGTTTTTAAAGTTCTTAGATTAACATACGATAAATTATTTTTAAAATATCGTTCCTTTTGACACTTTCAAATCCACGTTTTTTCCGGTGATTGAAGTGCTAGGTCTCACAAACTCTATCATCATCTTCAACTGATTCATGGCCATATTGAAAGCGTTTATACCATTTGTAAATCGCTCGTTCATTCATACTTGATTCTCCAAATGACTTCTGCAACATTTCCACTACTTCACAGCACTTGATTGAATTTTTCGCTCAAAATTGAATGCATATTCTTTGATTCCTCATTGTGAAAAATTAAAAGTAACTTGATATGGACACTCGGTACATAAAAGTAACACACCACTGTTCTAGAAGTACTTAATTTAAAGAAAGTAGATATGAGATACTTAATAATATAGAAAAAATGGAACTGAGTTTTTGTCTTGAATTTGTATTATTTAAATATTATTTCTTGACTATTTGTTTTCATTCTAGGTCACACCAATTTTAATGTCAAAAAACTGAAATTAAAATTCACGGTTTCATATAAAACTGGTTACTTTTAAAATTATGATGTACCTGCTAACCTCACTCTAAATATTAGTCCACTTCATAAGTAAAAGGTACTTTCTTAGTTATACTTTTATATAAATTACCCATTTCTTATACTATTCATTTCAAAAGTATTCAACATATCATTAATGTAACATTTTTTGAAACAGTATTAAATTAATACAAAAAATTACATAGTATAATATAAAAAATTATATGTAATTAGTTATTATTTAATAGCTTTCATTTGAGAGAAGAATGGGTTGGTGATGTTAGGATGACCTCAGAGAACAGGTTGCTATTTTCAGAAATATCTATGGGTTAAACCGTAAGTCATGTGTTCCCAATTTGCAAAACGTATTCATGTCTTAAGTTCCCATAACTGTATATTATCAATATTGGTCTAAGTCAAAAGTGTGACTTTATGATTAATGCAATTTGAGTTACTCTGTGAATTTTTATTTTTATTTCCCGTTGTATCAAAAAAAATGATGTGAAGTGTGAATTTTCACACATTTCAGGGTTTTATAGGTATTTAATAAGAGTAAAAAGTCAACAGAAAGTTGAATATCTAAGACAATTTTTTTCTATAGTCAGATCAAAATCAACAGATTTTTTTTAAATTTATTTTTGTCCTTCAGTAAGAACGACTGTTAGCATCTTAATATACATTATTGGATATACATAGATAAATACAGATATACATTAGCTATACATATAAATGTAGGTGGGTATAATCATATATTAAATTAAATTATACAATTTCGTTTCATGAAGTTTCGGGCATCTTTGGCTGTGGAGGTGATAGAGCTTCCTTCAGTGTTTTGGGGTAGGTTGGTGTTTCTTCTCTCTTGATCATATTTTGGGCATTCTAACAGTAGATGGTGTATGGTAATTTTTGAGTTACTTAGATCACAAGTGGTGGGTTCTTCTTGGGCAAATATGTGTTGGTAAGTTAGTAACGTGTGGCCTATTCTCATTCTGGTTATCACTATCTATCTGGTCTTTTCTATTTTCAATATCAATCAAAAGTGTGGTGTCTTCTTTGATATTTCTGAGATGATGGTTGTTAGTTGTATTCCAGGTGTCGAACCATTTTTTTTTTCCTTTTTATTTGTGCTATGTGGTCTATGTGGGGGATAACTATGTCTTCCAGAATTTCTTCTGTAGCGTTTTTGGCGGCTCGGTCTATTCGTTCGTTTCCATGGATTCCAATATGAGATGGGATCCACAGGATGATTATTTGTTTTCCAGTGGATAGTGCTTGGTGGAAGTCAACAGATGTTTGTTAATTATTTTTATTCGATATTTGAGTACTAAGAGATTCCATTTAATTTGTTTAAAATAAATAATCTGCATTTACTTCATATCTAAGTCTTCATTAAATTAATAAGAAATATATTGATAAATGACTTCTATATAGCGGGTTCAAATTAAATATACGTTCACTAAAAAGATTTAAGTTTATTTTAGTACGACCACTCACAAATTACAGAAAATAATAAATATATATTGAACTAAATATCTAATTTTAGAAACCTACTTTTTGTTCCTTAATCTATGCTTTGAGATCTTTCTTTTGATATCACAAAATAAATTTTAGAATTTTTTTTTTTTCAACGACACTAAAAAATCGATATTTTTCGAAAAACTAATCTGATCCAAAATTCCTGTTGAACTATTCTTGTTCCCATCAACGTTCATTAAGGATCAACGAAAATTCTTTTCAGATTTTTAGAACAAGCCCCTGGCACATAGGGTAGATGTCAAAAAAAAAAAATTCCATATTTTTGGCGAGAATCCCATAAAAATATTTTTTTTTTTACAAAACCCTAATAAAAAATTGATGTGAAGTGTGAATTTTCACACATTTCAAGTTTTTATAAGTAGTTAACGAAACTCATACGTACTTACAATCTCTTATCACTTACTAGTTACTAATAGAGATGGGAATTTCGGCTCAGCTTGCGGAACCGAATCAGTGGAGGTCGTTCAGTTTGTTGAGCCGGTTCATTGATCCGGTTAAGTAAACATGTTTCCGAGACACAAGTCGGTCGTTCATTCGTAGGTACAACGTCGCTTAGAGCCGGCTCTTGCATTATATGAACTGGAAATATGTTTCCGATACACAGGTCGGTCAGTTGTCGGTCGTTCGTTCGTAGGTAGAACGTCGCTTAGAGCCGGCTCTTGCTTAGAGCCGGTTCTTGCAATATATGAACTGTAAACATGATCCCGAGACACAGGTCGGTCGGTCGGTCGTTCGTTCGTAGGTAGAACGTCGGTTAGAGCCGGCTCTTGCTTAGAACCGGTTCTTGCAATATATGAACTGTAAACATGATCCCGAGACACAGGTCAGTCAGTTGTCGCTCGCTCGGTCGTTTGTTCGTAGGTAGAACGTCGCTTAGCCCCGGCTCTTATCTAACATTTTTGAAACAAACAATTCACTTTATGTAGCTACTGTATTTTAAACCAGATGTGTTAAGTTTATGACGATGTTTATTGCCCTTATAAATCGGACATCTAGGATTTGGGCAATATTTTTATATAGTATGGTTGTAAGAAAATACAGACAAATCCTATTAGTTTCAAATAAACTGCACTACAAATTGATGACAAAATATACTTTATGATAATACATTACAAGCCGAGTTCTCGCGAAGTTCAACATGACATCGATCCAGATCCGGATCACAACGGTCACTGCTCACAATCGCCCGACCAATCGTATCCTTGAAACTTGAAACCATACAGTGAGCCGTGAGCCAGCTCATTTCAATTTGATGAACCGTGTCACTTCGGTCAGTGTACTGAGCCGGCTCAGTGAGCCAGTTCGTTCATGAACAACCCATCTCTAGTTACTAAGTATTAAGGGATTGTGAGTATATATGAAAAATCATAATCTATAATGCTTCCATGAATCAACAAGTATACTTAAAAAATTGATGTGAAGTGTGAATTTTCACACATTGCAGGGTTTTGTAGGTATATAATAAGTGAAGGCGGCATGCTGATTGTGTAGGACAAATTTTGCTTTGTAGTAACCACGGCAAAATGAACGATCTTTTTAAAATAATTTATCGTCTGTTAATCTCAGAGCTTTAAAAACAAATTTTATGTTAAAATATTTTTTTGTTAATTTTAATTCGAATACCTAATATCATTATTTAGGTTTCTAAATAAGTGCAGTATTTTTTTTATATAACAAGGTTCATTAAGATTTTGAAAATTGCGCCTATGGCTTTCATTGGTTGTCTTAAATCATACGCTCCGCCCCTCTGGTTTCGTATAATGACTAATAGAATGAAAATAAATTCCAATTGGTTATTAAATTTACGCTCTTGAAAATTAAATTCAAAATTTGCTAAAATATAACTAGAATTTTAACAAATTAATTTAAACAAAATAAAAATTAAAAAAAAAAAACAAAAAAAAAATTGACTCCACAAGCTAGGAACGAACCTGCGTCGTGTATAACAAATCTGTATAGTTGGCGCGCAACATAGCCTCTAGACCACCACACGCTTAACAACTCAGCGTGTTATATGAGTATAAGCTATATGCATCGTCAACCAAAAAACACAAAAAATGCGTTATTTTCCGAAAACATAATCTGATCAAAAATTCCTGTTGTACTATTCCGGTTCACACCAATGTACATTACTTAGAATTTTTTCAGATTTTTAGTTTAAACCATCTGGGCTACAGGGTGTGGGACAAAATTTTTTTTGCACAATTTTGGCAAAAATCGCTTCAAAATAATTTATTTTGCAAAAATAAAATTTTGATCGTTAATCCACGTACCAAGGGCTTTCATTTGATACCCTACTCAGAATTTTAAAAAAATATTTTTTTTTTCGATGAGCACATATTTGTTTATATTTTTAGGGGGATATGTTTTTTAGATGTTTTAGTATTTTTCCTATGTGCGGGTCAAAGAGTTGTATAAGCATGCCAAATTTCAACTCTCTAGGTTTAGCCGTTTGGCTATAATTTTTACCGAACAGACAGACAGACAGACAGACAGACAGACAGACAGACAGACGACAAAATGACGGTATAAGGGTTTTTTGGTCATACCTACAAAACCCTAATTACGAGATACACGCGTATGAAGTGGCCCAGTTTAATAATGTTAGCACGGTATTGCAAAAAAATCTATAACATTAGAACAAACAATCAGATCAAAATATCTTATTGTAGCTACTATCCTAGTCTATAATGATATTAATATGAAGATCATTCAGAAAAACTGAAATGCAAAAGCTATAATACATGTAAGTATGGGGTAGTATTTTGATATTTACTTTCTATGTTCATATTAATGTGCATTACTCACAAATTTTTTAGATCAACTCCCCCTTTATATGCTGTGGGGTAAAGGGTATTTGGCACATTTTTGGAAAAAAACTTGTTAAAATAAAGGTTTTTTTTTTGTCGCAAGGACAAACAATTGCGTTACAATGTGTTCTGTTCAATGCGGCTAAAATGCCGCAACCGTTTTCCGAATAAAAACCGATCGTGGGTCTTGGAACTAAGCTCACTAAAAGGTGTTATTTTGAAGGAAATTGTACTGTTTTTGACGATTAATTGAACACTTTTGTATATATAAAAAAATTATAACTTTGTACCGTTTAAATTAATTAATATATCAGTTTTATTTTGCATTTATTTATTTTTATATGTAAAATAGTAATACATTTTATGTATCTATGTTAAGTATATAAATATTCAAGTTAGCACCTATAAATTAAAATGTATGTAGATGCATTTGCAAATGAAAATGTAAATATATGTGTATGGTGCCGATGGAAAGATGCCGCGACATCATAAAAACACGTCTGCCGATTCTGACATCGGCACTTCCGTTCTACTCAGAAATTTACGGGAGATTAATGCAAACAGGGCCAAATAAAGGTGTGACTGAATGGTGTGAATATCCTGCAATTTTCGATACGTAGAATTTTAGGAAAAGAAATTGTGTTTAATGGAAAATATATTGCAAATGTGAAATTTATATTACTCATGCTTCTAATGTCCGGTTTGCAATCACCGGAATTAAATGTATAAAATGTATTTAAAAATTAAAAATACGCGAACTGCGTGCTTTGCGCATTACGTAGTAAGTGGAAAGAGGAAATAGTGACTTGATATGATGTAGCTGTAATATGTAAGTTGCTTGTCATTGAGTTTGTTTGTTAAATTATTTCTTTCAATTTTTATTGCGATTTTTATAATTTTTCTTTACCTCGAAATTTTTACAATGAACATAATTGAAGAGCAACGCGTATTAAACTTGGTAAGTATGTGACTTACAATATGACTTTTGGTCAGTGAAGTTAACTGTATATAAACGAAAATTGATGTGAAGTGTGAATATTCACACATTTCAGGGTTTCGCAGGTATATAATAAGTGAAGGCGGTATGCTGAGTGTGTAGGACAAATTTTACTTTGTAGTAATCACGGCAAAATGAACGATATTTTTAAAATAATTTATCGTCTGTTAATCATATAATAAGATAATTATTAAATTTACGCTCTTAAAAATTAAATACAACATTTGTCAAAATATAACTAGAATTTTGACAAAATAATTTCAACATAATAAAAATGCAAAAAAAAAAAACAGAAAAAATAAAATTCACTCAGTACTCGAACTCGAAACCCTTCGTTTACCAGCAAATTTTAGATTACGACACCAGTGCACTAACCAATAACGCCATCGTACGCCTTGCATGTGAGTGTCTTACATTGGTATAACTTTTGTACTTTGTGAACCAAATACCACAAAAAATCGCTTTTTTCCCGAAAACATAATCTGATCAAAAATTCCTGTTGTACTATTTCGGTTCACACCAATATACATTACTTAGAATTTTTTTAGATTTTTAGTTTTAAACCATCTGGGCTATAGGGTGTGGGACAAAATTTTATTTGCACAATTTTGGCAAAAACCGCCTCAAAATAATTTATTTTTCAAAAATAAAAATTTGATCGTTAATCCACGTACTAAGGGCTTTCATTTGATACCCTACTCATAATTTAAAAAAAATATTTTTGTTTTCGATGAGCCCATATTTGTTTATATTTTTAGGGGGGTAAGTTTTTTAGATGTTTTAGTATTTTTCCTATGTGCGGGTCAAAGAGTTATATAAGCAAGCCAAATTTCAACTCTCTAGGTTTAGCCGTTTGGCTACAATTTTTACCGAACAGACAGATAGACAGACAGACGACAAAATGACGGTATAAGGGTTTTTTGGTCATACCTACAAAACCCTAATAAACTGTCTGTTGCTATAAAGCAGTGTTTTCCAACCTTTCTGACTTGTGGAGCCCTTTTTAGAATCAATTTCTTTGGCGGAGCCACTTAGGCATATCCTATGTCTTACAAATTAATAGTGTAATTAATGTTAAAAGTACCTAATGTTACGGTTTTTTCACTAAAAATTTCACTAAATTAATTTTCCTCTTTCACAACTCAGTTATTGATGGATAAACAGATTTTTATAAAATGAAGAAAATAATCAAAATACATTCAGATTCAAACAAAAATGTACCTCGCTAATTACATTCCAGCTACTTAGTCATAGTGTCATAAACCGGCTAGAGTCAGATATTACTCGGACATACATTCAACTTGGCATATTTTCGTTCAGAATGTAATTTCCAGTTTTCTTATTTTGATTCTGTTTTTTATTTCTAATTCTTTTGTTTTTATTCAATTTTTATTTATTTTATTTCCTGGAAAAGCACTTAGGGCTCCGCGGAGCATAGGTTGGGAACCGATGCTATAAAGTAACGATATATGTATGCAACGTTTAAACTTTTAGCTCGTACAATTTTGGAAGGGACTGGACATATATCCCAGTAGTATAGAACAGTGTTTATCAACAAAAAACGGACCGCGGACCAGTAAAATACATAATTTTCTAACGCGAACCACTAATAATAATTGTTGGTTCATTTTTTGCAAGAAAACAAATATATTAAATGTGCTACGAAATATATTTATTTTATATGAAGCAAATCACAGAAAGGTTACAGAAAATAAACAAAATATAAATTATTTACATAAAAAATGTGCATAAAAATAACAAAATAACCGCAAAAAACATATACAAAACCTTTCGCGGACCACTAAAATTTTTCTACGGACCACCTGTTGAGAAATACTGGTACAGAACGTTCGAGATAAATTTGTTCCAGCATTAAGTATAGTACAATATTCATAGTAGCCATGAAATACTGTTGGGATAGATAAATGTCCTACTCTAATAATACCTACAGAGATTTATGATTCTTTTATAAAAACAAATTTTATACCAGACCTGATTAAAAATAAAAAATAATAATAATATACGATCTTTAATATATAAGATTCTTGAAAACTACTCCAAAACTATTCAAAAACTATCACTAAACAGTAATATTTCTAGTTAGTACTGGCAACCGAAGCCAGTTTTTCACTCAAAAATCGCGGCACGCAGATGGTTACCTCGTTTGCTCACAGTGGATCAAATAATTTAATCGGAATCGCATGACCAATTCTAAGCAATGTTTGAACATGTACAAGCCCAACCAATTGACGTTTTGCGACGTTTCATAACCTTTGATGAAAGATGAATCCAAAACTACACACCAAAAATGAAAGAACAGTCAAAACAGTGGCTTTCTCCTGGTGAATGTGCTCCGAAAAAGGCAAAAAGGGTTCCTTCCGCCGGATCATGCCACGATTTTGTGGAATTCGCAAGGCATAATCTTCATCGACTATCTGGGAAAGGGAAAAACGATCACAGGAGAATATTATACCGCTTTATTGGATTGATTACACGCTGCATTGATAAAAAAAAAACCTAATTGGCTAAAACAAAAAATGTTGTTCCAAGACAATCTACCAGCTCACTCGTTCGCAATTATAAGGGCAAAATTGGTGGAATGGCGCTACGAACTGCTCCCCAAGCCACCCTATTTTCCAGACGTGCCCTCCTGCGACCTCTTCCTCTTTCCCTAAAGTTAGAGTTCAAGAAATCGTACTTTTTGGAAGACTAAAAATATATCTGCCAAATATGTCGAACTAAAATATGACTGTTGAACAATAAGTTACATTTTGGTAATAAAAAACTCTTTCAATTCGACATCACCGACTTCAAATAGCCCTCGTACGTAAATATGCACAGGAAGTCAAAAATAAATTAATAAAAGGAACATTTTGATAAAAAAATATCTTTTGCACTTTAAATCGGTTAGAATTATTCGTATTAGAGAGAAATAATAAGTTTTGTTAGCCAAAGCTTGAATTTCGAAAGTCAGAGTCTGTACAGTTCGAGGAGGTCAAGCAGAAGTTAGACCTGTGCTATGACCTGTCAGTTGCTTTAGGTTACGACAGGGAGCTGATAATCTTTCTGAGGGAAGCGAACTTACTATTTTAAGTCTGAAGTCTTATTTTAATATGTTTTATTATTTTCTGTAATATTCGACATCACCCTGCGTCTGTTCACTTTTTTTAACAAACTTTTATCCTATTTATTTGTATTGTGCGTGCGATGGGCTGTGTTCAGCGCAAATAACAATCGTTGCTGTGCGCCAAAATTTTTAACTAACTGACCGACTTCCGACTCCACAACTCTGGTTTAATGTAAGGCCGGACATTGTTGGGATTTATTACCGAGGGTGACCTAATACATGTGGCCTAAAATGTGACCTATAATACGATTTAATTCTTCCACTGAAGCAATTGAAGTTTGTATATGCCAATAATGACAATAATTATATCTTTATTGCCGGATATCATCGTTTTATCTATTAATAATTATGATCCGCACTCAAACACCTTGATAATCTAAGTAGGGCTGCTCGTTTGTGAATGACGTAAAGCCTTGTGATTATAGTCAGATCACATATGTTTACATTAATTTAAATTGCAAAGGTGTTTGAACGTGACTACGATTTCAACTGTGCATATTCAATTGACTAAGATTATGCAGTCGTGCTTCTCTACCTTCAAGTCGTGTAATTGTGGGCATTTTTAACAATGCATGTAATTGTTTTAACAAAGCTTATAATTGTTAAGAAGCATGTGTTTATAATATGAAAGGTTTTGCATGACAATGCTAAATCCTTTGCTATACTTAAGACAAAAAGCTGATTCATTTAGATTTATTCTTTGAGAGTGAGAGGTAGAAATATTTTACGTTTTTACTATAAAAACAACAGTTTACAGTCGTTGAAAAAAATACTTTATATTAGATAATCAAAAAACACGTTTTTCACATTAAAATAAAAACACATACAATTCAATTTTTTAAAAAAGTCTGTTCAATAACAAATTAATGAAGTAACCAACAACTTATTTATATATTTCTGTCTCGCACGTGCCTTGCAAGAATGTCAAGAAAAGTCAGAACGAACTGTGCAACGAAACACGATTCAATAATTTGTCTCCATAAAGAAGGAAAATCTAGTATGGAAATTGCAGGTATAGTTCATTGCAATCAATCTTCAGTGACTAGGATAATTTTAGTATAAATAAATCGAAAAAATAACATGAAAATCCGCGAAGTGGACCGCGAAAAAACGACCAAGAAAACGAAACTCTCCCACGAATAACAAGTTTAGCTGATCGGGGCCTAAATGCTACTGATTTAACAAAATTATGGTCTGAAGCCACTGACGTAAATGCTTGAACTTCTACAATAAGAAAAAGTTCCAGAGTTTTAGGCTCCAGAGAATTAGTGGCTTTAAGGCAGCCACTATTTTCGGAGAAACAACGTTTTAATCTTTTACATTGGGCATCATAATTAAGAGGGCATGAAAATTAACCTATTCACTGAAGATTGACTGCAGTGACTTATAACTGCAATTTCCCTACTAGATTTTCCTTCTTAGATTTTTAATTTCGATTCTATATTTGATATTTTTTATTATATTATACAGTATTTTTAACTTATTCTGAATTTACGAAAGTTGGCAGTATTAGATTTTTAAAAATCAGCTGTGGCACCACATGTCCATCACTAAGTACTTCTTTAATTTATGCTGCTTTATCAAAAAATGTCTGTAATAAAAGTTGTTAGTTATTATTTTTATAGCAACTTTTGTTAAATAAATACGAGTAAACTCCCATTTCTAGTTAACCGATTTTTACCAAAAGTTGATTAACTAGTGTCATTTGCTCTGCTCGTGTACACGGTGCGACAGACAGACAGATAGACAGACAGACAGACAGGCAGGCAAACAGGCAGACAGACCGACAGACATCATGTTCAAATAGTCAAAACGTTATGTAGGGACCTCAATTCGTGGAGATCCATCGAAATCTCGAAATGTCAAAATGTCGGTATGATCACAATACCTCCCTTATATATGTTGGCGGTCAGTAAAAATTAAAAAAAAAATAGTAAATCTCTCTGTATTATTTTACAGTAAAAATGGGTAGAACCAAACATTGTATATGAGCTAATTTTAAAAATGTAAAAGTTCGATCGTATAAATTCATTTAAAATATGAAAGACTCTTCTGCCTAAAAGATTTTTAATGCAAGAAAATGGGCCAAGAGAACCTGAAAAACTAGGAAAAAAATTTCGAACTTTATAGGCGATCTTAAAAGCAATATTTTACAATATTTTACATGAAATTAAAAAATTAAAAACTTATAATAATGACAATAGTTTATGTGCATTAATTAGTATTTTCATATTTTTAGATTAAGCCCTTTCAATGATAGGCTATTTTTATAGTAAAGTTTTGGCAAAAATTCTTTGATTAAAATAAAGAGTCTTTTCAAAATTATTTCCCATCTGTTAATTTTTAAACCTTTCACTTGATACCCGGCTCAAAATTCTAAGAAAATATTTTTCGAATATGATTTTTCAAAATATTTCTATATATGATTCAAAGAGCCGTTTGGCCAGAATTTCTACTGTTGAGACAGACACGTGGTTGACAGTAAAAGAGTTTCTTGGTTATACGAAACCCTAAAAAAGTATATAAATTTATTAGAAGCACGTTTTAACAAGGTAAATACCAGATGCTTATTCATGTCCTTCACTATGAGTCTTTAATGCACTACATGTACATTAACCGCAATTATCAATTACAGCTTCGTTGGAATATTAAATGGCAACTGATGAGATGAATATGAATCACTTTGTGAAAGTCAATATCAAGAGAAGAAATCTGTTTTGCAAATTTACAGGAAAGAAATTAAATCAATACGACAAATTCCAATATCGATTCATAAATAAGGTTCATTTATATTTAAATTAAGTAATTATAGTATTACAAATGTAGGTTACGAAGGACGTAGAAAAAAGGAAGTAATTTCGTGGGAGTAATTAATTCAGTTTAAATTTCTGACATACCTTTACGAAAGTTGATTTTAAAGTTTCATTTGCTAGGAATTTGATTCATAGAAATTATAATAAATATTTTTCTTATTAAATATCTTTCGGTATTAAATAGTGTTGAATGTTTCCTTCATTATATATTTATTAAAAATTAAATGTACATTTCAGTTAACATCCTCATCACTAATACTGTATTCTACATTTACCAAACTGTAACGAACGAAAACAAGAATAGAATCTTCATCTCCTTTACACCTTTACAAGCATCATTTTTAAGAGCGTCACAATATAACAGCAGTGAAGTTTGGTAGCCATACTGGTAAACCGTGATAAAAGTGAACTTCTTGAGAAGATCAAGGGTTAAACTAAGAAGAATAAAATTAAGGAACGAAATAATTTAAGAAATATTGGTTGCTGATAACGTTGAATACATAAGCAGTAAACAAATTAGATGAGATGCTGAAACAAGTTTTATCATGCATACCAAAAGAGATGAAGAAAAAGGAAAGACCTGTAAAAAGCGGGGTAGAAGAAATCTAAAACTAAGGAAGAGCATTACAATCAAGGTTACCAGGCGTCCCGATTTAAGTGGGACTATCCTGACTTCCACAGCCAAAACCCGAGGCCTTGAAAATGCCGAATAAACAAAAATTGTATGTAGAAAAAAATCTCAATTCAGTTTTTATACTGAATGTCTAGTTAAGGAGGCTCTACTTATATATATATGCCTGTTTATTAAACAAATTTGTACTAAATATGACTGAATCAAACGAGGGGAAAAAAACAATAGATGAGAAATTGATAATATTTGTCTAAGATTAGACTACTTGCAATAGTTTGGAAAAAATTGTAGGTCACATATTCTTAATTCCACATTCCAATGCAATCTGTGGATGAATATTAAGTCGAATGATTGCGGCCTGGAGAAAGGAGATGAACAAATGATTGTTAAGGACTTTAGAAGCTGAATTATTAATCAAACCAAAATTTTATTACCATTATCGACCAAAGCTGGCAAATATATTTTCTTTGGTTTTTTACCTCCTTATCTTTTTTTTTTTTTTTTTTTTTTCGCTCCAAATAGCGACATTTCCGATCAATGGGTTTGGAAATCTAGCAGCCAGGTTAGAATAGACAAGAGTGGATATTGGAGATTCTAAGACTTCGTAGAATGTTATAAACTGATAATATATGATTTTCTTGTTATGAAATTATTTAAATATAATAAAATTTGGGATGTGGCGATGTGTTAAATTTTATAGTAATATTTTACAGTAATTCACATAATTATGATGTTATTTAATTATCTATATCAAGGGTTCTATAACTTACACGTGTTTCTGACACATCTATCTTCCCTATTTTTTAAACACCTCCATTTTTTTCGTTTAATTTTGATGCTGACCTTTTAGAGCTTTTGTACTTTCATATTAACTTAACAAAAATAAATAACAAAACTCAATGCTTCTATTTCATCTTGCTATGCACTAATCATTTTATACAGACATCATCTCGAAGTTCCAGAAAGGTTCCAGAATCTTTATGACTCTCATTATTGAAATCCACCAGCTTTCTTATATTTTAGGGCAGCGGTTAAGCCGATTATTTGGTGCCATTTATAGAAATGGATAAGTCGCAAGAATTAAGATATTGGCGAAGTACTCAAAGACAAGTGACACAGGAGCTGCAGACAATTACAGTAGATACATGTAATGAAAAAGACAAAATTATAAAGGAGATCTAGGAAAGAATATTAAACTTTCGTCGAGTTGTGGTGATAAAAGACGGACTTTTAAAAAACGAAAAGATTATTTCTTTTAATTCTTACTTTCTTTTAAAAAAGCTTGTGATATCAAATCAGTGTATTAAAACAGTTCTCACGATGAATTATAATAATGGTCCTGATATTGACTTTCACATGTTGCATATTCATCTGTCCAATACTTGCATATAGTTAGTATGCGTGATCTGTAGTAGTGTAATTGCAATGTTGGGCCCCCGAGTGACGGGAGACTATGGACACCTGTCGAATGACCGCGTGTGCCGACATGCGCCACCTGCGACTCTCATAACTGTACGCTCTGGATCCGTGTCACTCCCCGTGACTAAAGCTTGAATCAGACAATATGTCTTGTAGACACGATGGAATATTTAAAAATAAAATCATAGGTGGTCTGAAGTTTCAGTTTTTTGGAATAGCAGGGCTTCTACGTGAGGGGACAGTGGGTCTAAGGTAGTGTTGAATTTAAAGGGGTTCTCGGTGCCCCCCCCCCCTCTAAATGGCAAAAATTCTCCCCAAGGAGATTTGTTTAGCTACAATATCTGCGTAAACTAAGTCATCGCGAACTTATGTAGTACCCCTGGACTTATGTAGTTCCCACACGGCGCATGTAATGAAAGTTCTCCCCCGGAAGAAATCGTCTGGATTCAATACTGGTGTAAGGAATTATGCAACGACCTCCTGTATGACGACGAGCGATGACCGTTTGAGCCCTTTGGGACCCTGTGAATCGCATGCCTATAATTCTTAAGACTTTAAATTTGTGTTAACTTTCTTTTGATAACAGGGCAAGCATTATTAAATCAGAGAAAAACACAAAATTTTGTGCAAGTGGAAATGCAATTTTCCATATAACCGGAAAGCGTGCAGGGGTTTAGTACTCTCCTTTCGTTGTTGTCATAGGATAAATATTCTCTCCACTAAAAGGCATGCTGTATGAAATCGGAGACCATAAACTGTCATGAACTCCCGGTCTAAAACCAATTTTATCTCTTTATGTCATGCAACTCATGACACACTGACAAAGATTTGACAGTTTTGCCGTAAATGTGCGCCAGTTCTGACTGTGTATATATTCAAACGTTTAAGATCACATTTAATCAGGAATTAGGATCTCAAGGATCATTATTTCAACGTAATGAATCTAATTTTTACTGTAAAAAATAGCTAATCATAACCCTCGTCTTTATTGTTGTCTGTAATCAGCTTTCTTGTCCCAATCAGATGGTTTTCGTACGTCTGCTGGAATCCGAAGTAGTACTGAAGGTGCGTCCGGTGGACAAAGATGGTATTCACCATACCGGGATATAATGCGAACCAACTAGCATCTTATTTTTAGCCTTGAATTGCTTCTGGAAATAGCTGTGGTCACGTTAATTGTGTCAGGAAATGTTACAGATACAAAACTATACCATAACGTGTTATTATCATTTTTTATTCGAACTTTCAAATCTTATTTTAGGCGATATTGTTTTTAACTGCGGTTGAGTAATATGGTAAAGTGGAATAAAAGTTTTACTGGTGTTTTTAGTTTGATTATGTACTCAAAATGATTTATTTATTTAATTAACTAAGAATAGTTTTTACAGTATAGTATAAAATAAGTTTCTATATTTCTTAATTTGCTGTTTTGCTAATGTTTTCTTTTTTTTTTGCAGGTAAGTGATGGAATTGGATACACTCTTACAAGAAACATGATATCTAGATGTTGTAAGTTGCATGAAATACTTAGATTAGGAAAAGTTAGCGATATAAGATGTTTTGTTTAATTTTATCAGAATTCTATACTTTTTTTTTTGTATTTATGATCATTAACTTTTGGATTTCGTCCATTTTTGTCTGTCTACAGTGAATAAATTTTATATCAGTCGATTATCAAACGTTTTTTATGTCAAAATTGGTGGGAGTCGTCCGTAAAATATTGGTATAACAAGAGTTCCTCTTTATTTGGAAATTGTATAGATTCTGCGACAAAATAAGTTTGGGTACCGCTGCTTTAGTGATATTTATTTTGATCATTGTCATTTTTGACATATTTTGATTGGCGCTGGCCTTTTCAAAAACTTGCCTCCATTCCAGTCTATTAAGTGCTGACATCTTCTATTACCTCACTTTAAAACCTTTTTTTCTGTGAGTCCAAAAATCGAACTTTAAGACGAGTAACTGATATGTTTTCTTTAATTGTTTTAGTATAGTGCCTTCTGTTAATTTTCATTAATCATTAATCTTTCTCACTCATGCTTGCAAGGTATAGGCGAGACAGAAATATATAAATAAGTTGGGTGTTGTTTCATTCATTTCTCATTGAGAGAGACTTTATAAAACTGAATTGAACAGAACATTATTTAAATAGAAATTAAAGGCGTCTGCTATCATTGGCAAATTGATAACTTTTTCTGTATCTATTACACTGATAAACACACTATTTGTGAAGGTAATTTTTGGGTATTTTTGATGTATATTTTGATACGCTGAAGACAAATCTGAAAAGTGAATTTTCACCCATATATTTTGCAATATACAACATTTTCATATTGCGTCAGTTCACGACGTGTATCTGCGGTGACGGTACACAAGTGGTTAAGATCAGTTTATTCTTGTTAATCAGGTTTAAGCGTATGCTTCAAAATTGATGCGTCCATCAGTAAACAACAGGTATCCGAATCTGTTGCATTTTCTATGTTGTGATTCGAGACTGGTTACTTTTTGAGTTCTAAGTAATTCGTTATAAAGAAGGAGTGGCCACTACGTCAGGCACTAACTCTTGGACTAAAAAACGTTAGAAGTAATCCACTGGTCGATCCCAAAAATGTATTTTTCCCACCTTCACATATTAAATTGGGCTAAATGAAGAATTTCGTTAAACTAATGGATCGAAACGGAAGATGGTTTTTGTATCTAAAACAAAAATTTTCGAGAATTAGTGAAGCAAAAATAAAAGAGGGCATATTTGTGGGCCCACAAATAAAAGAAATAATGAAATAAATAACGAAGCATTTGACAGTATGCTAAATGAAGCTGAAATAAGAGCTTTTGAAACAGTTGTTTCAAATTTTCTTGAAAATGTGATAGCTGAAAATTACAGAGATATCGTGAATGAACTACTTGATGCCTACAAAGAAATGGGATGTAGGATTTCTTTAAAAATTCTCTTTCTGGACTCTCATCTACATTTCTTCCCAGAAGATCTGGGCGCAATAAGTTATGAACATGGGAAACGGTTCCACCAAGAGTTTTCCGCCATAGAAAAGCGATATCAGGGTAAATGGAGTCCAAATTTGCTGGCTGATTACTGCTGGATATTAATAAGGTATGCCTCAGAAACAAAATATCGACGTAAAACATTAAAAACAACGTTTTAAGGTAAGTTAAAATTAATAATAATACGTCTATCGCCGTATTTCGTTAGAAACCAACAATAACTCATTGCAAAAAAATGATGGGCAATAGAAAAAATCTGAGGTCTTTCATCTGGGTTATTTAGTACTAAATATTCGTTATTGTAAGTAAAAGCAGGAATAACTATTAAGTTATAAAAATAATTGTAGGAATTCTGTACATTGTTCTAATTGTATTCCGGGGTGACATTTCTTCTTTTATGGCCGGATGTTAAAGTAAGAATTATCCCTAACTCAAGTTAAAATCATTTGTTTCTGTATGTTGTAGCATACAAAAACAAATGATTTTAACTTGAGTTAGAGAAAACTCTTACGTTAGCAACCCGCCATTAGAATTACTAAATGTGTCGTGTAGATAAAAGCTTGGAAAGCACTGGATTAGAATAATTGAAAATCGAAGGATGTCTGAGTAGCAAAAACAGGCTCCTATACATAACAAATAATTAAAGAGTAAAACTGAACTTGCTCCTCAAGTTAAAAACTGAACCTTACAGAAAAACACTAGTTATATAACTCATCATTAAATCTTTTACAATTCATCCTTAAACTCATTAACGCATAAAATATTCTTTTATCGCCTTGCTTTACCTTGAAGAGGCCCCATATTGATGTAATTTCAAACATTTGCATTGGCTCGTATTCGTCTGACGTCATGGCAGTTAAGGCCTCACTTTTTGCGTGTTTTGATAAAGTAATTGCCATTAATTGTCAATGTTGATAAACGAAACACGTGTTGTGAGTCAGTATGAAAGACAGTCGTTTTTGCAATTGTTGTGTTACTTAAGTTTTAAAAGTGTTTCTTGTTTTATGATTTTGCAAGTTATTGGAAATGGTTGAAAATGAGTTATTGCAAAATAATAATACGGTATGTGTTTTAAATTATATTTATTGCACAAAAATATCAGACTCTTACACATTTACGTATTAAAATAGTGTCTACAGAGTTGACTTGGATTTTTCTCACACAAAACCTCCATTTTGCCAAGTGTCAGGTCCCCCCACCCCCATCAGATCCATGAGGGTTTTTGGTGGTATTTTGTTGGCACAACGTTTTTTTTTTTTTTTTCCGAAATACACTTTCCACTAATTTCTTTTTTCATTTTATTATTATTATTATGTCAAATGCGATTTAAAACTCGAAAAGGAGATAAAACTCAATTTAGCTACAACTAGAATTTATTTGAATACAGTGTCTTACACCTAATTTAAAATTTACAAAAGTTGTAAATCTGTTTAGATATATGAATCTGGCATTAAAACCTTATAAAAATTGGTGGGGGTTGTCCGTCAAATAAATGTCAAAACACTGCATATTGAAAATGCACTTTATATAATATACTAGTGGGTGTACCCGTGCTTTGCTATGGCATGTCACTACATTAATTCCAAATAAGTGGAGCATAACGAATATAAATTAATGATTAAATATATTAAACGGTGGGTATAGTCATTTTAACTATCTTTAGGGAGTGGAGAATGAATAACCACCGAGCATCGCCGTCTGTTGACAAATTCCACAACTCTCAACATATCTGCATTTCGGAGTTCTGTTTACCCTGTGATAACTCCAATTATATTTATCTTTGATGTATGGTGTTTGATATATTATGATTCTACGTGAAATGGTCCAATTTATTATTCGAAAATAATTGCTACATCACTATAAAACTACGATGTTATGCACCCACAAACTTTATAATACAAGAACTATTAGGTTTAAAAACAGAAAATTGCCCAATACACGATATCGGTGCATAATAGGTATATGCTCTAGCGGACTTTTTTTTTTTAGATCTATTTAAGATCTACATTTTTGTCTACATTATATTGATATACCTCTTAAGGTTTAGCCTACGTAATCAATTTAAAATGTACGGAGAGTGAAAAATAATGGACTTGGACGAGTTTGAAACCCTCACTAAAACCTTTCTTGGATTATTTTACCCCCCTGTACTAAATTTGGTGAAAATCGGTCCATCCGTTTGGCATTGCATAATGAACAAACAAACAAACAAACAGAAATTGATTTTTATATATAAAGATACAGTCGGGGACAGAATTAAGTGGACAATACCTATATTTTCAGACGAATATCAATATCGTCTGAATATTCCTACAGAACCTTCTTTAATTTATATTTTGTACATATATATATCTTAAAATTAAAAAAACAAAAAATTTTTTGGAAAACATAAACAATATTTCTTAAAAAAATCAACAAGTATATCTTTGAAGAGTGGACAAAATTAAGTGGACACTGTTACAAAAATAATGTCAAATATTAATAAATATTTAGTATGGCAACCTTTTGCGTTAATAACGGTCTGAAACGCCGAGGCATACTTTTCACTAGATTTTGGAAATATTACGATGTAACAGCATTTTATTGTTCTTTTAAACACTTGAAAATAATTACTTTATTTGACCATTCGGCTGTAGGTACTTTATGGTCTAATATTGACCACAAATTTTCAATCGGATTTAAATCCGAACTTTGTAGAAGTCATTTCAGTACATTAATATCATTGACATTGAAAAAAATCATGCCTTTCTTTGATTTTTGTATTGGCACATTGTCCTGAAAGACAATTTTTTTTTTATGTCCATTCTGAGCATTTTTTTCTAAATTTTCAGAAATATTATTTATATATTTTTTAAAGTTAACAGTAGTATCAATTTATACCAAATTACCAGTGCCATGTCATGAAAAACAACCACAAATCATAATAGAAGCACTACTTAATTTTGTCCATTCTGAAAAGATATTGTCTTATTTATTTTGTAATAAATATCGTTTATGTTTCCCAATAAAATGTTTTGAATTGATTTCATACTGTAATTATCTGTATTTTTTTAAATATACAAGGTATTTACGATCTTCTTATTTCTTTTTTAATGGATGATACCCCATGATGATAGAACCTTCATCGAAAAATACTATACCATACTGGTGATAGCAAGCATTGATTATCACTGCTTGCTAAATTCAACCATATTTTGTAGTCTACTACAACAATAAAAAGTGGTCCGTCTGTAAGAGCAATACATTATACGATAAGAACAGGCCAATTGTTGAGTATTTATCCTCAATATAAATGAGAACAAAAATGCAGTATAATTTTTATAATAACGTACCCATAAATTGAAGAAATCATCAAGGTAGTTCCATATCTTCATCAATTACTTTTATGTATGCCAGTAATCAGACCATGAAATAAGACTTGTGCACTGTTAGTGTAGGTACATCAGCTCAACTGCATAAACAACTTTAAGAAGCGGTATTAAAATTTGACTGATGAGTACTGTTTTTTATTTACTGAATATCTAGAGCAAAAACGAAATTAACTATTCAAAAAGTAATAGTGGATCTGTTTTACGAAAAGAATATGTTATTTATAAATTAAATACTGTAATTTTATGCTAAGATAAAGGTTTTTAGAGAGTGAAAGCTTAAACAAATTAGATATGAATCTAGTTAATAATCTGGTTAAATTTATATTTCAACTTTAGTCTGGATTCCTGGCCACTCAAGAATAAAAGGAAATGCACGCGCTGACGCCTTTTCTAGTTCTTGTTCCTATAATCCGATTGTGATTAGCATGATATATCATACCAGTGCCTTTTACCAGAATTTAGAACTAGAAGTATTCAAGAAGTTCGAAGTGGAATAGGATCAATCATACCAATCATCAAAGGCTAATTTTATCGCTCGCTCGATCCCTGAATACCGAGCATACCCTCATATAAAAAATTAAACTTAACTATAGTCCCAAAGAGGCAGAGAGTAGAATTGAAACGCATGCGAACAGGCAGGCTTATGATTGGTTGTTCCCAGATTCGTTTTACACTACTGAAGTGGTAGTGTCGTCCCTGGTTTATACTTTATCTCTCGCTTTTTTATACTTTACGGTGTGCCGAGAACCACTGTCCTATTAGAATAGCATATAATTCTCTAGGTCTTAGCTAAATACGTTGACGGCTATCTGGTGTTCGTAAGCTTAATTGGAACGCATTTGTAAACAAAATTTAACGCCAATCATTCATATCCTATTGACGTGATTTTGAGCAAAACAAAGTTGTGTTACTTGATATCCTGGGAGCAGTTCTGGGGCCTCGTAGCTGTTCTAGCTCGCAGTTCGGCTTCGTTTTACCTCCAGGCTATTGTTTTTGCTGAATTTGTCACACCGAACTTAAGCTAATCGACAAGCGACGGATCTTGATGTTTCACTCCGATTTCGGAGTATAGTGGATACAATAAATAAATCGTCCTGCTCTGCAATTACTTGATTACGGCCCGATCCTTCTCTTCTTATAAACTATCCCGTTATGTACAAGGTCATTTTAATAGCAATATATTAAAGCAACGGCTCTGGCCACTTCTTCAGGTCTTAATTTAAAATATGTGTATTAACCACTTAACTGTCGGATTTTTTTGAGAAAAGGTGTCCAAAACTTGTCACTATTTTTTTCATTTTATTTGATTTTATTTACCAATTCAATCAATTAAATGCATTAAGTTTATTCAATAAGTAACTTGGGTATGATATATTTTGACCTATACCTTACAATCTGGACTACGTTGCGAAATGCGAAACAACTAAATTTTTGTCTGTAAACACCTCCCACCACTCAAAAAACAAATAACACTTGTGCGATTCAATTCACTCGTACCTATGATTTGCACGAACGATATCCCTGATAATCACTCTCTACAAGTCAAAACAGAATTTAAAACGAACGAGGCTCGGGCATGTCACTATACGAACAAAATGGGCGCCCGAGTCACGCTCGTGCAAAAGTGGTTAAGTGACACACAAGAATATTTATATTGATAATACAATTGTTTTAAGCTCACCATAACAAAATCAAAATTAAATCACTTTTTGAACAGAATAAGCAAATCACATGGTTATTTTTCCATTAAACCATTCACAGTAAGAAAAAAATTTTAATTTTATGCTATAAAAATATTTAATTATACAAGATGGACCTGCCGAAGTGTTATATTCTTGAGTAAATACTTAGAGTAAAGGGTGAGTATGGATCAAAGGAAGTTGAATTTATGTTTTAAATCCTACTTTGTTAATATATATTTTGGTAACGTTAAAGTTTTAATGTAATATCCATTAAAAAAATGTATCACCTAAATATCTGTTCTCAATAAGCAATAAAATAAACACAATCGCTTTTAAAATGTTGCACCTACCCTTCTTCTACCTACTCACACCAACAAATGATAAAATTATTTCAATATAGTATGAAAGTCCACTATTACTCAAGAACAAAAAAGATAATCACGTTTATTTTTCGTACTTTCCGAGTTATGGTGCGAACGGTGCATTTGTCTAAAGCCCCGTGCAATCGCCTTTTTTTTTTTTTAAATGTAATTTATGTAAACTCAAGAAAGAATTACTTCGTTATCTGACTAAATCGTTTCCTTTTCCTAGTTATTGTACTTAGTTTACCTTCATTCGAATCTTATTTTTAAATAATTTATTAATTTTGCAATTTACATTGTCTTGAATTTATTTGAAAATACCAAATTTAGTCATAACATTTCTAAGATTCAGCTTAAGACCTCGCGTTTCAAAAGGATTATTTTCATTTCTTTTAATATAATATCTTGTTATTCTTTGTTTCCGGTATTAGTAATAAAAGGAAAATAAATGCCACTTGTTTACTTAAAAAATTGATGTGAAGTGTGAATTTTCACACATTTCAGGGTTTCGCAGGTATTTAGTAAGTTAATAATGATTATTTGGGATACCAAACAAATTTTATGTTAAAATATTTTTTTTTGTTAATTTTGATTCGAATGCCTAATACCATTATGTAGGTTTCTAAATATGTGTCAAAGTGCTGGGTTTTGCCCTTTTTCCCGGCGTAACTAATTGTGTGTGGTAACATAGCATTAAACAATATTGTTAAAAAATAATAAAATATTTATACTTGAATACATAGAAATACAATTAGGCATATGTATAACCACTATGTAATTTTATTTTTTAAATTTGTACTTTAATTGCCTGGCAATAAAATATTTTATATATATAAATATGTGCAGTATTTTTTTTATATAGCAAGGTTTAATAAGATTTTGAAAATTGCGCCTATGGCTTCCATTAGTTGTTTTAGTCATAAGCTCCGCCCTTCTGTTTTCGTGTATTTATAGGAATATAAATAGCAGTATAGCAGTAATATATTTAGGCACTAATATGATACAGACATTTTAACACATGACATAACATATATTTTATATATTTAATTTTTTTACTTGTATCATGGTATTATATAATAATAATAATAATAAGAATAATAATAATAATAATTTATTTTCAATAATACATACAAATAATACAATAAATATATTGATATATTTATAGTTACGTTATATTTTAAGTTACTTGGTTGTCAGTCCAATAGTAATCAATTTCAACAATTTCCACTGGTTATTAAATTTACGCTTTTAAAAATTAAATGCAATATTTGCCCAAATATAACTAGAATTTTGAAAAAAATAATTTAAACAAAATAAAAATGCAATAAAAACAGAAAAAATTGAATTGCCTCGAGGCCGATTTTAACTCAAGTTTGCAAATTAGAACACCAGTATACTAACCATTACACCATCGAAGCGCTCTGTTTACTGTGCTACATAATATCGTTAAATATTTTACATGGTCACGCAAAAAACACAAAAAAATACGTTATTTTCTGAAAACATAATCTGATCAAAAATTCCTGTTGTACTATTCCGGTTCACACAAATGTACATTACTTAGATTTTTTACAGATTTTTAGTTTAAACCATCTGGGCTACAGGGTGTGGGACAAAATTTTTTTTTGCACAATTTTGGCAAAATTTGCGTCAAAATAATTTATTTTGCAAAAATAAAATTTTAATCGTTAATCCACGTACTAAGGGCTTTCATTTCGTACCCTACTCAGAATTTAAAAAAAAATATTTTTTTTTCGATGAGCACTTATTTGTTTATATTTTTAGGGGGATATGTTTTTTAGATGTTTTGGTATTTTTCCTATGTGCGATTCAACGAGTTGTAGAAGCATGCCAAATTTCAACTCTCTAGGTTTAGCCATTTGGCTACAATTTTTACCGAACAGACAGACAGACAGACAGACAAACAGACAGACAGACGACAAAATGACGGTATAAGGGTTTTTTGATCATACCTACAAAACCCTAAAAATAATGATAATTATTATAATATGCCCTGCAAGAGCATTTTGCACCGGGCCCTCTTATCCTTAAGCCGGTGCTGGTTATAAGGTTACGTTACAAACGTTATAAAGCATAACAATTCTGTTTACCAATATAGCTGGAAAACATTTATACTTTTATTCCTATTATATTAAGAAATAAAACGAAATGTTGCGAGCGAATCACGAATGCCGGAGGTTTTCTAACGCTACCTGTCGGCGAATGTTTTTTTCATCTGATGAGCTGTGAGCTCTGAGTTCTGGGTGTCTCTCCATTTGTTGAATGAAATAGAGCGTCACAGGTCAATGTCTCTAGGAAATCATGTTGCCTGTGAAAAAATATGTGGCTTTCATCTGAATAACATGGGCTTTTTATAGGAAATACATAACACTCTCACATTTTCATGGATATTGTTATTATATTATAAATATGATTTTACCATAGATTACAAATTAAGTTTTCAGGAAGTTGGTAAATTTTTTTACTTTTAACCAAAACAAATTGTTTGATTATGTTAGATTTGGTTTGGTAAGTTGAAAAATTAATCATAGGTCGCCTTTTATAATAAAGATTGTAGTCTACTCTTCCGTTATCTTTTTTTTTTTATTATTATTATTATCACAAGGCACCAATGGAGTGTTTTAAATTATTTTTAGCATTTTGTCTTTTTATTTTATCTGCTATGTTATAGAGGACTATATGGAGAACGATGCGTTCTCTAAATTCAATTCCTGAACAGTTTATACAGTTTTTGCAACAGAATGTGGACAGGCAATATCCTGTTGCAACACAATGTTTTTATAGCTGTCCTCGACGTTTTGTTGAGTATTAATTCGATTTGCAGCTCTGACAGTATCGAACAGGATTCACCTCGCTCCTTGAGATCACCACTTCGATCCACTTAATAGAACTCTATGGGGTTGATTTTTTTTTAATCTTAGTACTCAAGGAATCGGTGACTCACATGACTTGCCACAAAAACTTTTATACTAAAGGGCATAACGGGGCTTGTGCACCAATATTTAGTGCTTTAATATTTTATTTATCTTATTTTTTCTCATCGTGCGTAATGAAGTCACTTTAGCGCGAAAAGTTTTGCCATGGTAACCAACTGTTAGTGCCAAAAATTATCAAATGTACGCATACATGTTCATTTGTTCGATGTTCAAATGTTCAAATCAAATTGTTCATCTTCTTCATCTGGTGTCCTATCCGCTTACCGAATGTTGGCGATAGTTTTATTGACAGTAGCACAAAATAGCTTTATTGAAGACTTCCCGTACCAGCGTCGTAAATTTTTGACCCACGAAGTCCTTCTTCTACCTGGCCTCCCACTGGCATCGATTATACCCTGCATGATAAGTTGGAGAAGCTGATATTTATCTGGGTTCCTTATAATGTATCCCAGATATTCCGACTTCCTGATCTTGATGTTCTTTTAAACTTCAACATCTTTTGCAACCTCAGCATCCTTCTGAGAACTTCAGCATTTGTGATTTTGTCGAGCCAGCTAATTCTTAGTATTATACCATAAGATCAACTCTTCAAAGCCTGAATTCTTTTGGATGTAGCCTCAGTAAGGATCCATGCATTCATTCCACATAGTAATACAAGGAATATGAATGTCTTGGGAATGCGAACTATGGTGGTGTTCAGGCTCAAATTATGGCTGCAGAGTACTGGCCTCATTTTTTGAAAAGCTTCGCGAGCTCTTGCTACTCTGTACTTTACTTCTGCGGGGTGGCCCTACTCCCGGTTCACCACTGTGCCAAAATACAAGAAATTCTGTACTCTGCTTATGACCACACTGTTCCTTGTTAACCTTGTGTCAGGTGGATTGACGCTTTTGCTTATTACCATGTATTTGGTTAAAAATTATTTTGTAAAATACTTCAGTTTAACTGACAACTCCAAATAACCATAAAAATCGATTTAAACATTTAATTTACAAGTGACCAAGACATTTTAATTTTTTAATTTTACCTCATAAATTATGGACATGGTCTGCCATCTTGTGTGGAATTTTGGTACTAAATACCAAAATAGTGGAATTACATTAATTCTTTTGAATGTTTAATAATATTTTCGGTGTCTCGGCTCTCTCTCTCGACTAACGCCTCGTGCGAAAATTCACACTTGATTGAAAAGATCTCTTTTATACACTATATAGCAAAAATAACTATTATAAATATATTCCGGATAATTATTGACTCGCCCTTATATTAGGTGTAATAGCAATGAAATTTGTTTCTTTTTCTTCAATATTAATAAAAGAAACAACAACATTAACCATAAAATGATATCTATCGAATATAACTTTATTTACTTCATTAGTATGCGATAAATTTTTTGAAAGCAAACAGTTACTTGTTCCAAAGGACATTGCTCTTCCTCGAATGATAGACAAGTATTATTATTATTGCATACGCCTACCCGCGGCCATATCGGAAGTTTAATAGAGTCATCCTTTCATATTCTAATTTACGATAACTGTTACTGCATGTTAAGTTACTTGCAGCTACAGAACAATATTTATTTCACGACATAGTGCAGAACCGGCTTCCGATGTTTATTACGTTGCACAGGCGCTGTATTTTACTTCTTCTGACATTTGAATTAAATGCATTTCTCGAAGAGTTTTCAGCTTTCTGAATTACAAAATTGAAGTAAAATGTGATTGAGAAAAAGAAATGGTCTACCTTAGTGTCAATATAATAAATATATTTTTTGTCTTGTTTGTGACATTCGTTTCTCTCTTCTCGGATAATGTCATTCCATTTGACATTGGTCTAACACAGGGGTGTCAGACTCATTTCAGCCCCGTGCCATTTTTCTAACAAGTAAAATTCACGCGGACCGCACGATATTTATTTATATTAATAATACTCATCTGTTTTTCATTTTCCACCATTTTTCTAAATATTTATTTGAAAGAAATAACATTTTAGTAATAACAATTAAATTTTGCCAAAATTATTTCTTTATCTAACAACAAAACAAATCGGGTCGAAATCAGCGTACATAGCAAAAACTCGTAAGTGTAAAAGTTCATTCTCAGTTTAGTTAAAATTGTTAAAATTCACATTTAAAAAAAGTAAAAAGTAATTTTTAACCAAATCACCGTGTAAATCTTCATTTATTGAGATAGTGTTATTTTTATCAAATGTAGCATAGGGCATTTACAAACTCGCGCTGTCGGGATGTGAGGAGCAAGCCTCTTCACTTGGTGCCAGATAGTTCCGTGGACATCAAGTGGATACAAGGCCGCCTCTACGACGGCTTCCCTAAGGGTTCCACTCTAATGACATTCTGGAGAAGTAGTTTATTGCTTTCCGGAGGGTATGTCCAATCCATTTCCACTTTCTTCCTGGATATCCAAGCAGACAGGTTATTGTGCTGTCGATTTCTTAAGATGAGTATTGGGAATATGATCTGACCAAGCAATGCGAAAAATTCTGCACAGACATATGTTAATAAAAACTTGAAGTTTACGGGTAATTGCTTTAGTGACTTTCCAAGTTTCACAGCTATACATCAAAACAGATTTTGCATTTGTTTTAAATATGCGGACCTTAGTATTACGAGATATTTTATTGGATTTCCGGATTTATTTCAGCAAGCCAAATGCTTTTTGAGCTTTAAGTATTCTGTTGTTCACGTCCCTCGAAGTTCCTCTATCTTTCGTTATTGCACTATCAAGATAGCAGAATTCTTCCACAGCTTCTAAGTCTTCGCCGTTGATGGAAAATCTGTTAATGTTATTATTACCTATCCGCATTACTTTTGTTTTCGTTTCATGCTTAATCCTATTAAAACCGCGTTCCGAAACCTAACATGTTTCCTGAAAAGGTTAATGTCGTACACTTTTGGAACGGGAAACTTCAACCGCGGTTACTTTCGTCGAGTAATGGAACATTGTATAAATTAGCCAAAATACTTATACTTTCAAGTTTTGCATACCTTCATAATTATTAAATGAATACTATAAAGCTATATTAAAATGAATTCGGAATGAAATGCGTAGAAGCCGACCGGTGTAACGTAGTGGTAATACCAGGTGTTTCTAGGGTCTCGGATTCGAATCCCGTTCAGGCATGGATTTTTACCAAAAAAAAAAATAGAATTATCCTGGCTAATTTACTTAGTAGCAAAGGCCATTAATCTCCATCGTGGCAATGCGCCCTGCCATCTCACAATTCGGCAGATTTTGGTGGAACACTACTTGAACGTCTCCTATTGAAAACCGTTTCTGTAAGATGTTTTTAGATATTTTGTGTTCATATTGCGTTTCTTTTCAACTTTAATATAAATTTCAACGCTCTATAAGCGCTTACATTATATGATAATTATGTGCAAATGAAATATTAACTTCCAATTTGCAATATCTTGGAATACAAGTTGTTATTAAATAATGTACATAATGTAAAATTAGTTTTTAATAAAATTATTCGATAAATTACAAATCAGCAATAGATGATGCAACGTTATGTATTCAAATCTAAGAATAAACATGTAATTATGCAGCACTGATTCAACATTTGTTCTTTGAATTTTAATATTTAATTTTAAAAAATTCAGAATTTAAAGGTCACAGAATCTTTCATTGAAAAGTATTTTTAAGAACAACTAATATTAAATTATAATTTTTTTAACATTTGAATATATATTTATGTTTTTGACACAAAAAACAATTAATTTTAATAAAAATCTCAATGGGTGGGCTGTTATTTGTTTTTATTATTATTCTGATTCTCCTTTTCTATTGTTACATTATTTCTTTTTCTATTGTTTACTAAATTGCTTATAGATATTTTCGCTAAATTATGTATCCTTAATGCTGCGTTCAGAATCTCTCAATTAGGAATTAGAATTAGTACTTAAAATTAACGTAAATGTTTGTTATACGTAACTGTACGTTACCGTTCACAACCTTCAAAATTAATACTTATACTTATAAATTAAAATTAGATGTTTGTAGACTGCAAACCCTTACTTTAATTTATAATTGACGCATGCGCAGTAAACACTTGTCAACCTAAAAATTTCTATGACCATATTTTTTTTCTTCTATCCACATCTTTGTGTTTTCTATGTGTATAAATATACATTTTTCCTCTATTTCAACTCTTTTCAGAACCATGAAACACTCAAAAACTCATTAGCAAATGTAAACAGCTGCCAAATATCTATCGATAAAGTAGAAATCGATAAAAATATGTCAGTGGCTTAATTTCTTAATTTTTATTGTGAATGCTGCTTAATTTCTACGTAGAAATTTTATGTTAAGTACTAATTTCAGGTTAATCCTAATTTATAATTTATAGGTTCTGAACGAAGCATAACTTTAAATCATAATTTTTCAAAAAATATCGAATTTATTGGGCAATGGATTTTTTTTTTACATTTTTTGTTTACTGAAAATGGCTTCTAGATTTCTCTACTGCCAGCTACGATTTAACTATATCTTTTAACCAAATCTAATCGAGCTTAAAGTAATGAATTGGTCATAGGAATTAGACTAGGGAGAGGCAGTGGGAAAAGAGGAGTTTTGCCAATGAGGCCCGCCATGCAGGATTTTGGTAACACTGTTCGCTGGGGAGCAATAAATATGATATCCTATATTAAATATGTCTTAATTTAGCTAACTAACAATTTTAAAGAATAAAATCATATTTGATAATATTAATTTACAAATTAATATTTGTACAAAAATGAAGTATGTGGCTATAGCTTAATTTTTACCGACCGCCAACATATATAAGGTATTGTGATCATACTGCATTTGACATTTCGAGTTTTCGATGGTCTCCACGAATTGAGGTCCCTACATAACGTTTTGGCTATTTGATCATGTCTGTCGGTCTGTCTGCCTGTCTGCCTGTCTGTCTGTATGTCTGTCTGTCTGTCTGTCTGTCGATCCGGGTACACGTGCAGTTGCTCTGCACGTGTATTTATATTAAAAAAGTTTAGATATTAAATGTTTATATTTTTATCGTGAATTTTAAGAAATTGTAATTTTTATCCTACACACTATGTAGTCTAGAGACTGTCTAAAAAACTGAAAAAAAAAACAGTGATGCGAACAGCAAAGTTTTGTATTTTTAAAAAATATGTATTTTTTGATTTCATGTAGGATATTAAATGAAATATCTTAGTTTATAATTTAACAGAGAATTATTTTCAAAATATTGTTAATTTGGGCGTTATTACAACAAGAAATACTGTCCCAGATATTTTACATATATTTTTTTTTACCTCCATCGCTTTCTATTATAATTGAATTATATAATTATAGATACCTGCGAAACCCCGACATTTGTGCCAATTCAATCTATGTACTATTTATTTTTTTAACTGTATCAACTAATGGTTTAATTTTGCCTGAATAGATAATAAACCAGTGGCGAAGGGAAACCTCCGCTAGACTTGCCCTCCCATAAAAGAATATTTAAAAATAAAATGTAAATTTTAAAAAAAAAAAATAATAATATTTAGATAAATCTTCAAAAATACATCAAATTATGTTCTATACAAATTTTTGTCCAAGGCTTGCTTTACTAGTTACGAATTAATTATCATGACCATGGAAACGTTACATATAAGTATGCAAAAATTGAGACTTAGAAAAATTTTAAATAATTTTACAAAAAAAATTCGAAATTTTTCGTTTTATCAAAAAACGTCTCAAATAAAAGTTATTAGTTATTGCATTTATAGCAACTTTTGTTCAATAAATTTTTTCGAAATATTTTTCTGTTGCTAAATATTCGCAAAAATCTTAAAATCGACACGAGTCAACTCCCATTTCTAGTCAACCGATTTTCATAAAAAACAATAGGGTTCTTCCCATTTAATAGGAGAATTTTTTAGTACCAGAACGAACTCTTTAAGTTAAACCGTTTTTGAGTTATCGTGTATACACACAGACAGACAGACAGACAGACAGACAGACAGACAGACAGACAGACAGACAGACAGACAGACAGACAGACAGACAGACAGACAGACAGACAGACAGACAGACAGACAGACAGACAGACAGACAGACAGACAGACAGACAGACAGACAGACAGACAGACAGACAGACAGACAGACAGACAGACAGACAGACACACACACACACACACACACACACACACACACACACACACACACACACACACACACACACACACACACACACACACACACACACACACACACACACACACACACACACACACACACACACACACACACACACACACACACACACACACACACACACACACACACACACACACACACACACACACACACACACACACACACACACACACACACACACACACACACACACACACACACACACACACACACACACACACACACACACACACACACACACACACACACACACACACACACACACACACACACACACACACACACACACACACACACACACACACACACACACACACACACACACACACACACACACACACACACACACACACACACACACACACACACACACACACACACACACACACACACACACACACACACACACACACACACACACACACACACACACACACACACACACACACACACACACTCGACATCGAAAAATCTCGACATCGAAAATTTTCGCGATTACAATACTTGCCCCTTATATATTAAGGTCGGGCAAGTAAAAATACACTTTTATATTATAAACATAACGTATTAAATTGGGTGTCATGCCAAAAATTAACAGTTGGTGTTGCCACCTATTCGAAAAATTTGAGAACTACAGATTTTTCGAAATGATACTTTGTTCATAACTGTATTTTAAAATATTAAACCCTTTCATTGCATGATTTTAAAAACTAATTATTATTATTAAAAAATGAATTAATGAAAATTGAGGAAACTATTACTGTGCAAAAAGTGTTTTTATGAAGTTTATTTGCACTTCCTTTGCAATAAGATATTAAATTACAAGGAGAAAGGTAGTATTGTGTAAAATCTAACAAGGTATTAATATATTGTTACAAGTGTCAGTTTGAATGTCGTGTGCTTAAGAAAGGAACTGGGTAATTATATATTTTTGTATAATAATTACTACAATTGTTGAGCAATAGTTAATATTATTAGAGAAGTTCCTTGTGCCAAATTCATAAAAATATGCCATTCTATTCTCTTCAAGTTATTGAAGTTCAGTAGTAAATAAAAAGTCCGCAACAGTGTCAATAATTTCGCATAGATCACTCCACCCTATTACCTTCTGGCAGGGTAACTTGAATAATGCCATAAACCATGTGCACCGTGCACCTTTTTAAACTGAACTACAGAAGTACGTAGTTTTCAAACAAGAAAAGTTAATTTGGAAACTAATCTAAGAGCGCTTCCAAAAAGTGTATCCAGAATTGCAGAAGATTTGGACAGAAGTTGTTGGGGGCTTCCTTATACATGAATGAATTGTCCCGATTGAGTGATTATAATTGAAAATATATTGATATACTGCATTTGTACTTACTCTCACATCCCTCAAAACTGAAGGTCTCCTCATAATGAGTTCTAAATCTGCGAGCAGTTCGGATATGAACTCTATATCCGCTGACTGCTTTCACTCTGCTTATGGATCCCGACACACCCACCATAGTCATCTTGATAAGAGTACTAGGGATACCAAATTCGTCCATGATGTCCTAGAGTTTTTCACGTACAATGCTGTCATAGGCTTTCCTGAAATCAATAAAAACATTATGAAGGTCGGTGTTATGTTCCCAACATTTTTCAAGAATTTGTCTTAATGAAAATTTTATTTATTTGTTATTTTTTTCTTCTACTTTTTTTGTATGTATGTGTCAACTAACATACGTTTTGTTAACATTTATAGGCAATTAAAATACAAAAGAAGAATTAAGCAAACCGTTAAAATTAATTATAGTTAGGCTTTTGTTTAATTGCGAAAAATATACTTTCTCCTCATTTTCCTGTAAAACTAATAACTCTGTACATTTTTTACTAAAACTAATGTACCACACCAACAGTAATTAGAAACGATTAGAAAAATTAGGTCGGTTTTTCTCAAATTGCTGCTAAAAAGTAAATACTTTCTTTGTTAGAAAGAATGGAAGAATTAGCAAACCGTAGAGCAAATAGTATAGACCGGGAGCTCATGACAGTTTTTGGTCTCCGATTTCATACAGCATGCCTTTTGGAGGAGAGAATATTTACCCTGTGACAACAAAAAAGGGATGGTACTAAACCCCTGCACGCTTTCCGGTCATAGGGAAAATTGCATTTCCACTTAAACACAAAATTTTTGTGCTTGTGATTCAGAGAGTCCCAAAGGGCTCAAACGGTCATGTGATATTGTAATAAAAAAATATGATTTTCCGCGTTTTCATACAGCATGCCTATAATTAAAAGACTTTAAATTTGTTATAACTTTCTTTTGACAAAAGGGCAAGCAATATTAAATCAGAGAAAACCACAAAAATTTTGTGCAAGTGGAAATGCTTTTTCCCTATGACCGGAAAGCGTGCAGGGGTTTAGTACCATCCCTTTTTTGTTGTCACAGGGTAAATATTCTCTCATCCAAAAGGCATGCTGTATGAAATCGGAGACAAAAAATGTCATGAGCTCCCGGTCTAGTAGTGTATATGCATCACTCACAAAATTAAACTTTATGGGTTTATCTATTTTGCCACAATTTCACTGTATAGACAGACACAGCTTGATGGTATGGGCTTTCTTGGATATATTTACGAACGCTAAAAATTAGTATATGTTCATACAAGATAATAAGTCTCATAGAAACGTCACGCTGGCTCGTCAAGGACTCTAAGGGCCGCATAAGGCAGATTGTCCTTCAGCGCTATGTAAATACTATGTGACCGACCTAACGTTTCTACCGGTTTTATTATCCCTGTAGAATAATTATTTATGTATCTAGGGATTAAAGTGATGGTTTCATCCCGAGAATGTAAGTAATGCCCGAGACGACCGAAGAGAGTCGAGGGTATTTTTATTTGAGGGATTAATGCACTTTACTCCCAAGAAGCATACAAAACTTTTCTCACAACCATCAGTTACAATTTATTTAATCAATGTAAAATATGATTTCATTTAATTTCCAAACAGAAATCAATATACATAGGTTATTGTTATGTTGCTACGGAGACAGCATGTTTATATTATGAAAAATAGAATTTGTTTATGTCACCTTTAAAGTGCCAATATTGAATAAGTATTTTAAATTTTATATATATTGTGAAGATTTGTTAAAATGTATTCAAATAACACTGTTAATATTTTAAAAATTGTAATGAATAGTAATGATGGCCACGAGAACTTTACCGGGACACACCCAGATATTGCGTCAGTTGCAATGGAGGCAACTGCCGAATTATTGCCTGCAAAATCAAAGAGATTGTAGGATAGGGCATAGACAGATTTCAGAAAATGGTGTGATAAGCATAGACAATTACACAAAACTACTACTATTTTACTATTTTACTTGGAAATGAACTTTCAACTTCAACAAGCATAGATTTTGAGTCAAATAATAATGTAATTAGTAAAAAACTTATTTGGGATGAAGGTCTTTATATTAATGTTGTAAATTCTAGTAAGATTAGTATTACAATAAATAATAAATAATTAGGGAATTTGTCTTTTTTGCAGGTACTTTATTGAGGAAATAAAGTTAAAAAAATATCCCTATGGAATAAACTGACACTTTATGTCAAAAACTACATAAAGTTGTTTTTACACCCGGTCGTGAGAAAAATGCATTTATATTTAGGTATTAGTTATTTGAGGATGAGTTAATCCCGGAGTTAATTTGTATTCTTTGCAAATGTAGAAATTCCAATCAACGGGAATTGAACCGACATTTCTATTATCCGTAGGTAACAGTTTTGCCATGGAGTCACGATAACTCAGTCGACTAATTATTATTACGTTCTTTTTGGACGGAATGGTTTAAAAGTGAAACTGAACACGTTTTAAGATCTGATTTGAATAATAACAAAGAGTGAAAATGTAAACTCCACCCGAAATTTTTTATCGTTTCAGAGCAGAACGATGAATTTAAATTTTTGGTGACGTATAAAAATAGTAAACTTTAAAGTTTTAAAGTCTAAGCACGGTGCTAACTACAATTTAAATTTTACTTTCAAATACATAGGTAATACCGATTTAGGAAAGTTATATAATAGATTTTTCGACAAGAACTCTTGATAGGTTCTGAACTGTATTATTATTGCTAGCTAAGTTTGCCGTACTTCGTACATTTTTTTTGATGTGAACCTTTATGATCTAACATAAATAATAAATGAGATATTTCAATATTTCTATTATTATTGTCTTCTCCTAAAACTCCCTAATATTCAGCCAACTGAAAAAATGTATAGAACAAAAAGATATGTTTTCTTCTTTTAAACAATTTTTGTAAATTATTAGGGTTTGTAGGTATGACCAAAAAATCCGTATACCGTCATTTTGTCGTCTGTTGTCTGTCTGTCTGTCTGTCTGTCTGTCTGTCTGTCTGTCTGTCTGTCTGTCTGTCTGTCTGTCTGTCTGTCTGTCTGTCTGTCTGTCTGTCTGTCTGTCTGTCTGTCTGTCTGTCTGTCTGTCTGTCTGTCTGTCTGTCTGTCTGTCTGTCTGTCTGTCTGTCTGTCTGTCTGTCTGTCTGTCTGTCTGTCTGTCTGTCTGTCTAAATAAATTATTTTGATGCGGTTTTTGCCAAATTGTGAAAAAAAGAAAATTTTTTCTTTCACATCCTGCAGCCCAGATGGTTTAAACTAAAAATCTGAACAAATTCTAAGTAATGTACATTGGAGTGAACCGGGATAGTACAACAGGAATTTTTGATCAGATTATGTTTTCGGAAAATAACGCATTTTTTGTGTTTTTTTGCTGACGATGTACAAAAGTTATAGTTAAGTAACACACTATATTAGAAGGCGTATCCTGGTCTAATGGTTAGCTTGTTCCTTTGCGACGTAGCAAACTAGGGTTCGTTTTCGGACAAAGGAGACAATTTTATTTTTGTTTTTTTTTTTTTTTCATTTCTATTTTGTCAAAATTCTTGTTTTATTTTGGCAAATGTTGCATTTAATTTTTAAGAGTGTATATTTAATAACCAGTTGGTATTGTTGGAATTATATTTTCATTCTATGTGTCATGTATACGAAACCAGAGGGGGTGGAGCATATGACTTAAATCAACCAATGGAAGCCATAGGCGCAATATACAAAATCTTAATGAACTTGCTATATAAAAATTTTAAAAAAAATACTGCATATATTTAGAAACCTAAATAATGGTATTAGGTATTCGAATTAAAATTAACAATAAAATCTTTTAAGATAAAATTTGTTTTTAAAGCTCTTAGATTGACAGACGATAAATTATTTTAAAAATATCGTTCATTTTGCCGTGAGAACTACAAAGCAAAATTTGTCCTACACACTGAGCATGCCGCCTTCACTTATTATATACCTGCGAAACCCTGCAAGGGGTGAAAATTCACACCACATCAATTTTTTTATTTTCTATTCGTTTGTCTTTACTTGAATTTTTGTATCCGACCTCACTTGAATTTTTTAAACCCCCGGTTTTCACTTCTGTCCAATTTCTCCTTCTCATGTTCATTTGAATTTTAGGCCCTCCCCATCATCATGAAGTACAATCAGCAGTCAATTGCACAGGGCCCCGTAAAATTTGCAGCCGGCTCTGGTGCGATTTATATGTTAATATTCTCGCATCTGAAACATAATTAAAATGAATTGCAATTATTATGAGTGATAGCAATATGCAAGTACATAAATGGAACTAGACATACCATTGTCAATCACAATAAAATATAATCTTAATTATTTTAATAACAATTGCTCATGAATATGCAACATGTCAATTCAGTATTCATCCATTGAAATGTCAATTTTAAATGCATACAATTAAACGAATTCACTTATTCACCAAATGCTTTTATCATGTAATTTATATTGATTACTGATTTTACGCTAAAAGATACATTTACGTCATAATACAGTAATTTCTTAATACCTGTTCTTGAATATTTGAACAATTTATAAACATGTGTTTGCATGTTATAGTATTTATTTCACATTGTAGTTAGC
Source organism: Liopterus haemorrhoidalis (assembly GCA_963971575.1). Taxonomy (NCBI): domain Eukaryota; kingdom Metazoa; phylum Arthropoda; class Insecta; order Coleoptera; family Dytiscidae; genus Liopterus; species Liopterus haemorrhoidalis. The sequence continues at coordinate 208,688,041 of OZ020611.1, forward strand.
AATGGCGACTCGTCAACACTTAAAATGACAAGATCAGGTTAGAAATTAATGTGAAGTGCGAATTTTCGCGACCTTAAAATAAAAGGGTTGTATCTACAATTTTTAGAAAAAGAGATTTTTAGTTAAACAAGTTCCGTGTATATAATTCAACCTTCTTAATAATGTTATAATAATAATAATAATAATAAACTTTCTTGTAGGCGAAAACTTATCCTTAACCTTTTTCATCAAACTAATATAATAATACATAAAAAGTATAAGAAGTGTAGCGAACTTTAATTTAGCGAAATTCAATAGACGTGCGGGTGAAATTATATGACCTGGGAGAATAAAAAGTATATTCGCGAAACGGGATTACTTAGAGTGGTTTCTTGTCTGCAAACATGTTTTATATTTTACTTTGAATGATAGCACAGAGAAAGATTTTAGACACTTGGGTATATGATTATACATTGATGGGACGCAATAGGATAAGGATCGCTCAAAAATGAGCTTTTGTGGGCTGGAACTTCTAGGCTATAAAAGTCCCTAAGAGTTAGGCTATGAAGGGAAATTCTCGCAACTAGTTTGTAGCTTAAATAGGTAGGCGTTTGGTTAATTACTAACTTATGAATGAACGAAGCAAAGTGTAAATTTCGACGTTGTTCCATAGTTAGCCAATTTAAAGCTAGCCATTAAATTTATATTGCCATTCATTACGGTAAAAGTGGTTTTTTAATTTCAAAACCTTATAACTGAGAATCGTTTTTCTTCACTGGTTGAGCTTAATTATAAACTTCTATCTATATGCTCACGTTTCTGAAATGCAGCAGATTGAACCTTTAATATATTTGAAGAGGAAATAATCCACTGCAGTGCCTTTATGGATAACTATATTGTTGAAAGTAATATATGTACTTCATAACATTCAGGTACAAGATTGATATTTGAACTCGATTTTCTCATAATGGCCATATTGTCAAATACAACCCTTTTATTTTAAGGTCGCAATTTTATTTTATTAAGGAATTGTTTTTTTATTGAAATTTTCTGCAATCGCATGTTTTTTTATTTACTGTCTGTTAATTCAAGTTTTAAGAGCTTTAATTAGTACATCACATAAAACTTTAGAAAAATATCATTTGAAAAATCAGAAAAAGTGGATTATTTAACCCTGCAGTTCCCAACACTACCTCGAGGTGAATCATATATAAATCCATGCAAATATTGTGCAAATTTCATCGAAATGCCCGTTGCCGCCAACAGACGACTGCACAATGAAACGCTTACAAACGCCGACTGAGCAAAATCATAGATTTTTTCGCTAAAAACAATCACTTGAGTGCAAGAGTTGACATATTACAGATGCATGACTTACGTTGCATATAAAAAATTAAAAAACTCACAAAACCAAAAGGATTGTAATTCTTGAATAATAAATACACCAGAAAAATAAAAAAATTATTGTTCTTATTTCTCCCATATAAACCTTTTGGCATATATAAACACTCCTAATCCTGCACCTGCACAGCCTGCAAATTTAGCATAAGTGACCCTCTATTAGCCTAATGTAATTTAATGGCAAATGAAAAAAAAAAAAATTGGGCACTAATTAGATTTGACTAATTTTATTAATTAACAAAAACTTAAGAAAAACCTCAGACCAATAACCAAGCACGTCTATTTACATCAAAATATGTCGCCAACATTATTTGTTTACATTTTTTCTAGAATAAATCATTGCCTCCCGAATATTTTCGAAGATACACGTTTACCAATCGTTACTTATTTTCGAAGATACCTTTTTTACGTGTTTGTTTATATTTGATCGTGCTAAACATTTTTTTGATGGTTTTAAACATAAATACATTATAATGCCATACATTATATGAATAAAAGTGGTATATAGTTTTATAGGTAAGTTAACAGGTAATTTTATTAAGGTTATTGTATATCTTCCATACGCAATACGCTTGCTTCTTGTAGGTTATTGTTGGCGACACATTCTGTTTTGGTTTATATATTGGCATGCGATATCCGTTTTATTATTGGTCTGAAGGAAAAATCGAAGGAAAACTATGCGGGGAGCCTACTGATAATAAGAATAATGTCACGGTAGGCTGATTAATTTAAATATAATATTGATTTTGATTGATTGATTGATTAACTTTGTACCTACTATGTACATCCCTCAAACTCGTTCGTAATCCGCGAGCAGTTTCGGATATGAACCCTCCCCCCTCAGATCCGCTGGCTGGTTGCAATGATTCTTAGAAATAAAGTAAAGGTTGTTGAATTAAACTCGATATTTTAACTTATCTACTTTAATTATGATTACCGGTTTAATATTTACACTATGATATACAAAATAACGAGGACAGCTAAATCCAAAAGAGTCTCATATTCACAAACACTCCAACATCTGAGTGGCCCCTTTTCACTTGAACATTTATTCTGACGGTTAACACTAATTACTCCACTGGACACAAATCTCTCACTACTGTCTCCGAATCGGTATTCGGATTCAGTTGTCTCTCGTACTTTTAAGAATATTTTCTCTCCTTTATTTAACTGGTCACTATACTAACTTAAATACGGAATTGTTAGTTACCTTAACTACTTGTTACATGATCGAACACTATAAATATCTTTAACCCATGGTTGTCTAAATTTAACTACCCCAAGATGCTGATGCTGCAAATTGTATATAGTCACCTCCGCACCCTGTAGCTTGGTCCTCTCTTTTAACTGAAAAATCAGACGACAATGATGACTTAGGCCCGGTCTTTCCACCTTCAGATAAAGTTCCAGGTAACTATCTGACAGATAAGGTTATTTGTAACTTCATCTGCTGAATAAATGTCAATACCAGTCAGTGAATCCAATACGTCAGTCTCATTATCTGGTAGATAACTATCCGATAGATACATTTGTATAGAAAAAAGGGATGACATTTACTCAGCAGATGAAGTTACAAATAACCTTATCTGTCAGATAGTTACCTGGAACTTTATCTGAAGGTGGAAAAACCGGGCCTTAATGAATTAAATAGAACAATCTCGTTAAAAAAATAGCCAAAATAATGTTTATATTTCAAGACAGAGATTAATAGTTTTCCATATATGATCCGAATACACCTTAACTATTAATTTGACATGTTTATGAACTGCAATAGAATTTACGATGCCCTGTTACATGTTCGTAATATTAGGGACTAATAAACATGTCTGTACTTAAGTGTCCCTTTATAAGAAATAGATTATATTTTATCATTTAATATTTTTTAGATAAGCTTTAATTAAAAAAAAATCGCTTTATAGATTTTTTTTCGATATACAGAAACATGTTAAAAAGTATGCCATTACATAGGTTTTCTTATGTAATGGCGAGACTGACTGAGATGGAGACTGACGAGAACTTCGGTACACAGAGAATTTCGATATACGGAATGATAAATGGAGGTCCTCCTGTACCATTATTTCATGCCATAAATATAAATATAGTAGTGCAGCATTTTATTGCAAAAAAATATATTTTTAAAATTTCGTTAAGTGTAGAACAAACTACATAATTAACTATACTACGCTATCCACGATATATAGTAACAACTTTGTTTATTTAAATTAATCATAATAGAATATAAAATTTAATTAGTTTTGTATTTTTGACGTTTTAACACTCAACGCACAATCAACAACCTCCTAACTATAGCAACCCTCATCCCTTACTGTCACAAAACTGGGCACAGTGATGTCCCGTTACAGTAGTCATATTTGCTCCTTATGCTTAATGACAAGTCGCCCCTGGTTTTCAGTCATAATGAATTAGTAGAAACCTGCATTACCTACACTTTATATGATTGCAGGTTGCTAATTAATTAGAAATGGATGAATTATTCAAAATATAAATGGCGTTTATCAGTACAGCTGGTACAGTGATTGGTTTTCTATTTAAATTTTAATTAACTTTAAGTATTAATTCTAGTATTTTTAATATCAGGAGGAAACATTAGTCAATAAATACACATTAAACTTAATTGAACAAAACTGGGTGGGATGGGAAATTGAAAAATGAGGACTAGTTTTATTACGAATGCAGTCGAACTCAGTTGTAACGAATCTCAAGGAACCATGACAATTTGTGCGTAGTAACCGATATTCGCTATCTCCCTAAGGAGTAATTTCGCCAGCAAAAACAAAAAAAAAAAAAAATGCAAAATATAATTATTTTCATATTTCAGAATTTCTCAGGTATCTATGGATAATGAATATCGGGTACAACTATTTTAGGGTTGTACAGGTATGATCACCTTATATCGTCACTCACGTCTCTGTCTGTCTGTATGTACGATAGAAATTGTAGCCAAAAGGCTGAACATAGAAAGTTGAAATTTGGCATGGTTATACAACTCTTTGACCCACATATAGGAAAAATAGTAAGAGTTCAAAAAACACATCAGGAGATAAATATAAACAAATAAGTATTTAATCAAAAAATAAATATATTTTTTTAATTTTTCCTTGTATCAAATGAAACCTCATAATGCGTGGATAAACAAATTTTTCTTTTTGAAAAATCATTTTTTTTATGGGATTTTCGACAAAAATGCGCCAAAAATCTTTTGTCCTCCGCCCTATTTGCAAGAGGGGTTTATCAATAATGTACATTGATGAGAACCGGAAATAATTCAATATAAATTTTTGATCTGGTTAGTTTTTCGAAAAATAAAGATTTTTCTGTCGTTGAAAAAATATTATTTGTTTCTTTTTTCTTAATTTATTGTGAAATTAAAAGAAAGCTCTTAACACGTAGATTAAGGAACAAAATGTATATATTTTTTTTTTTAATTTTAAAACGATTTTTTCAACTAATGTGCTAAAAAATACCGTCCGTTAAGGGAAAGGAGTTAAACTAAATATCTGAAAAAATTCTAAGTAATGCATTCAGCTAAACCGGAAACGTACGAGAGAAATTTCTGATCAGATTTCGTTTTTGGAAAATATTGCAGTTTTTGTATTTTTGACAAAATTAATTATTTTTTTAATTCATATCTAAATTGTGGCTAATAATGTTATGGATTTTTTGTAGTTATGCCTTAAGTAGTATGTCTTTTTTTTAAATTAAAAATATAGTAAACAATCTTTAACAGCGGATAATCGAGTTCATGTGTGTATAGTGTAGTGTTCAGTAGGCTCTGCCTACTATTGTACGTGGTGATTTAACCTATTGTTTGTATAATTTAGTTTTTAAGGTATAAAAGAAGAATAAATCATTTATAGTAGTGAAATACTTATAAATAAAATAAAACATTGTTAATAGTGAAAAATACGTTTCTGAAATTGAATAAAATTAAGACATTTATTAATATATTTCTTATTAAGTTAACGAACACTTGAATGCGAAACGAATTCTGGGATTTTTTAATTTAAATTTTATTGGGATAAAATTTTCGCAAATTATTATTTTGTTTAAAAAAATGGGAGGTCTTAATGCTCAAACAACGAATAAAAATGATTACCAAGAAACTGTTTATTTTAGACCAGCATTAATGGTGGCTTCTTACACTTATTAAATACCGTCAAAACCCTGAAATGTGTGAAAATTCACACTTCACATCAATTATTTGCTTTAATAACATTACTACAATACAACAAAATTTTGAAAATCATATAACGTCTAATGGTTAATGTAATCTATGTACTAAGCATTTTCATTTAATACCCTTCCTCACTGTTTCTCAAACTTTTTACACTGGAGACCCCTTACAAAGTTTAAAGATTATGGAGGACCCCCAATGACACGTTTTTTTTTTTTTATACTATACATCAACATTTCATCAAGAGATGTCTCGGGACCCTCCTTGCAAAAGTTCAAGGACCCCCTGGGGTTTTACACTTTGAAAAAATACAAAACATCAATAACTTTCACAATAAATAATCCGATTAAAAATTGCTGAAAATTGGCACCAACTGTACTTCAAAATATAAGCACTAATAGAGAAACGGTAATACTAAAGTTATGAACATTGTATCTACCTCAATGAAAATGAATTTGCGTTTAAAACAAAAGATACACAATCTGTGTATAACTAATATCATTAAATCACAAATACGTTACGCCCGAAGTTGCTCAATTTAAATCCGCAAGATTATTGCGAAGTGACTTTGTTCATGGTATTACATACTGCTAGTACAAGATTTAGATTTCTGCATAAATACCTGTCATTGTCAAGGAAGATTACCGAGTCTGGTCCCTAATGGTAGTTATTATAAAAATGTACTTCGTAGCATGATCTTTGTAAGTCCAGTCATTATTATACATGCCTCAATCAAGCACGTCATCATATGCAAAAAGAAAAAGAAGAGAGCAAAAGCAATTTCAATATCTATTGTATTGGCATTGTTCAAGGATTTATAGATAATAAAAATGAAGATTCTTATATAGATTAATTTTTATTTTAAAAATTGTTTTGCTGATAGCTTATGTGTCAGTGCAATTTTTATGTTGTCGAACTAATAACGAGTAAAAATTTCCAGAAGGTAATTCACATTAGGGACAAACAAGAACATGCCTTAAACAACTAAACTGCAAGAGAACTGTGTTCCAGTGAACTGTGGAAAAGAAAACTTACAAAACGGACAAAAACAACAATATACAAAACTATAGTCCAAAGTTTTCTGACATACGGAGCAGAGAACTGGGTAATGAATAAAATGATTCGAAATAAAATCACGGCTACGAAAATGGAATACTGGAGAAGATGTACGGTCACAAGAATGGATAGGATCAGAAATGAAGAAATAAAAAGAAGAATGGATGTAGGAAAGAGTATTTTTACACATATAGAAGAAAAGAGACTCAGCTGGTACGGCCATGTTAGGAGAGCAAATGAAGGAAGATGGATAAATAGAGTGACAGCCTGGAGCCCAATAGGACGAAAAAAGAGAGATAGACCAAGAAGATCTTAGTGGGATGCAATAGATGAGGCCATGGAGAAGAGAGACCTGAAAGATAGAGGATGGGAAGATAAAAATAACTGGAGAATCTGACCGAGAGATGGAAAACGCTGTTAGCCGTAGAAAACCCTGATAAAGGTGGAAATAAAAGTTCTTGTATACTCGTCAATAAATTTTATTATAACATATCGAGAGACGTTTCCCGTTTCATTATATATATACATACGGCGTAGTGCACTAGCCGCTACCGCACATCTCCAGGGTCAGGGATGAGGCAGTGTGTAATATTCCCCGTCAGGTATTCGCGTATGACGTGCTACCTTGTGGTAAGCCAAAAGTTATCAGCATGGACATACTAGTTATAAGGGTTGGAGTTCTGGCAGTAATAAAAATTTATTTTCATTTGGACAATTTAAGACGAGTAATTAAGACGAGAAATAAAAACATCAAAAAACAGTTAATTATTATCTATATTGTGTTTTGTAATAGACGCATCGTGTTGTTTTTTTTTATATCTTCCTGTCCAAAATTGCCATCTTTCCTGCTTAATAATAATACTAATCTTTTCGGACTATTAGAATTTACAGACACTTTAATTATCCTTTCTTTTTGTCAGTCTAAAGTTCTATAGTTCCTGTTAGAAGATTAATTATGTAACAACACCTCAGGCGGCACTGTTGCCAACAAAACTAAAGTCTCACTAATTTGGGAAGTAATCAAAAATTTTATCACCTGTTAGTGTTTCTGGAAATAATCAGAATAGCTATTTGGACTTTAGATTAAAATTTTAACTTATTTACTAATTTTTTTGAATTCTTGGAAATTCGCGTATTGACATTTAACTGATTTAAAATTGGTGCCATTAACATTTTTCTATAAAATATATTTAAATTGACTTTTGATGAGTATCCGTTCTGCATTTTTTTTTTTTTTATTGCCTTGATACATTTGTTTAGTTTCTAAACTGAATCCAAATTACCTTTAATCAGCAAGTTTATAGTTTAAAACTATGCAGCGGTATATAGAAAAGATTTACCAAAAATATTACTTAAGGTTCTTAACCAATTTCGGAAGAGTTTCGATTTCAGAATAGTTTCAGCTGTGTACAGAAGTTATGGGTCATTTGGTGAGTAATAGGGATGAAACGATGATATCGATACTAGTAAGCTATATATACTTTTTCTTTGATACTAGTATTTTAGTAGTCGATACTTTTTGTTTCGGTATTTTACTGCTTTCGATACTTTTTTACTAGTACCGGTTATAATTATTATCGGCAATATTTGTATAGTAATGTGAATCAGCGATCCTAGCGGTGAATCGTAGTATTTGATATTAAATCATGTAATAATTTTCACTTTAACTGGAAACTTTAAGCTTAAATTCAACTACTAGAAATAGCAGTAGCAAATAAAACGTGTCTTGTGCGAATTAAAATAATTAGGCTCAAATTTTAAATCGGTAAATTATTATTGGTAATTTACTGCAACTCACAACACTACTTAATACTAAAATTTGAATTATCTAACAGTAACTGTAAAGCCCGTTGCGCTGGTTTCCTAGGAGAGACGCAGGCGTCACATAGGTCTACGATTAAGTATCGTAGGACCCGCCATACGTCGTGACTAATAAACGGTTCTGCTGAGTTAATATTGAATGTGTGCGGATTTACCTACCGCAAAATTGCAGATAAATTGTTGAAATAAGTGCGCCTTACTTCAGAGCAGAGTTATACTTACAAACATAAAAAAGGTCAGGCAGGTTTCAGACGTATTTCACTCCAAGGGGTTATTCTCGGAGTCTTATTGTTTGGTTTGGTTTACCCTGGGAGTAGAGGTATTCGAAGGGGCACACACAGTGGTTTTGGAGGAGTAATAACGCAATTCTGTCCTCCTGAATCCCTAACCAGCCGTTGATATCGTAGAACTGCTCTGAGTAACACGAAAAATTATTTTGAATAATTTTTATAACAAACAAAAATTAATAGGGGAAAATTTAGCGTAAATTAGTATAAATTAATGGATCACCCGGCAGACGGGTCATATAAGTTTTACAAATATATGTTTCTCCCCGAAACAACCAAAATACATTGGGGTGAGAAACTATACACAAAATAATATTCCATTTAAAATTTACGAAATCTAAATTAACAAATGGTAAAAATTACAATGTGCGCACGCACAGGGACTGATCTGTGCGGCGCGTCAAAATACAATGAAAATTATGAATTAAAATTTGTACTCACGCGTTCCGTATGAAAGTACGGAAAAATACTTAGCGTGGAATACAGATACAGAAGTTGGCTTCAGTTATCCACAATCGGACCCCATAATTTGCTGGTGGAATCTAGAGTTGTCCGAGTGAGTTGAACCGAGTGGTCTAGGTTCTCCTGGTTCGCGTCTTGTTATTTGGTAGTTCCAAATTTACGCTACTTGAGAACTTTATAGATATTTTTGATTGAGAAAAATATCAAAAATTAGAACTTCTTGACGCGATCCTAAACGGGGTTTTTTTTATCGTAAAAAACGTAGATCCCGTACGGTGGTCAAGCGATAATTATGGTTTACAAAATAGCTCGCAGCCTCGTCTTTGCAAACCTGAAGCACTGTACACTAGGCTCACAAAGCCTTGTTTAGTAAAACAACTTGGGGGCAAACTAATGCACAAGCCAAATAATATTCAAAAAAACTCAAAAATGACGTCTGTTCTCGTTGCCAGACAAGAGAGTAGTCCATGTAGCAGACAGAAATTTACAAGATTCTAGCAGTTCATTCAATGAACGCTAGAATTGTATATGAAAATAAAAAATGATAAAAATTACCAGGAGCGGTAATTTCGAATGATTTTGGGACTCAAGTGGTCACAACAGTAACCAATATTTTAATTTGACAAGTTCTACTTAGTACATATATAAGTCAATATATCTTGAAAAACGCCCAAAAAGACTTATTTCTTCTTTCTCACTTAATCTCAAGCTTATCAAAACATAGTTGCTTTGTTAATAAAGAATTTTTTTAACATAATAATTGAGTTAATGGGAGTCTGAAAGGTGTAGAAATAAATAAAAAAGTTTATTCAACTAAGCTTACGTTTCGATTTTATTAAAATCTTCCTCAGAACTGAAAATATTTTGAATAATTAGTTTAAAAATTACATAATTAATTATTGTTATATACGAATACATTGATAAAACTATAACAGAATGGATTAGGTACTAACTATACATAAATAAATTATTAGTTTTATAGATAGGCTAAGATAATAATCTAGTTAAATATTAAAATTAATAAAGTCAAATAATAAAATATGAGATATGTTCTGAGGAAGATTTTAATAAAATCGAAACGTAAGCTTAGTTAAATAAACTTTTTTATTTATTTCTACACCTGCCCGGCTCCCATTAATTCAATTATTATATTATTTACGGACATAATTCATCAACACATATAAAAAAAATTAATTTTTTTTTTTTACTAGTAATTAATAATTATTAATCGATACGGCGAAATTGAAACTTTTTGCCGATTTCGATATTATGAAACGGTACTGATATCAGTACAAAGTATCGATAACTTCGATACCCAAGCGCTGACTGTACATTTTTTTTTATATTAGTAATACTACGATACTACGAAACGATATGGATACAAAATATTAAACCTCCGATCGATATTTACATTCCTAGTGACTACCCATACTGTTTAATTTCATACAGCATCAGAGAGCAATTAAATTAAATCAAGAGAATGTTGTCGTTCCATTTTCTTGTTTTTTATACAAAGCAGTGTAAACATTTAACCCTTAACTGGCATAGTGGGGTGATGGCACATTTCAGCGTCTCTATTTTTGCTACTTCTAGTATACTGATGGTTTTCGGTTCTTCTCATTTTAGGTAATGCACTACATCGATGCAGCCAACGGAGTGGCCGAACAGTCTGAATTGTGAGGTTGCTGGTTCAATTTCCGATTGGTGATATTATTCGGGCAAGAATAATATGTTAACATTACTCCCATTTTCACAATAATTCACCCTTCATCCAGGTGTAGGAGCTCGCCCCCTGGCATCGACGATTAGCCACGTTGCAGTATAAGGCCAGAGTAAAATAAATAAAAAAAATTAAAACTCTACATCGATGCATTTCCCGTTTTAGTGTAAACGATCTGTTTGATTGCGTCCCCTGTTTGTTATTTTTGAGTTTGAGGTCACAAAAAACGTCGTTTATAAAATAATTCTGCGCTTGCGTCTGACGATAATAAACCTTTAGAAATGGCTCTACGAACAAAGCTAATGCCATATTGAAAGTAAGGTTAGGTACTAATAGTTCAATCAGAGACATGCGTTTTTTTTATTGATTGTACGGTATTTGTACTAATTTTGTAATTATTTTACAATCACTAGAATAAACAAATGGGTTACTGGCAACATTTGGTGAATTTTGCTGAAATCATTTAGTTATTCAGTAGATAGTTTCGAAAGTAAAAATGTAGCATAATTACATTTTCTTACATAAATTTTATGTAACATCATACAGTCAGAATTTTAACAAATTACAAAAATACTTAAATTTAAATTAACTAGTACATTCTAATTTGAAGCCTGCTTTGCATACCTACAAATAGCGTTACTTTTTCGTTATTTCTAACCATAAATGTAAATTTCTAATTTGTTTTAAACCATAACCAGAGTTATAAAAGCAATGCGTGATGTACCATGGCTGCTTTCACGCCATTAACTTCACATAAGACAATTCTTCCTGCATGCGCGAAATAATTAATCAGTGATGTTCAAACTGTATTGCCCTGAGCTTATATCTTATTAATTGCCCTAGTGCTAGTCCGAAAACTATCTTTCTACGTGTTCGTACCATAAGGCTTCTTGCGTACTGACTCCAGTCGCTGAAGATCAAGTTTTCGACGACTACTAAATAAAATAACTGAATGATTTCGCACGTGGTCGCTGAGACTGGTGAGACATCGACGATAGCATAAACACGAGTGACGCACAGGAGACCAGTTAATCCCCGCGACAAACGAGGTGCGTGTAATCAAATACGCATTTTCAGATAAACTAATCTACACTAACTACATAGAGTGATTTATTTCTAAGATCGAATCTCACAAGGGTATTTGAGATTATTTTATAAGGATATTTGAATCGTGATATTAGTTTTGTTCGCGGATGAAGTTTCTAATAAGGTATCAGCAGTTAAGGAATAAGTCCATTAATCCGCAAGTTCAGTTTGTGACGTGTTAGATATTCTTGTCATCGCAAATGCTAAATTTGTCTAACTGATTGTAATCATGGTGTAGTAAATTTAAGTATGAGAACTTAGTTTATTAATAAAATTCAACGAAACCATCATCGCGCATGTTCTAACTAGGAATTTTTGCTCAAATCTACAAACACGATAGACTTCCTACGTAACTACGTACACGGCTACCGTCAATAGCAAATATCTTGTCAGAAACAGTGACTATTTCATCCGTGAACACTGAAAAGAAATTTACGCACGCTTGTGGTGCTATAATGTTTTAGGTCTAGCGCACAAGACAGACTGTCGGTGACCGACTAAAATTTGCTGAATCGACGCACACGACAGACTTTTTGTAGGAGTTGGTGAGTTGGACGCACACGACACACAGTTTGTCGTTGCTCTGTATTGCTTTGTACTTAAGGTGTCACAGAAAGAGGAGCCATAGGAGACAATTTTGGATTCATCCCATAATTAGTCAACGTTTGTTAAAAAAACAGTCGTATATTATTCGATGAACGATGATTTAACTATCGTCGAATGTCGAAAAACTCTTTTGGCGAGTTACTATTCGAACTAAGATTATTAATTTCGTATCAAAATATTGTAATGAGAAAATGCATTTCAGAAAAACAAAGATGATCTATGACATTAGAATAATAAAATATTTTATTTATTTATTAATTAATTTTTTTAACAAATTAGGTGCATATTACGAAATATATTTTTATTATTACAAAACAAGCACGCGTACAGAAGGTTCCTGGGTCAAGATTCTCCAGGAACGGGAAAATAAATAAATAATCAATTAAACATCAAAACTAAATTTAAAGTAGGAAATATCATACGAAGGATTATGTTTTTGAACTAATTTAATCAATTTTACACAATCAATCTGCATGCTTGTACGATTACTAGTTAAATATTAAAGCATACATCCACCTACAACCGACTGAAAAGATGGTTGTGTGATGGGACACGCATGCTGTCCATTCTCTCCACCGACAAAAAGCCTGAAGAGAAAATGAAACATATTCCATCTTTTCTGTCGGTCCAGCTTTTATGTCGGTCGTCTGTTTAATCCCATAAAAACCAGTAGTACATATTCCGATCGACTAAAATGTCGGTCATCGACAGTCTGTCGTGTGCTCTAGCGCATAACTTGTAAGAAACATCATCCACAAGTAAAGCTAATATCAATTATAAATCAATTTGTTACTGATTAATTATTGATCAGTAGAGAGCGGCCAATCTATGAGTTAATGCGTTTCAATTTTATTAAATTAGAAAGAATAGTGGGTATTTTCAATTAAATAGGAGTGAAACGTATTAAGACTTAACTTGGCAGCACTCTGTTAATCAGTTATTGATTCTCTCAAGAAACCTAACAATTCGTCAAACGAGTTTACAGACAATCTTACATAGTTCAAAATTTTAATTATGATATATACGACGTTCTTGTTATAAAGGGTGCACCTAACATTTCTTTTCTGATATCTTTTGAAACGATTATATACAGGAATAAAACAACAGCAACTTCCTTAACATTCATTTTAATACTGTCATTGTGACTAAGCATTGATCGTCGCTTTGGTTCTTTGTTGAACTTTAAAATTAGTCTTCTGAAGACCTGATCTCTGGCAACTGGTCGCCAGTGTACAACGACCTATCCAATGGACAGATGATCTATATATACGTATCCGCAAGTAGATGTTTCGGACACAAGTCTAAAAAAAATTTGAAAACAAAAAGAGGAAGACCTATGTCCAGACGACGACATCAATGATGAATGAATATAAACAATATATTTTGAGAAAATCCTTATCAGAATATTGTTTTAGAATCTCTGTTTTGACTTAAAATATTCATACCGTTTCGTGAGGTACCTGCTACAGTGATTATTAAAATGTTGATTTAGCTGGCTGCCGTGATGTTAACTCTGAAGATGTGTTTGCGTAATTTTTCGCGTGAATGTTACTGTTTCGTAATAATGTAATTGTTTTTGCACATTCACGGAACACACCTGTCAGTGGCAATTTTTATGATTGTTGATAAGAAAGATTTCTGTTTAATAATATAGTGCATGGGATATTTGTTATGCATAATAAATTAAATTACACTTAATCTAACATAATTGTTCTGTGTAACACAAAATGAAATACTACTGTGTAGTACTACTCTGGAATTATAAGTAGGATTATTAAATTTTTATTGGTTGTTTTGAATTTGAATCATTCTTATTTAGAATTGAGGTCGTTAATACGAGTTATCTTGCTATCTGGAAAAATGTCAATAAGTCTAAACTTAAAGTAAGCAATTTTATTATTATTTCAGTATTGACACCAATTCTATATATATATATATATATATATATATATATAAGATTCGAAAAACTCTGATGATTGCGTGGTTCTTTTATTGTTTGTGGTTATAATAAATCAAACTACATAAATTAAATTTTCATTTTAATTAAAAGGCATAAGAACTCGCTTTCCGCTACAAGAATATGTAATTGTATTAATTATATTGTAAATTGGAATAATCAGTAGGAAATTATAAGAAATTTTACATCTTTCTATTCAAAATAAAAGGGTCGCACTTTTACCAGCTAAGAACCATATGTGGCTCTGGAGCCGCCGGTTTCTGACCCCTGATTTAGAGAATTCAAATGAATAGAAGGATATTTGATTCTTATTGATCGGTGATATTCAATTCGTATTGGTTTTATTAATTTAGAGCAATCTAATTTGTAAGAGAATTACTAGATTTCTATTTATTGGTTTATATTGAATGTATTCTGGTTGACTAAAGTAGTGTTTCTGAACAGGTGGTCCGCGGACCACTAGAGGTCCCCAGAAAAATTTTAGTGCTCCGCAAAAGTTTTTACATATGTTTTTTGCAGTTTTTTTTTTATTTTTTATTCACATTTTTTATTTAAATAATTTATATTTTGTTTATTTTCTGTAAACTTTCTGTGATTTTCTACAATTAAAATAAATGTATTTAGTAGCAAATTAAATATATTTGTTTTCTTGCAAAAACTGAACCAACAATTATTATTAGTGGTCCGCGTTATAAAATTATATATTATACTGGTCCGTGGTGCGTTTTTTGTTGAGAAACACTAGACTAAAGGATACTTGGTTTTTGCTATTCAATATCTAAACGTATGTGCAAGAAAATCTTCCAGAAATAAATTTGTTTGGTCCCAACAGTAGAACTAAAGTAAAGTGGGCAGTATTGCTTAGGATATTAAGAAAAGCAGAGGTGAAGGATAGAGACCGAAGAATGATGTGGAGCCTATACCAAGAGGAAAGCGCTATGTTGATATACGGTGAGTGTGAGCAGGAAGCTTTGATCAAGCAGGGAGTTAGGTAGGGATGTTTACTGTTTTCTATTTTCTTTAACACATACATATAAAGAAGACTAAATGAGATGAGAGAAAATATAAACGTAAGTGGAGGCGTAATGGTACAGGGAGAGAGAGTAGTAATGCTTCGTTTATGGATGACACTGTTGTGCTAGCAATGAGTGAAGAAGAATTAACAGCAATATTGGTGGAGAATCAGAACACCCTTAATACCCAAAACGGTAGGAAAATAAACAAACTGGAAACGAAAATATTGGTAATAACAAATATGGAACTGAGGCGTAAGTATTGTTGGACTGTAAATCCCTCGAAAGTATTAAACAGTTGACTCAACTAAGTGAGTGCTTACTTAAGTAATCTTGCTTCCTAAGAAGCAAGATCACAGCGGATGCAATATGCAAAAAAGAATTGATGAGCTAAATAAGTCAAGCAAAACTGGCATTTAATAAAATGCAAAATATTTTCAAATCTGACTACATAAATAAATGACTAAATAAAAACTTGCTTAAGACTTTTGTTTGGAGCATCTTAGTTTACGGAACTAACACATGGACACTAGAAGTGACGCATTGCAAAGAGAATGGAAGCATTTGAAATGTGGTGCTATTGAAGAATGTTTAAAATTCGATGGGTAGATAGAGTAACGAACGAAGAAGTATTGTGGCATGTGGAAGAGGAATTTTGTCTGTGGAGAATGTTGCGGAAAAGAAGAGATGTTTGGACTGGATATATTATTAGACACGAGAGAATGGTAAAAAGGATACTGAAAGGAGCAATTAAGTGAAAGGATAGAAGGAGTGCACTCAGATTATGGAAGATATGAATTAACTAATTCGCATAATAAGCAACACATATGTACATGAAATTGAAAAAACTGAGAACAGGGAAGCATGGAGAAATAATGTAAACTAACATATGGGTTGAAAACTTAAGGAGGAGGACAACTGAACTATATTCAAAATCATAGTATCTGCGCACGTAATTCCCACAAGTTGACATTAACCCTTACGTTACGGTGTCCTTTGGTTGCGGTGTGGGGTACAATAGTACCCCATTTTTATTTTATCGTAAATAAATAATTTATTAATAATTTGTGTTCAGGTTTACTATGGAATGTATTAAAAATGTTTTTTTAGCTGAAATTACAATATTTTCAATTGCAATTTTTTCATACGTCCAACATTCATAAAATCCTGTTTCATACTAACCAACTACATTTCTAGCAAAACATAGTATACGCCCAACCTACTACTGCTACGTAGAGATTCATACTGAATTGGTTGTTTATGCGTGGCTGCTTTGCAATAATCAGGGAATTTACCCGTTGACTCCGCCCTTTACTTAAAAATAACCAATAAAATTCATGAAAAATAAATTAATTAATATTAGGTGTTTAAAATAAAAAATGAAAAAATATTTACCTACATTGTTTCATAAGTAGGTAAATAAAGTATTTATGGTATTTATAAAACTCAAGAACGATTATTTTATTCAAATTTTGTGGTGTACATTTTAAATAGCACCGCTCCGTAAGAGTTAAATAGATAAGAAATATCTAATCCTAAATAATAGATGAACAATGTCTTAAATTTTTTTAAAATCACTGTATTTGGTTCCTCATGTCTCCAATTTCAGAAACAAATTTTTCACTATTAACAATTTGTGTTTTGTTTATAACTAAGTATTTCACTACATTTGCTACTAATTATTTAGTACTCCTGTTTAATACCTAAATGATGTTTAGAAATTAAACAAAAAAGTTAATTTAGATATTTTTTCCTCTCAATTTTTTTTGACAAAACAAAATAATTAATTTATATGGGTCCAAAAATTAACCCAAATGGTAGTCTAAGAAGACATAGAGGGACAAGACATAAACTATTTCATTTATTTCCCAATATTTAATCGTAATTCCATAGCATTTTTTTAAAATAATTTATCTTTGATATATCGTTTCTAATTTGAATTTGGTTGAGTGAATGTTACGGTCACATAAAACCAAACCGATTTCCGATGCGTAAAGTTTGGAAGTGATGTTCGAAGCAGGTTCCCCTGAGGCTAAGAGGTGATAGCGGTCCTCTGGTATGTTGAATATCCTGCACCTAACGGTACTCGAACATTCACGTGAATATCACGAGACCTTGGTCCATATGCCGTTATCATCGCCTTATCACAAGGTCGTCTACTTGTCAGAGGCATGTGTTCATTATAATATACGCGAATTCTTTAAGATATTCAGTAGTAGAACTGTTATAATTAGTTACATGGACAGAATTTTTAATTATTTTTACCAGTGGATGCTGGACCACTTGAATATTACATATTACATCTTATAAGGAATATCTAAGTGACCTAAAAATATAAAAAATTAAAATATAATTATAAACATATATTCATAGTGGTTATAAATACAGTTCAACATTTTTTTACGCGGCTTACAAGTATAAAATTCATAGCGCGATTATAAAATTTGATACCATTCTTCGATATAATGGTAGGTTTAACCCTATAGATTATATGTTTCTCATGCAAAAAAAAAACTTGAAAAAAAGTTTCTTGAAACCAAAATAATTCTGTTGAACCTGAACCCGAAATTAATATGTTGAAACTATTAGGTGCACAAATGAATAATCCAAATTATTTTAAGCAGTTAAGAAATTAATTTTAGAATCATTTGATTTTCCCGCTCTTTTGTTATATAGTGTTGACATATAGTTATTAAAAATAAGAGTTGGTATGCCTGAAAGCCTAACATTACCTTCCAAAGTATTCAATTCAGTACAGTCGAAAATTGCAACAGATAAGGTGCATATCCGACACTATTCTTTACGAATTCAACAAGGAAAAAATGCTGCAAGAGCGTGTGAATCGATTTGTTCCTTTCTGGGCGAAGGTATTGTATCGCACGATATGTGCGCATTTTGATTTACGCGGTTTAAAAGCGGTGATTTCTGTCTGAACGACAAACAATGCCCTGGAGTTCCTCGAAAGTGCGACAACGATGATTTGGAGAAGCTGCTCGCTGAAAATTCGGCACAAACGCAAAAAGAGCTTACAGAAGAGTTGGTAGTAACGCAGCAAACGATTTCTAAACGCCTACATGAGATGAGACGCCCGTATACTGGCAAAGAAGAATGTCCAGTGAAATTGTTTTATGACAACGCCAAGCCGCACATTGCTTCCAATACAAAAGATACCACAATCAGTCTTGGCTGGGAAGCCTTGCAGCACCCGGCGTATTCAACAGACATTGCTCCATCCGATTACCACTTGTTCCGGTCGATGAAACACGCTTTGTCCGATATGCACTTCCAATCAGTGGATGAAATCCGAAAATGGCCTAATGACTTTATCGTGCCCAAAGACGTAACATTTTTCCGAAATGGAATTCATCAGCTGCCTGAAAGATGGCTTAAAGTTATAGAAAGCAAGGGCAAATACTTTGATCGAACAATTTAATTTACTTTATTTTAAAATAAACCTTGAATGTAGCTGAAAAAATTGGATTATTCATTTGTACACCTAATAAATCCGAACCTGAACCTAAATAAATTTAGCTTCAGGTTCCTTGTTTAAACGTAACGAGTTGCATATTTTCTTCAAGATATCGAAGATACATTCTTTGAGTTCAAACGGTTAACTTCTGGATCACTTTAATTCGTTCGTGGTGTATCTTGTATATGATCTTCCAAATCTGAAATTAAAAGGAAAAATATCCTATGCAACTAATGGCACACACTGTTAGATTACAACTACTACAACTTCCACACTATGCAAAGTAATAAGTTAGATTAGTTTTTAAACAATCAATTTTTTATAATCAGATGTCTTAAATAACGTGTTATGATTTAGCGAAATGTGACTGCGTCATAGTTATTGAGGCTATTAAGAGAATTAAACGCTATTCAATTATGTATGTGACCATATTTCAGTGATGTGTCCCTGGTACTGAATAGTAATTCTTGATTAAGGCAATTAATTTGTTGCAATGTGCTTACAAAGTATTAATTGAATCTTAACATTTCTGGTAGTCAATTTAGAGGACATTCCTGTTACATCATAAATTGTGATTTAATATCCATTCGTGCGAGTGAAGAATCTGGTACCTACAGATAACATTAAAGATTTGTTTTAACAACTGAACGTTTTTTTTTTCATATTTAAATAATTAAAAATGTGTAATCAAAAATTTATTTGAATATATAAACGAATTTATTACAACTGCTATTTTTTTTTTTTTTTTTTTTTCTATTTATATCTGTTACAATTTTTGTCTTGGTATATGCTTATTATATTTCTTGTATTCTTTGTATCCATTCTTTTACACCAATTTGTCCTTGATATAACTCATTTCTTTTGTCTTGGTGAACCCCAGATACTATAATTTTCACTTACCGTGCAGTCTGAACAAGGGACGACTCAACGTCATGTATTTAATATTTAAGTTGTGTAACTGTTTATGCAAAGATATACTGGCGAAAACTTTATTCTAGCTACGTGACTTCACACTGCGGTAATAATCTAGAAACGGAAAACTTATCTTCACTGCCATTATGCTCCCCTTAAGTATTGGGAATCAATGTATTTTTATTTAGTAGGGAATTCCATACAAAAGTAATTTTTGGTTATATGTAATTTTCTATTCATATCCGAACTATTGTTTGCTTGTATTATTTTTATATTGTTATTATTTACTTATATTATTTTTTATCCTATAATTTCCTTTCTTAATTCTTCTAGGTTCGCGTTTTTAGAACTTATTTGCCGGAAATCTATTTTAGTTGACGTTAGTTATTTATTACTACTGGTCCAGTTTGGCACATGCTAGAACGCATTTACTCTTTTCTAACAATAATAATAAAATGAGATATTATTCCAATTTTTACTGCTTACTAGATCTACTAGTATTTGTAATAATAATAATAATAATAATAAGTTTATTGACTTAATTACATAGTAGTATATCATGTTTTAGGTCAGTCATACATAATTATAGTTACAAGTAATATCAGAATTGATATATAAGAAATTCTTCTGTGAAGTAAAATGCATTTTCAGCAAAGATTTTTTTTTTATTGTACCTTCAAAATTGTTATAATCTAAGTTCTTAATGTTGCTTGGAAATTTATTCATGAATTTAATTCCGAAATAGTTCTCACAATTTCTTGATTTACTCAATCTTAAAAAATTCGGGTATATGTTGGAATTATTTCTTGTTTGGTAGTTATGAACACTACTGTTAAGTGGGAAGATTGCTTATTTGTTTTTTGTGCATGTGTAGCAGAGACTTATAAATATATAATGAGGGTAACGTCATAATATTAAGTATTTTAAATTGGTGTCGACAGTCTGTTCTGTAAGGAGTAGAAGTCAGAACTCTAATGGCCCGCCTTTACAGAGCGAATATTCTGTCTGCAGCAGGAGAATGTCCCCATGATAAGAGCGCGTAGGATATGTGAGAGTGGAATAATGCATAATACGCCACTATCAGAACATCCTTGTATATGTATATTTTAGTATTCGTATTTTACTCCTCTTGGTAGGTTTTTTTAAATATACATATAAACACATATGTAAAACATTTTTCATTTTAATGCCGTTATTTAAATAGCTATCTGGTATCAGAGTTTAAATTATGCCTAAAATAGCATGACCCAATTTGCTAAAATTTTGCCTAGTTGGATACAAACCAACTGTAAAACACAGTACAGTTTTATGCCTTTAAAGATTGGCGACACTTTAGTCAACTACCAGAAAAATGGTTGCTCAATTATATCATCTCACAAATATTATTAAGTGCAGTCGTTTAACTTTTTTGACATCTTATAATTTGGTACTAGCTTTAGTTTATTTATTAGGTTACAACGATATTTCTCACAATTTCGATAGCCACGAAACTCATCAGGGATAATTAAAATACTCGATACCCTCTAAGTAGAAAATTTCGAAAATAGTGTAGTACATGCCAATATTGTATGCATTTTCACTTTGAGTGTATTTATTATATTGCAAGGATGTTTACCACAGTTTCTATATCCACGAAACTCATCAGATAATAGTATTCGTTTTCGCCGTTATCCTTCAAATCGCCGAACCCTCTGAAGACCACCTGATAAATGGTTATATGCCAACAGTGGTTCACGGATAAGACTTTTTGTGTCTTTTTTTCACTTGCCTCATCAATTTCGAATGTTGACTATCGTATCCAACGTTCAGTATGGCAGAGAGTTTTGTAGCTGTAAATCAGAGTCACTTGATTAGGTTGACGAGCCAAGAAATCCCGAGGATATGATACTTACTCACTCACTTAACTAATCCCTATAGCGCTACAACCCCTTATAGTTTTTGAATATTAATTTTCTACACATTCGTATAATTCGCTTCCATTTGGACCGATTTGCCAATAGTCCACTTCTAAGATCTTTCTTGATATTATCTGAGAAAAATGCAATTTAAATTTATATTAATTTTATTGATATTTCTTTGCAACAAGAGTGCTATGAGTTATAAGAGTTGAACATTATTATTTTGTTTCGCTGACCGGCGTAGCGTAGTGGGAACACATGTGCTCTGCGTTGCTAAGGTCTCGGGTTCGAATCCCAATCAGGCATGGAATTTTTCACAAATTAAAATTGTCCTGGCTAATTGCCACAGTAGTAAAGGCCATTAAATTATATATATATATATATATATATATATATTTGTTTCATTCCTTGTTATTAGTTGTCATTTATAATTTGTCCGAATAATTTGAATGAATAATTTTATTCATGACGAAACAATTGATATATTTGATGTATACTTACTTTTTGTTTCATAAGTACTTTCATGCACAGTAAATGTGTACTGAGAACGGTACCCTGCCAGGATAGTTCCTGGCTCGCAATAGTTTTAAAAGAGGTGCCCGGAATTATTCACGATATCATTGGGCACCGTAGCGGACGAACGAATTATCTTAAATCTTCGGTCAGTTGATCCTTTCATCTTTTGCGAAGTCGTCTCAGTGTAGCCTGGTAGGAAAAGCGAAAGACAAAAGAAAGAGAAAATTAAATATAGAAACGAATAGTAGAGGAAACTGACCCTTATATGTATAGGGCAATTACCAGTTATAATGTTTTCTTCTAACCAATTTTCCTTTAAGGGTTGGTTTTTCATCGGAAGAGAATTACATCATAAGAAACAATCAACAATAAATTCTATCGTCTGTTTGTAGCTGTTCTGCTTAAAATTTCTTTTCAATTTACCTTTAATCCGCCACTGCTGACAACATTCTCAATGTTAAATTAGATATTAATTACAGCACTTAGTAAACCGCTAAGAATGTTTATGTTAACGAATGAACATTTGATAAGTAACGCATAATAACAGCTACTTATTTACAAGATATGCATTCCATTGTAATTCCGTTCGGACCTAAATACATAAAAACAAACGATTGTATACTTTAACATCGCCTCCAGACAATTTGCATGTCGAAAAACATTATAATTTTAAATAAAAACCATTTAATAATACCATGATATATTTAATTAGTTTTGGTTTGTTTTGCATCGTTGGTAAAATGTGTATTCTTAATAAAAATCCTTAATAAATTTCAAATATTATAAATGTATTTTAATATTTGAAATTTGTATTTGTTTAAAAATTAAATCAAATTAAATAAACGCAAAAGAGAAGTCAATTTGCTCTGTTTATCTCCTTTTCTCTCATCTCGGCATATAAAGTTAGGTCTAAAACTTCGTTTATAATAGATCCATAGTGCAAGTGGTTCATAAGATAATGAATGACTTTCGTTGTTCTGTTTTTAACATTTGTTTGTAGTAAACAGAACAAAGAAACATTATTTTATGGACCATTTGTGCTATGGAACTATTCCAATTTCCAACTTTTCTAATCCCCCACGCAAAGTTCAAATTAGGATTCGTCACTTCAAATTACTTTGTACCATTCTCCTAGCATCCAGTTTTTATGAGTTTTAGCTCACACTAACTGATTTTTCTTTTGTTTTTTTTTGTTAATAATGGTTTTTGTTTCGCCTGAAGAATTAAAAATTTCGTTTAATAAAATAATTTTAAAAAAAAATAAGACAAAAATGGTATTACCTTGTAAAAATTGTATCCAATTTTCTTTAGTGCCTTTGTGCAAGCGGATCTGGAATACTTTTTGCCTATGGATTAATTCCAAAGAACACCTAAAGCACAGCAGTTAGAACGTCGTTTTTTAATCACTATCCGACTCAAAATTCGCAATAGAGCATCAGTTACCGAAGATATTTTAAAAAAATTTGGTTTTGTAGCAATTGAACCAGTATTTTTATACAACCTCACAATGTCTCTAACAGCATAACGAGATAAATTTAAGACGTTTGCTATGCTGTAGGCATATTTGCCAGATTTTAGTATATTAAGAATAACTTTTCTCAAGTCTTCAGATACGGCCTTACCTCGAGCCATGATCAAAACCAAATTTTAAAAAATAGCATTAATAATATTGATAAAAGACAATCGAACATGGATACGGGCAAACTCAAGTGATTTTGGGCTCGTATGCCACTATGTTATAGTTGTTATCGTTACATATTACAAGGGCCCACCAACAACTTGTTCTGATCCTAACATGTATATTCCTGTCAAACACTTGTTTCATGATTAGCTTGCGAAATTTCGGTCAAAATTTTAACCTGTCCATAACAAGTAACTAATTTGCAAGTTATTCTAGGAAGTCTGTTGCATATTTTGAAATACTCTATTTTAATATAATTACGTTCTACATAAAAACTTTTTAACCTGAGGCAAAATGTTACAGTTTTAAAATTTTGTTACATTAACAAGATTTATTTTACTTTTTTCAATGTTCCGGTTCATAGAAAATATCAATTTACCAAATAAAAACACTTCAAAACATTTTATTTGTATCTATAAACGTAACTAAATTTAACTGTAGCTTGAGGAAAAAAACATTGTAACTGTATTATTTTTTGTTGTTCACTTATTTGGAATGGGTTAGGATCATTAAGTAATTTGATTGTGTGTAGAAAGGATAGTGAAATATATTTCAACAGTTTTTTTTTTATCGTTTTATTTCTTTTGCTATAGGCCTAAAGATATTAAAATGTCAGATTTTATTTTGAGATGTCAGGTATAAATTTGCAATTAAGATCATTTTTTAACTTGTGCTTTCAAATTTCAACGACTCCTGATTAAAAATTATTTTGTTGAATTCTTAAATTGTATTATTTATAGTTACATAGACAAACAAGAAAAAGCATTTACAGAAACCTGATAAACAAATAAAAAAGATTTCGAGAAACTTGATGAGCAAAAACATATTTTGTGAAACCCGATGAGCAAAAAAAAAAGTTTTTTGAGAAACCTGATGAACAAAAAGAAAAAGAATTCTGGAAACTTGATGAACAAAATAAAAAGAATCCTGGAAACATGAGGAAGAAGAAAAAAGAATTTACAGAAACTGGAAGTTTCGAACTTCCAGTTTCTGTAAAGAAACAAAAATATTTTGTAAAATCTGATGGGCAAAAAAAAAAGAAAATCGGGAAACATGTTGAACAAAAAAAAAAGGATTTCGAGACACTTGATGAGCAAAAAAAAATTTTTGTAAAACAGGATGAACAAATAAAAATATTTCGGGAAACCTGGTAATGAAAAAAGGGATTTCGAGAAACCTGATGACACAAAAGAGAAAAGATCGGGAAACCTAATAAAAGCAAAAACATATATATATATATATATTTCGTAAAACCTGATGTGCAGAAAAAAAGCATTTCCAGAAACCTGATGAACAGAAAAATATATATTTCGGAAAACCTGATGAACAAGAAAATATATTTCGAGAAACTTGATGATCAAAAAAAAAGGGAAACCTGATGAGCAAAAAAATATTTCGTGAAACCTGCTGAGCAAAAAAAAAAGCATTTCCAGAAACCTGATGAAACAAAATATGTTTTGGGAAACTTGATGAAGAAAAAGGATTTCGAGAAACTTGATGAAAAAAATATATATATATATATTCTGGGAAACCTGATGTACAAAAAAAAAATATATATTTCGGGAAACCTGATTAGTACAAAAAATATTTCGGGAAACCTGATTAGTAAAAAAAATATTTCGGGAAAACTCATTAGTAAAAAAAAAATATGTCAGGTAACCTGATAGTAAAAAAAAATATTTCGGGAAAACTCGTTAGTAAAAAAAAATATTTCGGGAAAACTCGTTAGTAAAAAAAAATATTTCGGGAAACCTGATTAGTAAAAAAAATATTTCGGGAAACCTGATTAGTAAAAAAAATATTTCGGGAAAACTCATTAGTAAAAAAAAAATATGTCAGGTAACCTGATAGTAAAAAAAAATATTTCGGGAAAACTCGTTAGTAAAAAAAAATATTTCGGGAAAACTCGTTAGTAAAAAAAAATATTTCGGGAAACCTGATTAGTAAAAAAAAAAAATATAAATTTCGGGAAACATGATGTACAAAGAACATCAACAAACATCAAAAATGGATATGCGGCCTGCCAAAATTCTTTTACGATCGCGGTTTGGGAACCATTGTACTAGATGTGTCATTTTGTCGCTCCTGTACCCAATTCTAACTCTAACGATTGACTTTCATGACAGAAAGCGAATTTTCATTAGGGTTTCCCCTAACTTCAGTATGTCCTGGCATAATTTCAGCTGGGAGAAAACATAAAAGGCTCCAAACCACGAATTGGAAAAGGAAACCCAGAAAAAGGAATGTATGAAGCGATAAAGTGTGAAAACTAATTGTAGAACTAAAGATGGAGAATTACACTGGCAGAAAGTCCTATTAATGAATGAATGTTAATTTAAATTGATCATCTGAATAAGAAATGTTTTCTCTTACCGAGTCAATGTATTTGTCCTCCGAAGATTCTTCAGCGAAGTTTTAAACAGTTAGTAGTAATTAGTATTTAAAACAAATATACATGTGTTCATTTGCAATTTTCACAAGCCTCTGAAAACATCCATTCAGCTATATTTACAGTAAGTTAACAACAAAGCATGTTTAAAAAAACTGTTAGTATAAATACCAGACGTTGCATGTTAACATATGTTTTTGAAAAGTATTTTCACAATTTTTTTAACATGTCCATTGCATGTTTACTTGAACAGGGTGGACAGTAATGTGCACTTGACTTGCATGTTTTACAAAATGCCGTTTTAGTTCTCAAGATCAAGTACATGTTAAGTAGTATTTAATTCTTTTGTAACTATGCGCAGAGGAGTTTCACTACAAATTCACCTGTCTGACTTCATTTGTTTTGAAATTTTATTTATTTAAATTTATACGGTATGATCGTGACTTAATGCTTCGTTATCTTTTTGATAATAGTCACGTGTGAATTGGATATTTGTAATGAAGTTGTTTTCTAGAACAGTGGCCGGTTTTAAAACTCCAAACCCACTTTTATTGAATTTTGTAACATGATTAACGTGCTATAACATTTTGTATTCGAAGTTTATAAAAAAAGTAGAACTAGCGTCGTAAAATTTTATTAATAAATTATTATTCTAAATTTGAATGCCAACACCTTTTCCACTTATGAAAGCACTTATTGGAAGTATCTTTAAAAAACAAAGACTCCTTCTGATTAAATTTTATATTGTACAATTCTTAAGTTGTATTATTTTTAATTATATAAATAAGGGAAAAAAAGGGAAATCTACAAACCTGATGAACAAAAAAATGGATTCAAGAAACTTGATGAGCAAAAAAATATATATTTCGTAAACCCTGATGAGCAAAAAAAAGTAATTCAGGAAACCTGATGAACAAAACAAAAAAATGGATTCCAAGAAACTTGTTGAGCAAAAAAAAAAAAAATGTCGGGAAACCTGATGAACTAAAAAAATATAATTCGGGAAACCTAATGATCAAGAAAAAAATATACATGGTGTTTGTTTGAAACGGCACCCCGAAAATCTCCTTTATTAGTAAAGGTACAAAAATCTTCAGAACAAAAGTTAAACTAGACAAAAAGGCCCATCTAAAGGTTACTATAAGAATTCGGAGGCACTTCCGGTTTCACCGGAAATGATGTCAACTTTTGAGCTAGCATAGGGAATCGATAATTTTATATTTTTTTCCTAAAAGTACATTAAATTAGCTTTACAATGACACCAAAGAGTCATA
Organism: Liopterus haemorrhoidalis; assembly: GCA_963971575.1. Lineage (NCBI taxonomy): Eukaryota > Metazoa > Arthropoda > Insecta > Coleoptera > Dytiscidae > Liopterus > Liopterus haemorrhoidalis. The sequence continues at coordinate 208,715,763 of OZ020611.1, forward strand.
TTTTTATGTTAACCATTTCAAAATGGCGACCATTTATTTACAAAATAATAATCAACATAACTATTTTACAAAATTGAACGTAGCAAGCTTTGAAAACAATAAAAAAAGAAACAAAATATCTCTAAAATAAACTATTTGACTAAAAACTATTAGGTACTTTTTACAATTATTTTACAAAAAAAAAATTACAAATGTTCGATTAAACCACTATTATTGTCCACACATTTTCTCATTCTTAATAAAAACTCTTCCATCGCCCTTATAAGAGTACACTCTTGGATATCTCGGATTGCACTTCTAACCCTTATGTTGATTATTATTTTGTAAATAAATGGTCGCCATTTTGAAATGGTTAACATAAAAATATGACTTTTTGGTGTCATTATAAAGCTAATTTAATGTACTTTTAGGAAAAAAATATAAAATTATCGATTCCCTATGCTAGATCAAAAGTTGACATCATTTCCGGTGAAACCGGAAGTGCATCTTTGAAAATCATCCTTAGGTCTGCGTCCAAATTTTACTTTATATTTTCAGTCCTTTCAAAACGAAATCTTATTAGCGAAATCGCGAGTTCCGGGGGCTGTTCTGTAGTTTCTCGACAGTCACTTCATTCACTGTTTCAAGGTCATTTTTATGCATACTGGACTGTAGAAACTTTTGACAGAACATTATAAAAAGAAATGCCGAAATGTTTACAGAATAGACCCCCTGGAAACAAAAGTCACCCGTAGTTTTTGGAAGAGTTTTGTAGGTATAACCTATACCTATATATGTCACTCTATCGTACAAATTGTGGCCAAACAGCTGGATAATAAAGTTGGCATGTATATACAATACTTTAATCCGCATCTAGGATAAATACTGTTCAAAAAACACATTGCCTGAAAAATATAAACGAATATTTATTTCTCAACAAAAAAGAGGGAAATTTTTTTAAAAATATTTTCTAGTGAGAGCTTTATGGTTTACCGAATATTTTTCGGGTCATTAAAGATTGCCCTTGACACCCAGTATTCTGGCCTTTTGTTTGCCTTTCTCTTACTAAATAACTACGAAGAACTGATATGTGTAAGATTTCGCACATTACATCATATTTTTAATAACTCACATTTACGAAATAAAATGGTTAAAAGGTGCAGGGCCGTAACGAGGATATTAAGCACCGTAGCAAGTGTCCAAATTGCGCCCTTTCGAATATTTTGGCGCCCCTATTTCGAATTGTGATGAGTAAAAAAAAGGGAAACGAATCTAATAAGTAATGAGCAAAAAAAAAGTCCTCACTGTTCTATCCTGATCTAATAGTACAAACAATGTTTAGTTATTTAGCTATTTAAGTTGGTCCGTTGAATGATTGGTCTAATATTTTTATTTGTTTTTCAGGTAAGGCAGCCTTCATAATTCTGTAGACTATGCCAATTAGCAGATACTAGTAAGTCAGACACATAATTAAAAGAGTAAATCATAACAGATTTATTTAAAATGGGGTTCGGATTGGTAAATAAAAGATTAGATAATTAAAAAAATAAACTTTGGTCATGTTGACTTCTCTGTCTTGCTGGACCTGCCATTATCTCGTTTATTCTTTTTTAAATATGAGTCTTTGTGTAGCTAAAAACCTCACTTTGCACGAAGCAGACCTTGATCTACGCCTCAAATGAATGTCTTTTTACCTAGATATGGTTCTCTTGGCACCAAAAAGCGTCTGTTATGCCTGGTTGCATAAGTATTAAAACTAGATCGGGCCTATTCTGTATCTTAAAAAGTTAAAAATTAACCTCAAAGTCGAAGTTAAAAACTCTATGTTAAAATTTTAACCTCAGTATGGTTAATTCAGTAGGTTATATTTGGAATATTAACTCCAGCCAAATATATGGTGTTAACTTTTAACCAGCTGTAATTCTACCGTCAAATAGCCAGAAAAACCCAATTTTTAGAATTAATAATGACAAGTCTGTTTATTTTAAACCAATTATTACTAGAACACATTGAAGATAAAGAAGTTAATAAGTGAAAAATTAATATAGGTGAATAAAAAATATATACAAATGCTTTTCAGGAGATCAGTTCGAATTAAACAAAAACAACTGAGTGATCCCTTAAATTTATCTGAAGAAACATTATAAAATACTTTCATTTGTCTAAAACTTCTACGGAATATCTCGTTTTACAAATGCTTTTTTTTTTTTGAAAATCCGAAAAAACCCAAAAGATTTCCCGATATATTGCAAGTAAATATTTAAAACTTTAAAATTATGTTACAAATATAAATTTTGATTTCTCTGTTTGTTTAAAAATAAAAATAAAGTAAATATAACCTAAAAATAAAAGTATCTTATCATAGAAGAAAGATAAGACAGAAAAAATATTGATACATTTGCATGTTATGGTAATATTATATTATTTTCTTTCTGCACCATAACACTTGTTTACATTAAATCCACACTTACACTAGCAAAATACGTCCCTTGTAGATAATTTCACAACATACTTTTAACCATAAGGTTGAAAAGTTAGAACTTAACGCTTGGGTTATAACCTGAGATACAGAATAAGAAACAAGGTTAAAAATTTAACGCCTAGTTAAAATGTTACTTTTTAACTATCATTTTTAACCAAATCTTTTTAACCACAAAATATACCCGGATGTGAGGTAAAACTCATAAAAATGCATTGCGTTACTAGGCAATTTTGTGTTCAGAAGGACTTTGTTCTGGTTTTGAGAAACCGCAGATGCTATTTTTAAAACTGTTTTTTGAAAAGTAATTTCTGTAATATTCTTCTTTTTATTGTTGTTTTTCTACCTTCGTTGATCTCTTTGGGCACTGTCAGTCTGGTTAACTTTTGACCTCACTCATATATCATCGGGATATTGTAAACTACAGATGACTCCCAAAATGTAATTTTGAATAATAAGCATCTTAAGTTTTGAAAACACTTGAAGAATCAAATTGGAAATACTCATTGTTGATATACTCATGTCCTTGATTGTTTAAGCTCTCAGTAGAGTTCTTTTGTTTTCTTAAAACATACTATATACAATTATATGTATGCAAGTGTTCATAACTAAAAAGAGAGAAAAAAAAAGTTATCTTGTTTTTGCAGTAACCTGCCGATATGTCCTCCATCTTGATCAGTTTATGTATCCTACAGGATACCGAATACAAATATCGATAAACATATCGATATTTATTAAATTTTCAATTAGCTGATCCATCCAACTTTTGCGAGGCCCATTGGTCGATGGTTATTCAATTTTCCATCCAAGATCCTTTTCACCATTTTGGCTTCTTTCGTGTGTTCTATCCACTGTAATCTCTCATTTCTTATATGATACTCGCCCTTGAGTACAGTTCTCGGATATATTCCTTCTTGCGTATCTTCTGTTTACCATTAATTTGCATAGTACCAAAGATTCGGTGTAATATTTCAAAAACGTGAGGAGTCGTCGATTTCGCTGAGTAATTTTATTTCGTAGTGTTGCATATCTTCTAAAAGCAATTAATTGTAAACAATATGAATCATAACGAATCGACAGATATAAAAATATTAATATTTTTATTAGGCTTAAATGTGTTCTTATTTTTCCATAAAAAAATATGATAAAATATCGTGACGTTTATCAATTTATCTACCATTATGTGGTATCTCATCTCATAAATCTTGATAAAATTAATCTGAAAGATAATTTAAATAATCATCAAAAATTATCAAAACGATCAATTTTTATGATTTTCAAAATCCCTTTTTAATCTATGAACAATATATACATATTTCTCAATACATATATTACACAATTCTTTGATTGATACTTTTATATTGGTGGAATAATGCATACTTATTTGTTGTTATAACTGGTATAACTGATAAATGTCTAGAGTGTCTTTTATACATTGGATTTATATGTTGCTGTAGTTAAAAAGTTAGAATGCGATGCTTCGAAATATTTTCAAAGAACGAATTACAAAAAAAAGTTGTAGAGTGGCATAATATTATTTTACACTTATTAAATGAATTACACTTACACAATAAATCTACTGAAATTAAACTTTAAATACTGTAATTTGATGCCCATTTTCTGTTGTTATACACCTCGATATATGTGTAGCGCTTAAAAATTCAAAATGTCGCAAATATTTACTCGAATTTTAATAAAATAAAAATGTACTGTGCTTAAATTGACCTGTTCGCTATGAGCAAAATTAAGACTGAGTACTAGTACGACTGAAACAACGTACGAAGCACGGGTACTTCAGCTGGTAACTAGTACAGGTAGGACCCGTTTTACGCCGGTTTACGTTCCGGCGTAAAAAAAAATCGGCGCAAAAAGTGTCCAAAATGTGAAATTCCAGAGACGGATTGAAGGACCAATAAAATATCGACTTGATTTTTGCATATAAAGATTACCCATACAAATGCAAAAAACTTGCAGAAAGGATTTTTTTCCCAATCAACCCCTAAAGGGGCGAATCTACATTCGGGGTGAAATATACATCCCGTCGTATGTCCTGTGTTTGTTGAGTCATAGCATTTAAAATGGCACATAGATGTCATTTTAAAATATCTCTAAATAATTTTGAGTTTTTTTTAATTTCACCCTTAAAGGAGTAAATGGGTATTTTTTATTCGACAGAACGTTGCTTGGACATAGATACATGAAATTCGCAAAAACCGAACCGAAAACCGTAAAAAACCGTTATTTTTGCTGAACCGAAAAAAGATAATGTTTATGGGAGTGATCCAAAATATAAAATACATTTTATTTGGGATTATTTTTTAAACTGATGAGCAGAAAAAAATCGTAATATTTTAACTGATAAGTAAAAAAAAATACGCATCTATTATTTGCGGGGGGGGGGGGTCGACGCTCAAAACCCTCCCTGGCAGCGACCTTGATATGATCATTACAGAATAGAGAATACATTTTTCTTCTAAATTATAGCAGAAAATAAATTTCTAATACAAATACTGTCTGTCTGTTCGGTAAAAATTGTAGCCAAACGGCTAAAGCTAGAGAGTTGAAATTTGGCATGCTTATACAACTCTTTGACCCGCACATAGGAAAAATACTAAAACATATAAAAAACATATCCCCCTAAAAATATAAACAAATATGTGCTCATCGAAAAAAAAATATATTTTTTTAAAATTCTGAGTAGGGTATCAAATGAAAGCCCTTGGTACGTGGATTAACGATCAAATTTTTATTTTTGCAAAATAAATTATTTTGAAGCGATTTTTGCCAAAATTGTGCAAAAAAAAAATTTGTCCCACACCCTGTAGACCAGATGGTTTAAACTAAAAATCTGAAAAAATTCTAAGTAATGTACATTGGTGTGAACCGGAATAGTACAACAGGAATTTTTGATCAGATTATGTTTTTGGAAAAAAAAGCATTTTTTGTGTTTTTTTGGTAATAATGTTGAAAACTTATAGTTATATGACACACTAAACTGTAACGTGTATCTTGGTGCAATGGTTACGGTACTAGCGTTCTGCCCAAGAAAATAAGTTCGAATCCCACGAGAAGAGACAATATTATTATTTTTTTTTTTTTGCATTTTTATTTTAAATTATTTTTTCAAAATTCTAGTTATATTTTGGCAAATGTTGCATTTAATTTTTAAAAGCGTAAATTTAATAACCAGTGGAAATTGTTGAAATTATAATTTAATTCTGTTTGAATGTACACGAAATCAAAGGGAGGAGCTATGACTAGAAACAACCAATGAAGCCATAGGCGCAATTTTCAAAATCTTAATGAACCTTGCTATATAAAAAAAAATACTGCACATATTAAGAAACCTAAATAATGGTATTAGGCACTCGAATTAAAATTAACATAAAAATATTTTAACATAAAATTTGTTTTTAAAGCTCTTAGATTAAGAGATGATAAATTATTTTTAAAATATTGTTCATTTTACAATGAATACTACAAAGCAAAATATGTCCTACACACTCAGCATTACGCCTTCACTAAATATTTTTAGATTATATATCTATCTAAGAGGAATTTTTTCAAAATTTTTTTGAACCTTGCTATATAATAAAAAATACTGCACATATTTAGAAACTTACATAATGGTATTAGGCATTCGAATTAAAATTAACAAAAAAAAGAAATATTGTAACATAAAATTTGTTTTGGCATTCCAAATAATCATTATTCACTTACTAAATACCTGCGAAACCCTGAAATGTGTGAAAATTCACACTTCACATAATTTTTTTAAAAATAATATTAATTATTTTGTTATTGTACTGACTCGCCATTGACTATGCTAAAACTTTAGGTAATTTTATTTTTAAATTCAAGTCTGCCCCTAAATGTAACAATTATGATTGAAGTTCACCAGCGATGGCTATTTTTTTATTTACAAAATATGGAGGATCTTGACATTTCGCTTTTTTAGTTCGTTTGTGACTTTTGGATAAAGGTCTACGTCTGGGTGGCATATTGACCTAACAAAATAAGAAAAAATTTCTGCTTTTAAAAAAGCGTACTTTAATATGTAGCGTATTGACTATACAAGTATTTTGTATATGCGATTTAAATTTCAAAATACTCATCAACCTGTTATCTGCTTAGAAGCAAATTTTGATAGCTGTTTTGGCAAATATTCGAGCTACCTATCTCTCTCTAAGTTTGACTAGTGGCGCCTACGGACACCGGGCGGCGGATGTTATGACAAGATAGGCTTCGCAACGGCACCTTAAAATGAAAAGTCATATTAAACCAGAATTCCAGTTTTTATAATATTGACCAAAATAGTAATAAGCCTTTAATATTTTTAAAACTTTATTTAAAGTACAGAATTGCATTAAATTCTTATTTTTATTTAAAATTTCAACGCGTAATTTACACGTTTAAAAGTGTTCGTCGATGACAGCACTGGACATTTTTAAAATTTTCTCGGAACGGAATTTTAATACAACATGTTTTTGTAGGTCGTGATGGTATTGATGGTGAATTTATGCAAATTTAATGATTTTTGTGACGTAAGACAGCATACCTGTTTACTTGTGTCTTGTGTGCTGGTACGTGTATCGTAATCATGATAAGATATTTCAAGATTACATGATTATATTTACACTGCTGTTTATTAACTGTTTTAAATAATACGCATTTGTAACGGTTACCTGAATATTTACAAAATTTCATTTTGACTACAGTGTAAGGTGTGGATTGTGTTACTTTTGGGAAATATTAACAACGAAATATAATATTGTTAATACGGATTTGTGAATGTGACTAAAATTTTAATAAGTGGTTCAGTGATGGATTAAAATTCGGCAACAGTAAGTTATATTTTAGGATTAAGGTTTATAAAAATAGGGTATGCATTTCATTAGTTATTTATGTAACTAGGAAAAATTGATGTGAAGTGTGAATTTTCACACATTGCAGGGTTTTGCAGGTATATAATAAGTGAAGGCGGCATGCTGAGTGTGTAGGATAAATTTTGCTTTGTAGTAACCACGGCAAAATGAACGATCTTTTTAAAATAATTTATCGTCTGTTAATCTCACAGCTTTAAAAACAAATTTTATGTTAAAATATTTTTTTGTTAATTTTAATTCGAATACCTAATATCATTATTTAGGTTTCTAAATAAGTGCAGTATTTTTTTTATATAACAAGGTTCATTAAGATTTTGAAAATTGCGCCTATGGCTTTCATTGGTTGTCTTAAATCATACGTTCCGCCCCTCTGGTGTCGTATAAATGACACATAGAATGAAAATATAATTCCAATTGGTTATTAAATTTACGCTCTTGAAAATTAAATTCAAAATTTGCTAAAATATAACTAGAATTTTAACAAATTAATTTAAACAAAATAAAAATTAAAAAAAAAAACAAAAAAAAAAATTGATTCCACAAGCCAGGAACGAACCTGCGTGGTGTATAACAAATCTGTGTAGTTGGCGCGCAACATAGCCTCTAGACCACCACACGCTTAACAACTCAGCGTGTTATATGAGTATAAGCTATATGCATCGTCAACCAAAAAACACAAAAAATGCGTTATTTTCCGAAAACATAATCTGATCAAAAATTCCTGTTGTACTATTCCGGTTCACACCAATGCACATTACTTAGATTTTTTTCAGATTTTTAGTTTAAACCATCTGGGAAACAGGGTGTGGGACAAAAAAATTTTTGCACTATTTTGGCAAAAATAGCATCAAAATAATTTATTTTGCAAAAATAAAATTTTGATCGTTAATCCACGTACTAAGGGCTTTAATTTGATACCCTACTCAGAATTTTAAAAAAATATTTTTTTTTTCGATGAGCACATATTTGTTTATATTTTTAGGGGGATATGTTTTTTAAATGTTTTAGTATTTTTCCTATGTGCGGGTCAAAGAGTTGTATAAGCATCCCAAATTTCAACTCTCTAGGTTTAGCCGTTTGGCTACAATTTTTACCGAACAGACAGACAGACAGACAGACAGACAGACAGACAGACGACAAAATGACGGTATAAGGGTTTTTTGGTCATACCTACAAAACCCTAAAAAAACGTAATATTTTACTCCCTTGCGATGATTACACGAGGAGAAACAAAGGGCTATAGTCATCGCGAGGGAGTTTTGTCCAGTTTATTCACACGTCGTATACATTTTTTTTTTTTTTTCTACAAACGGTAATACACACATAATGTGAAAAATATTATACATGAAGCATATGAATAAACTTAGGATACTACATATATGAATAAATTGAATATGAAACAAAGTCTAGTTTAACCCTAGAGATTAATATATTATTTTAATACCGTAAAAGAGAAAATGGAATCAGGGGCTTATTTCATATGAGTCATTCATTTGATGATAATAAACCATTGCGACTCTACTGGCAGAGCTATTGTTAAAATTAGAAAAAATAATGAACCTAACAAATATAAAGAGAATATGTATATTTTATTACAAACAAAGGTAACCGACGAGTTCATCGAAAATCAATTCATCGAAAATTAATTCATCGAAAATCAATTCATCGAAAATCAATTCATCGAAAATAAATTCATCGAATGATCAATTCATCGAAAAAAATATATTTTGTAAATATTTAAGAGGAATGCCGAGGGGATCGGAAAGTCAAAAAAGCAGTGTTCAATAAAAGTAGACAGACTAAGAAATAATTGCATAAAATTTTTGATATGGTTTAAAAAAAGGTAAATAAAGTGACATAGTGTTTGAATATAAATAAATAAATATAATAACAAAACTTATATGATAAAACAAATAAATTTTTTGTTTTTAAGGTTTAATAAGACAGGTTATGGGCAATTGCACGCAAATAATTTTTATAAATTCATACACAATGATACGCATTTTAATTTGGCTAATATGGGGGAAAATAAAGTACTATGCATCTAAAAACAAGGTAATTAGGTTAGGTTTAGTTAGTAAGAGTCTAAAACCGAGCGGAGCGAGTTACCCATCTTCTAGTTTAAAGACAAAGCACTATTTTAGGTTAGGTTAGGTTAGTAAGGGTTTTGTTAGAAGAAGCCGAGCGAAGCGAGCAACCCATCTTCTAGTTTAATGACTTAACAAACTCACACTAACATAACAATGCCACCTGTTTAGAATCACCGTACATTGAACAAATCATGTGTGGTATGACGCGGTGTGACACATGCGCAGTTGCGTTTTTTTAGTCTGTCAACTTTTATTGACCACTGCTTTTTTGGCTTTCCGATCCCCTCGGCATTCCTCTCAAATATTAACAAAATATTTTTTTTTTCGATGAATTGACGATTCGATGAATTGATTATTCGATGAATTGATTTTCGATGAATTGATTTTCGAAGAATTGATTTTCGATGAATTGATTTTCGATGAATTGATTTTCGATGAATTGATTTGCGATGAACTTACCGTGAATCCAAACAAAAATTGATTTAAAGTGTGAAACATTTCAGGGTTTTATAGGTATTTAGTAAGTGATAACAAATTTGGGTACATAATATAAATAATTTTTTTTGCCTAATATATCTTTGAAATTATTTTGCAATGGTGCAATATTAATGCGGACACCGTTATTTTGGACATTTGCCATTGCTGATAGTACTAGGTTAGAATAGTATAATATAATGAGTATCAGTATCAAAAAGATATAATACTTCATGAGTTATATAAAATATTTTCGGACTGCGCAACAATCTGTTTCCGTCTTCAGCGATTACGAGAAGTGATGACGAGAAGTCATCACTTAATACTCATTATATTGTACTATTCTAGCCTAGTACTATCAGCAATGGCAAACGTCCAAAATAACGATGCCCGCATAAATTTGTAGATTCATTCCCCTTTTAATTTCACGTATTCCACGTATTGGGCCGCCTTTTTTATGTTTAAACCCAATATTTCTTAAAATCTTCCAAAGAAAAGCCACCACCATCATAGAGTTCCTTTTCGTGCAATTTCTATATAGCAACATGCTCCCCTAAAAGCAAAAGTACACACACAAACATGTATTTGTTGGAAGCATTACGTAAAGATGTAAGTAAAGTGTACATACTATTTCGATACAACTCATAAATAACATTACGTATCCCAACTGTTGTAAAAATAATCTAATTCTCCAAGAAATTTAGTATGTGTCCGTTTCTTTTTCGGGCTACTGACAACTTCAACACTAGATTTCTGTACAGAAATGTTATTAATTTTTTAACTGCTTCTAATGCAGCAGCAACTCTCTAAAACATTAATTAATAATTATTATAAATAAATGTGCAAGCAAAAATATAGATATAAACAGATGTCGGACTATTCGTAATTCACTAATTTGCAAGAGCTGTAAACGCTACGTAAAACGTTAAAACAGTGTATTAAAACATAGGCATAACGTATAGTGTAGAGTAGAGTTTCCCAAACTGTGCTCTGCGATCTCTTAGTGTTGCTATATATATATATATATATATATATATATATATATTTGTTTTACCGCTTATGCAAGCCAATTCTATGTACTCAATGGACGGTGTCAAACCAAAATTGACGTTTTCAGACCAGGGGAATGGTCTGAAAACGTTTTTCATGTTTTTTGGAGCTCTTGCACCCTGATTATATAGCAGCGATGACAGAGAAAATTTCACAAATGGTCTGAATACGAGGGTAAATCGTATATTTATATACAAATTTAGTTCACTGATTTGTCGTGAAGAGCGCGCGCCAGTAGTTTTTGTATATAACTTTTTATACAAAAAATGTACGATTCCGACTTTGTCAGACCAGCACAATTCAGTCGACGTTGTCAAGCCTTAAATCTGGCAACACTGTATAGAATGAGCTAGATAAACATTCCAGTCATGATAATTTTAGTTCATTGTAAGAACTTAAATATTTTCTTTCAATTTGTCTTACAGAAAAACTTTAAACTCAAATTTAGTTTTGGCAGACTCGTAGATACTTGAAAACAATGCATATAACCGATTTGTATCAAATTTGTTCAAATTAAAATTTTGGTATTTGCGCCATGAAATTCTTCTTTTTTTCCAATTTAGAAATAATTATATTTTTATAGTTTATAGATTTTTTAAAGCGTGCTGAATGTTACTGCTTCAAATGAGACGTTAAATTTATTTAATATTTTTATTAGAATCCCAAATAAATGTACATTTTAATAAGTTTGAACTTTGTTCATATATTTCACAGAAAATTATTCTAATACGGACATCAATGTCCATAATTTATTCTTAATTCCAAAGAAGAACACAAAAGGTTTCAAATTACAAATAACGCGTTTGAACAATTACTTTTCTTAATTGTAAAAAATAAAAATAATTGTAAAAAACAAAAGTTCCCATTTAATTTTGAGTATTGAACATTTATGTGTACGTTTAAGAGCGTACTGTACCTGGGTTACGCTCAACGGATACGTGCATTTGAAAGGGCCAAAGAATTTGAACCAAATGTTGTCGGATCAATTTGATTTTTTTTTTAATTTGAAGATAAAGATTGGCTCTGTTGGATTTAAGAGTTAAAATTTGGTTTTATTTTTAATTTTCAGTTTTACAATGTTCTAAACTTTGTCTAACTTCACATCACTGTTCCTCCGTAAATCAATAACAATTGCAAATTCCATAGCTAGAATCCTATAGATTGTACTTTTATCTTTAAAATGAGCCCTTATTTATGAAAATTAATTAATATTTAGCACCAATTCTTTGGCCCACACCGAAACACTATTTATATGAAATACTGGCATTTACAAGCATCGAGAGATGTATCCATCTGGTAGCGTGGTTTTAAACTAATCTAATCATAGTAGAGGGAGTCTTAAGCTCCGCCTTCGTTTCCTACACATATCTTTGAATTCGGTTGAAATGGGTAACAGAAGATCTTTGGAATAAAACAGTTTGTGACGTCAAATTTACCTGTTTTATTTTAGACTTTCCGTAATAGAATACAAATTCATATTGACACAAAAAAATGGTCCCAAAAATTAAGTTAAATAATTATGGCCGGCTTCTGAAAGCTTAGTTAACTATAACCAAATGGTCAGAACATGGTTGTTATGGTAACGTATGGGATTGTTATACTGTAATCGAGTTTAACCAAAAGGTTAAATCAACCCCTAAAGGGGTGAATCTATGATTATTAACATAATTTTTTGATGATAAAAAAAAAAAAACTATTATTTCTACAAAATTATCTGTAAAATCAGAATTGGTAATAAATATTAATCACTTTTCACATACAAGAGCTTATTTTAAAGATAAAATTACAATATAGAGTGGTTAAGTGTTAACATTTGTAATTTTTATTCATTTACTGAGTAACAGTCATGTGAAATTGAAAAAAGTATAGCACTGTAAAATTGAAAATTAAAAATAAATCAAAATACAAATATAAACTTATTAAAACATTTAATTTATTTACTTTATTTTTTATTAAAATTTATTTACTTATTTACTTATTAAAATTTTGATATTTTCTTTCATATCTTGATATTAAATTAAAAAATCAAATTGATTCGAATATATTTAATCTATATTTTATGATTCCCAAAAATACAGGTTGATTTATAAATATTAGCACTTTTCCCTCTCCCTGTAAGCTACTTCCACTTTGGTCACTCCCCCAATGACGTAATACGACTTCTCGCCACCGCACCCCGCGTGCAACGATGGACTTTGGAGGTGGCTACATTCGCCTCTTAACTTCAAATTTTAAGATGCCATATCATAGGCTCGAAACCTGGTTTCACTCTGTCATGACATTAAATTACGAGAAAATATATATAGCTCTTGTTTTTTGAATGTCAGATAAATAAACCCATAGAAAAAAAGCATATCAGACAGACAGAGAGATTTTTTTTGTGAATTTTGTCTTAAATTCACTTGGAACATGTAGAAACGAAAAATAGGTACCAAGAGAAAATTATGTGAAGTGTGAATTTTCACACGTTTCAGGGTTTCGCAGGTATTTAGTGAATGATGATTATTTGGGAAGCCAAAACAAATTTTATGTTAAAATATTTTTTTATTAATTTTAATTCGAATGCCTAATACCATTATTTGGGTTTCTAAAAATTTGCAGTATTTTTTTTTTATATAGCAAGGTTCATTAATATTTTGAAAATTGCGCCTACGGCTTCCATTGGTTGTTTAAGTTATAAACTCCGCCCCTCTGATTTCGTATACATTCAAACATAGAATTAAATTATAATATCAACACTTCCCACTGGTTATTAAATTTACGCTTTTAAAAATTAAATGCAACATTTGCCAAAATATAACTAGAATTTTGACAAAATAATTTAAACAAAATAAAAATGCAAAAAAAAAACAGAAAAAATAAAAATTGACGGGAGTTGAACAGTAGTTTGCAACGAAGCGAGAACGTTACCACTGATCTACGAACGTTCACTCCTTTACTGTGTTAAATAGCGGATTAAATATTTTACATATTTTAGTTAAAAACACAAAAAATGCGTTATTTTCCGAAAACATAATCTGATCAAAAATTCCTGTTTTACTATTCCGGTTCACACCAATGTACATTACTTTTTCAGATTTTTAGTTTAAACCATCTGGGCTACAGGGTGTGGGACAAAATTTTGCACAATTCTCGCAAAAATCACGTCAAAATAATTTATTTTGCAAAAATAAAATTTTGATCGTTAATTCAGGTTTCAAGGGCTTTCATTTGATACCATACACAGAATAGTAAAAAAAATTTTTTTTTTTTTTCGATGAGCATATATTTGCTTATATTTTTAGGGGAATATGTTTTTTAGATGTTTTAGTATTTTTCCTATGTGCGGGTCAAAGAGTTTTATAAGCATGTCAAATTTCAACTCTCTAGGTTTAGCCGTTTGGCTATAATTTTTACAGAACAGACAGACAGACAGACGACAAAATGACGGTATAAGGGTTTTACAAAACCCTAAAAAAGAACAGATTTAACCTCCAATTTTATTTATATATGTAAATTTTCCACAACTTTGTAAATTTCACTTAGAAGATAAAAGGTTGTTAAATGATGCTTGTTGTTACGTTTCACAGATTAGTTCACTGACTGTAGTTTCGGCTCACCGTAAATTTGAGAATTGCCAGAGCCGAAACTGCACTCAAAAAAAAAAAAAAAAAAACAATGAGATATAACAAAAAGGTCTAATTAAACAAACTTTTACAAATATTATTTTTTTCTCGTTTATGATCCACCTGACACGCATACTTCTTTTTGGTGTATAGAATTTCGTTTATCGGTGATTCTAAGGATCTTGCTTAATTTTACTTATCACAAGCAAGCCTGTGGCTGCCAGCAATAAATCGTTTGTGCTTGCCGTTGACCGCTCGCAAGTAGATAATAATTAAATTGTTAAAATAATTTGTGTAAAAAATATTTAGGCAAATTACGGGCTCTGCTTAGCAACCGGATATAAGCTGTACGGGCATTTCTGTGTGCGCTAAAAAATAGACGTAATCCTGTCTATATTACTCCTACATGTACACAGATTGAAAATGTGGTCACAAAACTTGAAATCAAGAGATCTAGACTCATCTCGCGCTGTCGCGTCATTGATGATGATGACTTCTCTTTATTTTTCATATGAGAAATATAATTGTAAATATTACCTTTTATTATCACGACAGTAATAGTTTACTGAATTTATACAGTAATAAATGTCCTTAATAACAAAATACGTAAATAATACGCCAATATAATTAAAACCAAGATACAATTTGTAAAAATATATTTTAATGCGCAGTACAACCTAGTGGCTGTGCTTTTCGGGTCAGGTATGCGACAGTATTGACTAATATTTCTTCATTTTATTGAGTAACAAAATTATTTAATTTGAAGTGTAATCATTTTTAAAAACGCGTGAAAAAAACAGCACAGGAGGATCCCCCGAATATATTTTATGTATAAAATAATAATCGGCATATATTAAATGTAATTACTAACTTATGATCAAAAAGTCTTTCAGTCTCAGATGGCTTATGTATTATAAATCGCAGATCTTCTTTTGTTAATTGAGTATTCATAATGCACGTGTCATTTGTCGAAAAAAAAGGAGATTTTCTTATATAAAACATAGCCGCCCGAAGAAAGGATATTTTGATCCACATGTTACATTGCAAATACGCATATGAATTATCAACAAGTGTTTTTTCACATATAATATTATTATTATTTATTTAAAATGCACTCTTGAGTGTAAACATACTCCTGAACAGTAGGACTGAATGAGTCGGTTTGAATGTTTTCAACTTTACAAATCATATTATACACTATGATAAAATTGGCAACGTCGCAAGGCCTGACAATGTCGATTGAACAACACTATTTTATACAGGTGATACTGAAAAAGCGGTTCCATATACTGGGTCTAATAATGTTTATTAAACATAGCGAATTTTTTTTTTGAGATTTTCTTACCCCTCTCAGTGTGCCCTGAGAGTTATAACTGGTAGATTCTATATCTGGCATATATACACGCGAAATCCTTTAAATAACGGTAGGTCTTAGGTCGCCTGTTGGATATCATTGGTCTGACCACGTCGGTTGTATCAATATATATATATATATATATATATATATATATATATATATATATATTTATCTGACCGACGTTGTCAAGCCATATACATGCAACAGACAACCACAGACCCACCGAATCTATCGGGATTTCAGGAGTATATGTATCAAAAATAGAAAGAGCGCACTTTGCACTCCTGGAGCAACCTTCAAGGGGTAACGAATTATGAAAAAAACATATTTGCTATATTTGATAACCGGTATTAAGCCCCATACATGTTTACGTCGTAATCAGGTCATTTGTGTATAATTTGTATATGCTGACGACGTACTCAATCCCGTACAGTGTTGTCGGTATTTACATCGTTTCTGTAAACAAATATCCTCATGTTGACCTTCATTTGACGATTGTCTAGCGATAGTAATAAAATTTACGTATATTTCAATATGACATAATTTTTATTTTAAGATTAATAGTTCATTTATAAGATTTCTCGGTTAATCTAATGTTTACTATTGACATTCAATGAATGTCAATAACAATCAATAGTATTAAAAAATTTATATGAGGCTAAAAAATTTCATTTTTTATCGGTTGCAGTGGTAATAATAAAATAATTTTTTTACTTGCATTCCGCAACATCCTCAGAACTGTCTTTGTACTTCCTATGATTCTTTTCACTTACGAATTTTTAAAATTATTTAATTTGAACTTTGAAACTATTTTTCAAGAATGAAAGTGAATCTAATATTTCTATTTCTTGATACGTTTTCCATTTACCATGTACGCCATAAAAATTATAGTAATAATTTAGTTATAAATTTTTTATACTTATAATAATAATTTTATTTATGGGTGCTCGAACATCTAGGTTATTAGCACCCTGTTAAATTAAGGAATTTGACATTATACATTTCATATTTAAATTTACCATTGACCAACCGTCTTTTTTATTTAAACACGATGTCTTAGTAATTTGGGAAAAAAATTATGATAACCCGAGTCTGCCCAAAGAATCGAATGGTATAGTCGGATTGCTGATAGGTGACTGTTACATGTATGCATCAAGTAGTGCATTCATATAATAATCTAGTTACCATTTTTCAGCGATTTTAAAAATGTTTTTTGTTATTTGTCTTAACTGTCAGTGTCTGGTAATAAATATTAAGGATTCGATCAGGTCTCCTCACACTAACGCGGTGGCAGTGGCGGTAGCGGTAGCGATCAGTTAGTGAATCACGGTATATAGTTGTATGATAATATTGGACCTTGCTTGGGTTATTTCATTTTTCCCCTTTGGAATGTTAAAATTTAAAATTCCAACAATGAAACCATGGAAACGAATGACATATGTCAAACTTAAATTAATTTTCTTACATATTTTAATGACAAAAAATAAATAAATGGGATATTTTTATTAAGCATGACACAAAAAATCAAAATATAAAGAAAATGACATTTTAAAATGATATTAACCTTAACCAAAAAATGTTTGTTGCAAGTATGATTTACAAAGCTTAAACAAAACGGCTGAAAAGCATTATTTAAACGATGAAAGTAACTAGATTGCAAAATCTAGTTCCGCCTAATCGTTTGGAACAGACTTTACTATCAATTTCCAAAACTTTTCCTATTTCGTCCCACATTTTATTTATTTTCCTAATATTCTTGTAATCAGGATGTGCTAAGTCATACAAAATTAAATGATCCTTTACTGATCTATGATTTTTTCTGTTAAATTATCTATTTTCGACATTATTTTCTTAAATATATTCACTCTGTGGTATATAAACAATGAATATCGCGCGGCCTAACGCAACTTGTCGAGTTTGGCCGCCAGTGTTTGGTGATCGCCAGACTGAACGCTGCATTCGGTGCCGTTCTCAGATAGCGGAACGCTTGTATGTGCGTGGTCTCATTGTATTGTATAGGTTGCGTTAGGCCGCTCCATTATCGCCACCGTGGCCGCCACCGCGGCCGCTTTGGTGTGTGGAATCCTTTAATTAAAATATGGCTTGCGGCCAATTATTAAATTCACAAACTTTAATTTTAAATCTGCTGGAATAAACAACAAATTATAATCCAAAATTTACGTATGAGTATACATTTTTCCTTATTTATAATTATAACCTTAAAATTAATAATTTTGTTTGTTTGAGTACTGCTGTAAATTTATTTTCGCGCTCTAATTAGTAAAAATATCTACGAATCATGCTGTTTCTTTCTAATGCTTTGTTTTTTATTCAAATAATTTGGAAGGTTAGTTGTCAACTTGCGTCACTATACTTCTACTATGGGTATGCAAATAATTATAATGATATAGACAGAGAAAGCATATAGTATTGAATATCGATACTTGTAGCAACGAATAGTCACTTATCAGCAATCCGACTATAGTATTGAAACATTGTACATTTCATATTTAAATTTACCATTGACCAACCGTCTTTTTTATTTAAACACGATGTCTTAGTAATTTGGGGAAAAAATTATGATAACCCGAGTCTGCCCAAAGAATCGAATTATAGTATTGAAATTTTCCGGAACAAACCGAACGTACTGGATATCAAGGACAACTTTGATTTTTTAAATGGTAACGTATGCCGAGTTCGGTGTCTTTGGAGCTTTTGAAAAGAAATAACTATTACTTAAAGATTTTTTAATATATTTTACGCTTGAACCTCTTAATCCGTGAATAAACAAACACATTTTTATTTTTGTAAAATCATTTAAAAGATTTTCTCCAAAAAGCGTTAGTTTCCCACCTTATCTCCTAGAGAGGTTGATCTAAAAATCTGAAAACATTTCTATTATGTACATTGTTGGAAACCGGATTAGTTCAACAGGTATTTTTTATCTGATAAGTTTTTCGAAAATATCGATTTTTTGTGTCGTTGAAAAATGTAATTATTTAAATTTTTTATTATTGTGATATCAAAAGCAAGTTCTTAAAACGTAGATTAAGGATCCAAATGATATTTTTTAACAAAAAAAATATCTATATATATATTTTAATATGCTTTTTTCACAAATATACTAAAAAAATCACTGTCCCCTTTAATCGAAAGGGGTTAAACTAAAAAAATTGAAACAAATTCTAAGTAATGTACATAGTTATTAACCGGAAATGGTCAAGAGGAATTTTTGAATCAGAATTCGTTTATGAAAAATATTGCAGTTTTGATGTTTTTGACTAAATTAATTATTTTTTTAATGCATGGCGAAATTATCGCTAATACTGTTATGGTTTTTTTGTATTTATGACTAAGGTAGTGTATGTCTTTTTTGAAATTAACAAAAAACATTTATAGTAGTGAACTATTTACAAATAAAATAGCACATTCTTAATAGTGATAAACAGTGCCGTAACTACCTTTTTTCTGGCCCTGGGTAAGATTTTATAGTTGGGCCCCTTAACATATTTTGGAGCCCCTAACATATATTGGGCCCCCTAACTTATTTTGAGCCCCCTAACATATTTAGGCCACACGCGCGCATCTTTAGGAACTTGGGCCGCTCTCATTACCAGTTCAACTCTCTGACTGATAAACCATTAATACAATTCTTTCATTTATATGTAAATTGTTAAAATTAAACTTTTGCATCTGTGGATCTTACGTATTTAACTTTTCATCATTGCTGGGTTTTATATATTTATTTTATTACATTACCGTTTTAGAACAATATTATTTCTGTGATCTGTTTTGTAACGGACAGTGAAAAAAATATTTTATATCACTACAAACAAAATATTTTTTCTGTGAATATATATTTTCATTCAGGAATGTTATTCCGTAATTATTTAACAACAAATGTAATCCGTTTTTCGAAAATATTATGTTAATTTTAATTTTATGGCAGACCATTTTAGGAACCCTATTTTATCAGGGTCCCGGACCTGTGCCCCTTCCTAGTTACGGATCTGGTAATAAATACGTTTCTGAAATTGAAAAATTACAAAGCCACTTATCAATATATTTCTTACTAATTTAAAAGAGATTTAGATACGAAGCAAACTTAGATACGCGGGATTTTTTAATTTAATTTTTTTTGTGACGACATTTTTTGAAATTTTTTAAATTTAGTTTTAAAAAATTAAATGGAAGCTCTTAGTACTCAAATATCGAATAAAAAATGTTTAAAAAAAAAACAGTTGATTTTGATGTGATCATAGAAAAAATGTTGTCCTGAAATCCAACATTCTGTTGACTTCTTACACTTATTAAATACCTACAAAACCCTGAAATGTATGAAAAATCACATTGCACATTAATTTTTGTTAATAAAACCAGGTAATATAAATTAACGTCACGGGCCGCATGTGGCTCACGATCTGTAGTTTGCTCATTCCTATACAATACTATATATCGGATTACGATTATTAGAACTACACTGCACAAATATTTGATAAAATTAATATATATGCGTAAATATGTTTTATAAATGGACGGTTTCTAAATAAAAACAAAACAAGTGAAAAAGGATCACATTCTTAATAACATAAAAATTATTCAAAACCGCCATGTTGCCTCGTTCAATAGGACAAATTATATAAAATGATTAATCCAGTCTTTCAAAATCATTGACGTGCTTATATTTTGCATTACCATTTACTTTGTATAGGTTTTTTTTTGAAATTTTTGATTTCAGAAAATTTTATTATAAATCCTAAATAAATTGGTGCGTGATGCTTCTAAAAAGTTGTGACATTATTAAAATACAAGTCAAATAAGCTAACAAGAGAATTAAAAAAAAATAAAAGGAGCGTATTTTCAATTGAAGTCAGTTATAGATATAATAGATGGAGCTATTTTTATATAAGTTATAATAAATTTTGCTTAAAATTATCTATATAGGTAACCCCTTTTAAGATTGCAGCGCCAAAGTGTCAAAATTGAAACTAACCAAATAAACAGTAACAACTTTTTGACATATGGACAATATGTTGTAATCTGACTTTTAGACAGAATTTATTAATAATTTTGTCTTGATTTGTATTTTCTTAATAAATATCACACTTATGCCAAACAGATACAAAATTTAAAAAATATGTAACACGTGAGTCAAAACAATAACAAACTTGTCTATTTGGTTAGACCAACATAATTTCGCCAGAAATCAAACTCATGTTTTAAATTGTTTGCAAATTCCACTATTAAATTATTTCTTCTATTTTATTTTTAATAATGTTATTCTCGTTTTATTTTAATCTAGTTATTAAATATCGTTTGCTTTGACCAATATATTTGGCTTCACAATTTTATCAAGGTATGCAATAAATAATATTTGATACTGCAATTGTATGATTACTTACATAAGAAATTATGGTACTTTTATTTATTTTTAATATTTTTTAGCTTAGTTGACTTGTATCTTACCAATGTCACAACTTGTTAGAAGATAGTGATATATTTTTTTTCTTAAATTAATACTAATAATATTAAATATGTGTAAATAATATATTTATTGGATTTTACTTTTATATAATTGTATGTATGGTAAGTAAGTGTTTAAAATGTTCTTAAATACCTAATTTGTGTAACACATTGCATTTGATATATAATTAAATTAGGCCTTGATAATGTTTCAGATTGAATCGAAACTAGGAGTAGGCAAACAGAATAAAAATAAATTTGAAACATTCCACAAACTATGTGTTTTTTTAATTCGACCGATACCCAACAAAATACTAATTCATAGTTATAATATTTTATAAGACAATGTTTGGGCAAAATTTATGGAATATTTCTGGCTAAAACACATTTAACAAATTCGGATTTTTTGTGACTTCTAATTATCACTTTATATACAACCATCTGATGTCTATTCTTTCTCTGGTACCACAGAAAAAAAATATATATTTTTAATTGTTTAAAAAATTAATTTTCTAAAAATTGTAATTTGAAATTTTTGACACAAAGATAAAAATGAATAAATAAATAGACAAGTAAATAGTGATACTATTTTTATTAATAAGGACCTATATTTCCTGCATTCTACATTAATAACCATAATTAAATGGTTTATTGACAAGTGAAGACACATTTCCTCTGAAGTGAGATAGTTCTTTTTTAATTTTGCTTGTATATTAGATTTTATTTACTCTTTGTCTTGCAACATACACAGATATTTTCACCTTTTTACCTTAATCCATTCAAATTTTAAATAGTAACCGTTTCGACTAGAATATTTTTGTACATTAGGTAATATAAAGCTTACTTTAGTCTAAAATAACAAAGATTGTGTAGGTGTCGTGAGTATATATAATATCTGATAGCCATATTACTTTTACAGACCCGGTATGTATCTTGACAGACCCAGTGTTGCCAAGTTTCGGGTCTGTGAAGGTATATAGTGTATAGCGGGTCTGTATAAGTCGTATGGATTACAAATATTTTATACAAGCCCGACACGCGCACCATCTTCACAGAAATTTTGTGAACTAAATTTGTGTAAAAAAACACGATCTACCGCTTTCCCAGACCCACCTGAAACTCATTGCTAAAGATTGTTTGAGGCCTAATTCGTACTTCTAGCATAGAAAACGTTGTCAGACCCGATGCCGGGTCTGAGCTTGTCACTTTTGGTCTGGTAACGCCTGCAGAGTATAGCGAGTTGGGTCTGTATAAGCGGTGAAACAAATATATGTGTGTGTGTGTGTGTGTGTGTGTGTGTGTGTGTGTGTGTGTGTGTGTGTGTGTGTGTGTGTGTGTGTGTGTGTGTGTGTGTGTGTGTGTGTGTGTGTGTGTGTGTGTGTGTGTGTGTGTGTGTGTGTGTGTGTGTGTGTGTGTGTGTGTGTGTGTGTGTGTGTGTGTGTGTGTGTGTGTGTGTGTGTGTGTGTGTGTGTGTGTGTGTGTGTGTGTGTGTGTGTGTGTGTGTGTGTGTGTGTGTGTGTGTGTGTGTGTGTGTGTGTGTGTGTGTGTGTGTGTGTGTGTGTGTGTGTGTGTGTGTGTGTGTGTGTGTGTGTGTGTGTGTGTGTGTGTGTGTGTGTGTGTGTGTGTGTGTGTGTGTGTGTGTGTGTGTGTGTGTGTGTGTGTGTGTGTGTGTGTGTGTGTGTGTGTGTGTGTGTGTGTGTGTGTGTGTGTGTGTGTGTGTGTGTGTGTGTGTGTGTGTGTGTGTGTGTGTGTGTGTGTGTGTGTGTGTGTGTGTGTGTGTGTGTGTGTGTGTGTGTGTGTGTGTGTGTGTGTGTGTGTGTGTGTGTGTGTGTGTGTGTGTGTAAATAAAACACTATCTTGTATATTCGTCAATTTATTAAAACAGTAATTAAAACATTACAGATACGTTTCGTGCATACAGTTGCACATCTTCAGTCATGTAAACAACACAGAAAAAATAATTATTGCAAACATGGCAGGGCCACGTCACATCACAATGACGTCACACCACGTCACATGACGTGTACGATATATATATATATATATATATATATATATATATATATGTTTATCACACATAATATTAAGAAACACATACTTGTCACGTATTTTATGTGACATCGTAAATCACCTATATAATTGGTTCTAGTTATATCGACGAAATCCTAATATTTATAATAAGATACGCAATAGAATAGTTAGAGGGAACATTGATAAATACAAGACATACGTAAACCGCTATTAAAACAGAGAACACAATGAAACATAACTGAAATCTTGTTTTCCTTTTTACAACCTTTTGTTCATATTTTTAATTTATTTCTATTTTCACTTGTGTTGACCAATTTTGTATATAATACGTATTGTCTTAAACTAATGCTTACTTAATACGGTAGAAATGTGACAAAACTAGAAATTTCACATAAACTCCGCAAAATAATCTCTGAGTCAAATTTTGCGTCATTGTTTACAAAATTCTGATATATCATTCCATCATCAATGACCTCAGGTACTTAAATCATAAATACTTCTTTGAAAAATATTTATGACTTCTCCCATATGTGATTTATGGAAGGTTATTGCCTTTTAGCTTTTGATAATCTCTTCCTAATTTTGATTGTGTCTAGAGATGGTATCTGAAAGTAAAATATGAGAATTAATTGCTCAATTAAATTAAAGGTCGTATTTAAAAGCTTTCTTAAAAAGGAAGGAAAGAATTAAAGATTCGTCATCAATCTCTTCACATCATCCGTTTGATCGTTTGACAGGAAGAGAAAAAGTGGTAACTTGTTTCACAATCCGCTAGAGGTCTCGCGTGTATCAATGAAGGGAAGGGCAGTATTAGTAATTTGTTATTGAACAATTACATTTATTTGAGATCATCAACCTACAAACTATCTGTAATAAAAAAGAACCTACGCTGAAAATTTTAACCACAAGATAATATTTTTCCATTTAATATTATTAACCCACTAGAAAAATAATCTTTAATTTTTGAAAATCTTTTTTTTCTGTTTTCAAGCACTCACAAACAACTTCTAAATTAATTCTCAGGTGTCAACAGCTCGCGTCTTGTTAGGAGGACACAAGAAATATTTCGGAAAGGGTGCGTCGTAGGACTTGAGACGTGGTTTTCGGGGTCCTCTAGGAAATTTCGAGTTTTGTTTCTCGCATCTAGGCGCTTATAATGAGCTTTGCTCGGTCCTTCTACGACAACTTTGATATTTCATCGATTTTAAACAACCATATAAGGTGTTAAACCTGTAGTACACGATGCGATTTCTCGTTTTGAATTTGTTACAATTTTGGAGCTTCGATAATGTATAAAACTTTTCTTTTTTCACTTGTATGTCTACTTGCTCTATCCAATCCAATCTATCTAATCGTCCATATTTAAAATTGTTGATTATATTCGTTGAACCTATTTCATAAAAATGACGAGGAGGACATCTACGGTTAACTCGGCGATGGTGAGGTGTGGTTAAAATCACCCAGACCAATATTTGAACACCAATTGTGGGATAATATAAGATGTTACGTACCCACACTCCTTAGTAGCTGGAGACTGATGCATCCCAAAGTCATCAACAGTCATAGATAAGCAGTCAGTTAGTTTTAATTATATTGCTGTGCATTCCAAGTCTAGCTTGCGTGATTTTCACCCCACCACATACTTACCACCACATACTTGACGATTTACTGCTAAAATAGGTGAAATAATTAAAGTAAAATTACGTAGAATAAATGTAAGTAAAATTACATTTCTATACATTTTCGTGTACTATATATTTCATTTTTGTATGCAGTCAAAATGAGCTATGAAGAAGAACAGAGGAAGCTTCTAGCCTTATGGAAGGAGGTAGAGTCAGGTGATGAAAGTTTTCATATTAGTGAATCTGAAGACGATATTATTGAAGATATTTTATACGAAAGTGATCATAACCCTGTGACCGACCAGGAAGATGACACAGAAGAAGAAATTCTGAAAAAGGATACGACAATCTTGTCCTATGTACCCAAAAAGGGAAAAGTCGTGTTAGTAGCGTCAACGCTTCACCACGATGACAGTATATATGAAGAAACTGAAGATGCAAAAAAACCGGAAATAATAAATTTTTACAATTTTAAAAAATGTGGTGTAGATGTGGTTGATGAACTTTTCGGAAGCTATGATGTTTCTCGCGACAGCAAAAGGTGGCCACTTACCGTGTTTTTTTTTTTTCAATGTTGAATACTGCTGCAATCAATGCTTTAGTAATATACCGATGTAATACTAGTGATGAAAGAAAAAACGGCGAAACTTTCTCCAGGAGCTTGGATTAGCATTGGTCTAAAAACAATTATTAGAACGAAATGACTACCAACACAACTGAGAAAGGATATAAAACAATCACTTGTTAATGAAGGTGCAAGTACAAGTGGAAGTCCAACAAAAAAGGCTAAAACGGTTGGAAGTGCCCCAGGGGCAAAGATCGCAAATGTCAAAAGAAGTGTACTAAGTGTGAAATATTTTGATGCCTAGAACATTGCATATGTGTATGCCAAAAGTGCTACGAAACTGAATCGCCGTAAAAATTTTATTTTTAATTGGTTCAAGCCGATTATTTTTTCATAATGTTGTTATTAGGTTTTATTTCCCATATAAGATACATTTTTGAGTTTCTTTATTACCATTAAATTTTCAATTTAGTTTTATCGATTGTATGTAGTTACTTAGATATTATACATGTTACTTTTAATTTATGTTGTTTTAATTAATATTTATAATATGCCTTAACATTTCAACACTTATTTTTCATTGGAAACATATTAATAAACACGAGTAAATAAATATTTTAAGAAAATATTATTAACTGCCCCATTTAATTGATTTTCAAAGTATGGGGTGATTTTCACCCCACCGCAATTAACTTGTTACAAAAATCCACCACACCATCGCCGAGTTAAGGAGCACTGTCCTTCCAAAAGGAGGATGGTTGGCAACCCTGGTCCCAGGGGACTAGGACGCGAAAAAAAGTGAAAGAGTAAGATTTTTTTACCAACGAAAGCCTAGAAAGGGTTTCAGAACTAGAGGACCAAACGTCCGTCAAGGTGGTCACGTTATTTAGTGCCATAAACGTTTTAAAAAGTAAATTGAAGGTGGAATGTAGTACTTTGAAGGATATAATTTTGAACAAGCTGTAAATAAAGCTATAATTTAATAAAATAAAACAGTTCGGTTTATTTTTGGACAAGTCTGAAAAATGTTATTATATGTAACGTCTCGTATTCCTGATTATGACTATTCCAATATTAAATTAAAATAATCACACTATAATTATTATAAACTTTTAAATGTTCTACATTTTAATCTTACCTGCAATTTCCATAATATATAATTATTATTTTTTCTGCAAATGCTGCACGATATAAACGAGAACATTTTAATTGTGCATCACAATCTGATGTTTACAAACATAACCAGTGCACTTGTCAGCATGTTGACATTCAAGGTCAGGTTAAAGGTAATCCACAGACCTTGGCTGCATATTATTCCTCATACCAATAAACATTAACTTACATGAATTTATGTAAATTTATTTTTTGCTGTGTAGTACACTCTTGAATTTTTTATGACGTGTTAATTATGTAGGAGGCTAATGTGTTAATAAAGGATGAACAAAAAGATTGTTATTTCTTTGTATGTAAGATATATGATAAAGCAATAATTATATATTATATAATCATAATAATTAATAAAGGAAATCTAAGAATAGATGTACCTGTTTGAAGGAAATTGAAAAAAGTTATCAATGATGATTCAGTGTATAGATTATTTACCCTTGTGCACACTAGTGAACGAACAAATCGTTAGGTAAAATCGTTGGCTTGGAGCATATGTGGCTATTAGCACCTATCACAGCCGCATGAGCAAATAGATGATAGGTGTGGACATATCAATGCTTACAAATGAACAAAAGCGCCGAATGTGGAGTTTTGGCTAAAGTTGACTCATCGGTATTGAGGTCATGCTGCACCAAATTCAGTTGCGATTGGTTAGACACGTCATAAGAATGCCAAATACTTGGTTATCCATAAGATTACTGTACTCAGAGCTGGAAGGAGGCTGCATAGATGTGAGAGCTCCTAAAACGCTATAAAGACAAACTAAAAAATAACCTCACGTTATGTCAGCTGCTCAGCTCAAACTGGGAAGAAAACCCCCTCTATTGAAGTAAATGGCGCAATCTAGTGACAAACGGAATACAGCAGTACGAAGAGCACATATAGTGCTTACCACACTAGTATGCAATAAACGCAAATCTAGACTTCAGACGCTGTTGTCTTATTCTTCCTTATTAATTATTTCTTCGATTTTTGTGAAAATGTTCGTATCCAAAATTGGCCTCTCCAGTCATGAACGAGTCCACCCTCGTCGAAATTTGTGAAATATTTGCCTTTTAGTAGCGAAATTATGTCGTCAGTACGACATAGCTGTTATATATAGCTCCGTTTATACTGCTTCCGATATACAAGAAAGTACAGCAATACTGGAAATGGGGCTCTATTATTGCTCCGCATATTTGCTTAGAGCACCAGAGTGACACGTTGGGTCTTATTCTTCTTAAATCTTTAATCTTTTTACAAATTATCTAGTCATTATTTGTAGTAAAATGTTCGTATCCACAATTGGTCATGAACGGGGAATTTCAACGAGAGTGGGCTCTCGTCGAAATTTGTGAAATATTTTTCATTTAGTAGCGAAGTGCTGTCATCGATCGACGTAGCCGTTATATATTAGTGGTGCCAAATGACTTTAACATTCATTTCATCTCAATAAAATAGATGGCTTTGAAACAATGGAATTATATTTGTTTCACTTTTCACTTGGATGTTATTGATGTAATCAAATCTTAATAACTTTTTACCGACCGCCAACATATATAAGGGAGGTATTGTGATCATACCTATTTTGACGTTTCGAGATTTCGATGGATCTCCACGAATTGAGGTCCCTACATAACGTTTTGACTATTTTTAGCATGATGTCTGTCTGTCCGTCTGTCCGTCTGTCCGTCTGTATGTCTGTCTGTCTGTCCGTCTGTCCGTCTGTCCGTCTGTCTGTCCGTCTGTCTGTGTACACGTGCAGAGCAAATTCGGCTGAAAGGATTTTTATGAAACTTCATATTTAAGCTTCTGCCATCAATGGCACGAGTTGATCAACTTTTGGTAAAAATCGGTTGACTAAAAATGGGAGTTTACTCGTGTCGATTTTAAGATTTTTGCGTTTAATTTATTAAACAAAAGTTGCTATAAAAGCAATAACTAATAACTTTTATTTGATACGTTTTTTGATAAAACGAAAAATTTCGAATAATTTCGGTAAAATTTTTCGAAATTTTTTCCAAGTCTAAATTTTTTAATATTCATATCTTACGTTTCCATGGTCATGATAAATAATATCTCTGTTAGAAAATATTAGGTCAAATGTTGTTTTTACATGCCCGACCTTAATATATAAGGGGCAAGTATTGTAATCGCGAAAATTTTCGATGTCGAGATTTTGACGGATGACCACGTTTCATGGTCCAGGGAATCCAAAAAACCTATTTTCGAAGTGCCGTCCGTATGTGTGTGTGTGTGTGTGTGTGTGTGTGTGTGTGTGTGTGTGTGTCTGTCTGTCTGTCTGTCTGTGTGTATACACGATAACTCAAAAACGGTTTAACTTAAAGAGTTCGTTCTGGTACTAAAAAATTCTCCTATTAAATGGGAAGAACCCTATTGTTTTTTATGAAAATCGGTTGACTAGAAATGGGAGTTTACTCGTGTCGATTTTAAGATTTTTGCGAATATTTAGCAACAGAAAAATATTTCGAAAAAATTTATTGAACAAAAGTTACTATAAATGCAATAACTAATAAGTTTTATTTGAGACGTTTTTTGATAAAACGAAAAATTTCGAATTTTTTTTGTAAAATTATTTAAAATTTTTTAAGTCTCAATTTTTTCATACTTATATGTAACGTTTCCATGGTTATGATAATTAATTCGTAACTAGTAAAGCAAGCCTTGGACAAAAATTTGTATAGAACATAATTTGATGTATTTTTGAAGATTTATCTAAATATTATTATTTTTTTTTTTTTAAATTTACATTTTATTTTTAAATATTTTTTTATGGGAGGGCAAGTCTAGCGGAGGTTTCCCTTCGCCACTGGTTTTATATTAGGACGTCAAGGATGAAATTTGTAGAAACAAAGGCAAAGTTGGTTGATAACTTACAAGTATAAGGAATTATTTTATTCATCAAAGTATGCACCCATATTGTCTATACACTTTTGCCATTTAAGCGGCAGGTTTTTCAGGCCGGTGGTATAAAACCCTGGTGGACGAGAGTCAATGAATTCCTGGAAGGCCAGTTTTACAGCAATGTCCATATTAGGCTATTTTCCTATTAAAAAGTTGTCGAAGAAGTGGTAGTCAGTGGGGGCTTGGTCTGGTGAGTATGGAGGATGATGAAAAAGTTCCAACTCCAATTCCTGTAGTTTTGCCACAGTCATTTGTGCAGCATGTGGTCTAGCGTTATCATGCAATAAGATAGGAGTCGATTCGTTGACCAATCTAGGTTGTTTTTCTTTAAGTTTTTGCATCATTTCATCCTGTTGGTTGCAGTATATTTCTGTTGTTTCTGCTCACTATTAATGTTTCGCATGGTCTGCGATGCTGTAGTTCCATGTAAGAACTCATACTTCATAATAGTACGAATTTCCGACCGTTCCATTTTCCACAAAATAAATTTTTAAAAAAGAGTTTTTGATATTTTTTATAGCATACAATGATTTCTTTAAACAACAGAGATGAGTAACTTTCCAAAAAAAAAAAAAAAAACGACAACGGTAAAATATTAAGTCAATGTCAAATAGTAAGTTATTAAAGTTGTCAATATTATTAACTACAAATTTCATCCTTGAAGACCTGATATATAACTCGTTTATTTGATGATCAATTGTTCTTCTAATTTAATACTTTTATTTGTAGAGTAAAATAATCCATCTTTCCTGATTTCACCTCCTTCGTATCTCTTGTAATAAATACATAGTTCCAGTAGACATAACTGTTTAAGCATTGCTTAAACGGTTCCCAAAAACCCCCTGTATATGTACATATGTACACCGCACGAAATTTATAAGTGGGCCAAGGAACTGTATATGCCTGCAGTACTTCAAGTCTCTAGATCCAGCAACTTTAGTACAATATCTACCATACAGAAATGACACATGAGGGTTGGTATAAAGATTCCTTCGTTATACCTACGAAACCACAAATAAAAACCTATTATAAAACCTTATACTCACCAAACGAACTAATAATGCAGATTATTATTTATATATCTTAATCATTTATTTATTGCGTGAAAAGATATATTATAATAATAATAAAATATAATGTTTTTCTAATGTTTGTCTATAAACCTATTTGCGATAAGTAGGTAAATGAATACATTCGTTAAGTATGTGTCATAATAATTAAATAAAAAAACATTAATATTCTACCGTGCTTTCTATTGATAGAATTATTCCGAATGAGGAGTTATTTGCAACGGATGCAAATATCCACCTTGAAATGCAATCGCTGCAATTACATATGTATAATCAACGCGCACACGTCCATTACAATAATTGCCTTGATCTTGGCACAGTTAAATACTTCTTTTTATGGAGACAATGCTTATGAATTTTCTGATGTGGGTGACATTATACTGACGTAATTTTAATGAACATGACAATAGAATTAGTTAATTGATTTGTTAATCAAATCGTTGCAAAATGTATTGTAATAGCGAAGGTTGAACATCATGTTCTGATGTTGGAGGAGTCATTTAATTATCGTGCATCTGAAATAGTAGTTGCTGCAAGAATTAACATCTATATTTGTTTATGTCTTAAATCGCTCTCATTCATCTAATATTGTATTAACAAAACTGCGCGTTAGATATGGACATAATTAATGGTCACAAACTTAAAATTTTCCATACATGCGAGTCAAATACATGCCAAATTTCAACTCTCTAGGTCAAGGCGTTTGGCCAAAATTTCTGTCGTACAGACAGACAGCACAGTTAAAGGTGCATCAATGGTTTTGCGTGCAAGCAAAGAATTTTTTGCGAAATATATTCGAAAGCTTGTGGTCTGCCACATGTTTTGACAAGCTAGGTGATCTTCGATATCCTAATTATGCAAATGCCTAGTTTAAAGAAAAGATTTCGCTGCGACATGAAGAGATGGTTTACTATATTAAAAACTAATTATGAGGGATCTACGGCATTACAAAATTTACTATATAAGTTTGATGCTATTTAAGATTTTTCATTTATTGTTTTTGTGTGTTGAAAGAGTCAACATGTCATTAAAGAAAAGTCTGAACAAACTGTATGACGAAACCCGATGTTCAATAATTTTTCACCATAAAGGAGGAAAATCTAGAAATTGCAGCTATAGTTTACTATGATCGATTTTCAGTGATTAGGTTAATTTTAATGATCCCTCGCCCAACGTAAACGATTTAAACATTGCTTCTTCGGGAGTAGTGGCTTCCTTCGCTCTCGGCATTCTCGAAGTCCAAGACTCTGGAGTCTTTTCCTTGGGCGTCCACTTGACGGTTTCTTGTATATTTTTCTCGTTTCTTTATACTTCAAAATTAATCTTGTCACTGAAGTAAAATTTCCCTACTAGATTTTCCTTATTTATGGTGAAAAATAAGTGAATACTGTGGTTCGTCTCATAGTTTATTCTGATTTTCTCTGAATGCATGTGGATGTTAGAAGGAAGTTGGAAGACAATAAATGAAGCATCCTAAATTGCAAAATGATTATATGATAAGTTTCGGAATGCAGTAAATAGTTAGTTTTAATTAACCCACTTGTTGCCACCCTCCTTTTAAAAGGACACCAAGCATGATTGTTATTTTCTTGGTAAAATGCAGGTTTTAACTTGCAAATTAACATGTATTTCAAATCACTGTCAAAGTAGTTGTAGTATTACTAGTATACATGTTGTAGTATTACTCATGAATAAACCTGAGCAGATCTTGCACATAAAATTATTAGTGATATGATGTTGTTATTTTTTGATTGTACCAAAATGGATAAACAAATGCAATTAAAATTATTGAATGTTAAAAGTTTTGTTTTCTTTTTTCTTGGAATTTAATTTAGAATAATACAAATTTATAGTAATTAAAAAACAATATGTATCGATAATGTGCATTTGCCGTTATTGTTACAGAAACTGCACTATCCTTTTTAAAGGACGGTGGCAAAATACACATTTATAATATATGTATTTATATCTTTTTTTCTTCTTCATTTTTAAAGCTGGAATTACTAGCATGGACAATTATCTTTGCATGAACTTTTGGAAGAAATTGAGGCTTTAGTGAAGATGAGGTTCCAGTAGACATAGTTCTCCGTCCACCAATTAACACAAATAGCGAAATAACTGATGAAGATAGGGGCGAAGAGAACGAAATTGCAGTAAATAATTCACGGGACAGCCAACTACGTGCCGACATTGAAAGAAGAACTGACAGTATCGATAGTGATACCAAAGATGATATTTCTTTGGCAAGTTTGGCCAAGAAGATAAAATTTCCCTCCACAGCATCAAAGAGAGACGTCACACCAACTTTACCCGATTTGATGGTCAGGAGCACTGGGTGGACTACAATGAAAATCATGATGTATTCTATGTCACAAGAAGGCCACTTTTGTTTGCATATATTGTCATTAAAAATATAAAATTTCATATAAATCTTTATATATAAAAGAGAATATTTGTGGATATGTCCGGAAATTATAACCCACTTCCAGATATGGTACCGAGTTGAAATTTGGCATACAGGTAGAAAATGCCTTCATCATAACTAGAAAAATCGAAAATCTCAAAAAAGTCCTATTAGAAACGAGAAATTAATAATTTTGTTTTTAATTATATTGGACCATTGGAATATCTATTAAACCGTCACTGAGAACACGGGAATTTCCCTTCAATTCGCGACTGAAACTAACGTTGGCGGCGCTGCGTACAACAGCTGATGGCGGACCAGAAGCGTATATGTCAGAAGTTTTTTCTTAATATTTATCTGTTCAAACAATATTTCGGCAAAAAAGCACTGTATTTAAGTCACTATATTTTAAAATACTTCTTAATTCATATAAACTGCAGCACAATACGCTACAAATATTATCCAAATATACGCTTCTGTTTAATTTAGCCAGTCACCACCAGATGTCTCACTGTTATTTGCAGTCGTGAATAGTTGGTTGTACAATTATATTGAGATCGGGAGTGTTCGGTCAAAATCGTAAATGGCTCAAATATGTAGGAGTGGGGACGCATTTAATCTCGGTAGTTCGTGCGGGCAACATCGCTCTGAGTACAGTCGGTAGAAAATCTAGCAATAGTAAATATGCCTTTTAAAAGTAAGTTAAATGGTCGCGCTATTACTAGCCAAAGTCGCGAAATAATTTCTTATATTTTGAGTTTTATGAGACTGGGGAACCTATTATTCCTTTCAAATCAGTTTTTGCTTGAGTAAAAAAAAAAAACAAAATCTATCAAGGTGACCCCTCGAAAATTTCTTCACCTAGAAAAAGTGTACAAAAGGATCATACGAAAAGAAATATAGACGATTTTGATAAAGGAGTTTTAAAGAGAACTATATTAGACCTGCATACAACAGAAAAAATAGTACCTACTCTGTCTACTATTTGATCAAAATTTTAAGATTTCATGGGATATGACGGAGATTGGGAGACACTCCGATGGGAGAATTAGTATAGGCATCTTTAAAACAGTTTGTGGCCTCCAGAAATATGACATTTCGCCTTGAAAACGCTAATGAATTATCTCACTTAAATTATTTGTGAACAAGCACATATTTATACAATGGTAGAGTAAAACAAAAATATATAATTAGACCATACTAAAACTATTCGCACCAAATCTAATTTGAACTCATTTCGACATGGGTCCGGTCTAAACCGACTACGGCTGTATTTTTTCCGGTAGTGAAACATCGGGTACACTGCTAGTATTAATATATTTTGCCTCCGTCCTTTTAAAAGATCACCTGTTTCTGACAAAACTGGAAAGGATAAAATTAACTTGTTAATAAAAAATTGTATCATCGGACAAATTAATAATTTTCAAAATTTTCGGCAACAAGTGGGTTCAAACTTGTCAAAATTTTCTAAAACTTGGCATTTGTATAATTAGGATATCGGAGGCTATTAATCGGCTACATATTTAAACAGCAACTTTCTTGAAAAGTAACTAGGAATATTACCACTTATGTGATTAACATGATTATACAAAGAAATATTTAAAAATGATGGTATAAAAAACAAAAATATTTGAGAAACATAAAATCTACAGGGTGTTTCCAGACTTTTCACCACCATTGTAAATGCGAAGGTAACTCACTTATTCTTCAGATAAAAAATGTTTATTTAAAGTACTTATAATATGTCTGCATGCCCTGCTGTGAGACTAATTAATGTTGAAATAATCTGATGTGATAAATGAAAGAAGACGTGATGAATGATTCGTAACTCCAATACAGAGATTCGATACATTCCTTTAATTCGTTACAACCGTTATTTCATGCTTCTCATCTAATATGAAATGGATATTCTTTTAAGTTGGTAATAAAAGAACCAGTTAGTTTTACTTTCTAACTACAAAGTACGGGAAATACAGCAGAGAAATATAATCTCAGGAGTAGAAAATACAGTATTTTCTTGTTAACTGTGAAGAACAGAGCTAGGTGACTGAATGAATAAAATTAATCAACACAGTATTTGACAGAAAAAGGCAGTAGAAAGAGGAAAAAAGAACATGTAGAATGTGCAGAGAAGGTAAGAAGACAATGGAACATTTGTTGGAAGAATGTGAAGAAATACGACACAGAACAGAAACGAGAAAGGAAATTTTGGATGAAACAGGAAAGGGGTATGAATGGATGAACGAAGTGAAAAACAGAAGGGAGGAAATTAAGGAAAGGAGTCAACGAAGATATTAATTAAAGGAGAAGGAGAGTAGATTTTAAGCCGAAAGGCAAAAATTATAATTATTATTAAGTAAAAGTTAATTAGTGTAAGATAAAATGTAGTAAAGAATAATTAATAATAAAAATATCTATCTATCTATCAATCTATATATCTATCTATCTATCTATCACTGATAGAAGAAAGCTGTAGTACCTCCGCCACATCATGAGGAATGTATGTAGTTTCCGTCTACTGCAAAGTATATTGCAGGGAAAAGTGCTGGGAAAACAGGTTGCTGGAAGGAGAAGAATTTCGGGTTGAATAATATTTGAACCTGGTCCAGATTAAATATCAGATACCGATGTCTACTCAACAAACAAAAAAAAACATTGACTAATTGTTTTTGCCGCAAAGGTCAAAATTTTAGACAGTAATTCAAAAGTGATCATATATTTGTGATCGAGGCCTAAAAATGTATAAATATACTAATTTTCAAACAAAATTAAAAAATAAAAATTCCGCTAAATTCTGAAATTTTGAACAAAAATTTGTTGACTCCAATTTTAGCCAAAATATATTTTTAAGCTAACTTTCCGGAGAGAATTATGAAAAATAAATTTAAAAAAATCGTGCTATCTTTGAGTAGATTTGGGTTAGTTTTTTGCCTATAATTCCACAACTTTTGCCCAAATTTCAAAATGGACCAAATTTTTTTGATCTATGACCAAAAATACACTTTTGTACCAAATTTCAATAAAATCGGAGTCATTGTTTGTTTTGCTTAAAAATTACGATTTTTTTAAAGTCTACCCCTTACGATTTTTTCGATTTTTGGCCATTTTCAAGGGTTTTGGACTACTGTCCATACTAAACTTAATAAATGGTTTATTAGAGCATTTTTTTTTTTTTTTGACTTAATGTAGGAGAATTTTTAACGTTCAAACCGCAGATTTCTATCCCTAACCATTTTTTAGTTAGGATTTAACAAATTATTTTAAAAAAAATTAAAAAAATATAAAAATTTTCAAAAAATGTTTTTGTTTCAAAACATGGTGAAAAGGATTAGGACCTCAAGATTTAAAAAATTCCAATCGCAGATCTTAAACGGTTTTCGTTTAGGAGAAACGTCCATGCGTAGATGAAAATTTCTGTAAATCACGCCATATTAAAATTTGTCATAATTTTAAAATACGTGCAACGATTAAAGCCCCAAATTTTCTCTCGACTGAATAAACTACCAGAAATCCAAAAATTCTTACCTCAGGTCGCTTTCTCGTTGTGAGTTGTGATTTTTTTTTAAATTCGCAATTTATGCCATTACTGCCAACTGTCATAATATCAAAACAAAACGATTAAAGCCCCAATATTTTCAGACCACCTAAACTACGGATAATCCATAAATAACAGCAGGTCGCTATCTTAAATCGTTGTTGAGTTGTGCTTCTTTATAATTCACAATTTTCACAAATAATATAAATTGTGTCATTAAAAAAAAATCTCAAAACGCGTTAAACAATTAAAGCTTCGAATTTTTTCTAGACTAAATTAATTACGGATAATCCAAAAATTTCAACGGCAAGCCGCTATCTTTAACCGTTTTTGAGTGTTGCTTTTTATTTTAATTCACAATTTTCGCAAATAATTTAAAATATGCCATTAACAAAATTGTTGTAATCTCAAACGCTTTTAACGATTAAAGCCCAAAATTATTTCTAATTAATAATGAAGAATCAAACCTGTGCAGAAGTACCAACTGAAAAGTGGGAAGACATTTTTAACACGTGGTTTTTACGTATCAGAGAGTGTGTTGAAAGTGATGTAAGCCCGTATCTCAAAATTTCCGCGCGCCCTATGTAAACTACCGCTCAAAAGTTTGGAACCAGTCGAGTTTTTGTTAAAAGAACATAGAGAAAAAATAATTTCAAACCTTTATTCACAATATAATTAACAATTACATTAAATTAAACTTTTACCAACTTATAATCTGTCAATATTGTCTTAATTACACAAAAGCTTTATTTATATTTTTGATTCATCAAATTGTCCACCTTTATTTTTAATCACAGCTGCGCAAATTTGGGGCATTCTATTTATTAATTTAGCAAAATATTCGCTATCTAATGAGTACCATTCTGTATGCAGATACTCCCACATCTGTGTAGCACTACTTGGAGATCTACTTTTAACTCTTCTATCCAACTCGTCCCAAACTAGCTCAATTGGTGACAAATCAGGTGATTAGGATGGCCATACCATAATTTCTATAAGTTTTTCTTGTTTTTCTCATTCAAATAGGACATAC
The DNA here is from genome assembly GCA_963971575.1 of Liopterus haemorrhoidalis. NCBI lineage: Eukaryota > Metazoa > Arthropoda > Insecta > Coleoptera > Dytiscidae > Liopterus > Liopterus haemorrhoidalis. The sequence goes on from OZ020611.1 coordinate 208,753,477, forward strand.
ACAATTTTGATGCATGTTTCGGATCATTATCCTGCTGAAATATGAAATTTGGTCCAATAATTTCATTTCCAGAAGGCAAAGCGTGATCCTGCAAAATTTGTAAATATCCTTCTTTGTTAAGTTTGCCATCTATTTTTACTAATTTTCGTGGCTTATTATTCCCGAAACATCCCCAAACCATTACGTTACCTCCACCATGTTTAATTGTTGGCACTGTACAGTCTGGCAAAGCCCTTTCGTTCTTAGATCGTCGGACAAATACTCTTTTGTTAGAACCGAAAATTTGAAATTTGGATTCGTCCGTCCAGAGTACATTTTTCCATTCTTCAAGTGTCCAATATCTATGAGTTTTAGCCCAAACCAACCCATTTTTCTTATTTTGTTTTGTTAATTTCGGTTTTTTAGCTGCTACACATCCTCGGAGACCGGCAGAGTACACTCGTCTTTTAACTGTTGAAACTGACACTTTACTTGGACGAATTTAATTTAATTTCGCTGTAATTTGGGAGGCTGTTAAACGACGATTTCGCTTTGATGTTACTTTTATAAATTGATCTTAGGCTTTTGTTGTAATTTTGGGTCTCCCACTACGTTTCCTGTCTTGATTACTGTTGGTTTCTTGTTGCCTTTTTAATGTATAATGAACCCCTTTTGCAGAGCGTCCATTATCTTTAAACATAAATAAAAGTAGTTATATCGTACAAATTCGATTAAATACATATATCATATGATTTCGAAGAAAATATATCATTAATTCGAAAAAAATATATCATAAAAATTGATGTGAAGTGTGAATTATCACACATTTCAGGGTTTTGCAGGTATTTAATAACTGAATGATGATTATTTGGGATGCCAAAACAAATTTTGTTAAAATATTTTTTTATGAATTTTAATTCGAAAGCCTAATACCATTATATAAGTTTCTAAATATGTGCCGTATTTTTTTTACATTGCAAAGTTCATTAAGATTTTGAAAATTGCGCCTATGGCTTCTATTGGTTGCTTAAATCATTAACCCCGCCCTCTGATTTCGTATACATCAAACAGAATTAAATTATAATTTCACAACACTTCCCACTGGTTATTAAATTTACGCTTTTAAAAATTAAATGCAACATTTACCAAAATATAACTAGAATTTTGACAAAATAATTTAAACAAAAGAAAACTGCAAAAAAAAACAAAAAATTAAAATTGACAAGATTCGAACTCTAGATTTCAAGTTACCTGCTTGACAAATTAGAAAACCAATGACTAAACGCACATCGCTATGAGCGCTGACGTATCAACTTGGTTACATAGCGAATTAAATATTTAACATATTTTGGTTAAAAACACAAAAAATGCATTATTTTCCGAAAACATAATATAATCAAAAATTCCTGTTGTACTATTCCGGTTCACACCTATATACATTACTTAGATTTTTTTCAGATTTTTAGTTTAAACCATCTGGGCTACAGGGTGTGGGACAAAAATTTTTTTGCACAATTTTGACAAAAATCGCGTCAATATAATTTATTTTGCAAAAATTTTGGTCGTTAATCCACGTACTAAGGGCTTTCATTTGATACCCTACTCAGAATTTTAAAAAAATATTTTATTTTTCGTTGAGCACATATTTGTTTATATTTTTAGGGGGATATGTTTTTTAGATGTTTTAGTATTTTTCCTATGTGCGGGTCAAAAAGTTGTACAATCATGCCAAATTTCAACTCTCTAGGTTTAGCCGTTTGGCTACAATTTTGACCGAACAGAGAGACAGACAGACGACAAAATGACGGTATAAGGGTTTTTTGGTCATACCTACAAAATCCTAAAAATCGATTTCCTCAATATATATTGACATTATTTTCAATTTTTCGAAAAAAAATTAACTGCTTCCAAACTTTTGAGCGGTAGTGTATGCCTCATTAAAAAATCTCAACATTAAATATCATAATTTCAAGAAGCTAGAGATGATATCAAACTATTAACATATCCTTAATTGCAAAAATAATTTAGTCCACATTAGCATCAACACTTGTATAATAAAAACTCATTGTTTTAGCAATTAATAACAACATGCATAAATATGTAAATTCATGTTTAGAGTACGAGTTCGTCTTTAGTATGTTAATATGGTTTTTGTTCTTTAATTGTTTCATTCATATATTTTACAGTGCTAAAACAATAGATTTTATTAATTGCATGTCTTAACAGGACATTAAAGGAAAGCGATTGGTGTGAAACACCGGCTAATTTGTGTGGAGTATATGTTAATAGCATTTTGCAATGATTAATGAAGGTATAGTATACGTTTTCATGAATGAATTTAATGTAGTAAGGTTTTTGATAAATTTATGTAAAATGTGAATTTTTACACGTTTCAACAACATGTAAGTAACAACCTTTTTGGGAATATTACCCGTGTAATAAGTAACGATAACTTAATTTAATATAAGTAATCTAAGAGCATCAACTAATACCTCACATGATATTATAAAAATATTCTTTTTCAATAGAATAAATTCTATCTGCATTTTTAGACGTTCTGTGAGTTGTAGGGTACGAAGTAATTATTTTTTGCAAAGCAAAGTAAGAGTTTTTCGCTTGAACCCTTTTGTTCCTAGTGGTTATACCAATAAACCACGTTTCAAACATTTACTTTACGATATCCATTGACGAAGCCATAAACCCCTATCGCTATGGAGCGCACCGTGGGGGGGGGGGTGCTTACGGGCTTCCCCCTTCCCAAGCGCTCAAAAAACACTTGGTTTTTGTCAAAATATAAGTGATGAGCTTTTTTAGGTCATTATTTGTATTTTGGAAGTGAGGACCCTTTTTGGTTTTGTAGGTATAACCACGGAAAACCCTTATAACGTCACACTTGTGTCTGTCTGTCTGTCTCTCTGTCTGTAGAAATTGTATCTGGAAATTGTAAACGGCTTAACATAGAAAGTTGAAATTTGGTATGCTTATACAACTCTTTGACCCTCATATAAGAAAAATACTGAGAGTTAAAAAAAAACACATCCCGAGATAATTATAAACAATTATGTATTTAATAAAAAATAAATATTTAAATTTTTTTTGTCTGGCATACCTTTGATACCTCCTAATGCGTGGATAAACAAGCACATTTTTATTTTTGAAAAATCATTTTGTTCTATGGAATTTTTGTCAAAAAACTTTTGTCCCCCACCCTATCTCTCAGAAGGGTTGTTCTAAAAATCTGAAAAAAATCTCCATAATGAACATTGATGAGAAACGGAATAGTTTATTATTTAATAGAATTTTCGATCAGATTAGTTTTTCGAAAAATGTCGTGGATAAAAAAAAAAATAAAAAAAAATAAATTTGTGGTATTAAAAGAAATCTCTTAAGACGTAGATTAAGGAATGAAAAGTAGTTTTTTAAAAATCGTTTTTTTTTAACACGTGTTACCCTTTTAAAATAATTTTGAATGGATTTCATTTTTCGCACGTTGTAACGTGGTTTCGCGGCATAACCACACGTATTTATAGAGTTGCTAATTATGGGAAATATAAATTGAAAAAATATTTATCGAGTTTGAAAATATGAAGGAAAATGAGTTTGAAACGTTTGAGATATTCCTTCTGATCTTCAAATTTTTAAACTGTTTTCCTGTAATTTTTTGCCAAACAAAAAATGAAGAAGTGGTCATATTTATTTTTATTCGCCATAAAAAATTACCATTCGGGCCATAGGCAGCACACGGGCCGCCTGTTTGCTATCTATCTTATCAATAAATAAATCTTGTTATCAATATTTTAAGCTAAAAGATTTTTTTTTTTCATAATTAATAAACTTGTGAAGGAACAGTGCGTCATAGAAATGATAATTTAGAAATTTTAAATTAATAATTTATTTTTTGGCCAAGGTTGTTGAGGTCTGCAAATATTATTAAACATAAGTGACCTTTTTTTAAAATATAAAAAGTTTTAAATATTTAAATAATAAAAGTTGTTTAATTCATTAGTAACTATTTGATGGTCCATAAACAAGAGAAACATATTTTTTTAAAGTCTGACATCAGACAACAAACAAGTAAACAAACTAATTTTAATAAGTGTAGAAGAATGGTACAGGAGTGGACTAACTGTATGAATAATGAAATAATTCACTAAATCTACATGAATTAAACTTGAATTGTTTCTCCTTCATTTTATGGTACATGCTTGTTAATAAATACAAATAATGATTTTTGTAGATCCAATATATTTAATATTTTTCATAACAATAATCATAATATTTTTCATAATAAATCAGGAATCCCTGCTTACTATTCCGGTTTACATAAATATGTAGGAGAGCACTCTTGGGACAGTTTTTAGATTTTACAGTTTTTAAAGTGTTATGTGCAATATAAAGGCACAAAAAAATAGTAGGTACCCAATCACATAAGAATCATAATTATAATATTAGTTTTAGTGAAATTTTACAAAATTATTGCAAAATGCATGATTTTAACTAACGAAATAATCTCCCTTTGCTCCACTTAGAAGGGACTCGTTAAAGAAGCATTGGGACAATTATATATTTACTAGCAGACCCCTTGCCAACGATGTTGGCAAACTGATATCGAATCAAAATCAATATAAGCAGGAATCAATTATTAAAATTTGCATGATTCTGCGTATATTAACAAAACAGAAACCTTTCTTGATTATACCTAGGAAATCCTAAAAAGCCGCTTAATGCGTGTTGTTTAAAAATTAGTATAGGACCGGATACGACCAGCGGACCATATGCTGGACATCAATGGTATTGCTGTTTCAGATTATACCTAGGAAATCCTAAAAAGCCAATCAGTGCGTGTCGTTTAAAGTTTAAAAATTAGTATCGGGCCGGACACGGTCCGCGGGCATCAACGGGTAACATCAATTCAACATACAAAACATGCCCTTGACAAACATCTTCTATCAAGCCACCGATATGTACTCACTGCAGACTACAGAGCTCTGATCTCGGTAAGCGAGCTGCTTGTCGGAGTATGTCGTTCCCCACCACTCAGTTCGTGACCGATCGCATGCCGCAAGACCCGCTAGCACCCAGGAACTTAGCGTTACGGCACGACAGATAGACAGACACTTGGCCTTTTATATATATTGCTATAATGCATTTTTATCGAACAATATCAAAGTTTTGATCAAATGCAAATATCAACAATGTATTTTTTGAGTGCCCATCTTTGAAAAAAGGTTTTATTAGCTTAACAAAAATGTGTTCCTTTGTCACTTCAGAAATACCTCCGTTCGAAAATATGGTATACATTACTCAAGAATGTGGGATTAACGAAAATAATATTATCTTTTTTTTTGTTTTTATTTCTAAAAGTGGTTGCTAGGTAACTAATAAATAGTTGGCGAGCAAATGTTTCTCATATGTCAAAAGTAAATCACAGAAAAAAACGCGCATTTTAGACAAATTAAAGTGACACCCTCCGTTCTAACAAATTGGCGAATTTGTGTTGAATTGCAAGGAAGAAGTTCCAAATCGACTTAAATCACAACCGCCAAATAGTCCAGATTTTAATGTATTGAATCTTGGCTTTTTCTATTTTATACAATCCCTACAACATACAGCTTCACCGAATACAATCGACGAACTGGCGTACGAAATGCATTTAATACATTAAACATACAAACCCTTGATAATGTGTTTCTAACACTGCAAACTTGTCTAGAAGCAACCATGTTAGCAAAAGGAGGGAATTCCTATAAGGTTCTGCACATTAATAAGGCAAAACTTCATCGTAAGGGACGATTACAAACATCACTATCATGTTCCATACAAGCTGTGGAAACAGCCACGTCCTTGTTAAATTATTTTTTTTTTTTGTATTATTCTTTGTTTTGCTAGATATTTGTCACTATTTCATAAATAAAATCATTCTAATTAATTAAAATTATAAGTGTATATCATATTTTCGGACGGAGGGAGTATGTTTTATCTCGAAGAAGTAAAATTCTTTAGATTTTGGCCTTCTTCTAATAATTTGACATATGCAATACTACTTTTTAGTACTATTTTCGCAAAACAGAACTCGTATTTCTTAGCATCTTCTGAGGGCATCTTCCAAATCTTTTCCAAGATATGTGCCTCTTGTTTCAATATCTATCTTTAAAGTTCTCGTAGCCCTTCATCACTTGATATATCCATTCTTATATCATAATCTATATATATATATATATATATATATAGTTTTTCTATACCTATATATTTTTTATTTTCTGCAAATTACTGTAGTCATTATCCGCCAGTAAAAATTTCTTCAGCGTTTGCTAATCCAGCTCTGTTCAAAGAAGCTCGAAAAACGCGCACATGCTTATGATTTCATCAAAATACATATTCAATTATAATTTCACACCTGTAAACTATATAACAAATTTAAATTGATTTAAACGTCGCATTAGATGACATAAGATTTTCTTGCCGTCATGGTATGTGACATGAGTTGACCTTGAAGAATCCTCCATCATCATGACATTGTTGACCTTCATAGTTACGATGTGACGATCTGGAGGTCTTTGCCGTCGTTGACTTCTTTAATATCAGAACCGTGTCCGTCATGAAGGAATTAGATTCATTTCTAATTCAGAACATGTTATGAACTTGACATTATTCTCGTTTTATACGTCGCGCTTTGGAGAAAACGACATTTGTTTTATGTTAAAATATGTTTCTATATATGTTAGGATTATATAAAATGAAAATAATTACGTTGAACAATGAAATCTGCGGGTAATACTCTATTTAATTGCTGATATCTAAGCTATCATCATGTAAAGTGATATTTGGTCCAATATTGGGTATACCAATTCCTTAACCTTCCGCCGGGCGCAACTTTTCTGATAGGCACACAATCCGGATGTTAGCACTTATCTTCTTCTAGTGCCTGTAAGTCGTTTGCGGCGTAAGTGATACGGCGTATATATGACACATTGCATTGTACATATGATACTTTTCATGGTTTCAGAACCGTATCTCCTGGCTCCCGGTTTTGATATAATTTCTCCGAGTTAGGTTTTGCTCATCACCTAGTTTTTCGTCAATTTTTTCCACAGCTAGTTTGCGTTCCTTTTTTCATCTCGTTTCAGTTCTTGTTTTTGCTCATCATGTATTTAGAGTTCCATTTTTTCTCTCATCAACTAGGTAGAGTTCTTGTTTTTGCTTATCAGCTAATTAGAGTTTTTCCCTCTCAGCTAGTTTTAGTTCCATTTTGTTGCTCATCAGCTAGTTTGTGTTTCTGTTTTTGCTCAACATGCTAGAACATGCATACTTGAACTTTTAAAAACTGTTTTAGGAGAAGATGCTGTAAGTCTATAACTAGGTGTTTTAAGTGTTTCGGTCTTTTTAAAAATGATACAGATTCAATCTAAGATCATAAGATCGAGTAAGTTTGCAATTTATAAAACCGACAATAATGTTATCCACTGATGGAATTACGATATAACAGAATTATATTCTATCATTTTCAATAACGATATTCTATTGGCGATTGTCAAGTAACGATTGTTTTTTGTCAACTGTAGAATATACATAATTCTACAACTCATAATCCCACCATAGGTTCGCGAATTAATTTGTATCAATTCGCGGAGGTTGTTATAGAAGGATGAAGTAGTAGGATAATGGGTTTAAAAGAAACAGAATTGATCTAAATGCGATTTCAAAAAGTGCCTTTCCTGAGGGAATCGTACTTCAAATCGAAATTATTGTTTTATGTGTTGCACTTTATTTTCATTTGTTCTTTATTATAATCTGTGTTATATTATGGTAAGTGGCCTCTTAACAGCCATTTATTATCCTGCGTTTGTTCAAGTATGCGAACAAAGTTTTTGCAAGTGAAAAATTTAATATTCTCAATGATCTTTATTGGCTGTTGTAAAACATTACGCGTACTAATTTTCCATTTGCAGTTTTTGAAAGAGTAATAAATATTAATTTAAACGTGAATTTAAAATTAAATACAGATTTAATAGGAAGTCAATTTATAATATCCGGTAGGCGCCGGAAGTTTAAAACAATAGATGACACTTGCTGACGGTAACAGATGTTCACTGACTTTCAAGTTCATATTCCAAGTTCAAAATAAGCAATAATTAATGACAGTTGTTAGTGTTATGTCGTAAAATTCTTATGACAATATAATTAGTTACGAACATCGAGTTTTTTTAATTGTTTAAATTGTAATTTTTTCGGAATTTAATAACAAGGGTAATAAAATCACCTTGTATCTAACGGTATAAAGAAAATTGTGAAGCATGTAAAATTAGATGAAAATGTTGCAGATGGGCCACTTTTTGCAGTTATAGAAAACCATAAATAGTTGTTAGTTTGTGGAAACCAGACGCGCTCCCAGGAATTTATAAATTTTGCTTGGATGGGCTCAGAAGACGAAATTATTTAAATTATTAAAAAGGTTCTCATTTATAAACAACAGGTAATGACCCTAAAAAAAAAAAAGTCAACGTCTTAACTTTTAAATTACAAGTGATGACAAAATAAAGGTCCTCGCTTGGTTTTTGACAAAAACATATAACAACCACATATTTTTGGGGCTCTTGGGGACTCACCACTTACACTTTTGCATGCGTTAAAACCAATTCTCGAAACATTTTTTCCACTCTGAAGTTGGTATCTCAAAAATATGGTTGTAGAAGGCTTCGAAAGCTTCTTGAGGTGATGAAAATCGCTGACCACGCATTTATTGTTCAACATTGGGGAACAAAAAAAATCATCAGGGGATAAATCAGGTGAATACGGGCAATGGACATTAATTCGATGTTTTTCTCCTTCAAATAACCAATTGTTTGAAGTGCTGTGTGGGAGCTTGCATTGTCATAATGAAGAATGATGCGAAGTTTTTTGTTGTTTTTCCTGATTTTCTCGATGACTGCTGGCGAACAAATTGTTGTATACCATTCAGCATTAACTGTTCTCTGATCCTCTAAAGGAATGGTTGCGACATGATGTCCAATACAACCGAAGAAACAAGCAATAATTTTTCAAGCAAAACAAGAAAAACTTTTGTGGGTTTCGATTCATCTTGGAAGACCCATACAGTGGATTGTTGCTTAGTTTCCGGTTAATATGAATAAATCCAAGTTTCGTCACCTGTAACGATGTTGTATACGGATTTTGCAGTGCCTGAGTTGAATATTTTTAGCATTCTCTTACACCAATCAACACGAGCCTATTTTGAGCTTCGGTCAAATTATGCGGAATCCTTCGGGAACAGATCTTTTTTACAGCTAAATGTTCGTGCAAAATCGAATGTATTACAGTCTGCGATATGCAGACTATGCAGACTTTATCTCACGGTAAGTCACAGGCCGATCTTCTTCAGTCATTTTGCGCACAGCATCGATGTTTTTTTTTAAATCACAATCGATTTTGGTCGACCTTCACGAGATTCATCACTAAAGTCCATTCTACATTATACTTTTTTCAATACTATCCAACTCTGACGTCATTTCAACTTTTGATACTACAGAATATAGTGGGGGAAAAAAATAAGAGACAGTGATAAATTTCATATCTTCCATCTCTTATTACTTTTCATTGCCAACTTAAAAATTTTTAGGTTCAGATGGCAGACAACAATTTGGTTATAGTAAACCAATTTATAAATATTGTTTAATTGTGCTAAGTTTATATTTAATTATATGATCTAAATAAACTTCTTATCAACTTAATAAACTACTAAAAGTTAAGTTGTAAACAAAAACTAAAAAGTTGGTGTTGGTACGACTGAAAAGTACAGAACTGTCAATCAAAAATTTGATCGGAGGTAGTTTTGGATGACAGTTCTATACTTTTCAGTCGTCTTTTTTGATGGTGCTTCATTACCGAAAATTGAACGAAGCGAATCTATGCATTGTTGTTGAGTTAGGCCTTTACTAAAATCCTAAAAAATCATCCAATGAAAACCTTCATGAGTAATATCTATTTTTTCACAAACTTGTTTTTTCTTAAACGCTCACTGTCAACAAACTACTTGGTCAATTTATAAGCTACCACAGATTTCACAATAATAAATGTCAAATTTTGCGAATATAGTAATGACACATTTCAATATTGCGATCTAGTGGTCGTTTGTAAAAACATAAAAGGTAACCCTCGTAACAACCACGTATTTTTGGAGCTCTTCGGAAGGGGTCAAGTATGCCAGCCCTCCTCTGTTAATTTTATATAAAGTTACAGAAGCACATAATGTTGTTTTTATAATCATACCATATTCTGACATGTTAACCACACTTCTTTGAGTAAAATCTCATTTCGCATGAAACCATAATTAACAACTAAAACGGCAGAGTTGAACATAACTAATAGTTTTTTGAAAAACGAAAGTGCATGTAAGGATATAATTACAGCGTTCAGACATCTTCCTGTTAGCGGTAAACAGAAACGCACCAAAGACACTGGTAATTACACCTGTAATTAGAATCAACTTCTCTCAATTCTTACCTCATGTTCCTCAAACTGTCACTTCTCTTGGCTGTCATTGTTATCTACTGAAACAAATCATACGGTGGGCAAGTTTGTGTGTTTTTAACATAATTTTCAAATGCGGGATTAAGGTTTTTATGGGTCCTAGGTTGTGTTTTAACCTATATTACGGCCAGAATTCAGCGTTATATAGTTGGCGTTTGCCAGCGACTTGATTAGCTATCCGGTCGGTCGTTAAAATCTAACATTGGAAAAATATATATATATATCGTAATAATTGTGAAGGGACCACCCAACGGTTATCAGCTGTCCAGGGTAAGGTAGAAAGCCGCCAGCCCAGTCTAGAGGTAGATGTGACTATGCAGGAGGGTTTTGAAAATTACCACTCACCTAGATGTGGCCTGAATTTGTATAAAGGTGCCTCGCTTCTACTTGCCCTAAATTCTGAAAGAGATATTTCCAAATGGGATATGGATAGAACACTCGTAAAACAAATACAGAATAATTTTAACCATGAATTTATTTTTGCAAGATATACTATATTCAATAAAACAAAAACAATACTACTCCGAGACAACGATATTACTCCGTACCAGAATGGATAGAATGGGCCCCTAAAAATATATCAGATATATATTACGTACTTTTTGGCCAGGCTCCTAGTATAATCGCGTCAAAATCATATTTATTTATTTTTTTTTCTCTTCTAAGCATTAAATATTTTCATTTAATACCTTACATCAGAAGCCTGCAAACTAAAAAGGCAGTCCTCTTACTTAATAGAGTAGTAGAATTTATTTTGTAGATTTGAAATTTTTCTCATTAAAAATGCATATATATTTTTTTATTATTATTAATTTTTGTTTCTTGATCTATACTTGAAGAGTTTTCATTTGATCCTTAAAAAAAAAAATCCTATATTTTATTAAAATATCACATTAAAAATTCCTCGTTTTTTTTTTATTATATTTTTTATTTTTCTGGGTTATAGCGTAAAATCTTTTTGGCTAATTTTTGCAAAAAATATGTCAATTAACTTTTTTTTTTTGAAAGTTACTCTTCGGCCAAATAATTGGATATTAAATTCAAGGTGCTTCAAGAGCTTTTACCTGTCACCCCATTCAAAATTGTTTTGGGACGTTTTTCAAGATCTCTTATATGTGGATAAAATAACTAAATATGTATGCCAAATTTCAATTTTAGGTTCTGTCCTTAGGCAGTTTTTACCGTTCAGATAGACTCATGAGTTACGGTATAAAAGTTTCTTGGTTATATCTACGAAAGCCCTAAAATGGCAAAAGGTCGCTTGACGTAGAAATTTACAGACCGTTCTCGTCTGGAACCCAACATGCGTAATTATGAGTATGCATGGCCAGGGTTCGACAAATCACGTCAAACAGAACTCACAAGATAAAAACGATACCGCATGCCTTAAAGAGAAATAATTTTCAATGAGAACCAAATACATACCAACACTATTACACCATTTTTTTATAAAACACTAGTTCCTTTATACTGTGTTTGATTTATGAGACCTGCGTACTTTGTTCATAATTTGGTGCGCTAAATGATATTCTTATTATCGTTATCTTATTATTAACTTTATACGTCATATTTAATTTTTGCCAGCAAGACACATTAAGTCAGTACGAAAAAGTGAGCTGCTGAATTTGTCGAGGGTACAATCCTCTCTTCCACGCTTGAACTACGTTTTAAAACCAGAACCTTTTGAGCAATAGGACGGCAGTACCTATGCACTTGTCAGCACAAGACGTTTAATCAAATAAATAATGATCTTGAATTTTTTTTACACACAATGTTATCTTGCTTTTAAATTATGCATAATGATAACAATATCATTAGATTACTTTCTTAGAAAGTGTTATAATTTGGCACTTTTTTATTTTTATTATCAAGTCGCTAATGGTTTGGTTTCACGAGGAAACTTCAATATCGCTTTTGGTCCAGTGCGACGCAACGGAAAATCTACTCGGTTTTTGTGTGAAATGGTATAACGTTCGCAAGTCGTCGTTGAAGACTAGATGAAATTGGTATAAGATAAAATTTAAATAATTTCTCGTGCATGTGTTGTTTGAGCTCAAAAATAAATTAAAAGTGAGTGAGAAAATCGACCAAGTCTCTGTTTCATGCAAGGCGAGACATACAATAGGATTTATAAGTTTTCATAGGTTCATCCAGGTCGGGAAGATCTGAAAGCAGCAGGTAATAATCACACCGTAAGAAATTGTAATTTCTACAGTCCACCACAAGTCTGATCTTGTGTTGCAATCTTCTTGTAGTCTCTTGTCATACACTTCTAAATAAAGGCCGCCATTATTCCTAATTTTCCATGACTTGATCCATAACTGTTACCGTTTTCATCCTTTTATCTATGTTCTATTCGAATGTGTAAGCCATCTAGCTGGATCTTGTTTGGTTACATGTCCTACTCAGTTTTACTCGAGGTTTTCAGTATATTGCCTAATAAATAATAACAACTTCGTTCGCGGATGCAGTTTGAGAGGTTGGAGCAAAACGTACGTTTTCATAAATTCTAGCGCTCTTGGTCCCTGATTCTGAGCAGAAATTTGTTGTTCACGATTGCCTTCAGATAATTACGTGATCGATTCGTAACAGTTAAAACATTTAACTCGTTCGTTAACAAACGTCCATTAGTGTCTTTCTGTACTGAGTGCGTCAACATGCTATAAAAGAAAAGTCCGAACAAACTGCGACGAAAGACGGTAATCATTCATTTTTCACCATACAGATGGAACATCTTGTATGGAAATTGCAGTTTATAGTTCAATGCAATCAATCTTCAGTAACTAGGTTAATTTTTATGCTTCCTTGCCCAATGTTAACGTTGCTTCTGCGAGAATAATGTCCTACTTCGCGCGCGGCGTTCTGGATTTCTATAGATATTGCATTTCTTTGAAATTTTTCTAAAGATATTGCATTTATTGGAAATCCAAAACTCTGGAGCCTCTCTCCTACTGTACAAACACTTACACAATTAGCCTCAGAACATGATTTTGTTCAATCTGTAGCATTTAGACTCCAATCAACTAAACTTATTCTTCGCAGGACACCGTGGTTCCTAATCGTCTTTTTCCTTAGTCTTCCACTTCTCGGTTTGTCTTTTTTCCCCATTTATTCATACCCCAAAATTAACTTAGTTTCTGAAAACTGATTAAAGTGAATTGCAGCTGCAAGTTTTCTACTAATGGTGCGATTCTGAAGTAAAATGTTAAGTCAAACATCGACGGATACGTCCAAAGTTAAACTATGTTAGAAAAACGGTATTCTGAAGTGGCGATATGTTTACATTCGTCGATGTAAGTTAACATTTTAGGTGGTAGATTAACCGCTAGCAAAAAGCTTGACGGAATTGAAAGTAGAGTGGTGTTAAGTGTTATTTTGAACAGATTTTTATTATTTTTTAACCAAAATCATTAAAACTGAATCATGAAATTATTGCATTTATATTCTAATTTAAAATATATTGAATTGCCAACAAATTTAAAATTAAAATAAAAGAAAAAATATTTAATAATGAAAAAAATAATTTTGAATAATATTTCTTTATCTGCTTTTAGTTCAAGGTACTATTTTAAATCTGTAGTATAAATTTTAAAACTAATGTGGGCATAAAATAATTAAGAACTTATATTTTAATATAAAAATATTTATAGCATACAAAAAATGTGACTTAAATTCTAAAAACTCTCTTTCATCTTCATCGTAACTACCTAGCGTAAGATACTACAGACCACAAAAATTATGCAATAATTTTTATCAAGTTTTTTCCCTATTAAAAACTACCCGGCAGCACCTGATAAACCTTAAATATAATAAACACCTTCTTTAAGATCAACAAAACTAGTAAAGGCTACTTTTCTCTACACCGATAAGCCAGATTCTTCAACCGTTGTCATTTAAATTCCAATTTGTGGATTTCCTCGTATTGCATTTCTCCTCCGATGATTCTGACAATATTTTGCACGGGTTAAATTTTGAATCGCTAAAAAATAATTATGTCATTTTTATTATGGTCTGTTTGTGTAATAAAAAAATAATAATAAAATACCTTCTTTTACTCTCTAGCTACAAATACATTCTGCCATCTCTTGCAAATAAACTTCATATTGTTTGCTGTCACGACAAAATGAATTAAATGCATGTTATGACCTTACCTGTGGCTGCTTTTGTTTAGCCTTCAAATTAGTTTTTTTTTTTTTTTGAAATTGTATTATATTTTGGATGTTTTTTGTTTCTCATTCTTAATTTTTAATAATATTTCAACTATTTTTAAAACCACTAACCCAACAAAACGTAAATCTGACAGATATCAGAACAAATGTGAAGATAGCCCCAATGTTAATTTTACACCGGAAACAAGCTATAACATTGGGTTTTACATCGGGTTGTTCAGAATACGGATGTTTTCAGCGATGTTAAATCTGATTTAATAGAGCGATGTTATTTTCATTGGTGTTAAGTTAACGGGTGTTACCATGAAAACTTCAGAATACCGCCATAAATTAGCTAAATTAAGAAATGTCGAACTAGGAAATCATATTCATTAAATAACATACAAACTCTATTGTTAAACATTCCATGCCCCTCCTTCAAATAGTGCTACCAAAGTCCTGCAGTGACGGGCCTCACTGGCAAACTTCCTTCTACCCATCCACCTCCCCCCCCTTGTCTAATTCCCAAATCATACTCATCATTTTCGGTTAGATTAGATTAAGTTAAAAGAAAAATATATTAATAATCGTACCTGGCAATGAAGAAATCAAATAAAGTCAATTGACAAAAATATTAAAAAATTAAAAAAAAAAAAACTATATGCTCGTCAATTGAATATATTTTAAATCTCATCTCTTATAAAATTTTAATGAGCTACAGTTATCCAGTTATGTAATGTGATTGATACGTATAACACGTTAAATTGATTGTAAGTTGATATTTCAATAGACGACTATATGGAGTATCAGTTCGATTTGTTTGAATTGCGGATAATTAAATCTGAAACTAGAAAAGTCAATAAAAATTGCAAATATTTTTGCAGGCTCCCAAACGTGAAAAATAAAAAACGAACTAATTTCCTAGAAAAACTTTTTTTGACCGGGCTTTAATAATTACACACCAACATTCTAAAAAGGTAACTAGGAAAGTTATTAAACATTATTATACGAGAAATATTTAAAATGCCGGTGTAAACTACAAATATATTTGAGAAACATAAAATCTGCTGGGTGATCAATTTCTTTATTTTTATTTTGAAAATATAACTTTTATTTTCAAAAAGGTCAAACGATGCTAATATTAAGTTCTAGTTTATCTTGAACATTGCTGTAAAGTACTTGGGTAGTATTTTAAACATGTGATACTAGGTGATCTCTAATACAATGTTCCGTAACTGCACACCTAACTACCGCGCTCACGGTTACGGTAAAGTCGTGGTAAGTTGTGGTTACCTGAAAACGCGTTTTTGTTACGGAACGGTCTTCACCTCACAGTTGATAAAACAGACAACTGAACTGTCATTTTATGGACGTTATAGGTTATAGATATTCTCTTACAAACTTATTAATAAAAATATTTGTTTTATTAGTATTTGTTTACAATGGCACATTATATAAGAACATATATGATTTTTCCCGATATTATTTTTCACGACATCGATCAATATTACTAAAAAACAGTTACTTACACTCATTCATACTGTTTTAATTATAGAGTATAGTAAAATAATATTATAATTTACTACTTGCACTACAAAGAAACGATTAATTCCCTCCACTTAACTCTCGCCTTATTGTAATTGTTTTGAAATTCCCGCCTTTTTTAGTTTACATTAGATCTGAAGTTTGTAGTGGGAGGAAATAACCACACTAACCGCGATATTTCCACGGTTAGTTTGGTTACAAAAAAGTAACCAAAATTTTCAGTAACCGCGTTCCGAAACTTAATAATTTTCCTGAAAAGGTTAATGTCGTACACTTTCGGAACGGGAAACTTCAACCGCGGTTACTTTCGTCGAGTAATGGAACATTGTATAAGTGTGTTTTTATCTGATTTATTTTGTTTTATTTCAGAGATACGAGGAGGTATCTCAGGTGGCCATGATGCACATTACGGAGGACACTCCTCCGGACATGCTGGCCGGTGCCATGGATTTGGCGGTCCATTTACCGGATGGCAGGGATGTTAAGATGGCCGTGGAACGCAGGTAAAACACTAAACTTAAACTTAACCTGTAACAAATATATTAAATTATTTTCTTCTACAACGCTCCCTGTTGGGCAGAATGATGATCATGAAACAATGTAAAATATGTCGGTCACCACGCAGCGTCCCAGACAATAAAAGTGAACGATTGCTTTTAAACACGATTGTGATTAAGCTTATCAAAATAATCCTAAGTTAACTTGATCTGACACGTTACTTTATCTACTGTTACATCTAATCTATATATCAACATATCTGCTTGTCAATCTATTTATCAACATTATTAGAAATATAGTTGTAAATAATATAGTAGAAATATAGTAATCCATCAGATTTCTAAATGATGGAGAACGTTTCTGTTGCTGGATCAAGCGCAAGTTGTTTTGTCAACAGAATGGGCGATTATTTTATAATTTTAATTTATGCTTCAAGAAGTTCTTACATTATACTCTGGATAATCCGGCCTTTGGCTATTCTGACACGTCTGTTAATTCGGCCCTCACCGGCGGGATCAAAAAATATATATTTTTTAATAAAATATTATTGTAAATCGTAAAGAAATATACTCTTCTAAATGTATATGCATCAAAGCGGTCTACCAGTCAAATAATAAAAGCGGATACCGCCGCCAAACACATGTGGATTTTTATTTTATTTATTTATTTAATTTTTTTTGTATTAGTTACTATGGCCATTATCGCATGTGGAATTTGTCAGCATAGAATAACTTGTTTTATTATATTTTGTTGCCAACTTTTATTATAATTAATTAAACATTGAGTTAAAATTTTACATACATAATGTTCATATTTTTTAATAAAGAATTATTTTTTGTTATAAAATCGTAATATTTATTAAATTTTCATTATCTGGTCAGTAATCTTCCAAAGTCAATAATCTGGCAGAGTCTAGTATCATATGTGTCGTATTATCGAGGGTATACTGTACTTAATATTACCTATTTATACCAAAAGTGATACATGATTGGCTGAATTATTTTATTTTTCTACTGTATCTGCACAATAAATATCGTAATTTATCTCCTTGGGTACCTAATCACTGCCCAGCGCACAACGCTACCACAGGTATATGTAATAAAAAAGAAATTTATGAAAATGTGAATATAGTGTGAAACAATATATTGAAAATAATTTATTGGCTGTTAATTGATATATTAAAAGCTTTTATTTAACACTCGTTTTCTTTCGAACCCTTTCAGCATTAGTTTATAAGAAAATCAGTTGATACTGCTTTATTTCATTTTATCAACCAAATATTGAATGTAGTGGACACAGGTCACATGGGTTTAGAGGTATTCTTAGATTTGAGCAAGGCATTTGATTGCGTAGATCACAGCAGTCTTCTCATGAAGATGAAACAATGTGGAATCAGAGGTCAGCCATTTGTTTGGTTCAAATCCTACGTTACTAACAGGTCCCAGTTTACTTTTATTTCATCCAATGGTAGGACATATAATTCAAAGAAGTTACTTGTAGAAGTAGGTGTTCCACAGGGAAGCGTCTTAGGTCCCTTATTATTTCTTATATACTCAAAGGACCTTCACATTTTCAAAAACAATGACAATTAGAATTATTGTCATTTGCGGATGATACTAGTCTCCTTCTGAAATGTAAAAATTGTGTTGAGCTAGAAAACGTTTTTGATAATAGTATGTCCAAAGTCCTAACTTGGACAATAAAAAACAAATTAATTTTAAATGTAGGAAAAACGTATGTAGTGTGTCCAATTTTTAGATCAGTATTTCATAAGGTCATCCTGAATACATCTTTTTTACATTTTTAATTTTCGTGGACAAGAAATTATGATTTCGGACAACACGAAATTGTTAGGCCTTAAACTAGATCAGAAAATGACCTGGTCTGCGTATATTGATCATCTTGTCCATAGATTAAGCGCATCTCTGTATACCCTAAGATACCGGAATTTATGTGTACTAGGAATAGAACAACTTAATTGTTTGATTTTTACTTGCCCGACCTTAATATATAAGGGGCAAGTATTGTAATCGCGAAAATTTTCGATGTCGAGATTTTGACGGATGACCACGTTTCATGGTCCAGGGAATCCAAAAAACCTATTTTCGAAGTGCCGTCCGTATGTGTGTGTGTGTGTGTGTGTGTGTGTTTGTGTGTGTGTGTGTGTGTGTGTGTGTGTGTGTGTGTGTGTGTGTGTGTGTGTGTGTCTGTCTGGGTGTCTGTGTGTATACACGATAACTCAAAAACGGTTTAACTTAAAGAGTTCGTTCTGGTACTAAAAAATTCTCCTATTAAATGGGAAGAACCCTATTGTTTTTTATGAAAATCGGTTGACTAGAAATGGGAGTTTACTCGTGTCGATTTTAATATTTTTGCGAATATTTAGCAACAGAAAAATATTTCGAAAAAATTTATTGAACAAAAGTTACTATAAATGCAATAACTAATAACTTTTATTTGAGACGTTTTTTGATAAAACGAAAAATTTCGAAAATTTTTTGTAAAATTATTTAAAATTTTTCAAAGTCTAAATTTTTTCATACTTATATGTAACGTTTCCATGGTCATGATAATTAATTCGTAACTAGTAAAGCAAGCCTTGGACAAAAATTTGTATAGAACATAATTTGATGTATTTTTGAATATTTATCAAAATATTTTAAAAAAAATTTTTTTTTTTTAGTTTACTTTTTTTTTAAATATTTTTTTTATGGGAGGGCAAGTCTAGCGGAGGTTTCCTTTCGCCACTGGTTTATTAATGTAATGCAATGTAGGAGTATTAAATGAAAGCTCTACTTAAATTAATAAACAAAAAATTATTTACAATAAGTAAATAAATAAATAAATAAAAATCAAATTGACATTATAGACAAAAATGTGCCTAAGAAAAGTTAAATCCATTAAAAATACCGATCCTAAATTAAATATAAAAATTTTAACGCTGTCTTAACTTCCCGTTATACTGTTTTATTATAGTTATTATTCGTATGTTATATTGGAAAATAAATATTGTTTTTCAAACTAATCTCATTTCAGTTTTGAACATTTTGCTTTCTTTTTGTATTACTGTCACTAAAAATTTGATAATTGTTAAACAATTAAAAGCGACTATCTTTTTGACATATACATTAATTTCAAAATATAAACAGAAACTGTCGAAGCAGTTTTGAACATAAGACGGTTGCGCAATCTTCAGACTAATTGACTTAAAACTGTTGACAGATCTGATAAATTCAGGTAAATGATGTAATTCAGGCTGTTTAGTTGTGTTAAATTACATTTCCACGTGTCCTAGAAAACGTCGTAAATATTTATCTTGTTATCTGTAATTTAGAAATCGAGGCTGATTAACACCTACGCTAAATATTTGTAAATAAATAAAATATTAGTTATTCAAGTCTGAAAAAGAACTGTAGCTGGTGTTGTCGCGAAAAACTACATCAATTAACTTCTTAATATTTTCGTTAGGCGCTCGCTAGGATCTCTTGATGCAACAACATAGAGATGCTTATGGATGTCTATGGATGTTAATTTCCATTTATAGCTCACTATTTTGGTGGTCCTAGTTGTCTTCTGTTTTTGACTTTTGCTATATTTTATAAGACGATGATTGCCTGCTCTTTGAACATGGTTGCTCTACATAGTTTTATTCAAAGATGACCCCAAATACGACGCATACTACATAACATTTTTACTCGATTAATCACTTACTTTGTTGTTAAACTTGTACAATCTTGTCATTGTATTATTTTTGAGTCGTGACACGCCATGATTGTACTCACGACGTGTCACGTCGAATTTGTAATCACGCGTAAGAAGAAAATATTAATCACGTTTTCACCCTGCCAGCCAACAGCCGTGTCACGAGGTGACACGGAAATATCACGGCACGAGCCCATCACTAGCCTATAGTGAAGTAATTGGGCACGCAAGAATTGCACAAAATATGAATTTTGTAAAATTTAACTCCGATTGGTATTTTCCAAACCTGATCGGCAAAACCGATCAAGGACAATTTATTTATTATTTTATGTTTTGCAAGATACTTCTTTATTTGAAATAAAATTTTGACAAGTATTTCTTAAATCCTTATTTATTAATGCGTCATGAAAAATAAAACTGAATCCCCCCCCCCTCCATTCTTACAATAGAATACCCTTAGGTGATCGGTACTACTCCATAGAAGGGGAGGGCTTCTATGACAATCGTCAGAAACAACCTAAAAAGAAACTTACAAAAGACCAGGTTTATTTAAGAAAAAGTTTTTTTTTCATCAGTATTACGCACGTATCGTTTCAGTATCAAATCCTGTAATTTAAGTACGATTAGCTGCCCTATCCGCCATATTCACTTGATTTAATTAAGTCTGAGTTTCATCTATTCCCAAACCTCATAAATTTCCTTGGTAAAGCTAAAAGGGATGGTAAACTGCTATTTTAAGGGACTTGAGGAATCGCATAGCCGGGATGGGCTAAATGGCACTGGAACGTCGCCGGACAATTTTATAGAAGTTTAGGGCGATTATATATATATATAGAGAGAGAGAGAGAGAGAAAAATGATGTAAAACGTGAATTTCCACACATTTCAGGGTTTTGTAGATAATTAATAAGTGTAAGAAGCCAACCGAATACTGAAAGTCTGAAATAATTTTTTTGATAAGAAGTTTTTGATAATCATTTTTATTCGTTATTTTAGTACTAGTACTAACAGCTTTCATTTAATTTAAATAATTTGCAAAAATGTCATTACAATAAAATTTAAATTATAAAATCCCAGCAATTTTTTCCGCATTTGCTTCTGGTTTCATTAAATTAATAAGAAGCATATTAATAAATTACTTCATTTTTTCAATTCCAAAAACGCATTTCTCACTATTAACAATGTGTTCTTTATTTTATAAGTATTTCACTACTAAAATAATAGATTCTTGTTCGATATATTAAAAATCAAAAACTAAACTAATTCAAACAATAAGTTGAATCATGGCGCATAACGGTGCGTGCTCCACCTGTAGACTTTTTACACACATGAACTCGATTCTCAACTGTTAAATTTTTTTTATTATATATTTTATGTCAAAAGAAGACATTTACTATCTTAGCCAAAAAATCAATAACTTTATTAGTCATAATTTAGCTATTAATCAAAAAAATAATTCATTTTGTCATAAACACAATCTGATCAAAAATTCCTCTCTTACGTTTCCGGCTCGAATCAATGTACATTACCAATATTTTTTTCAGTTTTTTAGTTTAACCCCTTTGAGTTAAAGGGTGTGGGACAAGAACTTTTATAGCATATTTTTGGGTCAAATCGTGTTAAAAGAAACGAATTTTAAAAAACTATGTTTTGTTGCTTAAACTATATCTTCTTGGCTTTTTTTTTTTGATACGACACAATAATTTTTTTCATTGACACAAAAAAATCGATATTTTTCGAAAAACTAATAATAAAAAATCCTTGTTGAACTATTCCAGTTCCCATCATTTTACAATATTGAGATTTTTTCAAATTTTTAGATCAATCTATTTTCAGATGTTTTGACATATTTTTGGGGAAAATCCCATAAAAAACGTTGATTTTTCAAAAATTAAAGTTTGCTTGTTGATCCACGCTATAAGAAGTTTCATTTGATTCGCTACCAAAAATTTTAAAAATATATTTCTTTTTGCATATTTGTTTATATTTATCTTGGGATGTGTTTTTTGAACTCTTAGTATTTTTTTTATATGTGGGTCAAAGAGTTGTATAAGCATGCCAAATTTCAACTTTCTATGTTAAGCCGTTTGGCTACAATATCTATCGTACAGACAGAAAGACACATGAGTCACGTTAAAAGGGTTTCTTAATGGTCATACCTGCAAAACCCTAACAATGAACAGAGATTTTTTTTATTAAGCCACTGGATAATAATCAAAAAGTTACCTAAAGAAAGTTTAGTTTAAATTCTCTTATGATTTTCAATAAAAATGTTTTAGAGGAAAAAAATTAAATTTGGCGTATTTGAGATTGATGAAAGCAATAAAGAAATAGTTTTTCATCACTAACTTTTCAAATTACCCTCGTAACTGGGAAAATGTTAGGAGAAAGGAGGAGAATATAATGTATATTAAAAGAAATAACATAAATTTTTGTGGTTACAAGTGATGCCATTTAAAAACAATATTTTTTGCAATGTAATGCCACACACGTGAAATTACCACACGAGCTAAACATTAGAATTGTTACCCTTAATGTCCTTATAAAATATCTCAAACTATCTCGTTTTATCTCAGTCTGAAACACTCTCAAGATAAATTCATGTGATAAACAAACGCTTGCATTTACAAATTGCAGATTTGCAAATTAGAATTGCACAATTAAATCTAATTTGTCTCACATTTCCACGTGGTTTCATTTAAATAAGGGAAATTACATTTTATATTGTTCTATTCATTTGGTTTCTTTTCGTGTTCCGTGAAATCATTGGAAAGTGTTCAAATTATAATTACTATATTCTTATTTTATTTCACACGTTCAATGTACCGATATATAAGCATATATAACGGATAATTATAGGTTTGGATTTTTTTATTTCACATAAATATAAAGTGAGACGGGAGTTGAATGAACAGTTTACATACTTCTGGGACTGATAGCATTTTTAAAAACAGTGAAATTATAGTAATAAAATAGAATTAAAAAGCTAGATAATATAGAAAAGTTTCTCATGTGCCAAATGCAAAGTATTATCTAGAAAATTCTTTTCGTAATTTGGTTATTATTAGTGCTGTAGTATTGCAGGTAGATTTTCATCTTTTTGTCTATCTGTCTGTTTGTACGATAGAAACTGTGGCTGAAAGGCTGGATACAACGGTTTGGAATTTGGCATACATATACAGTTATCCTTTGGTTCGCATATAGGAAATATGCTCAGTATCTCCCTTATTATTGACTTAACACCAAACACGTTTGTAACGAAAATTGTTTATAACAAGATGACAAATATCTTTTGATCTGAATACTTTTTTTAATGGCATAATTTACAATATTTGTGAAAATTATGAATTAAAACAAAATTATTAATTAGAAGATTAAAATACAAGCTTTGGAGATGAATTTTTAATGGCATAATATACATTATTTGTGAAAATTGTGAATTTAAAAAAAATCTCAACTCAAAAACGGTTAAAGAAACGACCTAGGGTTAGGATTTTTGGATTCTTCGTAGCTTATTTACTCTAGAAAATATTTGAGGCCTTATTCGTTTTGCGTATTTTTATTATGAGAAATTTTAATACGGCGCGATTTATAGAAATGTTCGTCTTCACATGGACGTATCTCAAAAAAGAAATGTGATAAAGAGCTGCGGTTGAAATTTTTGAAATCTTGAGGTCTTAGTTAACTTGGCGCTTAATTTTGAAAAAAAAAAATTGAATTTTTTTTTTATTTTCAAATTTTTTATAAATATTATCTAAATAATGGTTAGGGATAAACATCTGCGGCTTAAAATTTTTAAATTTGAAAATGCCTAAAAAAAAATTTTGAAAAATTGGGTTTTAATAAACCAATTATTAAGTTTTGTATGGGCAGTAATCCAAAACCCTTCAAAATGGCTAAAAATCGAAAAAATCATAAGGGGGTAGAAAATCATAAATCATACCTTAAAAAAAAATCTTGGTTTTTAAGCAAAACATTTTTATCTCCGATTTTATAGAAAATTGGTACAAATATGTATTTTTGGGCATAGATCAACAAAATTTGATCTATTTTGAAGTTTGGGCAAAAGTTTTGGAATTATAGGCATAAAACTGAAATCGGCTCTAACTCAAAAACTAGGAAACTATGGATTTTTTATATATTTTTTTCATAATCCTCAGCCCAAAATTAGCTTAAAATTGTATTTTTAAAACCGGAGTCTAAAATTTTTTGACCAATATTTCTAAATATTAGAATTTTTTAAATTTTGTTGGAAAATTGATGTATTTATAAATTATAACCTTAGACCTTTTTACGAAGAATTCACAACCGTTCTCAAAATTTTTATAGCCCCTATCATTTTCGAGAAATTCATACTAACTTTTCAAATTTCTCAGTTAATTTTCATTTTAATTAAGGTGTGTTTTATACCATTGGAAAGAGAGAAAAAAAAAATCTTGATTTAATGCATTTAAAGACAACTTTGAGCCCCATATGAAAATTGAAAGTTATGAATTTCTGGAAAATGATACGAGCTATAAAAATTTTGAGGACGGCTGTGAATTATTTGTAAAAAAGTGCCTGTAGAACGTGCAAATTAGAAATTTGTACGAATTTAGACAAAAACGTAAATAGACTAAAATCAGTTTTTTTTGTACGTATTTAGTGACCTGTGCATTTTTCCGGGAAACCAAATACAACATTAAAGTGGCCAATTAATGCGGCAACTTTACTCCAATTTAACCGACTTCGTATCTCATATAATTCACGAGATCTTAATGGTTAGGCTCGAAAAATGGGCCCTGTATATAGACACTATTTTGGTGTTTATACCCATTTTTAGGGTGTTGTAGGTATGACCACCAAAAAACCCTTATAACGTCACTCATGTGTTTGTTTGTCTGTACGGTAGAAATGGTCGCAAAACGGCTGAAAGTTGAAATTTATCATACTTGTACAACTTTTTGACCCACATATAGGAAAACTTCAAAGTTAGGAAGAGTTCAAAAAAATACAGCCCGGGATAAATATAAACATAAAAATGAAACCTCTTAATGCGTGGATCTACAAACAAATTTTTATTTTTGAAAAATCTTTTTTTTTTAATTGGATTTTTTCCAAAAATGTGTCAAAAAACTTTTCTCCCCAATCTCCCAAAGGAATTGATATAAAAATCTCCGTAATGAACATTGATGGGAACCGAAATAGTTCAACAGGAATTTTTGATTAGATAAATTTTTCAAAAAAAGTCGATTTTTTGTGTCCTTCAAAAAAAAAATGTTTTTTTAAATTTAATGTGTGGTATCAAAAGAAAGCTCTTAAGACGTAAATTACGGAACGATAGATAGCTTTTTGAAATTTGTTTCTTTTAAGATGAATTTGGCGAGAAATGTGCCAAAGTTCTTGTCCCGCACCCTTTTACCAAAAAGTGTTAAACCAAAAATCTGAAAAAATTATAGGTAATGTATATTGATCTGAGCCGGAAACGTACGAGAGAAATTTTTGATCAGATTGTGTTTTTGGAAAATATGGCAGTTTTTGTGTTTTTGAAAAAATTTGTTATTTTTTTAATTCATGGTTAAATTATGGCTAATAATGTTATGATTTTTTGTATTTATAGCTAAAATAGTGCGTGTATTTTTTTGGAATTAAAAATATTTAAAAAATCTATTTTTTAATAACTGCGAACTGAGTTACTCTCACCACACCACACTACACTCTACACTGTAAAATATTTCTTATCAATCTAATGAAGACTTGAATACGAAGCAAATTCAAAAGAAAGCGCTAGGATAAATGGCAAATTATTTAAATTTTGTTTTAAAAAAATAAATGGAAGCTCTTAGTTCTCAAATAACGAATAATAGTGATTATATATATATATAAAAAAAAAAACAAACCGTTTATTTTGATGTGATAAATATACCTAGACATCCAGTATTATGTTGGTTTCTTACACTTATTAAATACCTACAAAACTCTGAAATGTGTAAAAATTCACACTTCACTTCAATTATTTCATTTTCATTCATTTTTAAAACAGATGAGCAAAATATAAAATGATATAAAGAACAAACATTAAGTTTGACAATGTTAGCAGGAGTTAACATGAATGCATTCATGTTCATGCACTCATAGTGAAATAATGAACGTACGTCGAATTCTAATAAGCAAAACATTCACCAAAATCATAACGAAATTTACAAAATTAAATATGCCAATGTGTATAAAAACTGCTAATATTCATTAAAAAAATAAATAAATAAAAAACACTCCACAGGTCTATTGCATTTCTGCTGTGTACGAAAAGTGTTTAGTAAGTCAGCGATTTTTTTTTACCAAAATACGACTTATTTTACATTTTGTCTCCATTATGAGCTAAATGGAGACAAATGTACATATAGCCCAACGATATTCCAACTTCTTTAAGCCTTCCAAAAAATATGTCTCAGACTCAAAATAGGAGTTCCTATTTTGTAGACCTGTTAAATACCTGTAAAACCCTGAAATGTGTGAAAATTCACACTTCACTTGAATTTTTTCAATCAGAAGCGCTCCGCTACATCGGAAAGGTTTAAAAACCACTGCTCTAGCATTTATAGATTTTATGAAATTCTGACATAGGAAAATTTGCATTCCATATTAATTTTTTGCAAAGCGTTGCACTGTTCCGTTTAAGACACTCGCTTGTAATGCAGTTATTTTTACAGCTTTGTTGATTTAATCCAATTTTGCTACTTTAATCTGTGATTGGTTTGGATAGTTGATGTGTTAACTGCAGATATCAATTATCAAAATCCCTATGAACTTCGTTTGAGTTCCTGACTAGTCATTAATAGCATTACATCCTGCTCATCAAAATTCTTAAGCGCTTAATCGCTGACATCAAGACAAATGTGCTATTTCTTATTATTAGTTCAGCTTTTCCTTTCCTGCATTATATAAAACAAAAAGTTCATTAATTAATTATCCAGTCACGTGATGATATCCATGTTATTATAAATATTTGCTGAAATATGTAATAATGAGTGAAATTTATAAGAAATCGAAAGTTTAATATTGCAATATTATAAAAAATTTCTTCAATAATTTTAATGAGACCTTCTGGGTAAAATATGATCTTTCTTTGTAATATACTGGAAGTGAAAATATAAATTATAATTTTCAGAATTCATATTTTATAATTATTTTTAGAACGCATTAATCAATCTATGCAAATTTTCTATATTTTCTATGCTATGACTTGTAATCATAAAATAACTCTCCATTTTATTGAATATGATGTTTGCTGTATAAACAACATCTTAATTTGTTTAATTAGAGGATGACTTGAAGGATTTTATTTAATTATTTACTAATAAAATTTTTATCACGACTATATTAATTTAATTACATCTAATATACAAATAAATAAATAATTTGTTAATGAATAGTCTGTAATTAAGTCAAAATATTTATTTTATCTATACATATAAATGTGAAAGTCTGTATGTACGGGCTTATCACGTCAAAATGGCTGGACCGATTTTCACAAAATTACAACACTTTTTTAGGGGTATCCGGGGAAGATTATAGGCTATATTTCATATCAGAATTTATAGAGATAATTTGCAGACTGAAAACGTACAAGTCAGCAGTTTTTTCAGTATAATTTTAAAACTATTCATCATAATCACTTGGGTTTTTTTTTTTAGTTAAAAAGAGCTTATAATACTGAAAAAAAGCCACTCATATATAATTTTACATACTCCCTCCGTCCTAAATTATGGTATACATTACTTAAAAAAATGTGAGATTAACGAAAGTAATATTATCTTGCTCTTTTTTTGTTTTTATTTCTAAATAAGTGGTTGCTAGGCAACAAATAGCGCTCAAATAGTTTTGCATATGTCAAAAGGAACACACAGAAAAAAAAAGAAAAAAAAACGCGTATTTTAGACATATTAAAGTGACACCCGCTGTTCTTACAAAATGGCGAATTTTGATAAAAATTGTGTTGAAATGCAAGGAAGATGTTCCAAATCGGCTTAAATCACAACCGCCAAATAGTCCAGATTTTAATATGTTGGATCTTGGCTTTTTCAATTCTATATATCCTCACCGAATATCGATGACTTGATTGAATGCGTACAAGATGCATTTAATGCATTAAACATACAAACCCTTGATAACGTTTTCCTAACATTGCAAACTTGTCTAGAAGCAACCATGTTAGCATAGGGAGGGAATTCCTATAAGAATCCGTACATTAATAAGCCAAAACTTAAGGGACATCATAAGGGACGATTACAAACAACATTATCATGTTCCATACAAGCTATGGAGACAGCCACGTCCTTGTTGAATAAAAACTTTTTGTATTATTCTTTGTTTTACTATATATTTGTAACTATTTCATAAATAAAATCATTCTAATTAATTCAAATTGTAAATGCATACCATATCTTCGGACGGAGGGAGTTCATATTTTTGAGAAACATTTATTTGAATTTTATCAATGTTAAAATGTACTTAAAAATCTTTTCATATTAATTTGTGAATGGAAATGTATGTATTTTTATTCGATAGAACGTCCCCTGGATCTAGAAGCATGAAATTCGGAGTATAGTTTTTCCAAGGCGTATGTACCCACAACGTAGGTATTTTTCGAAATTCGAACCCTAAGGGGTAGAATTTTGTCAATATTAGAAAATGTCTAGAAATCTGTTCCGCAGTAATTTGTCTGTGAAATCCACATAAACATCTTCTTTGAACATCATTGAATAAAATAAAATAAAAATTATGACAGTTTTAAAATATTATAATTTCTGCATTATTCTATTAGGAAAGCTTGGATTGTGAAAAGACGGTTGGGGTATAGAACGGGGGGAGTGGAGAACGGTGAGTTCACCAACAACCAACAATGATATTTCATATTTCTGTTCAGATTGATGAGCTATAAAGACAAATTACATATATACTCGAATATTTAGACGTGCTAAAATAAATTAATTAAAAAATTAAGAGAACAGTCGTAGCTCAGTTAGTTAGTGTGTGGGCTACTGAGTGGCGGTCTAGGGTTCATTCCCCGGCATCGGCAAAATACCTAACATTTTTTGTATCTCCCTTGGAAGGCATAGGGCAACCACCGAGGTAAAAGCTCTAATAAAATTTCCCCAAAATAATTAGTGGTTCGTATTCCACGAAGATAAATTGTAGGTCCCATACGATTGTGTTACACATGCAACACACACAACACAACTGTATGCAGGAAAATAGCCTATGCTCGGAAAATACTAAATACAAAAGTGGCAGTTCAGAGCATCAAGCATGATACTCTAAGAAGAGGATAAACTAAGAAATGATTATTTATTTTATAATCAACTTAATTGAACATCTGCTGAATAAATGTCAATACCAGTCAGTGAATTCAACACGTCAGTCTCATTATCCGTTAGATAACTATCTGATAGATACATTTGTATAAAAAGAAGGGATGACATTTACTCAGCAGATGAAGTTAAAAATAACCTTATCTGTCAGATAGTTACCTGGAACTTTATCTGAAGGTAGAAAAACCGGGCCTTAATCAGATGAAAAATAAATAAAAAACAAAATAGTTTAAAAAAATTAATAGATTCAGTTGTAGGCTCTCGTTAAATAATATTGAAAAAATAGAACTCGAAATAAAACACTCGGTAATGTTTCAAAATATTTTTATTATTAATACGTATTTCGGCTTATGAGGCCATCATCAGAATACAAAGAGTTTACAAAACTGAACAAATATTTGCTATCAACGAAATTAGGAAAAAAGGCGATTAGGAAAAACCGAAGGGTTAAAATGGGGCTAGAAGCTGAGAATTACTAAGATCCAATTGTTCATTCATTAAATCCATGTTCCTGGAAGCATCCAATTTTAATCCTTTGGCTTGTACATGTAATATTTTAATAATACTAAAACTAAACGAATGGTTATTATTGATCATATGTTTAGCGACATTAGATTTATTACTATTGTTGAGCTCCCAGGCTCTGATGTGTTCTGATATTCTAATGTTAAAATTGCGTTCAGTCCTACCTATATAAATAAAGTTAGAGTTATTACAATTAATTTGATATACTCCACTATGAAAAATAGTATAACTTACAGTAAACAATTAATTACTGATCGTCAGAATATTTTTAAGCAGAAGAAAAATGTCAGAAATAACTGTAGATCTAGAAATATCCTTGCATTCTAGGCACATTCTATTAATAGGCGAATTATAGGCAAAGTTTGTTTTATTATGAGGTAACAAGAAAAGGTCATTCATTCTCGTGTTGTAAGATGGCACACAAAATGATAATGAATTTATTAAATCAGGACAATCTATTTTATTGTGAATAATCTTGTAAAGAAAAATTAAATCTAGAAATCTACGTCTATTTTCTAAAGATACTAGATTGATATTATTATTGGGAAATTTAAAATTATTTTTTATTTTCAGTACACCAATGATGGACTTGCTGGTTCAAGTCACAACAGCGTATAAACTGCGTCCATCCGATCACATCATCCAAGCCATGGACATGTCAGGTGGTCCACATAGCGACCGCGTCCTCCCTTACAAACCCAACACACCAATAGGCGCCTTAGACACTCAAAACATCCGGGTATTTCCAAAAGGAAGATCACTTCCAGCACCCAAACCGATTGCACCTGGACATCAACCCTTCGAAAGCACATTTAGGCTACAAGTACACCTACCAAGAAATCAATTTTGTGTTATTAGAGTTGGTAAACAGTGTATGTTAGAAGATATTATGAAGAAGGTTTGTGAAGAAAAGAATTTGGATCCCAGGAAATATGAATTTAGACATCCAGGTAATTATACTTTAATTACTCTTTGTAAACGTGACTGTAATTCGGCTAAGTTAGATTTAAATACATGAGCGTTTTTTTTTTTTTTTTGCTAACCTTATTGTGGTTTAATATGGTCATAGTTGAGTTCAAAGTTGAATGTTTTCGGTTAATTACGATGAGAAAATTTTGGGTAATATGCTTCAGTGGTTCAGATTATGCTTTGGAATTTTGGACATTTTTAAAATTGTTATCAATATTATTTATTTATTATCAATTATTAAGCAGAACTAGATTTTCAATTTTAGTAACTTTTACCAATTAAGTGAGACTTTTGATGATTTATTTCAGCAAAAGCCTATTTCAAACCATAAAAGAAGAGCTCATGACAACTTACAAAAATGAAAATTCCAGTTGGTTCCGGCATAAGAATCGATGCAATGAGAATTAAACTACGGCTTTGCGAATCATTTAACGTCTATTAGGGTTTATACAAAAAACAATTTTTGGAAAATCCGGTTTTCAAATTTTTACAAAAACAATAAAACAAAATATAATAGAACAAATATTGTAAACAGAATTTATAATTATAAATATACTAGCTTACCCGTCACACAATATCTGTGAAAGCGAGTTATTAATTTTATTGAACAATTAAATTAGCACAGCTAATATGTAGTACCATATATACCAATCAATCTCAAGCCTTTATACACCTAAACTATTTTCAAATATTTCTTTAAGTGAACTAGACTCGCATCCATGGGAACTTTAAAGGCTTGAACCGCCCCCCAAGCACTCAAAAACATGTTTGTAAGGGACTTCTTTGTCTTGTAATTGTACGTGACCCCGCTCAAAGAAAAAGTTTTGGTTTTGAGTCCCCTACGTTGGCTTCTGAGTCCCCTTGTTAATAATTCTGGGTGCGCGTCTACTGTGAACAACAGGTACTTTAGTAACCTGCCTTGTGTTGCTCTTCCAGCAATTTCAATTCTAATGTTTTCCCGTTTTTTTTTTGATCTTGACAAAACATGTAGATGTGTTGACTCAGATAGAAATAATTCCACATGTTCATTTTTAGCGCGTACAATTAAATTAATAAAAATTAATAAGGATTTATACTGCGGTTTTCTAAAAAAGTCAAGAGGCCCCCCTCCTCAAACAAAAATTAGAATTCAACACGCAAATTTTATACACACACCGGCAAATTTAAAGGAACAGACATATCTCTCAGGTAATCTTTTAGTACAATGTATTTTGGAATGTTCAATCGAGTTGAGGTCAGGGGAGATCGCTGGCCAACCCATTGTTGTTATACCCACTTGATTTAAAAAGTCTGTTACACAGTGGGCAACGTGTGGGCGCGCCTTATCCTGCATTAGGGTGAATTTTTCTCCGATATATGAGGCAAAAGGTACAACATGGTCTTGAAGAATATCTCTGATGTTCATATCTGCAGTTAACGCGCTGCCATCAGTCACCACTAACTCTGTGCGAGCTCCCAAACATATTCCACCCCACACCATAATTAAACCTCCACCAAAAAAACAGTAGTAGCAAAATTAAATGGTGCATTTTGTTCTCCTTAGAATCAATATTTCCCTACGGTTTAGTATAGCATTCAAAGCTATCTAGATATAGGCTACAAAATAATAAAATTTAAAAAAAAAATAATAATAATTTTCAATCTGTTCCTTTAAATTTGCCGGTGTGTGTATTAATTTGAAGCGAAAAAAAAAAATGCAAATGACTCTGTTTCATTGCAAAATTTAAAAACAAATATGTGTCTATAATAAATTAAAGACGGATAAATTATCTATAATTTCGCTTACATAAAAAAAGAAAAAGGGACCAAGTTTAATTTATAGTATTATACGTGTGATAATTTTGTTGCGAACGAGGAAAAAAAATTCAATGACAATTTCTGGCGTTTCGCAAGTTTGCGCAACAACAAAATTTTTTTAAAAATAATCGTATATTTTGAATACTTAGCAGGATTGAAGATTTAATAATATTTTTGTGTTGATTTGGCGGCAAAAAGTACATTTTTCATGAATTCTAAAAATTGACCAATTTTACGGCGCTATAGCGGTGCAACCGTTCATCTCAAAAAAAAAATTATGAGAACTAAATTTATTCCTCTTTAATTCAGTATAGATATTTCTTTTTTGTTTCGAATTTTGCAGTAGATCCATAGATAGAATTTCTGGCAAAAAAAATTAGTCACAAAATGTGACCGCGAAAACAGTCATGTAAGCACTTGAGGTACCTAGATTCATTCCACCAATTTCCATTGCCAGAAAACTTTCTCCTGTATTGAACAGCATTTTCCTGGACTATACAGATGTGCTAAAACTGCGTTAGCAACTGCATTGACAACAAAGTAGCCAAAATATTTTAGCAATATTTTTCGTGAATTTATGTGATTTTATTTCTGTATGTTATCATATTTCAAACAAAAATTTCTTTTTAAAGCAAATATCACTGGTTATAAAAATTTACTAATTAATATTACAAAATAAAATACCAGATACGTGCAAAAAATAATAACAAAGTATGAGTAATTTCATATACCCTCTGAGATTTCTAATAACTGTGTCGAATTTCCAATAGTGATTAGAAATTGTGTAAACATGCGTACAGAGATCCATCGTCCACTCGCATCGGTACAGATCTCACTTTCATTACCATACCAGTCCGATTACAATCACGATAACGCTGAACAACGCTTATCTCTTTAAGAGTTAAAAATATTTCGAGTAAACAATTAATTAGTGTTATCAGTTTGTGCATGTACGTTTGTATATGAACATATCACAGTGAAAATATAACAGTTGTTTTTCTGTTTGCAGCGAATATAGACAAAGTTTTGGACCCGAAAAGGACATTGAATGACTATGAAATCACTGAAATTACGGTAGTACCACGTGGATCTGGAAGATTACCACAAACTTTTTCATCCAGTGACATCATGGCGTTACAGAGAGAAGAAGAAAGGAGGAAGATGCAGGCTAAAACTGGTGGTGGTGTTTTGAATTTGATATTTAGAAGAGGAAGAAATGTAAGTTGAAAATGCAATAAATCTTTAGTGACCAATCTGAACTTCCATATTTTTATAAAATCACAATAGCTTTTGTTCTGAATACTTTTGAATTTTAATTCAAGCCGTTCGGGTGTTTCTGTTATTAACCCTTTACTATCATAACCGCACCTAAGACCTTATAATATGGACTGCTGGAGTTAAATAAAGTTTATCCGAAATGGCTAATTTATAAATCATTTTTATGATTTCGTAAGTATAACAAAGAAACCATTTTACTGTTATTTCGTATGCATATATAAGCTGCTTTCCTTTTACAAGTTAAAATGCTTGGATAAGCTAAGAAGTTAGCCAAATGTCTTAGCAAGGGAAAGGGGGCAGGAAAAAACTTAGTTTATCTTAGCCAATGTCTTATAAATGGAACGCTCTTACAACTTAGATTAACTTAGCTTAGCTTAGATTTCTTAAGTAAAGTGGTAAAAGGAAAGCGCCTAATATCTCTATCTCTATCCAGCACATATTATCAAAATATTTAATACTAATAGCGTATTCACTCAGGTATGCACTCAAGTCACTCGGCGAGCATGTTTCGTATTCGATTGGCCGAGCAGTCGCTCTAGAGTTGTTAAAATTTAGTATTGCACTGCTCTAAGAGTGCTCGCAGAGCACTTTTTCTTGCTCTGGTTCTTTAGGCAGAGCAACGTCGAACAATATGGCGCATAGCGTTATTTCAAAGCTAGTATGTTTATTAGAACTAATTGAATCTTCATCAAGTAGTCGTTTATCTTTTTGTATAACAAATTAGGAAATTAAAAGATATAAAATAATTTAAAAAAAGTAATATTTTGCTAATATAAATAGTTTCAAAAGTACTATTGAAAACAAAATTTCCTCTTAGTTTGTTCTTACAAAAGTGAACAGCGTATAGACAACAATTTATTTTAAAAAAATCAACGCCAAAAAATGTTGTACTCGTATCTCTTATTGGTTTGGTGTAAAAATAAGAGAGAAAAAAAATTAGAACAATGCACATATACGAGGTGTGTAAATTAAGTAACCGGACTGGCAACATAGCGTTTGATCTGGCAACATATGGTACGTGGGACTTGGAGGGGCGGCAGGTGAACATGTGATACACCTTCAGTACGAGTTTGAACTCTCCAGAGTAATTTTGTTGTCCGTAGTGATTTTTTTCGTAAAACATTTTTTTTTTTAGTGCGTTCTAAAAATGAGTGACATTAATTTCGAGCAACGGTGTGCTGTCAGGTTTTGCTTCAGACTTGGGCACAGTGCAACGAAAACTTTTGCAAAACTTCAACAGGTCTACTGAGGGTTTTGTCAAGGACACAGATTTTGTTGTGGTTTAAGGCATTTTCAGAACGAAGAGAGTTGATTGAAGATGAATCACGCAGCGGAAGTCCTTCATCTTCAAGAACCGATGAAAATGTCGGTTTCAGCAGAATCCGGGATCTTGTGCGTTCAGACCATCTGTTAAGAGTCAGAATAATCGGGGAAGAGTTGAATTTGACCAATGAATTGGGGATGAGAAAATGGTTCCAAAAAACCTGGGTCCTTAACAAAATACTGTCTCCGTAGGCTTTCAGTTTTGCAAAAGTTTCCGTTGCACTGTGCCCAAATCTGAAGCAATACCTGATAACACACCGTTGCTCGAAATGAATGTTTCATTTTTAGAATTGTTCACCTGCCTCCCCTCCAAGTCCCGCGTCCCAAATGTTGCCAGATCAAACGCTATGTTACCAGTTCGGTTATTTAATTTACACACCTCGTACATGGAAGTGGTGAGCTCCGAGTGGTGTCAAGTGAAAACTTTTGAAAAACTCTGAATTTTGGTTAGTCATGTTATATAACCATATTCGCTAGATGTTCTATCAGTTAATTTTTTGTGTATGCCCACTGACCGTTAGAACGTTTCCGAAATTCTTTGCCATTCAGTCTATTACACACATTACCTGTAATTGTCAACCTTTCGTTTCCTGTGTGATTACAACTTCTATGAAATCATACGAAGTATTCATTCAGTAAATGTAATTAAGTATGAATAAGACAATAATATCTTGAACTCATTTTTATAATCAGACACTCTTGTTATCTAGCTTAAAATTCTTTAAATACCTCCGATATTAAATTATTTTCATTATTACTTCATTGCAAGGCTTGGTACTGATAACATTTTCACATAGAAAAACATTATTTTAACATCATTTCTTGAATTAGAACCCGAAGGTTCAAATTTGTGGCGAAAATTGTATCAAAATATATAAAAATATATGTTTGTCAATTTTGGTTCCGAGATCTTTCATTTGTGCCCCACATTAAATTTAAAAAAAATAAAAATGTTTTCGTGTAAAAAAAAAATAGATAACTTGATTCAAACGAGAAAAAATCTGATATTTCCGTCATTGTTTCGTCAGTATTTTTAAAATTTACTTCTTTTGCAAGTGTTATATTTTACAAATAGGCACGTTTCGTACTATCCTTTCCTAGAAACTATCTAACAAAAAGGGTCATAAAACATCTAGCCGCTACGGTTACTCAGCCCCTGGCTTAACAACACAAGACAGTTATCAGTACATCTTCAAGCAGTCAACATCTCATATCAGTCACAAATACAAATTATTAAAAACTCTAATACTGGCATATTTTATATTTATTAAAAAGTAAATCACTTTCTGATTGCTTACTCGCCATTTAACAATGACATTTTTCCACTCATGTGAGCATACGAGTAGGGATGGGAACGATATATCGATATTTCGAAAATATCGATATTTGAAATGCGATATATTGCGCAAAATATCGATATTCGCACAAAATATTACCGATATTTTGTGCGAATTCTTGTATATTTTTTAAATTTAAATACATGCTGTTCACTTTTATAAAAACAAACTGTAGGCTATTCCAAACTTTTAGGCGACACTAGATTTTGAAATCTAGTAATTTTTATCTATTAATTCGGACTTTTGGTCATTTTGTTTAAGCTTTGTAAATCATAGTCACATTTAAATTCTACATTAAATTGATTGTCATTATAAAATATCCTTTTTATTACATTTTAATTTTTTGTCATTTTTAATAAAAATTTCCCATTTATTTATGTTTTTGTCTTTAAAATACGGAAAAATGTATTAAAATATTTGACATATGTCATTCGTTTCCGTGGTTTCACTGTTGGAATTTTAAATTTTCACATACCAAAACTGGAACATGAAATAACCCAAGCAAGGTCCGTTTTCGTGACAACCTAAAATAACGAAATTTCCATTTAGTTCCGCCTAATCGCTTGGAATAGCCTGTAAGACGAAATTTTGATTTAATAATTTTATAACGAAAATATAATCTGATCAAAAATTTCTGTTGTACTGTTCCGGTTCACACAAATGTACATTACTTAGAATTTTTTCAGATTTTTAGTTTAAACCATCTGGGCTACAGGGTGTGGGACAAATTTTTTTTTGCACAATTTTGGCATAAATCTCGTCAAAATAATTTATTTTGGCCATGGTTGTAAAACATTAAATAAGAGTCAGTAGTTCAAACTTATACATAATGAATAAGTTAAAAATAAATAAATAAACAATAAATAATCAAAAGATAAAAGTTACAATACATACAAATATTGTAACTTTATTTGATTGACCGATTTTATTTTTCCATATATTTTTATTTCATCCTCCACAAAATATATTTCTATAGACATTTTTTGTTTCGTATATATTTTTCTGCCACCACAGTAGTTATTTATATTTAATTTTTGTCGAAAATTTTCCTGCACTAATTTTTTTTTTTCTGTTTGTAATCATCCAATTATTGATTATTTCAGTAATAATTACTAACATTATTCATGTCAACAAATAAAATTTGGACCATATGAATTTTAATCTCTAATCACACAAATATAATTGGTATTCATTATCTGTGACACAATTATATATTATCATTATCCGATAATTAAAGGCCAATATTATTTTCAGAGTATGGGATCGGGTTCGATTTCAAGCGACACCCGTTCAATATCTCCCACACAAAGTGACGATTCACGTTCAGTAACACCACCAGCAGTTCAACCCCAAATGCTTCCAGCAGTTCCCCAAGAACAAAACCGTCCAAAACCACCACAACGAAAACGACGTCCAGCACCCAAACCTCCAACATCACAAGAGGAAAAAACAGAACCGAAACTAGAAAATGGACTCACAATTTGTCATTCAAGAAACAGTAGTGATAGTTCTGGATATCACGAGGCATCTATACTTAGTGATAATTGTAATACAACTTTACCAAGGAGACCTAAGAGTACTGTAATTAATTCTTCTGGAGATAGCGCTTTGGGAATGGATAAGAGTACAGATTTTAGCAAAAGTACTGGAAATTTATCGAATATGGTTTCTCATTCGAAATCTACAACGAGTCTTTCGAATGCTGGTTAGTATATATTTAAACTAATTATTTGTAATTATCAGTGACGCATATTTACCTTTTAATATTTACAATCAAACATTATACATAGTTAAAAGGATTGTCTGTAATCACAAATATTGCTTAAAACGTAACTTGTTTTTATTGGTAGGTTTAGTAAGTCCAAACTGAAATATCGAAATCTGAAAGACTTGTGACGCGCTGTTGATATTTATTAGGCGTTAATCATTGTCAGATCATAATGTGATGACATCTGTTTCTTTTTCTCTCTTTTTAGATCGGGTTTACTTTAGACCCACCCACATAAGTTCTCCATCTTGCTTTGTGTTTTAAATCTTGTCAAATATCTTGTTACCAATACTTTCCAGAACTATTGTCCTTTTTTCATATTGTCAGTTTTCCCACTGGTTGCAGAGCCGTAGCAACGGCCTGGCACCGGGACACTTGCCAGGGGTGCGAGGTTTTTGAGGGGCGTTATTGTGTTTATTTGGTCATTAAAAGCATTGGGAGTTGAGGACTTTTTTTTGCTCATCAGTTGTATTTGAGAGATGAGTATCTTTTGTGTTTTTGCTCAGCATTTGTATTTGGGAAGTGAGGAACTTTTTGTTTTTTTGCATCACTTGTATTCTGGAAGTGGAAGTGAGGCGCTATTTTAAGTTAATTTATTTGTCAAGGACACCAAATACATTGCTACGGCTGCTTGGCAGATTTCAATATTCTTTCTCAGATCTTGACCATTAATGGCCGGTTGCTGAAGAACGAATTAACTGTTTTAACTCGAGTTTAAGATTTGGCCACAGTATATACCAAAATTTTCGGAACCTTAGCTCTACCAGAAAAAACGATATAGACTACTACACACATGGGTACGGACGAAGCTTTATATTTGAACGGTTGACAGTAAATAAGTGTAAAAATGAATAGAGTTGTAATAGACATAATTGAAAATTTTAAAGATTTACATTAAGCAGGGAATTAGTTGCAAAATGAAATTTTGAAATATTGTTATTAAAAATGTAATTTTGTAATTGTCGAAATTAAGAAATTTGCATTTTATAACTCTAAAATGAATTTTGAAAACATATTATCATTATTATTATTTTATGTAATACCGAAGATTATAAAACAACTTTTATAATCTTTGAGAATACTAAAATTACGGCAAGTAGTACTATAATACAGTAGGAAAATTATTTAAGGGTAGCTAATTTTTTTTTTTCCTTTATCAATTTCAGTTAAGTAATATACAGGGTGTTTGTTTGAAACGCCGTACCTCGAATTACTCCTTTATTTTAAGAGATACAAAACAGTTTATTTTTGAACGCCTTGTATAAAATTTAGAACTCTAAATTTAATAATAGTATATTAGGCGTTTAAGTTTATTCAATCCACAGGATTGCTCAGATTGATCTGGTGACGTCACGAGATTAGTCGGATTGCTCGGATTTTGTTAACATTTTCGTAAACAATATTTGTCTGAAGTTAAGTAGTGACGCCTGGTGACTGTAGCGCTAACTGCAACTGTCAAATTTCTGTCGTTGATTACAACCGCTACCGCATTTTGTTTTATAAATATGAGATTATTACTAATAATAGAATATATGCTTTTTCCACGACTATAACTTTATTACTTATTTAATTTTTATTCAGTCCCTTTTAACAACTAACAATAATTTGACAGTTGCTTTCAACCTATTCATTACGTTGCCTAGCAACGGTCGGCCATTGCTGCTTGAACCTGTTATGGAATGAACTCAACCTGTTACGTAATGATCTCATTACGTAACAGGTCAGCAGTGTGTAATAAAAAGGAGTGGGGAACGTATTACATTTACTAATCACTGGACACGCCTGTAATACCGTATATCTATATAGTCGTGGAAAGACATTATTTTTTAAACAAGCAAAAGATTTTTATATTTGTATATCTTGCAATTTTCGAGCTATTTCCTATTCTAAGTCCAAGGACATTCTGTATGATTTCAAACTGTTTGTTTTAGGTCGCAAGAAAAAAGCTCCACCCCCTCCACCAGGTCTAAAAACTGCAAGTTCAGTAGCGAACATCCCAGTCACAACAGTTATAACACCAATTTCGGAACCAACCACCCCTGTAGTTGCTAGTGATGACCCAGTAGTTGAACCTAAACCTGCAGGTAAGCTTTCAGACAACTACATTCAAACCATCACACCCCTGCCTTTCAAACTACAATCCATTGAACATCCCAAACTAGATTCACAAATTAAAGTTGTTGAAGAAATTAAAGTTATTGAGAATAGAGTAAAAGAGTTTAATGTACATAGTCATCCACTTTATGGTAGTAAAAAATTGAGTATTTTTGTTCCACCACCTCCTAAGTTACCTATTGATAAAAATGAATCTAGTGAATCTTGGAATTGCTTTATTTCACAGCTTGGTAAAATATTGGATAGTAGGGTTGGGGAGTTGGTGTAAGGCTTCTGCTTGTTGCTTATCTTTAATATTACTTAGTTTCTATGGTGGATACTCATGATATGATGTTTTAAATTCCTCTTTTAGATGCGTAGAATGATTTTTGTACAAAATTTGATAACTGAAACAATTTTTATGCTTAAAGTACAAAATCTAAGATATCTTATCTATGAGCAGCAAAATTAAATAACATCTAAGTCATTTAATGATATTTTATGCTTAACTTGGTAGAAGGTGAACTGCGTGGCATCGTAATAAAACGGTCGCCTACGATGCGCAGGAACACAGGTTCTAACTCCACTTAGTTAACTTCCGATACTTTATAAATCAGCCATAGATTGACTTAATTTTGAGTAATTAATACTTAAAAATTGATCACTTTTCGGGTTTTTGTAGATATTTAGTATATTGTAATCGTATCAGAATTAAGAAAGTGAAAATTATTTTCGTCCCTTAAGCTAAGTATTTCGAACTTTCATTATTTAGACTTCGTTCAACATGAGAAAAACACAGGGTATCATAAATTCTGATCACATTGACGTACATAAGGGGTTTAAACAATTGTTGTGAATACCAAACAAACAAAATCATGTATTTCAAATACATTTGTACTAATTTTAGTATATGGTATACAGTGGAGTAGCCAGTGGCGTAAACAGAGGGGGCACTGGAGCCACCTGCCTCCTCTTAAGGTCTAATGAAATGACAATTTAACAAATTTAAAATTATCGTACAGCAAGATAAATTATGCATTTTACAATAGGTATATAAGCTATATTTTACTATGATCAGTATTTTATAGAAAATGCATCTTCCCCTGTTATTTTCAGGTTTTCGTAGGTATTATCAAGAAAACCTTATTTCGTCACATAAGTCTGTCTGTTCGGTAGAAATTGTGGCCAAGTGGCTGGATTTAGAGCTAAAAGGGATATTTTGTTTCTTTTTTTATTTTTTTCAAAACTTGCTACGTTCAACTTTGTAAAA
Organism: Liopterus haemorrhoidalis; assembly: GCA_963971575.1. Lineage (NCBI taxonomy): Eukaryota > Metazoa > Arthropoda > Insecta > Coleoptera > Dytiscidae > Liopterus > Liopterus haemorrhoidalis. The sequence goes on from OZ020611.1 coordinate 208,795,586, forward strand.
CTTATGTTGATTATAATTTTGTAAATAAATGGTTGCCATTTTGAAATGGTTTAACATAAAAATATGACTTTTTGATGTCATTGTAAAGCTAATTTAATGTACTTTTAGGAAAAAAATATAAAATTATCAATTCCCTATGCTAGATCAAAAGTTGACATCATTTCCGGTGAAACCGGAAGTGCCTCAGAATTCTTATAGTAACCTTTAGATGGGCCTTTTTGTCTAGTTTAACTTTTGTTCTGAAGATTTTTTGTATCTTCACAAATAAAGCAGATTTTCGGGGTGCCCCGTTTCAAACAAACACCCTGTATATGTATAAGCGAATAATAATATTTAAAAACTTACCAAGAGATTTGTAGGTATACAATTTAATGTTTAAAGCATTTTTTTTTTCGACTTGTAGCTTCCGCAAAAATGTATATTAAATATTCATAATTCATTGATCATGATAAAGAAATTTTTAAAAACTAATTTGCTTTCCTTAATCTTCGTTGTAAGACTTTTCTTTAGTACCACACATTTTTTTTTTTTTTTAATATAGTTGTGTCTACGACAGAAAAAAAAGATTTTTTTCGAAAAACTAATCTTATCAAAATTTTCTATTGAACTATTCCGGTTTCCATTAATGTACATTTTTGAGAATTTATCAGATTTTTAGACCAAATCCTATGGAAAATAGGATTCGGAATAAAAATTTTTTTTTTTGACAATTGTCGAAAAACAATTTGTCCAAAATCGTCAAATATATTTGTTTTTTCAAAAATAAAATTTTGCTCGTTTATCTACACAACATTTTTAAAAAATATTTAATCATTCGTTTAATACAAATTTGATTATATTTTTCGGGTGATATGTTTTATTTTATTTTTTGAAGTCTCAGTATTTTTCGTATATGCGGGTAACAGAACTGTATATGCTGGCCGAATTTCAACTCTTTAGGTCTAGCCGTTTCGTAACAATTTCTACCTTACAAAAAAACAGACAGACACATGAGTAACTGGCTCTCTAATATAAGGGTTTTTAGTATACTTAAAAACGGTAAAAATTGATGTGAATTATCACGCATTTCACATTTTAAGGGTATCTAGTAAATGACAACAAGTTATGAGTTTATTTTTGATTACCATTGCGTCAGAAAAAAATTTAAAGAATCGTGGGATAAAAAAAAAATGTGTTCAAAAATTTATAAAAATCTTGAAAAGTAATCTGATCAAAAATGCTGTGACGCCTGCTTCCATTTAGCAGAAAAGAAGCGAATTTAGCTACGAAATACGCGCGCATTCAAGTATTTTTTATAACAGAAAATGCGATATTTTCCGAAAATACAATCACATCAAAAATTGTTATTATTCCGGTTCATATTATTGCATTACTTATTTATTTATTTTCGCTTTCTATTTTCGCTCTCATGTGGAGGGACTACAAATGTTTAGTATACTTTTGACATAAATCGTATTAAAACAATGAATTTAAAAAAATATATTTTCGTTTCTTAATCTACGTTTTAAAGACCTATTTTTGAAACCCCAGATTAAATTTAATAAACAATTAAGATTATTTTTTTGAAAAATAATCTGACCAAAATTCCTTTGAACTCTTCCGAGTCACATCAATAAAAACCTAGTTTACCTAGTTTTGCTGCTCATAGATACTTTTTGTTCAAGTCTGTATTTTATGTAAATATAAAACAGTAATGCCCAGTTGCATAATAATCTTAAAACTAAATGTAAGCTAAAACTCGATGTAAAACACAAAATTGGCTTGCAGCACAATGCGTTTTAATGAATTTCAGCTTACATCTAGTTTTAAGACTTTTATGCAACCTGGCATAAAAATCATGTCATGAGAATAGTTCTTAATCTAATATTAACCAACTTAAGTAGACTTAATTCTTTTGCATGATAGATATACCAAAATCTTTTTCTGGAAGTGCATCTGCATTAGTTAGTGAGAACGTGCCAAAACCGCAACCCAGAAATAACAACCCGCAACCTGTCCCGATTCCAAGAAGAGTAGTACCAACAGTAGTTGGAGCTATAGTGAAAAAAACTCCAGAAGATTCTAACAACAATCTTACTAATAATTCTAATGCTTCTTCATCTCATATGGATACTAAATTTGATACAGCAGGTCGTAGAAGAGGTTTCCAAATTGGAAAATCATTATTTTCAATCATCAATGAATCATCAAATGATATTTCAGATAATGAAAGAAGAACTTCAGAAAACAGTTTTGTATCATCATCAAGTAGTAGTAATCTAGAAAAATTATCTTCCGAACATGATTTGGAAATTGAAAATATCGATATGTTTAATCAGAAAGAAAAATCTAATAAGAAACATAAAAAATATTCGAGGCACCTACATGGTACGGAAGTTGAGATTCATGATTTGAATCAAAATAAAAAGTACGAAGAGATTTTTGTTAAGAGACCTAGTGCTGGAAGTAGTAGTTTACCTAGTAATAATTCAGTAACGAGTTTGAGGAGTATGGATAGTATACCTACCTTCTTGGGTAATGGAAGTATTAAGAAATGGGACAATCGAGACCACTTAGATGGAATTTCTGTCGATTCGAGTACAATAAACTGGGCTGTCGGTGATAGTGATGCAGGCATGTCTTTAATGCTTTACTTTAACACATTTCACTTTTATTTACTTTTAGTATTATTTTCAGTCTTAACTAATTCAGTATTACATTTAAAAAAAAATTATGTGAAGTGTGAATTTTCACACCTTAAAGAGTTTCGTAGGTATTTAGCAAGTGAAGATGGCCAACAAATGAATCGATTCTTACGGCAGTACACAACCATATTAATCTTATACAAAACTGACAATCTGAAATAAAATTAGTAACAATCTATACATCAAAATTTGCAAAGAATTTTTATTTATCTACTAAAATATTTTTAATTGTAAACTAAGTTGTTATGTAATTGTAAATAAACAAATAGCATTATAGATTTGAATTTGAATATGAATTGAATTTTATTTTTGAAATTGAGTAAATATACAAAATCATATTATACATCAATAAATATTCACAAAAATTTTACATAAATAATAATAACATAAAAATACAGTGTCATAAAAGACTAACGTCTTGTGGAGGCACAACAAGAAAAAATAAATAAATATAGAAATAATCTTTACAAATCTTGATTAAAAATTAAAAAAATCTTGATACTGAAAAATAGAGACGATATATCAAAACGGCTATAACGCTCATATAAAAATCTACAAAAAAAAATAATAATGAAAAAATACTAAATATCGAAAAAAGTAAAAATCAGTTGTTGATTATGGTACAAATACGGTCCTGCGTCAATTGAAATAACCAAGTTTTAATCTTTTTCATGAATACATGTTGTGAAACTTTAAAGAAGAAAGATAATCAGGGAAATTATTGCATAATTTAGGCAATGCACTTATAAAATTTCTGTTTACAATATTTTTATTAATTTTGAAAGTTCTAAATGATTTGTTAACTTTACATTTAGTTCTGTAATAATCGTTAGGAGTTACGAAATATTTAACGATTCTTTTATTTTTAAATAGAAATAAGAAAAGGCAGGTTTCTTTAAAAAGTTTTTCAGTGGGATATCGGTGAGGTTTTTTAAACATTATTTTTAAAATAATTTGTTGTGTTATTTTAATTTTATTGATGGTTGATTTATTTGCACCATCCCACGCTAAAATCCCGTAAGATAATAGAGATTGAACTAATCCATAAAAAATAATTTTTAAAGTGCCTATTTCTAAACAGCGGTTAAGCTGTCTAAAGAGATAAATATATTTCCTTAACCGGTTATTTAGGTAATTAATGTGCAGTTTCCACGACATATGACTGTCATTTATAACTCCCAAATATTTGATGTCATTTTTAATTAAAATTTTATTATTAAAATTTTTTAATAATAAAATTTTTGTTTAAAAGGTGCCATCTTGTATACCAAAGGACGCATATTTGCGTACGACGTGGCAAATTGTAGTTAAAGTTTTATTCTATAAATATGGTTTAAACTCTTTTGTTCTATTGTGAAAACTGCTTGCAGTTCTTATACTACTGCTGCGGGTAAAAATATTTATATTTACGTAATGAACACGTGTATCAAGTGGAATTCTATTATCATCAAATGTAAAATACTTTTTGAAGCAGGTTTTATACTATAAAAAAATTATTACGTATTATTAGAACATTTTTACACAAAACTATATAAATGATTTATTATATCGCTGGCTGCATTCCATACTATTCTATGTCCACTTTTTCTACATTTGAGTTATTGACATTTTAAAATTTGACATAACAGATCTCAAAACCATATTTTATTTTTGTGTTTTTAGTTTATTTAATATTTTTTATAAGTAATTGGGAATTTATTTATGCAATAAAAAATATAAATTACTAATAGTTATTAACAAAACTTTAATTTTTTATTAGGACATAGAATAAAAGGAAAATATACTATAATAACAAAATGCAGATATTTTATTCTATGTCCAAAACTACACCTCTATTATAAATAAATCTTCAGAGAAAGAATATTTTTATTTAACATTAGCATACAAAACTATTATAATTTCCTTACAATTTTATTCGCATTTTCATAGAAAATAATATAAATTATAATAATCACTTTTTAACTTAAAATTATTATTGCAATAACTGAAACAATGAATGTAGTAACGTAAAATTAGATAATATTTTTCTGGATAAAGGTTAGTTTCCAATTGACGTAAACGTAGAATTCTACGTCTAAGTGAACAAATAAATAATAGTAAAATGCATTTTAGGGTTTCTTATCACACGTAGATGGACGTAGAAATGGAAACGTTAAAGTAGAATATTAATATTTTTGTATTTCACGTTTACGTTTTGATGCTTTGCCTACTTATATATTCACGTAGACGTAGAATTCTACGTTGACGTCAATTGGAAATCATCCTTAAGAATATAAAAATAGTACTTTATACTTCAGTGCAATATTTGATCCCAAATTTTCTTCAAATGTTGGATCATCTGCATCAGATGCACTATTTGTTTCTAAAATGTCGTCCATTTTTTGAAAACTGGCACTACATATTATTTAAATAATATTAAATTTAGAAAACTTGCACATACATTGACAGCTATTTTTTAAATGCGCGAATATTCTATGTCCACAAAACGCAAGGCTGTTATTGGTTGATGGACATAGAATATAAACGCTCAAAATTTATACCATATAAGACAGATAGAATAAAAATGAATATAGTTTTACAAAGTACTGGAGTAGAAAATGGACATGGTATGATGTAGTTTATGTACATTTTGTCTCATAGAATAATGTGGCACTCATAACGCAATTTATTACAAAAGTGGACATAGAATAGAATGGAACTCAGCCAGCGATATATTAAGTATATTATATTTTAAACTTACAAATATATTTAGTAAATTACAGAACATTGTTGTCTGATATCTATGACTCACTCCGTTCCAAAATAAGTGTCCGATTTTAGTTTTTTTAATGGATTATCGAAATAATTAAATTATGCGTATCAGTAGTTATTTATTTAAATTGGTCCTCGATTTGGGTTTCTTTAACGCCATTCAATCATTACAACACAAAGAGTCCTCGTCCAGTATTGATGAACTCATTGCGTCTGTGCATAAAACATGGGATGAAATAACCGCGGAAAAACTAGACAATTGTTTCATTACACTGCAGAAGTGTATGGAATTGACCATGCTTCATAGAGGAGGCAACGATTACAAGCTTCCTCACATTTAATTTAGTTGTGAAAATATACGTTATATATCCCTTTGCATATTTTTTTATGAAATTGGACACTTATTTTGGAACAAATAAAATTCCTAAATCGGACACTTATTTTTGAATGGAGGGAGTATTAAGTTATTGAGCGATAAAATTTTTACTACAATTTTCTGTAAAATGCTCGAATGTGCTAAGTTTTTTATATAAAATAGGTTGTTACTAATTTTATTTCAGATTGTAAGTTTTGTATAAGAAACTTGTAATCTGTGGGGGTTATACGTAGCATTAAGCGTTTAAGAGCTTTCATTTAATACTGTCGTACATTAGTTGTTTATGTTTTTGGTTGGACCCACCTGAAATTTGGTGAACAAAAATTTTGGAAATATTTTTAGTCGTGCAATTACAGAATTTTCTTAAAATATTACTTGCCTTTTCTTAACATATTCTATTATTTATTATCTTAAATAAATTTAAAAAAGAGATTTTTTTTTTTCTAAAATATTGATATTTTTCGAAGAAATAATCTAATCAAAAATTCCCTTTTCAAGTTTTTGAACTAAGCCTTCTGTGTGATAACATTTTTTGGAAATATATTTGACAAACAAAAATCCATCAGAAAGTTTCTATTTTATTTATTTATTTTCATCCCTTAATCAATAGTTAAAGAGCTTCCATTTTATACTTCACAATACGTTTAAAAACAGTAAATAAATTTTGTCAACGATATAAAAACGAAAATAAAATCTAAATATTCCTTTTGTATTAATCCGGTTCACATAAATGTGCATTACTTAGAATTTTTTCAGATTTTTAGACCAACCTCTCTGGGTTACAAGGGGGACACATTTCATAAAGCATATTTTTGGCAAAAACTGCCTTGAAATAAAATGTTTTTTAAAAATTGTTTTTTTTTTTCATTAATCCACACACCAAGAGCATTAGTACCTACCCCTCAAAATTTAAAATAAATATTTGTTGATTATTGGTTTCCTTTTTTCTACAAATATATTAATAATATATTTCGAGTGACATACTTTTCCCAAATCTGTTATTTTTCTCATTTATGGGTTAAAGAACTGTATAAGTTTGTATTCAACTCCATAGATTCAGTCTTTTGCCTGTAATGTATACCGTATCATACAGACATACAGATATATGAGAGATGGTATAATGGTTTCTTTGTTTTACCTACGAAACTCTAAATATTTTATTTTTCAGTTAATTTTATTTTGTTTTTCATTTTCTTTTAAATAGATTCATCATGTCCAACACCAAGCATCAAGAGTGCAAGAGTCTGCGCTTCATCATTACATTCTACGAACATAGAAAATGTAGAATCTTCTGTTGATACTAGTCACGTGTCAGACAAATTTCTTAATTCGGAATCTGTAGTTTCATCACCTTCCGTTATAAATGAAAAACTTAGAACATCTACACCGAGAAAGGAAGAAATTCCAAAAGAAAATGGAATACAAAAAGATGTTTCACCAAGATTAATAATTCAAAAAGAACCTGAATTAGTTTTAAAATCAGAAGAAATAAATGAATTGGAAGCGGAATGGCAGTATCAATTGCCGTCACCACCTAAAGCTTTTAGAGATACAAGTCCGACTAATTTTACCGATATGACAAACTATGACACAATCACCTTTAATGGACTATCAGTCGATTCAGTGGTTACTCCACCACCTACGTTTGATGCAAATGACCGATCAGATAGTAAAACAATATCAGAAGTGGATTCGGAAAAAAAAGTTTTAACTTCAAAATACTTATCACTAGAAAATCTAGAAAAAAGAAAGTCATTAGTTCTAGAAAGAGAATTAGCTAGTCTTAAAGTTGCTCAAAATGAGAAAAATGACATCACACTCAGGAATCAAAAAAATAATTTAATAAATGAAGTTGAAGAAGTTATCCAAAACAGATCGAACCGTTCTTCAACGCTATCCAGAACAAACAGTCAATCCAAAGAAAAAATATTACAATCCGACAGTACTTTACCTAACTTCAAAATAACAACATACGATCAACCAAAATCAAAAATAAACATCTTTGAAGATGACACTATAAGAAGTAACGTTGATAAAAAATACGATCAAGAAAAAAGAAATTCAGTCGCTGATATTAACATAAGTTTCAAACCTAAAAATTTTGAATCTGATACTTTTTTAGCACACAAAAGAAACTCATTAGGTAGTTCTTCGACAGAAAATTTAACTTTCATGAAAAGAATGAACAGTATTGATGATGCAATGTTTAAAAAACCGCAAGAAGTACCAAAATACAGTAAATTTAGTTCATTAGCAAAGAAAAATATATCTAACGGAGACTCAGTTTCAAGATCGGAATCCTTTTCTCAGACAAATGGTTGGTCCAAGTCTAATCCGGTCAAGAGATCAAAGTCACAAGTTTCTTTAGAAAGATATAATAAAGAAGAAAAAGTAAATGAAGAAGATATGCAAAAATCAAATAGTATGTGGAATGTATCAGGACTTCAAAGTTTAGAGGTGAGCTTTTTACCCTTATAAATACTATCCTATTTTCTTTTACGACCTTTGTAAATATATATATTTTTTTAAATAACTTTGGAAGGTTGCTAAAACAAAACTTGCCGCTCTTACTAACATTTAAGCTTCAATACTAATTATAAATTATAAGGGGATTATTTAATTTGTATTCTAATACTACACGTTCATAAAAGAATAAATTTCAGAAATCTTATAGCAGCCTGAATGCTCAGAGTTTGAGACAATATTATTTGCTGGAATCGTGTCAAGGTGTACAAGTTTAAGTAAACGTAGTTTTTTTTTTTTTTCAAACGCTATATCCAGTCGAGTCAGCCAATTTAGGAATAACTGGTTCCCATAGTGAGGGAGGAAGACAGACAAATTCAAGGAGAGGCGATCCCCTCCTATGGATTATTTGATGAAAGTGGAGCGGGAAGGGGTTTTAAATATTTATATTTTTCAGTTTAATCTATAAAATCGACTCCCTCAAAAAATTGCTGTAACTACCTATGCAGTGTAAATAAATAAAAACTAACAAATAAAAATAATGGAGGTTTATAAGAAACTGCTGTAAATTTTAGCAACCAATTTCCAAAAATTGGCTGAGTAACACTGGCTCTATCCAAAGACATCCAGAAAAGCCAGCTCGACATACGTTATTAATTAAACAACGAAAGTTGCTCTTGTACTTCCGGTTTGTTTCGAAAAATTCGATGCTACTATTCGATTTATTGGGTAAATTTTGGTCATCATTTTTCCCCAACTTACTCATACGTTGCATTTTCGAGAAAAATTGTGTGGACTAGAGCTCGTTCAACTTAACTTCAGCGCAGGGTATTATAAATTACGTCATCAATTCTGCGCGAGAAAACAGCTGATCACATTGACGTACATAAGGGTTTTTAACACTTGTTGTGGAAACCAAACACACAAAATCATGTATTTGAAATACTTTTTTTACTCATTTTAGTACAGGGTATACCTTGGAACGTACGAGAAATAAATAATAATAATGGAAATAAACAACCAACATCGCACAATACGCGTAGTCAAAAACAAATCAAAGTAAGTGACGCCACTGAAATGTGTTAAGCTAACTGTTGATAACGTAATGGATGAAATTTGGATTCTGCGCAATAGAGTGGGTGATGAAGTTAAGTTGAACGAGCTCTAATACACCCTGTATAGTTTTATTATAGTTTGGTTTTTAAATGTTTTATCAGTATACATTAATCCAGTTCGAAAAGGTTACAGAGTTGTGGTTTATTGAAAAAAAAAAAAAAAAAATGCAAGACATTTCAATTCGAGAAATTCAAATAATAAATAAATCATAACTATAAAATCAAAATAATTGTTTAAAAAGATCACCAGAGACTTACACAATTGAGCACGAACAAATAGGGCGTATGTTGCTTCCTTTTTTCACACATAATAGTTGTTTGCGTACTGAAAAGTATTACTAGATTTGATCGGGGTAATTAGATACTATTCTTTCAATAAGTTTGGACAAGCCTATGACTGCAACCGTTGAAACGTTTGTACATGCCGTTTGACCGCTAGCAAGCATATGGACGTGAGTTCAAGTCCTACTTATATCAAATAATTTGTGTAAAAAATATTTATACAAATTACAGGTTCTGCTTAGCCATTCACAACCGGCTGTATACTGTAAGTGCCTCTCTGTGTACACTAAATAATGGACGTAGAGCCTCGTTTATAATAGATGTACTATTTATCAATAGCATAAAAATCACAGTACTCTTTTTGTTCTGTTTAACAACAGTGAAAGTCTTTTATACTACCTTTATGGATTTGCCATGCATTAAGTTATAGACCTATTACAAACGAGGCTTAGTACCATACTGCTCTTGAATGTGAAAATATGTCACGAAACCTGGAAACATGAGGCCTAGGCCTACCTCGAGCTGTTGCGCCAATGATGACGATTCTTTCAATAAGCCATATCTCTGGAAATTTTTTAAATCGGACCTACAACTTTTTTTTGCTTAATATTCATGAAGGAATCTGCAAAATTGTAGTGTGTTCTTGCAGATTCCTTCTGGAGCACTCGAGATTTTTTAATTGACATTAAAATCATAACATCAAGGAATTCTGAATTAAATTCAATAAATAATCGTTAGGCTTCCTATAGGGAAATAAATTTAAGAATTTTAAATAAAATTAATATTCAAAATTTGATTGTGTTGTGTTTACACAGCTGTCAAACTAAAATTGTAGGAATAAATATTTTTTACAATATTTTATGAATCTGTTTTGCCGTTTTATCAACAAAAATTGACCACCTTAGCGCTGGGATGAACGGATGATTTTTATGAACGTGGTAGTATTATTTTACAAATTAAAAACTTTATCCCTCATATATTCTTATTACAATTCTTGTTTTATCGGAATAAAATTGATATTTTAATTTTTTTAAGGTGATGCGCATGATTCTTCCTAAATTGGGTAATACCCCTCCAACTAGTCCACCAGCTGATAAAGTAGAAGAACCAATCAAAACTCCCATCAAACAAGAAAAACCAGCATCGCCTCCACCACAAAAACCAGATCCAGAACCCGTCAAAGAAACTCCAAAAGTATATCAATACAGAGGACCGCCATCTATAAACTTGGGTACATGGTCAGATAGACCTAAAAGTCAAATATCCCTCAAGGAAGATAAGGATTATAAAATTAGTAACATAGGAGCTATGAAAGCAAAATTTAGCTCACAAACAAATGTGAATGCAGAAGTAAAAAAAGATAATGTAGGTAGTGTAAATATTAGAGTAAACAGTGTTGAATCGAAGGACCAAGTTGATTCTGGAAAACTAAATATTAAAATCAACGAACCAAGTAAAACGATTATAAATCAAAGTCCTGGAAATGTGATTATTAAGATAGGAAATACAAACAACGAAGAAACAAAACCAGAAAGTAAAAATTTTTACTCTCGATTCTTAAATCAAACAACAGCGGCTGGTTATCGAAAGCCATTGGGTAATATTAACGGTGAGAATAAACCTCGACCACGTTCAATTGCGTTTGATTCATCATGTCCTGATATATCCAGAGTACCAATTGTAAGAGCGGTAGAGTTAAAAAAAACCTACAAAGAAGCACAAAAATCAGTCACGCAAATAACACATACAGATGATGGATATATTCCAAATGGAGATGGTCCGAAGAGCTTCGATATACCCGAGAAAAGTAGTACGTTAGGTAATAGGTATTCTAGTGTTTATGTTAGTTCAGAAAATATTAACAGTAACAAAGCACAAAGCTTCTACTCGAAACCTGTGTCTCGAGTGAATAGCTTTGCTTTCACAAGACCTACTAATAATACTCCAGTAGTAAAGGGCTTTAGAATACCTCAAGATACAAATACGGATAATAACAAACCTAGCTGGCAAAGTAATCATTATGGCACATTACCTGCTAAGCCAGTATCATCTCAAAATAACATTCCATTCTCACAGCATCATCTCAAACGTACTAATCATTTGAATCAGTTTGATAAATTTAGTAATAATAATTCTACCCCAATAGAAAAAGTCGTCTTAAGAAGTACGGGCAATAGAAACATCCAAACAAGAAATTCAACTGGTAGTTTTAATACTGTTGGTTTACCAAATGGTAATGCTTCTATACCTGAACCACCAGTTCCACCCCAGCTACCTAAAATTACTTCTGTAAAGAAAAAACTATCGAGACAGATCGAACCAGTCGCAGATCCAAGAGATCAGCTACTCAACGCAATTAGGAACTTCGGTGGAAAATCAGGATTAAAACCTGGGAAATAATGTATATGTTAGAGTATTTAGATTTATGTCGGGTTTTGTAAATGTGTATAAACATGTTAAGTATGTGGGAACACACCATAGTCATTACCTTTTATGTTTTAGTCATTTATTTAGATTCTATTTATGTCTATTATACAAGCTCAATAATACTACTTATTAATTTAACTTTGTTATTAATTCTTGTTGTGCATTTATGTAATATCCATATATACGTAATTTGAAGCAATATTTGAAAAAAAATAGTGGTTATTATATTCAAGGGACCAAAGGTTGTAGGAAAGAATTCTATTTATTTCTTTAGATGGCGACTCTGTAGATTTTTTCCAGAAGTATTAGAACACTCTAGTCCATTTGCTTAATTTTATTACCTTGAGAACACATTTGTAAAGAGACAAATATTTTTACTAGAAAATATTTTTCTTACTTGACTTACGTAGCAAATGGATTACAGTAACCCAAATGAATGTTTATGAAACATCTTTCCTTGTACTTATATGATACAGTATGACCATAGATTAATTTCAGGATACGTTCCCAGAATTTAAATCACTCGTGGCTGGTTGCTAAAGTAAGAATTATCCTTAACTCGAGTTAAAATCATTTGTTTTTGTATGTTGTAGCATACAAAAACAAATGATTTTAACTTGAATTAGAGAAAACTCTTACGTTAGCAACCCGCCATCAATGAAATAACTGAGTTATTTTAATTTTGTCTAAATAGGTATAGGTGAAAATATAAATTGGACAATAATAATATTATTAAGACACTTACGGAGCACAGAGCAACATCTTGATATCCCAAACATCACTTCGGAAGTTTCATTTAACTATACTATCCAGTCACCTCAGGGGTTGACTTAGGTGTTGTTCTAACAAGTCATTTTCAATGATTAATTTTTTATGAAAAGGAAAAAGAGTTCACGTGTATCATATTTGTTAATCATATTAAAACTATACAATTACCATTTCATTTTTATTAATACCAAAATTAATTTTGGTATCTTGGCAACCAAGTGCCTATATTTCTGTATTGTCAACTGACAATAACTGAAGCGCCTCTTGTGAGATTTTGAGAAACTGACAGGTGGAGGATAGTCGAGTTTGTTTACTGTTGTTTTCATAGCGAGTTTTTAAAAAATGTCTTTAAAATTGCAAGAAAAATTAAATGCGACGTGAATTGTTGTGTTTATCTTTGCAATGCAAAAGTAGGTCGTGATAGAGACCTAAGTTTTGATCGTGTTCCGAAACGTGGCAAAAAAGCCTTATTACCTTCAATTATAACCCTAGAGGTTACTTGGGCACTGAGAAAACGGAAAATTTCATTTAACGCAACCCTCATATTGAATAATAAATTAATTTCAATAAATATCACATGAAGATACCATTGAACCTGTCAAAAATATCCTATCTGCGTCAGCCATGATGTACAATGCAGTGGCGCCTCTATCGGTAGTGTCAGATGACAATAGTGCCTTTCAATTAAGAGGATGAGCTATCCAGTACAAAGTTGCACCTAATACGCTATTTTGTACGTCTCTCTTAAGCCAACATTTTTCAATATTGTCGAAACAATTTGTTTTAAGGAATAGCTAAAATGCAACTTATTGGAAGAACATTTTGAATTTGTTAATTGTTTTGTTAATTACATTACAGAGATAAAAATCTGCAAATGTATTGCCAGAAAGGTGTAATTTAAAGCTTCTTTAATTAGTGTTTCAAATTTGGTTGCTTTATGATTTATAATAAATTCTATAGAATGACGCACAATTTGTGCTTTTTAGTCAAAAAATTGGCTGATCTTGTACGCCACCAGCAAAAAAAAAACAAACTTATTTCTGTTGGTTCCTCTCATGAAGTTCCAGCCCTAGTTATGCCACTTGGTAGTACGTTCCTGTACCCCAACCCGCTGTACTGTTGTTGTCGGAATGGGTTCTCATTCTGTTAAGTGCCTGAATAAAATAAATAAATAAATAAGCAAATAAATAAAATAAGCCTGTATTTCAGTGCTGATATTCCAGATACATTCTTAATTTTTATAATAGTCCAAAAATATATATGTCTGTTCATAACGCCATTTCATTTAGGCAGTGGCGCACCCAGGAATTTTTGTTGGAGGGGGGCCGGAAGACAAAATTATTTAAATTATGAATAAAGTTCACACTTTTAAATTTCAAGTGATGATCTAAAAAAAAAGGTCCTCACGTCTAAAATACAAATGACGACCTAAAAAAAAAAGGTCCTCTATTTTATAAATTTTCTAGTGTGTTTGTGTGTTTTTATTTTTATTTCATTCCTTCTTAGTGCGCCACTGCATTTAGGGTACATTCGATTTGACGCACCGAGTGCACCAAGCACGTTCTGTATACTCAAACTTGTTCGATTTGACGCTCGAACACTCAATTACATTCGTTTTGCGGTCGAGGGTGTATTTAGAGTGCGTCTAGGTGTCCGGGGTTTTAAGTCCGGGCATATAGGGTTTGACGGAAAAAGGTGGAGGAACGGTGGGAAAAATACTACATTTTTGTATTTGTGACGTTTCGAAAGCTGTTTTGTGTTTATAAACACAGCATCAAAATAATTAAATACACCGTGCATAACACTAACATGAAAGAAACAGGGTTATGTTCTATATGTAAATTTATAGGAGGTCTCAATATTGGCAAGGTACGATAATGCTATCATAAGCTGTTTCTCGAGTTTTGTTTCGGGATTTCCCCCTGGTCACAGATGCAGTTTTCCAAGAACAGTTTCGAAAACTGTAGGAGATATTATCCGACTCAATTTGTAATGCGAAACTAGATCTGGTTACTGTTGTGGTGTAAACAGACTTTGGCGTATCCGTGTGAATCAATACTATGATAATGTTATAAATGTATTGTCAATATACAACATAAAAAATGAACTTTCCTTGTTAGTTACGTATTACAAAATGAGACAGATAATACCCGAAAATGTGATTTGAAATGTTGATCTGTAAAATTTGGCACAGTATTTTCTGCAAACCCCCACGCTTTTTCTAAAATTACTTGTTCAGATTCATCATTGCAAAATAATTCAACGGCAAACCGAAGTATATAATTTTGATTCATGACTAATGTGAACTAATCTGACAGTAAAAACGCCGCCAACAAAACAAAATTGTAGGCTTAGATTTTTTAAACCTTACGTCACTATTGCCCGGTTTTACAATCAACTGTTAAGGTTCTGGCTAGTGGTTACCGTGGAAACATATGGTAATTATTATATTGCAAATATGTCGTTAGTCAATGATTTGAGCTAACCAACAGGTAACCATAGATTATAAAACCGACCCTTGTGGCCGGTTGCTAACGTAAGAATTATCCCTAACTCGAGTTAAAATCATTTGTTTTTGTATGTTGTAATATACAAAAACAAATGATTTTAACTCGAGTTAGAGAAAACTCTTACGTTAGCAACCCGCCATTAGTCAGTGTTCTATTCATGACGTCACCATTAACTGTTCGCTCAGCGCTCGCTCTACCCTGTGCAACTCGAATGTACCCTTAGGAGTAATATTGCTTCACAATACAATACACAAAATGTTTGAATAATATTCATACATAAATGAATCATATGTTGATATTTTTCAATAGTGATCACTAAACATTATTAAATATTACTAGACCTCCTTTTCACTTTTAACAAGTTGGGTGTAAAAAATTAAAGTATTATATTTTGGAACTACAAGAAATTTCAGAATGCTACGAAAAACTTTTATTAGAGTGAAATGTGTTCATTCAGTGCGCTAATAAATATGAACTCGCAAATCTGAGGTCCAAAAATGTACCTCAACTGTCTCAAACCTACTTGATTTATGTATATGTACCCCATAGCACTAAGCCTTTTAATGAACATACGAAACTACTATTCAGTGTTACTAAAAAAGTGTTTTGATATTCATCGTATACTCAGTTTCAATGAATCATTGAAAATTACTTGAAACTGAACTTGTACTGTGTTTTTTACATCACATTTTATCAAATTAGTCATTTTAAGAAATTTATATATTGTACATAAAAATTTACAAACTGTCCTAGAAACTGCATTGTTTTCGAGTTAATTCCAATCTACCAGTTTTTTTTTTTTTTATATATAATTGTATTGTTACGTAAACGAATGTTACTACCTCTGTGTTTAAATTGTTTAACTCAATTTGGCTTCAAACGAATTATAAATCAAATAAAAAGACAATATTTAAACAGTATTTTAATTTTTTTCAACATAGAGAGAGTATGTTGAACAACAATTTCCAAGATCAAATAAAACCAATTAAAAAAAAAAAAAATGAACAACAACACAATTCGTAAATTGTCCCATCATGGTATAAGGTTAAAAATTTATATCTAATAACTGTGCGTCTCTTTCTTTATTAACCACTTACAGAGATCAATCTGAACTGCGGTATCCTGATACCTCTTCACCATTTTCTCGCATATTGAACAACTTTTCGCAGTAAATAGTTATCAGATGTGTTTGATTGCGGGGATTGATAAGGGACTAATAACACTTCGGATTTCCATATGTGACTACGCTTCAAGCCTCGTCATTTGAACTGGAGTTAGACAGGCTACTGCGCATGCTAGAAATTTTCGTACGAACCAAATCATGATCAGAAAATAGAGATTAGTCTCCATTGACATAAATTACATTTCTAACTGTAAATATATTTAGTTGGAAAAGTTTATTTTTTATAATCAGTAGGAGTTAAGGGTGATGTTTATGAATTCGAATTGGTTCTGTACCGTACGAAAATATTTTTCAAATTTGCTCTGGTCAACTGACTACAAATTTGCAAATTTTATTTGGAAATTGGTCAACTGACTGTGTCAGAAACAGACATAGAATTATTTTAAATGAATTTGGGATTTAATTAGCTAATGAACATGTTGATCCCTGAAATACATTCTTCTAAATTTTATAACTTCTGGAAAAAATCTTTAGTTAGTACTAAGGAGTCTGCTAATATGTCTTAACTCGTACTCATGTATCTATACTTTATTGAGTGATTAAATTTATTTATGATACTATTTTCAACTTAAAATTGCTCAACTAACTAAACTATAGTATACCTTCTTGAAAAGTAAACTTATATGTTATTTGTTAAAAAGTGTAAAAATTAAATTTGTTGAATTCGAATTAAATTTAATTTAATTAATTTACGATTTTTTTTTGAAGATTTGAAAATAGTATTTAATACGATTTTTCGTAATTATAAATTATTTTGTACATTTATTTTTTAAAGATTTTGATATAATTTAACTTGAACATTTTGTAGAAAAGTTCGTATTTAATTTGCAAAAAATATGCCTTGTTTGACTGATTTGTGTCATAGTTTACTTTACTGAGATTAAAAAAATGTTAAAATATTAACTGTATTTTGTTATATACTCCCCCACCCCCGTTTCATATTTTACAGCGCAAGAAATGGATTTTAATATTAAGGTAAGTCAAATTACAGTCTGTTCCAAACGATTAAGCGGAACTAGATTTTGCAATCTAGTTACTTTCATCGTTTAAATCGTGCCTTTCGGCCGTTTTGTTTAAGCTTTGTAAATCATACTTACAATAAACATTTTTTGGTTAAGGTTAATATCATTTTAAAATGTCATTTTCTTTATATTTTGATTTTTGTGTCATTCTTAATACAAATTTCGCATTTATTTATTTTTTTGTCATTAAAATATCCAAAAAAAATATTTAATTTTGACATATGTCATTCGTTTCCATGGTTTCATTGTTGGAATTTTAAATTTTGACATCCCAACGTGAAAAATGAAATAACCCAAGCAAGGTCCCTTCTCGTGACAACCTAAAAGAACTAAATTCCCATTTAGTTCCGCTTAACCGTTTGGAACAGACTGTATGTATAGTTTCAAACCAGCAACATCAGTAAAACCAGAAATACATTATTTTGAAATTATTTTTAGAAATGTTTATAAATTATTTATTACATTATTATTATTATTTATTGAAAACAAGTCTCTTGAATTTTATTTTCAAATTTCTCTAAGTGGTGACAAGCATCTAACGATCCCGCACGTCATATATGGGATGATTTTGAGTTGAATACACACAGCTGCAACCTAAACCCTGGCGCTATGTGAAAATTAGGCCAGATCCCGAACTCGAACAAACCAGAAATCAATCAGACCTGCAGATCAGCGAAATAGCAGAATTTCTACTAGCTGAAATGATAACAAAATGCCAATAAATGGAAAAAAACATTTTATTATTGTTATTATTATTATCAAGGCCGGCGAGTTATATCGTTCACCCATGCGTATGGAATGGGGCGGGCCCCGCACTGGCGCAATGCAATTGCTAATGATAGCCCTGCAAAGTTTGTAACCGACTCTGTTTATTATTTGTCGAAAAACGTCCCTCAATTGTTCATAGATACCTGCTGCGGCTTGGTTAGTTAGTTACAATTCTTGTCTCTCTTTCTCCAAATTATCTCTCACAAACTAATCCCACACTATTAACTAGTGTAACAAATAGGTTTTACTTCTCTTAGGAGGTGTCTGTAGCTGTTCAATGATCAAAACATAATTGTATTATGACGGTTTCTCCTCTCCTGTTACTCTTCCAGGAAACTATGAATTATTAGATAGCTAAGATGACCAAATTTTGAAAATTGTAACCAGAATAAATAACGACCCCCCCCCAAGATTATATTTGCTTTCCATAAGCACATTAGCATTTAAAATCAAATTATTTCAAGTGTATGTTTAAATATACTTCTAGTAGTAGCTCGTGCTGAACGGACTGTTCCTATATATACCTAAGGTTCGTTTCGAAGCATTATACAGTAATGAATGTTTATCAATACAGACACAAGTCTTTTTATCTAAGCCTTATCGGTAGAAGATTGATTGAACAATTTATCTGTTCTTAAACTCCGCACATAATTCATTTTAACGAAAATAAAAACGCTGTTAATGCACATACACACACAGCAACATGGTTTGCTGAGGTACTAAGTTGCAGTCACTCTACAACCAGTGTTGTAATAGATACATTTGAAAATATATCTAGATACAGATACCTGAGGAAAAATGTATCTAGATGCAGATACAGATACAAATTTTAAAAAGTATCTAGATACAGATACATTTTTTTTTACAATGTATCTAGATACTTCAAGATACTTTTAAGGTACTTTCGGAAAAATGAAAACACCACAAAAAAAAGAAATAACTAGAGCAAGGAATATATTTGTTCACAATAAAAAATAAGTTATGCACTATTATTACTCTTAAAATAAACACAAATAGCCTTTGAAGCTGTGTGTCAGAAATATTAACTAACTATATACCTATGTAATCTTTAAAAAAATCACTTTTTTATTCCAATTTCAGCGGATATCTCGAACATTTTTTGTTCGATAGTAAATTACTGATTATTAAATGAGTATTTAGGATGACAAAAATAAAACGACAATTTTATTTATTATATTTTTCTTTATTTAATTCACATTTATAAAATTAATTCTTATTCTTAGATAAGATAATTACTTAATGGTTGTTTTACTTAACCGTTGTTAATAAAATTATTTAATTTTTTTTTTTATTTATTATTTTTTTAAATTTATTCAGAGCTGGAAATACAATTACACTTTATTAAAATTTTATAGATAAAAATAAATTAAATAAATAAATAAATTATAAGTTTGAGAATTATGTTAAAATACAAGTTCTATATATAATTAATTAAATTTTGGAAAACATCCTTTTATTTTTTTCCTATTTTTTTAAATAAAAAATAAAAAAAAAATAAAAAATAAAAGAATGTTTTCCAAAATTTAATTAATTACATATAGAACTTGTATTTTATCATAATTCTCAAAGTTATAATTTATTTAATTTATTTAATTTATTTTTATCTATAAAATTTTAATAAAATGTAATTGTATTTCCAGCTCTGAAAATGGCTTACGCCGAAACTAGTTAGCTAATTTTTTTTTTTTTTTTTAAATGAAATAATTTTATTAACAACGGTTACCCAAACCACCTTTAAATATAGTTACTAAACGTGTTTTTTTATTATTATTATAGTATGCAAAGATAATTTTGCAAAGTAACTTGCCAGGCTGCAAGGGTTATACGCATTTCAAATGCGAAACATGTGGTGTACATATTTGTCTAACAAAGATAAAAACCTTCTATAAATTTCATTTAAATTAAACTCTGATTGGTTAATTTAAACTTAAAATTCAAATATCTGAATGATGCTAAATGTTTTACCTACTTGAAAAATCGTAAGGACATATTTTGTAAAAAGACCTTGAAAAAGACAATATAGGAAAGTATCTGAAAAAAGTACCTGAAATACAGATACTTAGATACTGATTTAAATATCTAGATACAGATACAGATACATATTTTAAAATGTACCTAGATACAGTAACTAGATACTTGCACAGTATCTAGTTACTGTATCTAGATACAAATACCTAGATACATTACAACACTGTCTACAACCTACTATCTCTTATGGAAACAGACAAATTTCTTTGGGGAACTCGTTACTGCATATGCGTTCAATATAAGTAGTGTGTTGGTGCTGTCTTGCATTTAAATTCAAACCACAAAACATCCATTCAAACCATCCTGCTAGCGTATATTAAGGTAGGAATTTAAAAGAAAGTGCTCGATGTTTTTTTGTAAATTATATGTTATAACTAATATATTGCGTTATTATTACAAACAATTAAATATCTTTTTCGTTATCTATTTTGGGTGTTACACCAAAACAAAAGCCGATACTGATACTTTTATTGAAAATACTGCTTGTAAAGTATTTACATGCCGACCGGCGTAGCGTAGTGCTAGCACACATGCCCTGCGTTGCTAAGGTCTTGAGTTGGCATCCTGTTCAGGTATGGAATTTTCATCATGAAAAATGAGTATAGTCCTAGCTAATTGTCTTAGTAGCAAAGGCCATAAACGTGAAATAAAAAAAAAGTATCATACATCCTACTTTTATCATCTGAGCAGAGTGTGTTTACAAGACAATGAAACAAATTCGACGATTAGTTTTATATACTTGAGTACAAAGGATAAAATTCTTATTAATGTGTCGATTTTTTATGTTCATGTATCTACCCCGCTGTCCGTTTTAATTTCGTTCTCATTTAAAAAAAATCTTTATCCTCTTTGTGTAAATAAAGATTCTGTATTTACGAAAACAATTCTTTTTACTGGTTTGATTAAAATACCACACTCTCTCCCAAAAAAATCGTGTATACGCTACTGAGTGCATGTGTAATATTTACGAATAATCTATATTAATTGGTCATTAAAAAGGGATTAAATAATTGTATAATGAGATAAAAATGCATGTATAATTTAAGCAACATTGTCACTTAGATATGAGTACATAAAGATGCTTTTCCTTTCTTCTGACTGCTTTCGTAACATATATTTTTTTTTTTTTAATAAAGATTCTTTATTGTCTGTTTATAAAATACTTACATATTAAGGTGCGTACTGACTTGAGCATTTGTACGCGCACGGATTATGTGTGCGCACAAATGCTCAGGTGAGTACGAGGTATAATTTGTGTGCGCGTACAGTAATCCTTCCACGAATGCTATCCATAGCTTGTCGGTCCCACCGATAAGATCAAAGAACTTGTGCGCTCAGTGTGTACGGGTTTATACAGTCATTTAATTGTGCGCGTAAATTTAAGTAAACACCAGTAAATATTCAACATGGAATGGAGTAAAAATGTATTGTATGCTGGTAAACGAATCCCCAGTTGCAAAAAACGTAGGGTTATGGCTAATCGTTCTTTCGCGGGAACAGCCCTTATAAAACTTGTCTTTCTCCCAATTTTATGAGCAACTTTATTAACAAGTAGTTCAAAATCTGCCGCTGACATTCGAACAAAATTTTGAATTTGTCCACTAACCTCTTACATTTGCAGTTCTGCTAGCAAACTTAAACTATTGTATATTTCCCTGCTTCTATATAGTTCTGTCATCCACCACCGTTTTTTTTTTTTTTTTTTTACTAAGTCTACTATGGCCACATTCAGCAGACTCACCAGTGAGTTACCGGTTGGTAAATTTTTTTCCTGTATGCCTACGTTGATCTACCAGTGAGTTACCGTACTTACTCACCGGTCGCCATTTTATTCACCGGATTTCATTAACGATTAGTTGCTCACTGGTGGACATTTTGACAGTTATATCTGTAGTAACAAAGAATCAAGCACAAAGCAAGTAAAAAATTTTGGAATTGAGTGTTAAGTCAGTTTACTTAGATATTGAGGAGATGTATATAAAGCACATGTACTTTTAAAATTACTGTAAAAGCTTACAATCAAAATTTACTGTCATTACAATCTGTCATTGTTTAGATATTGTAGTTTTCATATACGCCGTTCGACAACGCTGTCAAAAAATGTGCATTTAGTCAAATTCACCGGTAAGTTTGTACCGGTAAGACACCGATGAGTCTGCTGAATGCGACTTATGTACGCTACACTTGTTAAGCCAACAACATTTCTTTCCGCCATCGTTGACACTACTTACTTTAAATAAATATGTTCCTGGATATAGCTGAAATATGCGGAGCGAGATTTTACGCGCACAAATTAGAAAGTTGTGTGTGCAAATTTTTTTACCCGCACGAAAATCCTTGCTCGCACGAAAATCCGTGCGCGTACAAATGCTCAAGTCAGTACGCACCTTTATAGTACAACAAATGAATTTATTCTATATACATTTTGATTACTATATCAGGTTGCTGAAATTTTTTTCTTTATAGTTTGTTAACATAAGTTGGCGTTTTGTATTGATGACTGCGATATAGTCCTGTACAGTAGTAGGTTGATTGGCTGGTTCCATAAGGTACTCTAGTGTATTTCCCATTATCCAGATGGCGGTATTTTGGGTACTAGTTGGGGTGAGTTTGAAATCTGGTCGGTGCAGGTGGAATGGCATGAAGCGATGACCAGTTGTTTCTGATAGGAATATTTCTGTAGCTTGCCAAATATGGGCTGATGTTACACAGTCCCCTATTCTGTGAACTATTGTATCTATTTTGTTGGGGCAATGGTCGCAAAACGGGTTGTTGTGTCTATTGGTTCTATATAGTTTCTCATTTGTAGGGAAGATATTATGTACTATTTCAAGCCAAAGACTTTTTTGTGTGTGAGGCAAAATTTTACTGTTTATGTTTTTCCATATTTGTGGCCAGTGGAATTGTGGATGTTGAGTTTGAACTTTAGGTGGTGGGTAGTGCTGGATTAGGTGGTTATATATAGTTTTGGTTACGGTGGCTTTTGCAATTTCTGGGGGTAGATAACTAATTTCGGTTAATAACCTTATCACGTGAGGAGCTTGAGGGGGAGCTATATTTATGTATGGGGGGTTTTGCGTGTTGTTTGCGTTTATAAATTGTGCCAGAAAATCTTGAGTGTAGGTTTGATGTTCTCCGTATAGATGTATATTACTTCTTTTTATGAGGAGCGCGTTGGCTTTTTGTAACGTGTTTATGACGTTTAGTCCACCTTTTTCTCTCGGAAGATTTGTACATGGTTGCGCTATTCTGCATGTCTTCTGGTACCATAAGAACCATCCTATTGCTGACGTCACTTTTTGGTGATATTTTTGAGGTAGTGGCAAGGTTTGAGCGGTATACCAAATCTTTGATAGGGCATATGAATTTATGAATATTGCTCTCTGCAATATATTTAAATTTCTTTGTTTGTTCCCTAGCAGCGTTGCTCTTACAGAGTTGGTTATTTTGGACCATGTTTCGTTGATTGTTTTCTTGATTGTGGAGTGATATTCGATGCCTAGTATTTTAAGGAACTCAGCTTTATTCATCCAGTTATGCGTTGTTTCAGATTGGAAGTTAAAATTTAGAAACTTTGTTTTGGTTGCATTGAGAAGAGACCCAGAGCACTGGTTGTATTGGTCTATAATATTTTTAATTTTTTCAGTATTACTTGGGGTTGTGAAAATTGCTACATCATCTGCAAAGGCGAATATATTCCCTTGGTTTGGCTGTAATAATTTCTTTATTTTTGCCAATAGTGGTTCAATGGCGATGATGAAAAGCATCATTGAGAGGGGGCAGCCCTGTCGAACTGAATTGTTTATTTTTATTTTCGTGACAGCACGGTTATTTAATACTACGGTTGACGATGCATTTTTTAGAATTTGTTTGACGCATTCTGTTAGTTCATTACTGAAGCCCATTTTCTTCATTACCTCTATCAGGTATATGGGTGCTATCCTGTCGAAAGCGTGGTCGTAGTCCAAGGAAATGAGTTGTGCTTTTGTACCTTCGATATTAATGCGTGCAATTGTATCTCTTATTCCACATGTGTTGTTTATGATGCATCGTCCTGGAATTGCAGTTTTGATGATTTCCAATTACTTCTTCAAGGAGTGGTGCTAGTCTGTTTTTGAGGGCCTTGGTGAATATTTTATAATCAGAATTTAGGAGAGATATGGGTCTTAGGTCATTTAGGGAGTATATTTTCTTGTTATTTTTGGGGATCGTAATGATGTAGCCTTTTTTGAAATCTTCCGGTATGTCTTGTTGTCGCAGGACTACATTTAGGACCTCTACTAAGTCTTCTTTAATGAATTCCCAGAGTTTTAGGTAGAGTTCACGGGGAAGACCGTCTGGACCCGGTGATTTATTTTGTTGGCTATCTTTTAGTACAGTATACACCTCTTCCGCAGTGAATTCTCTCATTACGTCATTTTGCATTCCTGACCTTAGTTTCGGAACGTCTGTACACAATTCGTCTATGTTTTCTATTGTGGGGGTTTGCTGATTATAAAGTTGTTCGAAATATCTGGCTACCTCTGTTTTAATCCTATTCTGGTCGCTAATTACCTCATCGTTTGTCGTTCGGAGTTCATAGATGGATTTTTGTTGTTTCCTTTTTTCCAGTTTGATTAAGTGATATAGCGATGTGTCTTCTTTCGGGATGTTGTCTGCTCCTGTGTAATGTTTTATTGGAGATAGTTGTTTCCTGTGTAGACTTATTAATTTTGCTTTAATCATGTTAATTTCAGACCGGATTTCAGGATCCAAGGAGTTTCTTTTATACAAATTTTGTAGCCTGCAGAGAAGGAAGTTTTTTGTGTTATTAATGTAACGAATCGGTCAGTTCACTGGAATAAAGAACCAACTTTCACAAATCACCAATATTTCTTAGAAAAAGGGTTGCCATCGTGTTTTGTTTCTTTTTTTTACAAGGGGTATTTTAAAAAATATATTTTTACGGATAATAAAATAAAAATTAGAAATTTTCGTTTAAAGCACGTATTTTTTAGAAATATATTTTTTTAAATGGTTCATTGTTCAAGAAGAGTATTATTCAGAGTTATTGCTTAATAACTTTGAACATAGCATCTTCTTGAACAAAGCAAAACCCTTTTCTTGGGAATATACCTAAACTGCTTATTTAAACCCCTATCTCCCTGGAGATGAGATCAGTACGTATTCGGCCCGGTTAACGTAAACATCAAACTCGTTGATTCCTAGAGGAACTGGTTCGGCATTCTGGTGTGCTACCGATTCAATTTATTTCATATCATTTTTTGTTACTAATTTTTCATAAATTCATATAATTTTAAACATTCAAACCAATTGTAATTTTATATTTTTAATAAACATTTAAACTTAATATTAAAAATCATATTCTTTTATTTAACGTGTGTAACCATTCACTTCTAAATAGTTAAGTGCACAGTTAAGATCCAGACTACTACAAGATGCCCGATCCGTCGGTTGGTAAGTACCAAAATATATCATTTAATGCACATATTATAATGTTGAACCCTGGATAAAACTCACGCCTGGTACCCGAACTCCTTAGTTACCAATCTCACCTCAGTTTGTGAATCAAATTCTTATATTCACCATTTTTATTTGGCTTTTTATACAAAATTGTCTTCGGACACTGGCTTCCGGTCTAAAGGCCCCTTTTGTCTAGCACGAAGGCTGACGATTATGTGGATTATGCCACATCGGAGGCTGGATTAGACGTTAAATCATCATAATTATTAAATTTAAAACAGTAAGCATTTCGATATGTTTACTTTCTATCATGGCTCTCTACATATTTTATACAAATGGTACGATACAAAAGATTCGTACCAGGGGCCCGCTACATTAAGTTCCCTAAACATTTCGGATGTTTTCCATTTAAGAAACTTTGTCAATTGTGGTTTGAGATACCTAATCCACCATTGTAGCGTATTGGGGTACGAGCATTTTTGTCTTCTCCAGTATTCCAGTTTTAATCTTAGCATCTGCATATCGAGATGTTCCGACTGTAGGATGTTTTTGTGGAGTCTCCATATTTTTGTTCCGTTCGGGAGGTTCCGGTTTCCGATTTTTATCTGACACAGGACTGCTAGATGGTCTGATATTTCGCTGGGTATTCTTTTAATATCCATTACTTGGTCTGTTAAGTTATAAGATGTATAAAATCTGTCTAATCGGGAGGCGGAATTTAGGCGGTAGAAGGTGAACCCAGGCTCATTTCCTTTTATTGAGTTCCAGACATCTTTGAGGCGCAGACCGATTACTAGCTCCTGTAGAGCTGGGCAAAAGTTGAAGGAATTTAAACTGTCTTTTTGATGAAGTACGCAGTTGAAATCCCCACCTATAACTGTTTTTTCGGCTGGGTGGTCGAAGAGGGGTGTTATAATAGCAGAAAAGAAGTCGTTGCGTTCTTTTCTCGTTTGTGATCCAGAGGGAGCGTAGACGTTGATTATTTTTGTGTTGCTCACTGTTATAGCTATTCCTCTGCCATCTGGAGTCATAATTGGATGTTCCATATTTATGTGATCTTTCACCGCAATAGCAGTGCCTAGGTTGCCGGTTGAATTGTTAAAAATTTTGAAGCCTGGAAGGGTTAGATTTGGGTTTACCACTTCTTGAAGTAAAGCTATGTCTATGTCCCATAAAAGTAACTGCCTATGTAGTATGGTTTCTTTAAGATGTGTTCTGATGGAGTTTATATTAATAGTTATGATGTTAGTTAGGGTTTGTTCCATTATTATTTTTGTTTTTGTTTGAATTTTTTTCGCATCGTGTTGTGGTTTTGCGTCGTAGTGAGATGGTAGTTAATTTGTCAGTAGAGGCAGTGGATTCATACTCAGATACGTCTGACAGATCACTGCCTCCGCTGGCCAATTCAGTTTCTTCGAGAGTAACGCGGTTGTTTTTTTCTTGTTCTTCATTGTCTGATTCATCCTTCTGTTTTTGGTCTCGGTCACGTGTGTCTTGTTGATTTGTATCTTTTTTTGGTTCACCTGTCTTCTGCTTTTTAGAAGGATGTGGTGTGGCGTCTGTTGGCTTATTGTTGTCTGCAGCATATGCTGCGTTGGCTATTTGTCTGAGTATACTAATGTGATCTTTGGGAGGGGTATTGTGAAGAGGCATTATTTTTTCCACTTCTTCTGCCCACGATGGTTTATTATTAGTTATATTTTCTTGTCTTGGTAAGTTTCTTACTGTTTCTGCAAAGGATTGGCGCGTTGCTGGATCATTTAGGTTTATCTGCAGAGGTTTGCTTCTACGGGGGCAGGATTGGCCGATATGATCATTTTGGTTACAGAATCTACATGTCTGGGGTTGGTTGGGATACGTTACTAATGTTTTGTGATCTTTGATTGTTAAGTACGACGGAATGTTTTTCTTTAGTTTTATATGGACTATTCTTACCCCGCTGAAGACTTGAAATTTTACATTGTTGCTCCATTTCTCTCGTATGATGGTTGTTACTTCTCCGTATTCTTCCAACGCTTTTCGAATTAGTTCATTTTCCATCTCTGGTGGTAGGTCGTAGATTCTTACGTCTATGGCTCCATCTGCCATTCCAATATTGACTAAATATCTCTGGCCGTCTTCTACGTAGTACAATTTAGTGTTTTTATTCACGATATCTTGGGCAGCTTGCAGGTTGTCCATTTTTATAAAGACTTGTTTGTATATGTGGTCAATTTGAACTGTGTTGAGTTGTTCATAATTCAGCTGGATATTGTCATGTATCCATTGATGAATTTGTGGCGGAGATGGCTTTTTAGGCACACTTCTAAAGTTGATAACTGCTGTATTTATTCTTTGAACGGGCATTTTGACACGCTAGTAATTGACTTGACTTGATCCGATTAAGCTAATTATTTATTTTAATGACACCAGTACCAGAGCACTGTGTTACACGATGTTGCTCGGACGAAACTCGATAGCACACTGACATATGAAATAAGTTTATTTTATTTATTATTTTTTACAAGTAGAAACTTCTGCGTTGATGTATATTTTGCCGAATTTGTACTTAAATGTTAAAAACTTCTCAAGAGTATTTATTTAAACGAAAATGTGAAGTTTGACGAAGAAATATTTAATAATAAGGTAAGATATTTTTCATGTATTTATTCTATATTATAACATTCTTTTAGTGGTTGTTTTTTGATCTCAATAATGAGATCAGAGCCAAAGCCAATCGATGAAAACTATATAAAATTAGGCAATCCTGCACAATAGTTTAAATAGGTTAATATGAACATAGACTAAAGTTCTCTTTATGAATGCCTAAATGAATCCTAAATGAGATTCAGCTTAAAAGCATTATCTTAGGTTATTGTTAAAAACATTGCTGATTTTTTTTTTTTTTTTTTGTTAACCACCTTAAAATGATTTGTATGTTAGTTAAAGTGAATCGAAACAGTGGAATCTCAGGGCACTATTTTGCCAGATAATCAACAATTAATTTAGCCAAAACATGGTATTTATGAGTTTGACGCAGTATTACTTACATCTTGTGATACAGTACCTAAATATTTTTTAATTAATTTTCGTATATCACTAGGAGATATGACTATAAGCAATACCGTAACTCAGTGGCGCACCCAGGGAGCCCCCCCTCTCTCTAAGAAGGAAGGAAATGAAAATAAAAATACACAAACACACTTGAAAATTTTAAAAATAGAGATGAGGACCTTTTTTTAGGTCATCACTTTATATTTTCATAATTTAAATAATTTTGTCTTACCCCCCCAACCGAAATTCCTGGGTGCGCCACTGCCGTAACTAGGCAGATGTACAGAGGAGTCCAGAAAACTTTCAAATACTGCCCTTTTTTATTACTTGTCAAACTTTTTGGATTTCCTTTTATTACTCGTCAGACTCATTTTGGACCCGACACCGGTCGTTTTAAAACAGTTGTATCACTTGTAGTAGTTTTAAAAATGTCACTACTACTGCGAACCGGTTACTAAATTATTTGTTTTTTTTTTAAATCAACACTTCTGGGAAATGGGATGTGGGACAAAAGTTTTTTTTTTGACATTTTGAGAGAAAATCGTAAATATATTTGTTTTTTCAAAAATTAAATTATCTACGTCTATCTGCGCATCAAGAGGTTTTATTTGATACCCTACTAAATTTTTTTTACATATATTTATTCCTTCGTTAAATACAAATTTGTTTATATTTTTCGCGCAATGTGTTTTTTACTATTTGCGAGTTAAAGAACTGTATATGCAGCCAAATTTCAACTCTCTTGGTCTTGCCGTTTTTTTTTACCATACAGACACATTAGTGACGGTAGAAGGTTTTTTTTTGTCGTACCTGCAAAACCCTAAAAAGGTCTTTGAGCAAACCTAAAAAAATCTGATGTGAAGTGTGAATTTACACATTTTAGGGTTTTGTAGGTATTTAATAAGTGTAAGAAGCCAACATAATACTGGATGTCTAGGAATATTTATTCTATAATCACATCAAAATCAACAGATTTTTGATAATCATTTTTATTCGTTATTTGAATACTAAGAGCTTCCATTTATTTTTTTTAAACAAAATTTAAATAATATGCCTAAAATCACAGCATTTTTTTTCTACTTTTGCTTCGTATTCAAGTCTTCATTAGATTAATAAGGAATATATTGATTAAAAACTTCATTTTTTTAAATTTCAGAAACGTATTTCTCACTATCAACAATGTGTTATTTGTTTTATAAGTATTTCATTACAAAAACTGCACTATTTTTTAAAAACGCAATCGAAACAATACATATTACCTAAATTTTTTTCAGATTTTTGTTCAACTTTTGTGGGTAAAAGGGGGCGGGACAAGAACTTTTTTAGCACATTTTTGACTAAAATCGTGTTTATAGAATTTTGTTTATTCGAATTTTAAAAAACTAATATCCGTTCCTTAATCTACGTCTTAAGAGCTTTAGATACAACACCAAAAAAATTTAAAAAATATTTTTTTTTCGACGACAAAAAATTTACATTTTTCGAAAAACTAACCTGATCAAAAATTTCTATTGAACTATTCCGTTTTCCGTCAATGTTCATTATGGAGATTTTTTTCTAATTTTTAGATCAACCCCTCTGAGAGATAGGGTGGGGGACAAAAGTTTTTTGACATATTTTTGGCATAAATTCCACAAAAAAAAAGATTTTTCAAAAATAAAAATTTGCTTGTTGATCCGCGCATTAAGAGGTTTCATTTGGAATGACACAAAAATGTTTATTTTTTTATTAAATACATAACTGTTTTTTGAACTCTCAGTATTTTTCCTATATGTGGGTCATGGTCCCAGCATCTCTGGGCAGGCCTCCAGGCTAGAAATTTTGGCCCAAAAATAATATAATAAAATATACAAACAACTGAATTAAAAGAACAAGTTACAAGGTGTCATTTGAAATTGTGTTATTTTATTCATTTTATAATGGGTGTTTTACTTAACACGTTCGCGGACAGTACGGCTTTAGCCGTCGAATATTTTTCTTAGCTCAGGTCATGACGGTCTAAACCGTCCTACTTTTTTATTCAAATATACAAATGACGGCTGGGGCAGGTTTTAATTCCATTTAAGTATATGAAAACTAGTATAAACTGTCCTCAGAACCAAACACAGTAAATATCTTATTATAAACAAAAATCTAAAAAAGTGACATTTTGGGTACATCTCATTGTATAAAATTGTCCGCGACGTGTTAACTTATACAATTATATTAAAATACAAAAAACACAATATCAGAAAAAATTACAAGTTTCCTCCGGGCCCTCAAGCTCGGGCCCGACGCTAGGGCCCTGCCAGCCCCCTCCTTCCCCTTGTGGGGCTATATTGTGGGCCAAAACAATTTCTACCCTACAGACAGACAGACAGACATATGAGTGAAGCTATAAGGGTTTTTTGGTGGTCATACCTACAAAACCCTAATAAATGGAATTGAAATCGGAACTGTTATCTAATTTAACTTATTGTATAATTAAAACATTGTTGCATACTTTGTATGAATGGCTCTTTTCATTACTTAGAAGGGACAATAAACTAAAATAATTATTATTACAAGCATTTCCATAATCTACAGAGATATTTGAAATAATTCAACAATAACCAAAACCCTTGTCATGAAAGTTAGGCAATTTTCACAGGCGTATTCTGCGTATTATCCTTGGCGGGCATTGTGCTCGGTGAACGGCTGAAGTCGAGCAGCTAAACTAACTTGGCTGTGCGCCGGGTTGTCTCTGATAACATTGTGACAACGAATCCAATAGTACCTTGTTCTGTGCGTAAACAAACGTGCCTATTCAACTTGTTTGCAAGATTTTACATTAGAAAGTCAGATCTGTATTTAATATAGCTATTTTATGTATGAAATTAATTTGGTTGCATTTTAAACATTTATTTCCTATTTAATAAAATTAAATAACGCAAGTCTTATCCAGTGCTGTAGTCGTATAAAAAGCAACAGCAGCAGTGGTGAAAGACAGGGGCGAAAGGGGCACAGGACCAGGCCGCCCTCTTGAAGTGGCGCCAAAAGAACGCTAATATACATATTCTAAGAATATTCTAGAAATATACATATTCTAAGTTTTTATTGTTTTTCTGTTTTTATTTCGGACAAAAAAATAAATTTTCATTTCTATATCAATCTCGTACATATTCAATACAAAATTGAATATAAATACGTACACATATTTTGATTATATAATAATATTCAGTCTTCCTTTGGGCTTCTACAAAATATTCAAAACATTATATATGCATATTATTGTCAGTAGCGGCTCTAGTAAATATGGCGCCCCAATGCAAAATTCAAAACGACGCCCCCGTGTTAAAAATTTAACCAAAGAAAGGTGAAAAATATGTCCCTTCCGACAAGGCGCCCCATGCCGTGCACAACTCGCTTACAGAGCCGGCCTTAGTAAGTGTGGATCCACGGGCGAGATTTTTTTGCTGCCCTCATAAAAAAAAAATTAAGAAGGTCTTCACCTCCCAGATCCAAGAGAAGAGCAATAAAAAAGGTCCTCACCTCCCAAATCCAAGTGAAAAGCAAAAAAAAGTCCTCACCTCCCAAATCCAAGTGAAAAGCAAAAAAAAGGTCCTCACCTCCCAAATCCAAGTGAGGAGCAAACAAGAAAAAGGTCCTCACCTCCCAAATCCAAGTGAAGAGCAAAAAAAAGGTCCTCACTTTTAAAATACAAGTGATGACCTGACCGACTAGTTTTTAAAATAATTTACGTAGAAAATGATTATTCAGCAGTACGTTGTTTACTGGTAGCATTACTAATATCATTAACAACTTTTATAGAAATATATTTGATTAAATTTCTTATACATCTGCAAACATTCTATAACTGATTTTGGTGGCACATTTAGATATACAGTGGTACCTCGACTTACGAACTTAATTCGTTTCTGACCACGGTTCGTATCTAGAAAAATAAGTGTCTGGAAACACAATTTTCAATTATATCTTATGGTAAATCAATTAATCCGTTCACAGATTCAAAAATAAAAAAATAAAAAAAAAAAAATAATAATACAAGGTGTCTCAAAAGAAATTTTATATTTATTTAGCTTACTGCGTGAACGCAAAGTATCCGAGGGGCGCGGGGGTTATGTCAATCGGTAGCCTGGCTCTTGGGAATTCAGTCGCTATGGAGCGTTTCTCGGGAGCAGACCGCGCGTTATGCGTGCGAGAGTTTTACAAAAACGGTGATTCGGCGACTGTAGCGCGTAGAAAATTCTGCAGTATTCGAGGTTTTCGCCACTTAAATGATGCGCCAAGCATTCCTCTCATTCGACATTGGGTTAAAAAGTTTGAAGAGACTGGTACAATGCTGGATAAATCAAAATCCGGGCGACCTAGGTCATCAAGAACGGTAGAAAACGTGGAGAATGTTAATCAGTCTGTTCGTGACGACCCGAACCTTTCAATTCGGAAGCGCGCAAGTGCTTTAAATGTGCATAGATCATCATTACATCGCATTATGCACAAAGACCTAAAGCTGCACCCCTACAAAATTCAATTGGTTCAAGAATTAAAGCCCCAAGATGCCAGTCAGAGGCTTAATTTCGTAAATCAGGTGATTGAGCGATTTTCAACGTTTACCAACATTTTGTTTTCAGATGAAGCTCATTTTCATCTTAATGGCCACGGAAATAAGCAGAACTGCCGCTACTGGAGTGCAACGAATCCGAAACGCAAACATCAGAAACCCCTACATTCGCCTAAAGTGACCGTATGGGCTGCGATGTCGGCGCGAGGAATTATGGGCCCTTACTTTTTTGAAGACGAAAGGGGGCGTGCAGTTACAGTGAATTCAGAGCGTTATGTGGAGATGTTAGACAACTTCTTGGTACCTGAACTGCAAAACTTTCCTGGCTATAACCAAAGAACATGGTTCCAACAGGACGGAGCAACTTCACACACGTCCAATATGTCTCTGCCACGTGTTCGTGAAATTTTCTCAGGCAAATTGATCTCCCGGAGAGGTGATATAAATTGGCCTCCACGCAGTCCAGATTTAACCCCTATGGACTTTTTCCTATGGGGTTATCTTAAATCTAAAGTTTACGCCAATAAACCGACTTCACTGGCGCATTTGAAAGAAAATATCCGTCTCGAAATGGCAGCCATCCCTGAGTCCACCTGCCGAGACGTCATAAGTAATTTTACTGTTCGATTAAATGAGTCCCGAGAACGCGAGGGTCTACATTTAGATGATATTATTTTTAAGAAATAAATCCCCAAAAAGTGTATTTTAATAATTAATAAACATTTTTTCTATATACGGCTTACTTTTTTTTTTTAATCGATTCACTAAATATAAAATTTCTTTTGAGACACCTTGTATAACTATTCTCAACTAAATGAAGAAAATGCAAAGAAATGAAGACTGAGATGAAATGTGATAAGAAGCATTATTACACAATAAATATGCATTTTATATATCTCGGGTCCCCCCCCCTCGCCCTCCATCTGAAACGCCGCTGTTGTTTAGTACAACTTATATCAGTCCTTTTTGTGTGTAAAACATTATAATTTCAAAAATACCTAAGAAGATATTGATATTCACATTTATCTACAAAATAAAACCAAATACCGATTTTAAGAGCGCTATTGTCTCCAAAACTACTCTCTTTATTATATTTCTACTATTTTTACTCTATTTCACGTTTGAGGTGTCATTTTAAAATTACATTTTGAAGGTTATACCGAAGTCAGATTTCCACTTTATCTTATCTGAATCGAGTAATTAGTTGCTTAAAACAGTTTTATCATTTGACTGGGCGAATATTTTAGTCGATGTGTCAGGGGGAAAAAGGATCAACGCTCTCCTTCATATAATTCGTTGGAGCATATTTGGAAAGTGATGTATTTTCACTTGAACAATAATTATGTCACTTTAACAAGAGTAGGCAATCTTAAAAAAATGTTTATTTACACGAAAAAAAAAAGAAAGTGCCAATATTGTTTACAATGAAGTAATTGAAAAATTAACTACTGTTGTGGTTAAATTTTATCTTCAACTCCCCGGGCAGCACCGTGTAATCTGCTGGTCCTGGGAGGGGCCCAGGCCCGTCGCTCCCCCCCTTGGCTGCGCCTCTGGTTGTGGTTAACAAATTCTATCTTCAACTATCCGGGCAGCGCCGTGTAATCTGTTGGTCCTGGGAGGGGACCAGGCCTGTCGCCCCCCCACCCTTGGCTGCGCCACTGAATACATTAGACTGTTTTAGATCTTTCTCATTCCCCAAAACTACCCGTTTATATCAAAATTCTGTTACGAAATATAGCCTACAATTTGCCCTCTTTCACCTTAAGGTGTGTTGAAAATGTCTTGAATTTTGGTCCAGTTATTTTGACAGACAGTCTACCGGACCGGTTTATGGTTTCCCGTACAAAAATCATTAGTACAAAAGTCATTCAAATTATTTGCCTTAATTATGAACTCTCATGAACACTTCTAGCGAAAATATTGACGTTATAATCCATATGTGAAAATAAAATATTTATGTGCCATGGACTCTAGATATAAAATAAATTATTTATAGTATTTGAATGAAAAATAAGGATAAAGTCACAACTTTTTCCGTGACTATCAGTTCACCTGATTGACACATTTTACCTTTATCTAAATTTGCCTTTTAAATAAATTTCAGCATGTATTACATGTGCTATTTTTTTAAAACAGAACATTATCGTGCAACACGATAACAACTATTTACATAAAATTGCATAGAAAATGTCACGTGCAAGGAAACATAACTTATATCTTGAAATATTATATTTTACATTTCATTACAAATTCAAAATATGTCCTACTGCTCTATTTTTATGATGGAATAATCCTTATTTTGAATGTTATATTTATGCACTATGCAGAACTATTGACCTTAATTTATGTCATGTCACGGAAAAAATGTGGATTATTTGATTTAAAATAGAATTTAAAATCTATTAACGATTTTTTTGTCTATAAGAAGTTTTAAACAAACTATTCTCATTTCTAAAGAAATGTTAGATGGGCTGACTTTTGATTTCACTTACCTAAAATCTCCATCTTGCCCCATTAAATATCAGTTCTTTCTTATTATTTTCTATACGATTTATCGCTAGATCTTTTGTTGATCTCTACATCTTCGCGAAGTTGTCTCAATTGACGATATCCAAAGTGACGTCAGCAACACTAGCGCCAGTGAGTTTTTGTCAAACTACTCTTACAAATATTTCATTTGTACATTGCCGGAATATATTGAATAATTTTATTTTCAAAGAAAACGACGTATCGGATGCGAAATTAATATATGTTAAAACATAAGATCTTTCTATTTAAGAATTAAAAAGGTGATGTCAAGCACACCAAAAAAACACACCAAGATGCATCTAACAAACTTCCTAGTTTTGATCACCCTAGACACATATGCAAACAACTTAATCGTATAAGAACTGGTCATGGAAGATGCAATGACTTTTTGTATAAGTGGGGTTTGTCATCCTCCCCAGAATGTGATTGTGAAGAGCCATATCACACTATTGAACATATATGAAATGATTATATATATATATATATATATATATATATATACACACCGGAGAATTTCTTTCTTCTGTTGAAATTAAATATACTTAATTTAGTTGGGACAAAGAAGATCGTGTTGTGAATAAATTATTTGATTTAAAATAGAATTTAAAATCTATTAAGGTTTTTTTTTTTTTTTTTTTAATGTCTATAAGAAGTTTTAAACAACCTATTCTAATTTCTAAAGAAATGTTAGATGGGCTGACTTTTGACTTCACTTACCTAAAATCTCCATCTTGCCCCATTAAATATCAGTTCAAATTAATTGTTGTTATAATTACCTATGCTAATTGCACATTGTTGTTATAGATACCTTGAATAAAGCCAACGAACAGTTGGCGAAATATAGGCCTTATGAAATAAATGTGGGTTATTCTCAACACGATCTTCTTTGTCCCAACTAAATTAAGTATATATATATAATGATCAACAGAAGATCAAAAATTTTCCGTCTGGTTATATATATATATATACACAGGGTGTTTGTTTGAAACGGGGCACCCCGCAAATCTCCTTTATTTGTAAAGATACAAAAAATCTTCAGAACAAAGGTTAAACTAGACAAAAAGGCCCATCTAAAGGTTACTATAAGAATTCTGATGCCCTTCCGGTTTCACCGGAAATGATGTCAACTTTTGATCTAGCATAGGAAATCGATAATTTAATATTTTTTTTCCTAAAAGTACATTAAATTAGCTTTACAATGACACCAAAAAGTCATATTTTTATGTTAACCATTTCAAAATAGCGACCATTTACTTACAAAATAATAATCAACATAAGTTTTACAAAGTTGAACGTAGCAAGCTTTGAAAACAATAAAAAAAGAAACAAAATATCTCTAAAAGTCTACACATCGTATAAACTACAGTCGTAAGTCACGGCAGAATTTAAAAATTAATATTTTCATATCTCAATTTTACTTCCTAAAAAAAAATAAATTAATTCTCCAAAAATTATAAGTAGTAAAATTTATGAGTTAAGTATTTGTACCTTCCTGAAAATGTTGTGTTTCGACAATTACGGCCAATGGCCTAATATTTATAGATATACCTATAATTTACAAAATATTTAAATATATTTTCTTTCTCAATTTTACAGTTAAACAATTAAACAATTTCTTAACAATTGAAAGTGTAAATCAATGTTTACTTAGATAATAAATAGGGGCGGACTGGGAGTCGAGCTGATAATTTTAAATTTTTACTGGCTCTTTTTTCAAAGTAATACACCAGATCTGGAATGGAGAGTTTGGACACACAGCCACGATTTCACAAGTCCACACCGTATATTCGCGAAATATACTAACACACACGAATCTAAATACATGCGTAAAATGCATTCACGACAACACAGCAGAGTGAACGAAAATGCTGTAGAACAAGACTAATTCTACCTCTGCTTAAAGAGGCATGATACTAAGAGCTCAGATGATGCGGTAACCGAAATGAGCTACTAAAATACACTAAGACACGAGACGAATGTATATCACATACATTCGTGAACTGCCACAAAGCCAGTACCTGAGCAGCGGTCGCGTGCAGACAGAACTGAGTACAAAAATTAACACGACACAGATGGTTCGAATGTTATTCGGTGACTAAATTAAAAATAATGTTGGATTAAAAATCACCCCCTCCCACATAAATATTCATAATTTGCGCGACTGGCGCGAACAGCTTCAAGGAAAATATTTCTATGCTAGCCCGAAAACGGCCCTTGCCCAGTCCGACCCAATGATTGCACCGAACACTTATGATCAATATCATATCTCCAAAATGGCTTCTTGATCTTGGTCATGGTCTTTTGTGATGGGTGCATCTAAATTCGGATATCTAACGTAGAACGATGACAATTCATTCATGATTTAACATTAGAGGCACAGTATTTTTCCTATATTCCGGACAAAGAATAGTATTTAGGTGCTGAAATCAATCCTTTTTTTCTTTTTTTTTTTCTTTAAAATACTCAACAAATATAATCATTTCTTGGCTGGCATAAATTGTAGGTATATAATTAAGAATAATAGTGTTAAAGTAAAGTTCTGTTATTTCTGTGAATCAGTTGCGGTGGTAATTCTAATCTGTTATTAACATACCGAATAATGAAAGAGTTATCTTACGTCAATAAATGCACAGGTAATTTTTTACCACTGTGTTTTTATGCGTTAGAAAATCCTGTTTCTTTTCGAACGATCACCTTCTTTTTATCAGAGTCGCACTCAAATTCCAATTTTGTTTTAATTTTCGAGGAATTAAATAGGTTGAATGTAAAAAAGCATTCCGCATTGATGGGAACCAGACGAATACAACTTTAGTTCTTACAAGCCTACAAACTTACAACATTTTCGTTCATATTATGTTTTTTAAATTCTAGAATTTTTGGGTGATCATGTTTTTAAATTTTCTTGTAGGCTATTAATTATGGTTTTACTGGTCCGAGTACCCGGATTCAGACTCAGGGAGTCCGATTGCAAATACTCTGACTCGATACACGTTACCAAAGACCCCGATACTCGACGAGTCTCGAGATAGCCGGTTATCTGAAAGAAAAAATGATTTTCTTGTACCTTCTATATTTCATTTAATAATAATTAATCTGCAGACAAATAATAACAAAACAGATAAGTCGTGCAACACCCAATGTAAAAATATGTACAATCTTGCTAATTAGGCTGTCTAAATCATAGGCGTAGCACTTCTTTTTATATCTCAGTGTCTATTGGAAACTATGGTGACTGCGCGCACATTTACTATTCTGTAGAAAGCGAGTTGTGATTTGTCTGGTTGTATTAGCTTTTAGTACTCTTTCTTTGTGTCTGGTATTGTGTCCAGCTTTTAACTAAATTTCATTTATCATTAATAGCTAATTAAAATTAACTATATGCTGAAGAATAACGAACTCGGATCAGATTCGTTGGCCCCAAAAATACCGGAACTTCTCAAACCCTTGTAGCAATCTTATTAGCAGTTATATGGATTTACCAATAATTTAATAATATGCCAATAATTTAATAATATGATCATCTATTACATTGGATAAGACATGTGTGAAGGATGAAAAAAGGATAGAATGAAAATGAAAATTTGGAAAGGAATATTAACCATCCGTCGATCAATGGGAAGACTTTGAAAAAAATAGAGAAACAATATTCAAACTGTGTTCCGCGGAACCCCAAAGGTGAAGCCTTAATTGGTGTACTGTAAATATACCATGAATTCAAAAAGATATTACATTAGAGTTGGCTTGGAAAATGTAGTAATGTCAACAGCAAGCTTTAGAATTAATTAACTGTCATCACTGTTGTTGTTGTCATAAGTTTACACTGTTATATAAAGCTTGCATTTGACATTATTTTATTTTTCATAGCTGGTTAGCTTACGTAATTTCTTTTTGAACTCATGGTATCACATGTAGAGAAATTTGTAAAAACAAAAGAACTAGGCCAAACTGCAATAAAATCTAACATTTATGAGAAAAGCATTACATTATAAAACAATTATTAATTCATCCATTTTCTGTATTCCAGAATTAACTAAAATTTAGGATTAATAGATTCAATTAAAAGTGTTTAGGGTTTTTGCATTTTTTTCCCTTAAATAAATTTGTTTGACAGTTCAATGATGTACATATATGCCTGTATAGGGAAAACTATATATTCAATTCTAAGAATACAAGAAAATTTATTGATATATGTATGCATTCTAATTTGTAAAATAATGTTTTATTGTACTACTTTGCAAAGCAATAAATATTTATATTATATAATTTAGGATTTTTTTACAGACGGTACTGTATAGAAGTAAATGCACGATAAATCTTCAAGGTGAACAATTTTCTCTGTTTTTTGTACCGTTTTTATGCGATAACATTAAAGCTAATTTTCATAATTTCTTGAATAATTTTTATTTTCATGATGTCATTATTTTGTTTAACATAATTTTATTAGTATTTTCCAGCAAATTTTGTTTATACATATGCATGTATTATAATTTGCTAATTAAAAGTGTTTTTTAATATAATTGCACATCATTTTAAAACAATATTAATAAAATAATCAGCGTTGGTGGCAATAAACATATTCAGAAGAAAACAAAACAATGTAGTAAATTTTAAGAATAAATAAAAAATAAATTCTGTTTGACATTTTTATTGTGTAGATTTATGCAATTAATTACTTACGTCAAAGGTAGACAGGCTTCATAAATCATTTTTCCTGTGACCCTATAAGATATATATTACGAAGACTAGAAAGCATCGTGGCGAGAGCTGTATCTTGGCTCTACCTTCGGTGCAAGATTCTGGTGTGTAATGGTTGGTTTATATACGGAACAAGAATAAGGTATAGGAAATAAGAATAGTACACAAGAATAAAAAATATTAAACCGTTTATATAGGACATAACATATCGTCGCTGCGCCTGCGTAGTTGCGTTGGCCTGTGTTTAACGCTTGTCACTTGACAGGTTCTTAAAACTTACAAGAACAATAAATAAAAATAATAAAAACATTTTATTGTTGTTTACAACCCTCTGATCACAACTGAAAAACATCTGTTGAACAAACTTTATACTGTGCGCAGGATTATCGTGTCTTATTCTTGAAATAAGAATAAAATGTTAAATGTTACCAACTACTCTTATGTTTAAGTTAAATTTCATTCCTACATAAACCGATATACGGCGCAGCCATATTTTAACATCTTGTGTACTATTCTTATTTCCTATTCCTTATTCTTGTTCCGTATATAAACCAACCATAACTTGAACACATGTGATTCTACCATCGTTTATGTAAGCGGTTTATGGTGCGCTTATGGTCATTTCAGTTAAATATTTAAGCTCTTTAAATGTGAAGGTCACAGGCTTTAGCGTGAAGTGCAATTACGGTCACCATTTAACGTTAAATAAATGCTTAAATTTTTCTTTAAGCTACAGCCAGATATATCTCTCCATAGCGCTAAATTTGAGGTTGTGTTTGACATTGGATCAGACTCTAACGTTTCCCGAAATTGTATTTAAAGTTAAACATTTTTATTTACAAGAAAATGGAATTGATCCATGCTTTAGTTCATTTAATTGCCAAAGAAGATGACAACAGGTAATAAAAGATAAATTTATAAACATTATAAATTATCAAAAATATGAACTATGTATTTTTAGGAACAATCTTCGCATAGAACGAAGATTTATAAGATACACAGAAAATCCATTTTAAATGGCTAATGAGAGTTTTAGAATTTTTTTTCGACTGTCAAAAGAAATGATTTTCTACGAAATTTTGCAATCACTACATAATGGATAACCTACAAGGCAAGACAAACTTCCTCTACATCTGAAAGTGTTAGGAACTATCAACTTTTTGGCAACTGGTTCTGACCAAAAAGCTGTGGGAAACTCCATTTTTAATTGCATGGCTCAGAGTAGTTTAAGCAAAGCTATAAACCAAGTATGCAGGCTCTGCAGGCTCATTACGAATCGCTTAAGCCATGTGTGTTATTTTGTATGAAAATTACCTATGAACATACATTTTTATCTTAAAATTATACTTTTACTATTTATTATTTTTGGGTAAATATTGTAAACATGGTTTAATAAATCATGTACTTTGAATTCATTTTGCTATGTATTTTTTTTTGTTTTTTCTTCAATAAATAAAGATTTTAAGTTTTTGGTTATATCACGTTATATGTTCTGACAGCCAGCACTAAAAACACTAAACTAACATTTGCCTGACTATTGCTTTCTCCCTTTATTCAATGCGCACAGACAGCGACAGACAATGCTGAGTTGAACGTTACTTAATTAGCCTCTAACAAGGTCACAATTCTGTAGCTGAAGTATTTAAATTTAGTTGACCATAATAGCAAAATTTTAAATAATTTAACAGTCGAAGTTAAATATTCATTTAGCCTTAAATTCTGTAAGTTTAACATGTTGGACCATAATCGCACTATTAGTCACGAAAATTATAAAGAGAAATACTCGAAAACGTCTAAGCCAACCATAACTGTAGGTAATAAAATGAAACCAATTAAGATAGATTGGAAATATGGAAAGAATGGACGACAGCACACTGACGAAGATCTTCAAAACAGTATATACGCAAATATAAGCAGATAGGGACAAAAAAAAATTAAATATTTTTGGAGGTAATCACATAAATAAATTTTATTTGTCAAAAATAAAAATTTAGCTTTATTTGACAGAGCGAAAATTTAAAGAAATATACTCCCTCTGTCCAAAAATATGCTATACATTTTGATTTTTAGGGTTTTGTAGGTATGAAAATTGTAGCCAAACGGCTAAACCTAGAGAGTTGAAATTTGGCATGTTTATACAACGCTTTGACCCGCACATAGGAAAATTACTAAAACATCTAAAAAACATATACCCCTAAAAATATAAACAAATATGTGTTCATCGAAAAAGAAAATAGTTTTTTAAAATTCTGAGTAGGGTATCAAATGAAAACCCGTAGTATGTGGATTAACGATCAAAATTTTATTTTTGCAAAATAAATTATTTTGACGCGATTTATGCCAAAATTGTGCAAAATTTTTTTTGTGCCTCACACCCTCTAGCCCTGATGGTTTCAACTAAAAAACTGAAAAAATTCTAAGTAATGTACATTGGTGAGAACCGGAATAGTACAACAGGAATTTTTGATCAGATTATGTGGAAAATAACGCATTTTTTGTGTTTTTAACTAAAATATGTAAAATTCATCTGGAAACAATTTTATTTTTTGTTTTTTTTTTCATTTTTATTTTGTTTAAATTATTTTGTCAAAATTCTAGTTATATTTTGGCAAATGTTACATTTAATTTTTAAAAGCGTAAATTTAATAACCAGTGGGAAGTGTTGAAATTATAATTTAATTCTATGTTTCAATGTATACGAAATCAGAGAGGCGGAACTTATGACTTAAAACAACCAATGGAAGTCATAGGCCCAATTTTCAAAATCTTAATGAACCTTGCTATATAAAAAAATACTGCACATATTTAGAAACCTAAATAATGGTATTAGGCATTCGAATTAAAATTAACAAAAAAATAGTTTAGTTTTGGCATCCTAAAAAATCATCATTCACTTACTAAATACCTGCGAAACCCTGAAATATGTGCAAACTCACACTTCACATATATTTTTTTTTTTTCTTGTTCGAAAATATGATATACATTTACAATTTTAATTAATTAGAATGAATTTATTTATGAAATAGTTACAAATATCTAATTAAACGAAGAATAATACAAAAAAAATAATAATAATAATAATTACAAGGACGTGGCTGTCTCCACAGCTTGTATGGAACATGATAATGTTTGTAATCGTCCCTTGCGATGAAGTTTTGCCTTATTAATGTGCGGAATATTATAGAAATTCTCTCCTTTTTCTAACATGGTTGCTTCTAGACAAGTTTGCAATGTTAGAAAAACATTATCAAAGGTTTGTATGTTTTATACATCAAATGCATTTTGTACGCATTCAATCAGTTCGTCGATTGTATTCGGTGAAGATGTAAGTATTGTATAGAATTGAAAAAGTCAAGTTCCAATACATTAAAATCTGGACTATTTGGTGGTTGTGTTTTAAGTCTTTTTGGCACTTCTTCCAATTTAAGAATTTGGCACTTCTTCCAATTTAAGAATTTGGCACTTCTTCCAATTTAAGAATTTGGCACTTCTTCCTTACAATTCAATACGATTTTGATAAAAATTCGCTATTTTGTTAAAACACCGGGTGTCACTTTAATTTGTCTAAAATACGCGTTTTTATTTTTTTCTGTGAATTACTTTTGAAATATACAAAACAATTTGCTCGCCATTTGTTTATAAGTTGCCTAGCACTTATTT
Organism: Liopterus haemorrhoidalis; assembly: GCA_963971575.1. Taxonomy (NCBI): domain Eukaryota; kingdom Metazoa; phylum Arthropoda; class Insecta; order Coleoptera; family Dytiscidae; genus Liopterus; species Liopterus haemorrhoidalis. The sequence goes on from OZ020611.1 coordinate 208,839,904, forward strand.
AAAATTAAAAACAAAAAAAGATCAATATAATATTACTTTCGTTAATCCCATATTTTTTAAAGGCCCGGTCTCTCCACCTTCAGGTAAACCTCTAGGTAACTATCTTACAGATAAGGTTATCTAGAACTTCATTTGCTGAATAAATGTCAATACCAATCAGTGAATTCAATATGTCAGTTTCATTATCCGTTAGATAGCTATCCGATAGATTTTACATTGAAATACGGTATGACATTTATTCAGCACTGAAAGTATCACATAACCTTATCTGTCAGATAGTTACCTAGAGGTTTTCCTGAAGGTGGAAAGACTGGGCCTAAGTAATGTACACTATATTTTCGGACGGAAAGAGTTTTTTTTTTATCGTTGAATACATACTTGTTTATTTTTCCCGCGATGTGTTTACTTGAATTGTCAATAGTTTTCCTATATCTGTGGGTCGATAAGCTATACATGCATGCTAAATTTCAAATTTTCTTTTTAGGCCTAACCGTTAGGCCACAATTTCCATCCTACAGACAGACACATGAGCGACGTTATAAGGGTTTTATGGCCATACCTACAAAACCCTAAAAATTAACTAAAAATTTGAAGTGAAGTGTGAATTTTCACACATTTCAGGGTTTTGCAGGTATTTAGTAGGTGTAAGAATCCAACAACTGGATGTTTAGGTATATTTATCACATCAAAAGCAACAGCTTTTTTTGATATTCACTGTTATTCGTTATTTGAGAACTAAGAGCTTCCATTTAATTTTTTTAAACAAAGCTTAAATAACTTGCCAAATTCCCAGCGTTATTTTCTGCATTTGCTTCGTATACAAGTCTTCATTAGATTAATAAGAAATATTGTACAGTATAGAGTGTAGTGTGGTGTGGTGTGAGTAACTCAGTTCGCCACTATTAAAAAAATATATAATTTTTTTAATATTTTTAATTCCAAAAAAATACAAGCACTATCTTAGCTATAAATACAAAAAATCCATAACATTATCAGCCATAATTTAACCATGAATTAAAAAAAAAATAATTTTTTCAAAAACACAAAAACTGTCATATTTTTCAAAAACACAATCTAATCAAAAATTCCACTCGTACCTTTCCGGCTCAGATCAATGTTCATTACCTATAATTTTTTCAGATTTTTAGTTTAACCCATTTTGGTAAAAGGATGCGGGACATTTTTGGCGTGTTAAAAGCAAAAGCAATTTTGGAAGCTAAAAGCAATTTTGGACGTGTTTAGCATTTAATTCGTGTTAAAAGAAACAAATTTCAAAAAACTATCTATCGTTCCGTAATCTTCGTCTTTAGAGCTTTCTTGATACCAGACAATAGATTTTAAAAAAATATTTTTTTTATGAACGACACAAAATAATCGACATTTTTCGAAAAATTTCTGATCAAAAATTCCTGTTGAACTATTTCGGTTCCCATCAATGTTCAATACGGAGTTTTTTTTTAGATTTTTAGATCAATCCCTTTGAAAGATAGGGTGGGGGACAAAAATTTTTTGACAAATTTTTGGCATAAATACAGTAAAAAAAACAACCATACTATATAAAAATATTAAAAATATTGCCCAAATCCCAGATGTCCGATTTATAAGGGCAATAGACATCGCCATAAACTTATCACATCTGGTTTAAAATAAAGTAGCTACATAAAGTGAATTGTTTGTTTACTATTAACCCGGCAAAAATGTTAGATAATTCACTTCTATAGAGTTTTATTTATTTAACTGAGTGGCGTTCTACCTACATATTGCAAACCAACAACTGTATTGAACGAACGACCGACAATTGACCGACCTGTGTCTCGGGAACATGTTTACTTAGCCGGCTCAGCAAACTGAACGACCTCCACTGATCCGGTTCCGCAAACTGAGCCGAAATTCCCATCTCTAGTTATTGCCGATATCATCAGATTATTAATTAACTTTACAAAATAGTACACCCCCCAGCAAAATGTCCTAGCTTCATTACTGACGGCACTGCCTCAAAAAAGTACCGGAGTTATAAAGTGAAGTGCAACTTGCCACCACAAGAAACAATCAACAGGGCGCCACTGGTTGTGACCCGTGCATGTTGACACCTCTTGAAGTTTTGTCACGTGTAGTTATTTTATCGGTCGAACCTGTTCAAGTTGTCAAAACGTGTTTTTCACAGCACCACCAGACCTTGACCTTCGTTTACCTCAATATACTCTTCAACCAAAATTCAATTTTTTTATCTATTTATTGTTCCGAAGTTTTTATTATGATTTATTTCAATTTAATGATATAGTGTCACCGAAAACATAAAAAATCATCACGTCATTTTAATTATACACAGTAAAACCGCAAATTTATGGATCTGAATCATCTGGAACAATCCGGTTTTTTTGGTTTACGAATATTTATTGCTAAAACGTCACACGAGAAATGTTACATATTTGTTGTTTGTCAGAACCTGATTAATTCCTGAAAATTATTTTTGCGAAAAATGCTAACTGTAGGCAGTGCCGGTTCTAGGGGTTATGGCGCCACGATGCAAAGATTGGTTCGGCGCCCTTAAAAAAAAAAGTTGAACAGAAATTTGTTTGTTCTATACAAAAAATAAGTCACCCAGAAATTCGCTTGTTCTATAAAAAAAAAGTCGACCAAAAGTTTTTTTTTTAATGGTCTAATTTAAACTTTTTTAATATCTTTTAAGAAAGTCAACCAGAATTTTGTTTGTTTCCCGCCCCTATTTGCCAATATTTGGCCTGCCACCGAGGTTCTGTGCACCCCTAACACCCCTGCTTGGTGCGGCCCAGTATTGACACAATATATTTTCATTAGAAATTATGAAATAGGTAATAATAAAATACTTCAGTGCTTATAAGTATTAAATTTTATTTTTAAGTGTAAATAGTACGCACATATATAATAATACGGTGAATTTCTTTTATCGTGCAACATTGAAATTATTATAATGCATGGTTTCCCTACTAACGATAAACTATTTTCACAGCAAGTTGCCCTCCATTTATTTTGCAACATAGGGATAAATATTCATTGAAAATGCAACATTTTTTATTGAAAATACATTGAAAATGCAATTATTTAATACAAAAATAACAACAAAAAAAAATCAACTAAATTAAATTTTCAAAAATACCACCATTAACTTGTAAACATAAGGCGATCATAAAAAATTATTTAAAATATTTATTGTTTGCCCTTGTGGGGTATCAGTAGGAATAAAGTGGAAATTGGAATATTCGCTATTTTGAGATACACCATATTAGCAAATCACCATCGATATATAGCAGGAATTGATCTGAACTAATTCATTGATTTTATGCAACTGAATTCTAAGTTTTGTACGTCACACAAGCGATACGAATAAGCACTAGTTTTATGCGTATAGGTACCTGGAGCACCGAAAATAAAAATAACGCCCCGTTTTTAAAAAATTAAAAATTTTTTGCGAAGAAAAAATTGTCGAAGACTTTTTGTTTAGCTCGCCAGTATAAAAACGGCGCCGTTAAATCGTTCGTTGCGATGGCGCCCCTTGATCGTGGCGCCCTGATGCGACGCATCCTTTGTATCCATTGTGGAGCCGGCATTGCTTTGATTTATGACTTTAAGATTGTAGTTTATGGCGTAACTGTTAAAACTAAACTAGCGCAAATTAAAGTTTTATTCACTTGTGATTATAATATATCTATATGAGTAGACTTGTTTAAAATATAATTCTATTATCAGATTTTTGGCGTGTCGTCAGATTTTTAATTATAAAAGTGTTCCGAAAGGTAATTTCGGCGCACTTAGCGCAAGGCGCCCCGATGCGACGCATCCTATGCTTACCGTGTGGAGACTGGCACTGACTGTACGAAAATTGTATTACAGCGAAGTATGTTTACAGTGACTATCAGATCAATTCTGTAAAAAATTACTGTGTAGTAACGTTTCTACAAGATAAAATATTATAAAAAGTATAATGACTTTCATTCATGATAGTAACTGACCTTGCTCATAGAGACATAATCGGCCCGATTCTGTAAAAAGTTACTAGGTTAGTTGCTACTGAGTAACGTTGCTACGAAATAACTTTTATAGTAACTTTCTTATCAATCGCCAAACAATTGGTATTCTCCAAGCATAAGCACAAGCAACGTTCTTATAACAAGTTATATTTAGTAACGTTGCTACAAAGAACCGTGAAGCTAGAAGCAGATTACGTTCTGCGCAGGCGAGGTATTCGTTTTTAATTGAGTTTGACAGCTATGTTGTGAGTTTCTGAGGTTAAACGAAAAATGTTTTATAAACAAAATCAGAAAAAGAATTGCAAACAGATGGAAATTCTGTTGAATTTCCTGGCAAATAACCCGGTCATGGTCGGTGATAGGAGTGTTTAAAAAATAATTGACAGGAGAGAGTGGTGGTGCTGTGGTGATGTGCTATGTGGTTACTGTTTTCTATGTGGTGGTGCAAGTTATAGTCCAAATTTAAATTAATTGCGTGAAATACAGTTAAAGAAGTTCGGATAGCCATTGAACAGGCGCGCACTTAAAACATTGATCTGGGAAGGGTCCATTTCGAAAAAATATCTGTAATATAATACAAATGTATTGTTGTGTTTTTATGGAGAGGACTGGGTTTATATATTAATTTAATTTTGATTATAGTTTAATTTTTAATAATAAAAAAGGTGATTCTTATTTGCAATCGCTTAGTTTTTATTAAATAAGATTTGATTTTTCAAATCCTTGGGGGAGGGGGTCTGAACTCGTCGACCACCCCCTTGTGTGCGCGGCTTCTATTGACAGTCGTAGTTTAATACATTTAAAAAATATTGTAATGTTATACTATTATAAAACAAATGTAAATAAACAAAAATATAAATTGAAATAAAGAACTCGAAGAATTTTGTGCTATACAGAAAATAAAATAAAAATCCTTTTATAATTATTGTCGCTATGTGCCCTTCATTGTAAAATGCTTGAAATAATTCATTATTAAACAGAAAAATTGCGATTTTTCACGATTTTAACAAGTTATTTTGAAGTTACTAAGTGTAGCAACTGCTTTCTGTTAGTTGTTATCCATAATAACTTTTTTAGCAACTAGTTACTAATTTCATAGTAACTTTTTTCTTACAGAATACGGATTTCGTGAAAGTTGCTAAAAAAGTTACTGACCTTGTATTTAGCAACTTTTATTGTAACTTTTTTGTAGTAACTTGCTTACAGAATTGGGCCGATTTAGATACTATTATCATAGTAACTGAGTTACAGAATTGGTCTGTATATTTTTTTAGAAAAAAATATAATATAAATCTGGAAAAGATTCATTAAAATATATAATAGTATATTCTGTAACAAGGTTGAAATGAGAAAATTCGATGCGACTGGAACCACGAGCATCGAATTTTCTCTTCCAACCGAGTCACAGACCCTACTTTCTACACGACTACCAGAAAAAAAAAAAAAAATTAACAAATAATTATTTTAATAAACATTTTATCTTAACACATAATTTATATTACATAACAAATTAATCAATTAATTAAACTATTTTTTTTATTTATTATTTGTTTAATTTTAATTTAATTTGCCGCACATCGGCCACTATTTTAGGTTACGAAGTTATGTTGCATTTATTTAATGTAAACGTTGCATATATCTTAATGTAACCCTACAAAAACAAAAGACAACAAGTATGGAATAGTTATTCCATAAGTGATGGAATGAAATACACGCAAAATGCATAAGAAGATAAGTGCTTTAGAATAGCATTCCAACTCTTGTGTTAGAATATTAACTTTCTGTAGTCAAAATTGGTTTTAGAATTGGTAAATTCTATAGTGGTCGTGGAGAAACAATTTTTATTTATTATTTAATAAATAAGAGCTCAACAATGAAATTAAGATAAATTTATATCAAAATATCTGCTTAGATATTCTAAGCATTGAAGTACTAGTATACAAAAACAACTTAGGATGGGTAGCTCACGTTATCCGAATAGAAGATGGTCGACTTCCTAAACAGATCTTGAACCCCGAACTAGAACATGGTAATAGAAACCCGGGGATGTCTTGCCAAAGGTATAATGGATTCCGTTAAAAATATTCTTTGAATATGCAATTTAATGAATCCCTGGGAACAAAGAGCTACAAATCGTCCTGCTTGGAGAAATTGAGCTCTGAAGCAATAAATATCTTTAGAAGAAAATAATCGAACGTTGCAGAGATCACTAGAGAGAGAAGAAAACAACGTACTCAAAGAATATCGGACACTACTGTGTCCTCCTTTGCTGTATATGCGGAAGAGTTTTCACATTCTCGTCAGAAGTTATAAAACTAGTTATAAAATAAACTGTTATAACTAGTTATTATATGAAATAACATGAAATAACTTAAATTTTAATTTTTCAATTAAATGTTTTATAAATAACAAGAGTTTAATAGTTTATTTTAGAGATATTTTGTTTATTTTTTTTATTGTTTTCAAAGCTTGCTACGTTCAACTTTGTAAAACTTATGTTGATTATTATTTTGTAAATAAATGGTCACCATTTTGAAATGGTTAACATAAACATATGACTTTTTAGTGTCATTATAAAGCTAATTTAATGTTCTTTTAGGAAAAAAATATAAAATTATCGATTCCCTATGCTAGATCAAAAGTTGACATCATTTCCGGTGAAACCGGAAGTGCCTCAGAATTCTTATAGTAACCTTTAGATGGGCCTTTTTGTCTAGTTTAACTTTTGTTCTGAAGATTTTTTGTATCTTTACAAATAAAGGAGATTTTCGGGGTGCCCCGTTTCAAACAAACACCCTGTATACAGTGAATTTCTTTTATCCTGCAACACTAAAATTATTATTATGCATGGTTTCCGTACACTGTATATTATAGTAGAGCGTCAATTATTCGAACTAATTGGGACCAAGGGATAAGTTTGGATAAACGATTTTTTCGGATAATCGATCTGATAGAAAAATAAGAAAAAACAAGTACATACATGTTTTATTGTTTACATAAGTTATTCTGCCGCTTTTGTTAAATTAACATCCTAACCTAACCTAACTATTTTGAAAAGTAATCACTTAATTTCTTTTGAACCAGTCTTTGTCCTCTTTTCTTCGCAGCCAAATCACGTATCCTTTTTAAGAGAAGTAGTTGACTCGGGATGCACTCTTCTTGTCGTTCATACCAAGACATTACTGTTTCCAATGCAGTAAAAGCCTATGAGACCTGTTGCGTATAAGCGTTCGGACAAGCGACGTCTCGGTTAATTGACTTCGGTTTTTTCCTAATACTTAGGGGGTATTAATATATTAGGTGGTACTTAGCGTTACAAAAGCTAACAACTTTGGGAAACACTACTGTAGGTAACAATCAGCTGTTGATTCGATAACCAATAAGATGGCTAAAAGCTGCTTAGCGTAGTGGCAGCACAGGTGCCCTGCGATTCGGATTCGAATCCCGTTCAGGCAAGAAATTTTCAAAATTTAAGAATTGTCCTGACTAATTGCCTAAGTAACAAAATAATTATAATAAAAATATTTCAGTTTCAAGTCGTACCGACTTAAAAGTACAACTTGAAAGTACTTGAAAGTGAACTATTTTTAATTATTTTTATTATGCTCGAAGCTACAGATAGCTCAAGAGTAAGAATGCGAAAGTGTTTGAATCTAAATTAAAAGCACTTTGAACACTTTTAAAAACAAATACTTCACTTTTAAATCATTATAGAGAATATATTTTTTCGTAAACCGTAAAATATATTTAAAAAATGTTTAAGTTGTTTCAAAAGCTCTATTCGAGCACACCCAATACGACGTATTAGGTCGTCAAGGGTGAAACATGTAGAAAAAAAAGGCAAAGTTGGTTGATAACTTATAAATATAAGGAATTATTTTATCCATCAAAGTATGCACCCATATTATCTATACACTTTTGCCATTTAAGCGGCAGGTTGTTTAGGCCAGTGGTATAAAACCCTGGCGGACGATAGTCAATGAATTCCAGGAAGGCCAGTTTTACAGCATTGTCGGAATTAAACTGTTTTCCTATTAAAAAGTTGTCCAAATTGCGGAAGAAGTGGCAGTCAGTGGAGGCTAGGTCTGGTGAGTATGGAGGATGATGAAGAAGTTCCAACTCCAATTCTTGTAGTTTTGCCAGTCATTTGTGCAGTGTGTGGCCTAGCGTTATCATGCAATAAGATATGAGTCGATCTGTTCGCCAATCTAGGCTGTTTTTATTTAAATTTTTGTATCATTTCGTCCAGTTGGTTGCAGTATATCTCTGCTGTGATCGATGAGTCAGGTTTTTTTAAATTTTTTTGTTTGGTTTTTAGGTTACCTGTACGAAATTTGGCGAACCAATTTAATATTGTCTGCTGCGTAGTAACACTAGAGCCAAATACACTATTAATGTTTCGCGCGGTCTGTGATGTCGTAGTTCCACGTAAGAACTCATACTTCATAATAGTGCGAATTTTCGACCGTTCCATTTTCAACAAAATACATTTTTAAAAAAAGTTTTTGATTTTTTTAGTGTTTTGTAGGTATGACCAAAAAACCCTTATACCGTTATTTTGTCGTCTGTCTGTCTGTCTGTCTGTCTGTCTGTCTGTCTGTCTGTTCGGTACAAATTGTAGCCAAACGGATAAACCTAGAGAGTTGAAATTTGGCATGCTTATACAACTCTTTGACCCGCACATAGGAAAAATACTAAAACATCTAAAAAACATACCCCCCTAAAAATATAAACAAATATGTGCTCATCGAAAACAAAAATATTTTTTTTAAATTCTGAGTAGGGTATCAAATGAAAGCCCTTAGTACGTGGATTAACGATCAAATTTTTATTTTTGAAAAACAAATTATTTTGATGCGATTTTTGCCAAAATTGTGCAAAAAAAATTTGATCCCACACCCTGTAGCCCAGATGGTTTAAACTAAAAATCTAAAAAAATTCTAAGTAATGTATATTGGTGTGAACCGAAATAGTACAACAGGAATTTTTGATCAGCTTATGTTTTCGGAAAATAACGCATTTTTTGTGGTTTTTGGTTCACAAAGTACAAAAGTTATACCAATGTAAGACACTCACATGTAGGGATGGGAATTTATTTTTGAATATCGATATATGCGCGATTCGATACATCGTAAGTATGATATCGATATTCGATATATATCGAAGTAAAAATATCGATATTTTCGATATATCGAAATAACTAACACGTAACATGTAAGATATATAAATTACATATTTTTTGGTTGGCTTGGCGGGAAAAGAAGTCGCCAATTGACAGACAATCACTTTACAGTTGGTACTCACCCAGCTATCAACCAACTTTCTAATATTATCCTTGTTAACTGGTCTCTTAATTAAATATATATTCTGTTCACTTTTGTAAGGAGAAACCAGATTTTTTGGTTACTTTTATAGTGTATTACGGTCTTTAAATATCAATTAAAAATATTCCTTATACTGTAAAACCGACTTTAGATTTATTGGTTATGATCATTATTAAGAAAATGACAATTTTTATAATTTTTTAATACCAGCATGTCAATTTCAAAGGTGCAAATTATTGAAATCAAAATTTCGTCTTATAGGCTATTCCAAACGATTAGGCGGAACTAAATGGAAATTTCGTTATTTTAGGCTGTCACGAAAAGGGACCTTGCTTGGGTTATTTCATGTTTTAGGTTTGGTATGTGAAAAATTTAAATTCTAACAGTGAAACTATGGAAACGAATGACATATATCAAATATTTTAATACATTTTTCCATATTTTGAAGACAAAAAAATTAATACATGGGAAATTTTTATTAAGAATGACAAAAAACTAAAATGTAATGAAAAGGACATTTTATAATGACAATCAATTTAATCTAGAATTTGCAATATGAGCATGATTTTCAAAGCCTAAACAAAATGACCAAAAGTCCGAATTAATTGATAAAAATTACTAGATTTCAAAAATTAGTATCGCCTAAACGTTTGGAATAGCCTATAGTTTGTTTCTACAAAAGTGAACACCAAATATTTAAATGTAAAAAATATACAAGAATACCGATATTTTGAGCGAATATCGATATTTTGCGCGATATATCGCATTTCAAATATCGATATAAAAATATCGATATATTTTTCTAAAGTATCGATATTTTCGATATATCGTTCCCATCCCTACTCACATGCAAGGCGTACGATGGCGTTATTGGTTAGTGCACTGGTGTCGTAGCTAAAACTCGCTGGTAAACGAAGAGCTTTCGAGTTCGAGTACTGAGTGAATTTTATTTTTTCTGTTTTTTTTTTTGCATTTTTATTATGTTGAAATTATTTTGTCAAAATTCTAGTTATATTTTGACAAATGTTGTATTTAATTTTTAAGAGCGTAAATTTAATAATTATCTTATTATATGATTAACAGACGATAAATTATTTTAAAAATATCGTTCATTTTGCCGTGATTACTACAAAGTAAAATTTGTCCTACACACTCAGCATACCGCCTTCACTTATTATATACCTGCGAAACCCTGAAATGTGTGAATATTCACACTTCACATCAATTTTTTTTATAATAGTATTAAATGGGTCAAAAATGTTCTATTGTTCTTGATTTATTCGCTAATTCTTCTTTTTCCGACGGGAAATGACAGAACATACCTGTACACCTGTTTTGGTGATATTGCACATTTCGCGGAGTTGATTCTTGTAACTGACAAGGATGAAGGACTCTGGAGGCGTTACACCGTGTCATATCAGAACGCTAAGTGTTTAAATAAACAATAGACTTATTGTCTGGGCTTTTAATTACTTTTGCAAACCGTGTTTTATAATATCGTTTAGTAATTAGTTTTGTAGACGCTAAAAATGATTAGGCATAGTTTGTTTATTCATTGGAGCACGATAATTTAAAATACAAACAACAATTTGAACAAGTTTATGGACAACTTTAATAATTATTACTGTGTAATTTTTCAAAAATTGAGCAACTGATTAACTAACTTATCTGACCTTGTCAAATAAGTTGTTTTTCCTGGTTCCTGTCAGTTGTTATGTTCATGATTTCCCAATTTGCACTTCATTCAGTGGCGGCTCGTGCATTTTTGGGACCCAGAGCTGCAAATTATTTATTTATTTATTTAATTTTCAAGCATTACAAGCAATAAGCCTAAATAGCTCAATATAATACAAATATAAAATACATACTTAAACAAAACAGTACAGAATTAAATTTTACAATACATTAACTAACTGAGTTAATCTATTTTTAAAAACATTAAACGATGAATTAAATATATCTAAATTATTACAATTGAGGGAATTGAACAATTTAGATAATCTATTAGTAGAAGTATTGCATCCGTAGTTGGTTGAATGTTGCTGTTCTTGCAATAAATTGAGGTTCCTCGTTGTTCTAGTAGGAGCTCTCAGGTGGAAGCTTGAAAGGATGTCAGGTGCATAAGTTACTCCATTAAGTATTTTGTACAACAAACAGAGATCGCATATATTTCGTCGGTATATTAGTGGCATGATATTCAGCGTAGCATATCTCTCTTCCCGGTTCATGTCACCATACGGAATGCCCAGTTTGAATAGAGCGTATTTACTGAATTTACTTTGAACGCGCTCAAGCCTTTCACAAAAAGTAACTTGCTGAGGGGACCATATAGTGCTGGCGTATTCAAGATGACTTCTCACAAGTGAAAAGTATAGCAACTTGATAGCATGGATATTAGTAAATTCTTTGGTTTGACGTATGATAAAGCCAAGCATCCTTAGCGACTTGATAGTGATGATATTTATATGCTTCTCAAAGGACAAACAGTCTGTGAATATTACACCTAAATCACGTATTTCTGATACCCTTTCAAGTGTAATCCCATTAAGATGGTAAGAAACAGTTGTCTTAATTCTTTTGCGAGAGAAGATTATCGTCTTACATTTTGCAGTGTTTAGGCTTAAACAATTTTCCTTACACCAGTTTTCAATTGCGCCCACATCTGATTGCAGCTCAACTGTGTTGATAGCGTTGTTGACTTTCAGAAACAACTTCATGTCGTCGGCAAAAAGCAGATATGACGAATATGACAATCTGGAGCCAATATCGTTCACGAAAAGTGAGAATAAGACAGGCCCAAGATGAGAACCTTGGGGCACACCGGAAGTAACAGATATTGCTTCAGAGGTACAGTTGAAAATCTTAACAAATTGTTTCCGACCAGAGAGATAAGACTCGAGCCACTGGAGAAGATTTGCGCTGATGCCGTAAGCTTTTAATTTTGCTAACAAAATTCGATGGTCTACTTGATCGAAAGCTTTGCGAAAATCGGTGTATACAGCATGAACTTCAGATCCTTCTTCTAAGCATGTTGAAATAAAATCTTTATAACAAAATAAATTGGTGACGGTGGAGCGTCCTTTAAAAAAGCCGTGATTATCCTTGATTATAATACAAGGATAGGTTTAGGTGTTTAACCACGACGTTTTATCATATAAGACTCTGTTGAATTGTCTCTTATAATTATAATTTTTGCTTTTTGCACTTTCCGAAATATTTATATTTGGTGTGTGTCGCCCCAATTTTTTAATATCATTTTTTTCTTCTAACATTCGTCTGTTAAATGGAATTTCCAATAATGATTTGACAGTATTCATTTTTTAAACCTATTGTTTTATAATCTAGGTTTATTCACAGTTACATTTCTAACTATTCACAGTTACAAGGTAGTGCAGGGTGAGGCTTAGCCTCTCGCTTGGCAAAATGACTGCCCTCATTGGTATATCTTTCTTCTGTATTAGTGGTGCAACCATGTCCAATAGCTGACTTTATACCTTTTGATTCATTCTGAAGAAATTGCAGTAATCTGCTGACTCTCGAAGCAAATTACCATGATAATGTGTCGACCACCGCCTTAACTATTTCCTGGTTCATAATCTTCTCTTCTTCTTCAGTTTATTATTGAAAGCTGCACATCACGCAACGAGTATATCGTGATAGTCGTGAGTCGGTGAGTCGGTGAGTCGGTGAGTCGGTGAGTCGGTGGGTCGGTGAGTCGGTGAGTCGGTGAGTCGGTGAGTCGGTGAGTCGTGAGTCGTGAGTCGTGAGTCGGTGAGTCGGTGAGTCGGTGAGTCGTTGAGTCGTTGAGTCGTGAGTCGTGAGTCGTGAGTCGTGAGTCGTGTGTCGTGAGTCGTGAGTCGGTGAGTCGGAGAGTCGGTGAGTCGGAGAGTCGGAGAGTCGGAGAGTCGGAGAGTCGGAGAGTCGGAGAGTCGGAGAGTCGGAGAGTCGGAGAGTCTGTGAGTCGGAGAGTCGGAGAGTCGGAGAGTCGGAGAGTCGGAGAGTCGGAGAGTCGGAGAGTCGGAGAGTCGGAGAGTCGGTGAGTCGGTGAGTCGGTGAGTCGGTGAGTCGGTGAGTCGGTGAGTCGGTGAGTCGGTGAGTCGGTGAGTCGGTGAGTCGGTGAGTCGGTGAGTCGGTGAGTCGGTGAGTCGGTGAGTCGGTGAGTCGGTGAGTCGGTGAGTCGGTGAGTCGTTGAGTCGTGAGTCGTGAGTCGTGAGTCGTGAGTCGTGAGTCGTGAGTCGTGAGTCGTGAGTCGTGAGTCGTGAGTCGTGAGTCGTGAGTCGTGAGTCGTGAGTCGTGAGTCGTGAGTCGTGAGTCGTGAGTCGTGAGTCGTGAGTCGTGAGTCGTGAGTCGTGAGTCGTGAGTCGTGAGTCGTGAGTCGGCAGTCGGCAGTCGGCAGTCGGCAGTCGGCAGTCGGCAGTCGGCAGTCGGCAGTCGGCAGTCGGCAGTCGGCAGTCGGCAGTCGGCAGTCGGCAGTCGGCAGTCGGCAGTCGGCAGTCGGCAGTCGGCAGTCGGCAGTCGGCAGTCGGCAGTCGGCAGTCGGCAGTCGGCAGTCGGCAGTCGGCAGTCGGCAGTCGGCAGTCGGCAGTCGGCAGTCGGAGCCGTAGCAATGTTTTTGGCACCCTTGGCAAATACTTAAAGTAGACACTTGTAAATTGATTTAACCTAATAGTCCGGTTTGTTTAGCTATAATTTCATTGTTTTAATCGATTTTTTATATTAAAACAACGAAATTATAGCTAAATTGATTTCAAGCCACTTTTAAAATTTATGGTATATATTATGGTAGTATTAAATAAAAATGATCGTCAGCTGCCGACATAACGGGGTAAAGATCGTCAGTGTCATAATTACAGTATAAAATGCTTAGACTAAATGCCCGCTCAGCAATTATAATCCCTCAGCTGACGGTCCTACCCCCATTGTGCAAACAGCTGATTGTTGTTTTTGTTATTCTTATTATATAATAAGTTTCATTGAATTTGAAATGACTTTACATCATTTTTTTTATGTTTATACAAGCGACTGACGTATAATCCCCCACTACACACGCAGCTGACTTATTTTATTATTATTATTATTACTTAAATAATAACTGTACAAATTTTCAAGTGGTTTGAAATGACGTTTGGATTTTTTTTTTACAATATGTATATATTTTTCTCACGACTAGCCAATCATCAACTTACTACCCGAAAGGAATAATTTCCAATATGAATCAATCGGGATGTAATGACCAGGTCACTTGCAACGCTGCCTCCCGGACTATAAGACAAAGCCCTTTTATCTCTTTTTTTTCTTTTGCCTTCTGCGGGCTTCAATCCCGTCAATATTATTGATCAATAAAATGCCTTCAATATTATTGATCAATAATATTGATAGTGTGCGGGGGCCTTACGAGCCCTGTCCACTTTCAGTTGGCCCAGCTATGAAATTTTCAGTTTCTTTAGAAATTATTAAATAATAAGTAAAAGTAAATGCTGCTTTGTACATTTTTTGACAATATAATCATATTAGAAGCAAAGGGGTCAAAATTTATTCCGTAATATTTAATTTGTGATTATAAAAATAATATTCGTAAAACAAACGTATTTTTTGAGTTCATGTATTCTTGTACTGTATATAAAATAACTGGGTTTTAGCGGTAGCTATGTGTAGTAGGCGTTAGAAAACAAAGTTTATTTATTGACTGTGATGTATTAAAAGTGTTAAGTCTAAATAATTTTAAAACATGGGCAGAGGCAAAGCTACTGATGAAAAAATTCGGTTAATCATCGTGAACTTAGCAAAAACAGGAAAAACCAATTCCGAAATCGGAAAATTATTAGGTTTGTCAAGATACAGTATTAGAAATATTGTAAAATTGTACAAAACAAGTGCATCAGTTGCCCCAAAGCCCCAGTACGTGAAGAAAACTACACTGACGGACAATGACAAACGTGCATTGAAAAGAATTATTAAGAATAACAGACGTGCTAACTACAGTCAATTGAGTGTACTGTGGAGCGATGTTGTTGGAAGACGTGTTTCAAGGTTTACATGTCATAAGAAAGCTAAAAAATTAGGATTTGGAACCTATAAGGCAATATTTTTTTAATCGAACTCTTAAATGTATATTTACATAAATTTATAACACTTTCTTAGGCCAAGGAAAAACCATTGTTGACGTCTAAGCAAAAGAAAAACAGGTTGAAATGGGCAAGAGAACATAAAGTATGGAATTGTGAAAAGTGGAACAGCGTGCAATGGAGCGATGAGTCTAGGTTTGAAGTCTGTGTAGGGGACAACCGGAGCAGAGTTGTTCGTCAGAAACATGAAGCATATCATCCAGATTGCTTGAAAAGGAAGGTGAAATTTCCAGCATCTGTCATGGTGTGGGGTTTAATGTCTGCAAGAGGTGTAGCAAAACTTCACTTTATCGATGGCATTGTTAACACAGCCAAATATTTAAGTATTTTAGAGGAGTCTCTGTTGCCAACTATGGAACATGCATTAATCTCTGGGGAGGATTTTATTTTTCAACAAGATGGAGCCGCTTGCCATACGTCAAAAAAATCTTTGAAATGGTTCCGTGATCATTCTATTCCACTTTTAGAGTGGGTTTCAAGTAGCCCAGACTTATCCCCCATCGAGACCCTTTGGCACGAAATGAAAAAACGATTGCGTATAACACCGGCTAGAACAATTCCAGAATTAAGACTAAAGCTTCAAGAAATATGAGATAATTTTACTCCTCGACAATGCCAAGACCTTGTAAATACTATGCCTAGAAGAATTAATGCCGTTATAAAAATGAAAGGTGACGTTACCCAGAGGTAACTTCTGAAATAGGTTTCCAAGTTAATGGCTTTCCAATGGAAATATTATTTTTTTCTTATTAATTTACTTTAATAGTTGTAAATATTAATCGTAAATCTCTAAAATGTTCAATTGAAAATAAAATATTACCTAGATTTCATAAGCTATTCGCATTCTGTTAATTGAACACCAATAAGTAAAAATTTCGTAGCTGGGCCAACTGATAGTGGACAGGGCTCGTATATTTAAAAATAACAACTTAGAACAATTTAAATTATCTTCTATATTTAAACCATTATTTTTCTCTATTTAGAAATTAAATTTTTGTATTTATAAAAAGTTGGCAATATTAATATTAACAAAACGTGCCATCATTTTCTCCATATTTTTTTCTTGGCAATAATTTTATTAATTCATAAAATATAATAAAATTCTGCATGTTGTATGATTATAAAACAGGTTTTCAAAGTTAAAACGTGATTTAAAAACATAACTCATCAGACCTTAAAACGTATGAATATTTGAGTGAATGTTTGCTTTATATGAATACTAAAATGTGATATATTAATAAATTCGCGGTCACTTTTTATGAGATTACATAATAATAAATAATTTGTATGTTTATTTCATATTTAGAGTTTCAATTACATTTTAATCGAAGTGCTTGTACTTTCAAATATAAGGGAAAACATTATAAATCGGGTAAAGCTTTAAAAATAAATTTTATGTTAAAATATTTTTTTTGTTAATTTTAATTCGAATACCTAATACCATTATTTAGGTTTCTAAATATGTGCAGATTTTTTTTTTTTTTTTTGTAGCAATGTTCATTAAGATTTTGATAATTGCGCCTATAGCTTCCATTGGTTGTTTTAAGTCATATGCTCCGCTCCTCTGGTTTCGTATACATGACACATAAAAGAATGAAAATATAATTCCAACAATTCCAACTGGTTATTAAATTTACGCTCTTAAAAATTAAATGTACCATTTGCCAAAATATAACTAGAATTTTGACAAAATAATTTAAACAAAATAAAAATGAAAGAAAAAACAAAAAATAAAATTGTTTCCTCTGCCCGGGAGCGAACCTTAGTTTGCTGTGCAGCAAGCGAGCAAGCTAATCATTAGACTAGGATACGCCTTATAGTATAGTGTGTTACATAACTATAACTTTTGTACATTGTCAACTAAAAACACAAAAAATGCGTTATTTTCCTAGCGTTATTTTTGATCAGAAAACATAATCTGATCAAAATTTCCTGTTGTTCTATTCTAGTTAATGTACACCAATGTACATTAATTTTTTTGCCACATTTTGACAATTTTTTTTTTTTGCATAATTTTGGCGAAAATCGCATCAAAATAATTTATTTTTGTAACGGGACGCCACTGTGCCCAGTTTTTTTAGTGCGAAGAGATGAGGGTTGCTATGTTTACGAGTTGTTATTGTGAGATGAATGTTTAAACGTCAAAAAATACAAAAACTATTTTACATTTATATTCTATTATAATTGATTTAAATGAACAAAGTTTTTTACTATATGTTGTGGATAGTGTGGTGTAATTAATTATGTAGTTTGTTTTACCCTAAATAAATCTTAATAAATATATATTTTTTGCAATAAAATGCTACGTTTTGCAAAAATAAAATTTGGTCGTTAATCCACGTACTAAGGGTGTTTCATTTGATACCCTACTCAGAATTACAAAAAAAAACATGTTTTTGTTCGATGAACACATATTTGTTTATATGTACAAATTTCAACTCTCTAGGTTTAGCCGTTTGGTTACAATTTTTACCGAACAGACAGACGACAAAATGAAGGTGTAAGGATTTTTTGGATTATCTACAAAACCCTAAAAATGAAGCCTTTTAACAATATATTTCTTATTAATCTAATGAAGACTTGAATACGAAGCAAATGCAGAAAAAAATGCTGGGTATTTTGGCAAATAATTTAATTTTTTTTTTAAACAAATGGAAGCTTTTAGCACTCAAATAACGAATAAAAATGATTATCAAAAATCTGTTGATTTTGATGTAATTATAGAACAAATATTCCTAGACATCCAGTATTATGTTGGCTTCTTACACTTAATAAATGCCTACAAAACCCTGAAATGGGTAAAAATTCATTCTTCATTCAATTTTTAGGGTTTTGTAGGTATGACCAAAAAACCCTTATACCGTCATTTTGTCGTCTGTCTGTCTGTCTGTCTGTTCGGTAAAAATTGTAGCCAAACGGCTAAACCTAGAGAGTTGAAATTTGGCATGCTTATACAACTCTTTGACCGGCACATAGGAAAAATACTAAAACATCTAAAAAACATATCCCCCTAAAGATATAAAAAATATGTGCTCATCGAAAAAAAAAATATATTTTTTTAAAATTCTGAGTCGGGTATCATATGAAAGCCCTTGGTACGTGGATTAACGATCAAATTTTTATTTTTGCAAAATAAATTATTTTGAAGCGATTTTTGCCCAAACTGTGCAAATTTTTGTGCAACCCAGCAGGTTTAAACTAAAAATCTGAAAAAATTCTAAGCAATGTACATTGGTGTAAACCGAATTTTTAATCAGATTATGTTTTTGGAAAAAACGCATTTTTTGTGTTTTTTTGCTAATAATGTACACATGTTACTTATGTAACACGCTAGATTGGAAAATGGATCCTGGTGTAATGGTAATGGCGCTGGTATATCACCCGTCTAAATCAGTTCGAACCCTGCGAGAGGACATAAAATTATTTTTTGTTTATTTTTTGCATTTTTATTTTGTTAAATAATTTCTAGTTATATTTTGGCAAATGTTGCATTTATTTTTTAAAAGCGTAAATTTAAAAACCAGTGGAAAGTGTTGAAATTATAATTAAATTCTATGTTTGAATGTATACTAAATCAGAAGGCGGGGCCTATGACTTAAGCAACCAATGGAAGCCATAGGCGTAATTTTCAAAATTTTAAAGAACCTTGCTATATAAAAAAAAAAAAAAAATACTGCACATATTTAGAAACCTAAATAATGGTATTAGGCATTCAAATTAAAATTCATAAAAAAATATTTTGACAAATAATCATCATTCAGTTACTAAATACCTGCGACCCTGAAATGTGTGAAAATTCACACTTCACATCAATCCTATAATATAATACGCCTGTTTGTATGTTCGTATGTTCGACCGGTCGTTTCTTCATTCCCCGATAGAGGCGCGCATATGTTAATTATTTATGTCAAAATTGTTTAAAATATATTGTTGATGCAATAATAGTGAATTTTCTACAAACACTTTTTATAATTATTATAAGATGCAATAATAGTGAATATTCTACGAACACTTTTTATAATAATTTATAGAATTGTAAGAAATTATTGTTTATGTATTGGACAGTAGTGTGCTGTGAATTTTTGTTTTGAGTGTTGTCAATAAATTGGTAAAAATGACAGTTCAAATGAGTGTTTTTCATTAAAAAATCACTTCACAATTATTAATTTAGTTGTGAAATACACGGATCGGTTTTTTACGAAACAAAACACAGAAAAACGTTATCCTTCCGTGATATTCGACATTTTTGATTAAAATTATTATTAGCAGAAAAATAATTATTTTAAAAAATATTTGGTTATGATGAAAGTAAGAAAAACGTGACTTTTTTTTCTTTATTATTATTTTTTCAATGCTTTATTATTTTTTTATTTCTACGATTTATAGGACAAGATTTACAATATCCCACTGCAAACTCTATACAGATGGCAGCACATAACGACTACACTAAGGCCCGGTCTTTCCACCTTCAGATAAAGTTCCAGGTAACTATCTGACAGATAAGATTATTTGTAACTTCATCTGCTGAATAAATGTCAATACCAGTCAGTGAATTCAATACGTCAGTCTCATTATCCGTTAGATAATTATCTGATAGATACATTTGTATAGAAAGAAGGGATGACATTTACTCAGCAAATGAAGTTAAAAATAACCTTATCTGTCAGATAGTTACCTGGAACTTTATCTGAAGGTGGAAAAACCGGGCCTTAATAATTCAAGAAGTATCAGTGGCTCTAAAACAATGGTTTCTCTTTATTTACCACATTAAAATATCATTAACCTTTTAGTTTAGGTTAGATTCACCTTAAAAGCACTATCTTAAGTTATGGTTGATAACTGTTTCTTTTATTTTATTTTTTATAAACCACCTAAAAATAAATTGTATTTTAACTGTTCTGTGCAGGGCTAGGGACAGTGATTCACCTTAAAAGCACTATCTTAGGTTATGGTTGATAACTGTTTATTTATTTTTTTATAAACCACCTAAAAATAAATTGTATTTTAACTGTTCTGTGCAGGACCAGGGACAGTGATTCACCTTAAAAGCACTATCTTAGGTTATGGCTGATAACTTTTTTTTTTTTTTTTATAAACCACCTAACAATTGTTTTAAAAGTTCTGCACAGTCCCACCTGTTTAGAATCTCTGTATATTGAACAAATGACGTGCGTGTGACGCATGCGCAGTGTTCAGTGGGATATTGTAAATCTACCCCCTGATTTGAGATATAGTGTAAGTACGCTTTTTTCCGTGTGCCTTTTTTGCCGTGTGTGTATTTTTTCATGTGTGCTTTTTTCCGTGTGCGTTTTTTCCGTGTGCGTATTTTTATATTATATAAGAAAATGGAAAATTTATTTTAATAAATATATTTTAAATTTAACGTCTCAAATCATTTTTAGTTTTAACATTATAAATATAATGCACTGAGTGCAAATGAATCGTTTTCCCATCTTAAAAAGTTAATGAATTAATAATTCGGATTAATGCTCATTATTTGTCCAGTTTTTAATAATGGGCGAAGAGTTGATTCAATTTGAATTGGATGAAGTTAGGCGTATGGCTAGAGAAAGAAGTCTGAGGTGTCGAGCAAGTTCCACATTAAGGTAATGATTTGTTTGCCAACACAGTTGGCAACAGGTGCACTAGTTTTTATATATAAGATTTAAAAACGATTTATAAATTCGATACTAAATTACAATATGTATTACCTATCTATTTACCTCTTAAAAAAAAACTTTATTGATTTTAATTTTCTCTTTCTATCAATTTTGCTGCTCCCCATATTTGCCGCTCTGAGCAGTTGCCCTGCTGGGGGTCGCAAGCAGGGCACTTGATCGGGCCTTGGTTAGAATAAATTTCTTAAAACGTAGAACTTAATAAATTAATATGGTAAAAAATGTTGTATTCATTTGGCAATGCCAAAAAACAGAAAGAAATAATTTACGCATTAGCAGTGTTTTTAATCTGTTTTCTTCTTCTTCTAGGAATAATATTTTCCTTGAGGTAAGTGTGTCACTGAATTTGAATATAAATGTTTTTTGATTTTATCTACGATCGAGAACTTGTTCTACCATATATGAAAATCGAGTCTCATCTTGTCGATTGCATTATATATGCATTCTATTTATTACAGATAAATCTTATATGAAAATAGATGAGAAAGGTAGTTTGGAAAAAGTAAATGACATTTATTTTGAAAAGACATTAAAGTAAATGAGAAACCATGTCACATCAAATTAGGTAGAAAAAGACAAGGAAAATCAATTTTTTCTTTCATAGATTGAAAAAGTTTCTTGATAAGTTGTATTAGTTTTTTGAGATAGAAGTATCTTGTTAATGCTGGTAATTAAAGCGCATGCGCTCTGTATTTTCTTATTTCTTTCTAGAAAATCCTTATACAGTACTTCCAATAAATATAAGACCACCATGTAAATAAATGAAGGACTATTTATTTATTGCTGTGATTACAGCATAAAATCCATAATAATTAAATTTACAAAATGCTTATAAGGAAATTAAAGTTTAGGGTTTTTGCCATAGTATTTTTTTTAGGGTTTTGTAGGTATGCCCAAAAAACCCTTATACCGTCATTTTATCGTCTGTCTGTCTGTCTGTCTGTCTGTCTGTCTGTCTGTCTGTCTAAATGCGACACATGTGACACGACACTTACAGCCAGACACATCCTAGCAGAATGCACGACAAAACGAAGAGACAACAAAATTACAGACCACTCAATAAAAGACATTTTAGGCAACAACTTAGATTCGATTAATAATGTCATCTCATATTTAAAAAGCATAGATGTATATAATAAAATATAATGTTACACTTTGTATTATAAGGGCCGAGAGTTCCAGTTCCTAATAAACTCCCTAACAGTTATTAGACACATAATATATTTATGAAGCTAATAAATTTATTGGTGATTTCCAAGTTACAAAATCCTTCTAATAGTTTATTAGCTACATAATTTTTGTTTTTGCATTGGTATTTCTTATGAAGATAGTAACACGGTGCAAGAGAGATAGAGCTATACGTAAATTTGTAGAGCTAAAGTGAGATGAAATTTTGACATTGAATATTTTGACATTAAATATTTTGACATTAAATAGTTTGACTTTACATTCAATGACGTTACGTATATTTTTTGTGTTACTGTTAAAATGACAATTAAACGGCGTTCAACAAATTTTACCACATAAAAAGAGGACAATATAGATAGAAGAGGAGTTAATAAAAATAATATTTTTTAATACAAAAGTGAAAAGAAGACAGCCATATTTTGCGTTATTTTACATTCCTTAAACAATATGAATTAAACTTATCAGAAATTTTCAGCCACACATTTTTATTATTCTGCCAATAATTGCGTCTGTCTTCTTATTTTCCAGGGATGGGGAGTCGACAGAAAAATTATCGACTCCCGACTCTCGACTCCGGAGTCGGTATTTTTGAAAATCGACTCCGACTCCGACTCCGACTCCCGACTCCTTTCACTGGTAAATTGTAAAGTCTATTCCAAATGTTTAAGCGGAACTAAATGGAATTTTTATTTTCTCAAATTATCACGAGTTTACTTTTTAACTATCAAAGTGGGCTTTTGTTAAACAAAATGATACAAAGCTTCATTCAATCCTTAAAAGTTAGTAGATTTCGATATCTAATTCCGCTTAAACCAAGCAAACAGACTATACTTACATTAAATATCTTGGGTTGGGGCGAGCTGTTTTTATAAAATGTCATTTTCATTTCATCTTGACTATTGAGTCATTTTTAATACAAATTTTCAAATATATTAGTTTTAAAAAAAAATTGTTTTGTATTTTATATAAAGTCTGTTCCTTTGGTTTAGGCGGAACTAGATTTTCAATACTAGTTACTTTTACCGTTTGATTGAAGCTTTTGATCATTTTGTTCAGGAAAAGCCAACTTCAATATATAAAAAAATAGCTAATGACAACTTACAAAAATGAAAATTCCAGTTAGTTCCGCCTAATCGTTTGGAACAGACTGTACTTTATTTTTCATAACATGTCACTTTTTTCTTTTGACATATAGATTTTAGCTGCCAACATGAAACATAAAATAATCACAAAGCCCGTTACAACTTGAGAAAATAAAAATCCAGTTTAGTTTCGTTTTAACATAATAAACAAAGTATACAAAAAAAGAAAAATTAGATATTACTAAAAATTAACTAAATTTTTAACTGAAAAGCATGAAGGAAACCGGAATTGAATATTTTTAATTTCATTTTCGCTCATGAACAGAGAAAAAATGTCGTTCCTGTTCCCATTCTTTAACAAATTCTGGTAGTATGGTATTTTGCTTTCGCTTTCGGATTGTTCTCATCCTTGATAAATATGTAGTCAAAGAGTCGGGAGTCGATAAGTTTTTCCGACTCCCGACTCCGACTCCGACTCCTCCAAAAAGCTTCGACTCCTCGACTCCCGACTCCCGACTCCGACTCCGACTCCCCATCCCTGTTATTTTCTATCATTTTTAGGGTTTTGTAGGTATGACCAAAAAACCCTTATACCGTCATTTTGTCGTCTGTCTGTCTGTCTGTCTGTCTGTCTGTCTGTCTGTCTGTCTGTCTGTCTGTCTGTCTGTCTGTCTGTCTGTCTGTCTGTCTGTCTGTCTGTCTGTCTGTCTGTCTGTCTGTCTGTCTGTCTGTCTGTCTGTCTGTCTGTCTGTCTGTCTGTCTGTCTGTCTGTCTGTCTGTCTGTCTGTCTGTCTGTCTGTCTGTCTGTCTGTCTGTCTGTCTGTCTGTCTGTCTGTCTGTCTGTCTGTCTGTCTGTTCGGTAAAAATTGTAGCCAAACGGCTAAACCTAGAGAGTTGAAATTTGGCATGCTTATACAACTCTTTGACCCGCACATAGGAAAAATACTAAAACATCTAAAAAACATATCCCTCTAAAAATATAAACAAATATGTGCTCATCGAAAAAAAAATATTTTTTTTAAATTCTGAGTAGGGTATCAAATGAAAGCCCTTAGTACGTGGATTAACGATCAAAATTTTATTTTTGCAAAATAAATTATTTTGATGCGATTTTTGCCAAAATTGTGCAAAAAATTTTTTGTCCCACACCTTGTAGCCCAGATGGTTTAAACTAAAAATCTGAAAAAATTCTAAGTAATGTACATTGTGTGAACCGGAATAGTACAACAGGAATTTTTGATCAGATTATGTTTTCGGAAAATAACGCATTTTTTGTGTTTTTAACTAAAATATGTTAACTATTTAATACGTTGTGTAACATACCACATCAGTAGCTCTCGTGGCGTGGTTGGATTTGTCGTACGCTTAATAATATAAGTTAACTTGCAAACTAGGGATCGAATCCTGTTGATTTTATTTTTTGTTTTTTTTTGCATTTTTGTTTTGTTTAAATTATTTTGTTAAAATTCTAGTTATATTTGGTAAATGTTGCATTTAATTTTTAAAAGCGTAAATTTAATAACCAGTGGAAAGTGTTGAAATTATAATTTAATTCTATGTTTGACGAAATCAAAGGGCGGGACTTATGATGTAAGCAACCAATGGAAGCCATAGGTGCAATTTTCAAAATCTTAATGAACTTTGCTGTAAAAAAAAAAATACTGCATATATTTAGAAACTTAAATAATGGTATTAGGCATTCGAATTAAAATTCATAAAAAAATATTTTGACATAAAATTTGTTTTGGCATCCCAAATAATCATCGTTCAGTTACTAAATACCTGCAAAACCCAGAAATGTGTGAAAATTCACACTTCACATCAATTTTTTAATTATAATTAAAAGAGTATTTTATGACTATCCAAAAATTATAAGACTATGTGAAAAATATCTTCTATTAGTCAGTATTTAGTGGATGCTCAATTTCTCTTTGTTAAAGAAAGATGTTTATTCAAAAATCTTCTTCTTCAATATAATAATAATAATAATAATAATTTTATTTCACTTTCATATACATATACAATACATTACAACTAAACATACAATTACAATATTGTGTCACATACATATGTAAATATTAGTCACAGAGAGATAGTAGAGATAATAAAAAAATTTAATATGAACATAAAATAAAATCTTTTAATTAATAAAATCATTGACTTTGTAGATAGTTTCTTCAATATGGTGATGCTTTACTTAATTCATAAATTTATTTAAATTTGTAATATCTTTCATAACGTCAGGAAGTGCATTACAGAATTTGCAACAATTGTAATAAGCTCCTTTCTGGTAGCTCGAAGTAGTGTGGATAGCGGGTATAAGTTTTTGTTTATTTCGCGTATTATATGAATGAGCAATTAATGAAAATAAATATTTGTTTTTATGTGTAAAACGCACAAAGATAATATATATTCTGTTGGCATGGTAAATATTTCCAAGGATTTAAATGAGTTATTGCAAGAGTCTGTATATTTTATTGCATTTATGGTTCTTATTGCGGAATTTTGAAATTTAAAAATTCGTTTCGAGTCAGTGGATTTTCCCAAATATATAATATTAAATTTTAAAGGCGAATGGAAGCAAGAAAAATAAAGACTTCTTAATACTATTTTGCTGCATTGAGTCTTGATAAATCTAAGGACATATAGGCAGGAGCTAAGTCTTTAACGAAGATTATCGATATGAGCAGCCCACTTTATATTCTCATCTAGTGTAATGCCCAGAAATTTAGTTTATCCACAGATGGAAATAATCTGGCTATTGTAGGTAAGGGATTCTGGGATGACAGTTTTATTCTGGATTGATTTGAAAAATGACACATGTAGTTTTATTGACATTTAATGTTAATTTACTTTTATTTGACCAAGTGTCAATTTCAAACATGACATTTTCAAAGCAGGTATTTAGATTGGATGGATTACATTTAAAGAGGAACTTGTTATCATCGGCAAATGTTTTTAAGGTTGTGAATATTTCTAAAGTGATTTTTGAAGGTCATTTGAATAAATGAGGAATAAAGTAGGACCAAAAACGCTGTCCTAGGGAACTCCTAGATCCTGTGATCTATTTTTAGAACACCAATTGTTGATTCGGGTGTTCACTCGAGTATATTGAGATCTATCAGTTAGGTTAGTTCAGAGATTGTCCTCGTATGCCGTATCGTTCCATTTTTGCCAGAAGAATTTTCTAGTCGACACAATCAAATGCCTTACTTAAATCCACAAAAATTCCCAGAGCCAAGTTTCCACGATCTATTGAATTGAGAATATCTGTTGTAAAATTGAATATACTATGAAGTATATTTATACTATGAAGTAGTAGCTGAAATATTTCTGGTTCCAAATTATACCATGCATATTTAATGGAAGCTTTTGAATCATGTAAATTTAAAAATTGCTACGTTCATTATCCTAGACCAGACAACTTAATATTCCCTAATAGTTTAAATCATGTTTAAGTGATGATCAATTCAAAATATGAAAGTATTGCTTCCAAAATTTTATTTGTAGCTTTTAAAGTACAGACTTACTGCATTGTCTTCTCTGAATGAATTAATATTCGGGAATATGGGGCGTGCTTCAGAGGGCGTAAAGCCGGTGGTCGCGACTACCGTAAAAAGTAGTCGTTAGGTTATGCTAGAGAGCGCTAGACACGACTTGAAAATCTCTAGGAATTATTTTATATCATATAAAACACCTAGGCATTATGCCATACGAAATAATAATAATCCCAGAGGAGATTTAAATGCAAAAAAAGATCACATTGTTGTAAACTGATTTTTTAAAGTATATTTATTCATAAAATTTACAAGATAATAGCGCCAAACATTTCATAAATTTGAAATTATATTAAGTGACAGAAAACTTGTTATACAAATCTAGTAACATTCGCTTTCCGTCACTTTATTTGTTCCTGTTCTAAATGCAGGATGTAATTTCTAAATGGAAATGTGCTACTAAATATGCAGGAAATACAGTTTAACAGAAGTAAGAAAGAATTTTGAACACTATGACTTATTTACAACAGGAACAGGTATTTAACGATACCTTACAGGTAACAACGTCGTAAATATAGCTGTAAAAGTAACATCTCGCGCGTTTTGATGACATTAATTGTGCAGTCAACTTTGGGGTCAACTCAGCCTCGGGTATTTAATATTTAAAATGATTTCTTGTTTATGCAGGGTTAATAGAACCAGTCTATAAGTCATACTAACTACGTAGTTTTCATATCTTTTTTTTTTTATAATCGTTTATTGCCGGTTCAACAAATACATTTGTTATTCACAGCAGGGTTATAGGTGTTAACAATAGTTCTTATTCCTTAGGTGGGGATTACATAACTTCCCTAATTTAAATATAGGTTATAAAATATAATAATTGATTAGGATTAAATATAATTTAGATTAAAATATAATATTAAAATTAGATTTGGAGCTAATCTTCTATGTCAGAAAAATCTGAACAGAGATCTTGGGGTAAGCGTCGCTTCAGTCTTTTATGTAGTCCTTTGCTACCGATGTTGTAGTGCACAGCACTTTCACAGTTGTTAAGGTTTTCTAGAAAACGTTGAGTTTGTTTTTTGACTTGGGTGGATATTGACGATATTAGGAGTTCATTGTGCAATTGTTCGTTTCTGATAAACCAAGGGGCATTGACACTAATTCTTAGGATTTTATTTTGGAGCACTTGCACTTTTTTTAAATTAGTTTTGGAGGTGTTTCCCCACACTTCACAGCCGTAAAGTACTAAAGGTTTTATTAAAGATTTATATAATAGGAGTGCACACTTTGTTTTAAGGTTTTCATATCTACGGCTGGAGATCTAGAAACGGAAAACTTACCTTCTTTGCCCTTATACGCCTACCTAGGCGTTCGGAACCTATTATTATTTGGGTTTGTCAGGTCTTTATACTCTTTCACTAGTTTATTATTATTATTATTATTATTTTTATTTTTCTTTATAAATAATCACGAGTCCGGGGCTTACAACAGTACGGATCAAATTCAAACATCGGTTGCTTTCCTGATATGTTCCTGGTCTAGTCTAGTATGGTGTGGTGGTATGTTATGTTAACGAGGGCGAAGATTGTAGCGTTTCTGCTGTTGTGTTGTGTCGGGTTGTTGTGTTTGTTCTTATCATGCTTTAGTGTCTGTTAGTTTTCGTTTTCTGGTTTTGAATTGTGTTATTCTGTGTAGTTTTTGTGTGTTTTGTGATGGTTTCACGTCTTGTTCCGTGTGGTTGGACTCTTATGACAGTAATTGTGTAAGTTGTGTATGTGCCATTTGTTCGTCTTTTGCGGATATAGTGTGCTGCGATATGTGTTCTATATTGTGTTATGTTGTTCTCGGTGGATGTTTTGTGAAAGGTGTAATGTTGTGTGTTATGTTTTGGAATTTTCTTACAATATGACATATGTTCATAATTACGGCTTTTTGTGTCTGTATATATTAGAGATGGGTCGTTCATGAACGAACCTGCTCACTGAGCCGGCTCAGTACATTGACCGAAGTAACACGGTTCAGCAAATTGAAATGAGCCGGCTCACGGCTCACTGTATAGTTTCAAGTTTCAAGGATACGATTGGTCGGGCGATTGTGAGCAGTGACCGGAGTGATCCGGATCTGGATCGATGTCATGTTGAACTTCGCGAGAACTCGGCTTGTAATGTATTATCATAAAGTGTATTATTTATTGGCATCAATTTGTAAGGCAGTTTATTTGAAACTAATAGGCTTAGTATGTATTTTCTTACAACCATACTATATAAAAATATTAAAAATATTGCCCAAATCACAGATGTCCGATTTATAAGGGCAATAAACATCGTCATAAACTTAACACATCTGGTTTAAAATACAGTAGCTACATAAAGTGAATTGTTTGTTTCAAAAATGTTAGATAAGAACCGGGGCTAAGCGACGTTCTACCTACGAGCGAACGACCGACAACTGACCGGGTCTAAGCAAGAGCCGGCTCTAAGCGACGTTCTACCTACGAGCGAACGACCGACAACTGACCGGGTCTAAGCAAGAGCCAGCTCTAAGCGACGTTCTACCTACGACCGAACGACCGACCGACCTGTGTCTCGGGATCATGTTTACAGTTCATATATTGCAAGAACCAGCTCTAAGCTACGTTCTACCTACGACCGAACGACTGACCGACCTGTGTCTCGGGATCATGTTTACAGTTCATATATTGCAAGAACCGGCTCTAAGCGACGTTCTACCTACGAACTAACGACCGACCTGTGTCTCGGAAACATGTTTACTTAACCGGATCACTGAGCCGGATCAATGAACCGCAACAAACTGAACGACCTCCACTGATCCGGTTCCGCAAACTGAGCCGAAATTCCCATCTCTAGTATATATGTGTTTTTGTTTTAGTTTAATATATGTAAGCTATTTATTATTATTATTATTTTTTTACGCAACGTGTGCGGCACAGACGAGACGTTCAACTTCTAAACTCCACAGGAAAGGTCAAGCGACCTTCATCCCAGTAATCTTCCGCATCACAAACTCTGGCAATATGAGACTATATGCAAAGCAATCTGAACAGCACTGCTTTTTGCATTGTGAAGACCAAAGGGGTAACAGCTGGTCTGCAGACGGGAAAGATCTCGATTTGCTTTCGGAAACCAGATTTAAGGCCATTCTTTAAATACACCCAAAATCAGAAGAACGAGCTTCACAGAATAACCCGGGTACATCTTTCTTGGCTCGGACAAGAGGTCCAGGTACTTAATTCTCTTCTCGTCATCTTTGAGAGTGATGTTCTTCTCAGCTGGACAGGATAATTTGATGACAGAAACGTATTTTGTTTCGAAATTAAGTAAGACGATATCCGGCCTATTTGCTGAGAGAAGATTGGTGGTAGAAAATGCATAATTCCATTAAATACGACTGGAATTTTCCACCACTCTGCTTCAATGTCAAAACGAGCGTAAAGCAAGACAGGTGTTTTATCAATTCCATATTTCTGTCTCAAAAAGAACTAAAAGACTGATAATGAGTTGTAAAAATACGAGTTGGTGTTGTGTTTTGGGAGTCTTTGAAATACGAGGATATGTGACTACAGGCAAAATAGTAAAACCGTTATCGATTGATCACAGCAAACCATATATCTTGGGCTTATTACGAACTCCAAATTTGATAATTTTGGAATTTTCTGACCAAGTCAGTATAAATTACCACAACACGAGAAAATTGATTTTTACAAATGTAACAAGTTGACCTTTATATAGTAATATATCTACAGAATTAGCAAATTTATATAAAGGACTCTATTTCTGAAAAGGAACTCTTTCTGTGCATTTTTTCATTTGCATGAATATTTGAGGACTTACTAAGGACGCCAAAAATCTTGAAATATCTAATTTATTATTTACTTTACAAGAAAACTGCAGAACCGGCGTTGAAGGGCAACGGCGGATGGGGCACAGGCTCTGGGCGCCACGCTGTGAGGGGCGCCAAAACAAGCTCTCAGTTATATACATTCTAATAAAAATGCATTTAATAAGAACGCAGTTTCCTGATGAAAATAGCGCCTGAAGAGCTAGCGCCGGCTCTGCAGAATGTAATTTTAGTAGTGTTACACAAATGTAATACTCGGAAATAAAA
The DNA here is from genome assembly GCA_963971575.1 of Liopterus haemorrhoidalis. Lineage (NCBI taxonomy): Eukaryota > Metazoa > Arthropoda > Insecta > Coleoptera > Dytiscidae > Liopterus > Liopterus haemorrhoidalis. Next base: position 208,870,936 of record OZ020611.1, read on the forward strand.
GCTTTCTCTGTACTTTGTAATATGATATAGGATTAACACGTAAGAGAAAGGTTTAAGTAGCATGTAATGAATCTGTAGTTAACACTTCAATTCTACTCCGATTAAATATCAAAGCCAATGTCCGATACATGTTACCTCATCAGAGGGTGAAACAATTTTAATTGCATTCAGAAATAAGAGACAAAAACTTGAATTAAATTATGTTTTGTTACAATAAAGTGTAATAGATAAATAGTGGAACGTGAAGTCGGAATGAAATTCTGCAAAAACTAATATTAATTCCAAATGGAATGTTAACAATTTTAATGACTTTATAAATAATTTATAAAATGAAATACAAAATAATAAAATAATTTCGATTTTCGCTATTTATAATAAGTATTTGATTATGAACGCTTCAGAAATTTTATTATTATTATATTATTATAGTAGCTGATGTGCCCATGCGTTTTTTTTTGTTGTATATATTTTACTGTAACGTATTAGTCTAAGAGCTAGCAACGTCACAAAAAAGTTTATTTTAGGTTGGTTGGTTTTTCGATATTTCCATTTCTTATTGAAGTTAGGTAGGGATGCGGTACGTCTGGTACCTGGGAGCGGTTGCGTTTACCTGTGCGTATCTCGCCTGTACAGGTAAAAGGTGAATATTTTGAAATCATTTTAAGACATTTTCTTTTTTTTTATAATTTTCTATGTCTTTTTAGCATTATAAAATTATAGTTGCCAGACAGTTTTGTTGTTGCGAACATTGCGTCAGATCTAATTTAAGTAATTAAAAAATAATAATTTTCAAACCTTTTTAGTATAGCTGTAATTTTAATATGAAATGAAAGCCCTTAGTACGTAGATTAACGACAAAATTTAATTTTTTTAAATAAATTATTTTGAGGCGATTTATGCCAAAATTGTGCAAAAAAAAATTTTTGTCCCACACCGTGTAGCCCAAATGGTTTAAACTAAAAATCTGAAAAAATTCTAAGTAATGTACATTGGTGTAAACCGGAATAGTACAACAGGAATTTTCGATCAGATTATGTTTTCGGAAAATAACGCATTTTTTGTGTTTTTTTTTTTTGTGACGATGCACGAAAGTTATAGTTATATAACACGTTAAATTGCAAAGAGTATCGTGGTCTAGTGGTTACGTTGCTCGCTAACTGAACAGATTTTTTGTTCACCACACGGTTCGTTCCTTGCTAGAGGAGTAAATTTTATTTTGCAGACAGACAGACAGACAGATAGATAGACAGACAAACAGACAGGCAGACAGACGACAAAATGACGGTATAAGGGTTTTTTGGTCATACCTACAAAACCCTAAAAAAAGCAGCTGTGGCTGTTTATCTCTCTTATAACGCTCCCTGTTGCAGCTATCTCTCTCACGCAACCAACGAATAAGCTGCCACAATCTTCTAACTCACCTATTCTCCCCGGGACTTAAATTGGTCTGGCTCCTAATTAAACAACGGAATTTCCGTCTGTCAAATTAATATTGTATTCTTTGATTACAGAACTATATCATATTAAAATTACGGCTATACTAAAAAGGTTTGAAAATTACTGTTTTTTAATTAGGTACTTAAATTAGATCTGGCGCAATGTTAGCAACAACAAAACTGTCTGCCAACTATAAATTTATAATGCTAAAAAGACATAGAAAATAAAAAAAAATGTCTTAAAATGATTTCAAAATATCCGGCGTACAGGCAAGATGCGCACAGGTAAACGCAACCGCTCCCAGGTGCCAGACGTACCGCATCCCTACCTAACTTCAATAAGAAAGGGAAATGTCGAAAAACCAGCCGACCTAAAATTCTTTCTCGAAAACGTTGCTAGCTCTCGTACTATACCATATATAATAATGGCCCATTACTAAAGAACGGGTTAAATATTTTAACTCGAGTTATCCCTAAGTCAAGCTAAAATGATATGTTTTTCTTGACTCTAGTTAGGCATAACTCGAATTACAATCATAACTCGTTCTTTAGCAATTGGTCTTAGGGGAAGCCGGGGCATAATGGGCTTCCGGGGTATAACGCGCTCCCCTCTTTTTGGCTGTTAAAGCATGCCGCCATGTTTGGGTGCATTCCAATCACATTCAGTACTTCGTTAGTGTCTTCTGAGAGTGGTTGTATGGCGTTTACATTTTGTAAATTGGTGAAACGTGTTTTTTGCTGTGTTGATATATTTTCACACATATCCAGACGTTGATTGCTCCAGTGCAGAGCATGTGGCAAGTGGGCACATTGTTCTTGCGCTGGAGAAGATGATAACGATGAGGAATGCATTCACGTGTGTTCAGTCTGCGCCAGATTTTAGCTGATTGCCCATTATACACGGCCCGTGCTCATTCACCCCGACACTGGGGCAAAATGAACACAATGAAGCTTTATTTTATATCTTCATAACTTTTATTTTTGTATTTTTCTAAGTTTTTTTTACAGTCTGTAATAATTAAACAATGAATCATCTTACGAATAAAAGTATTTCGAAAATTTTTACGATATTCCTTAAGATTTTATTAAAGATAATTCTTAAGGTGCCTGTTATGCCCTGGCTTCCCCTAGTGATATATTTTAATTAGTAACGCCCGCCATAGCTCCCATGTTCATTTGTTTTTGCGGAAATATATGCAGTTGTTTTTCCGTGAATAAAGAAATCGATTAAAATAAGAAAAAAAATCTTTTTTATTCTATACATTTTTATGATTTTGTAACTATCTCCAAGAAAATCTTAAACGTCACTCATGTATCTGACTGTCAATGTGTTTGGCAGAAATTGTGGCCAGACATCTGAACATAGAAAATTAAAATTTGGCATTCACAAAAATTAATTTTTATAAATCTTTTATACTGGCGCTGTTTTTGCCAGTATAAATTTTTATTCTTTCGCTTATTAAATACACACACCGGTAAATTTAAAGGAACATTGAAAATTATATATATATTTTTAATTTTATTATTTTGTAGCCTATTCCTGGATAGTTTTGAATGCTCTACTAAACCGTAGGAAAAACGCCAGGAGAACAAAATGCACCATTTAATTTTGCTACTACTGTATCTTTTGGTGGAGGTTCAATTATGGTGTGAGATGGAATATGTTTGGGAGCTCGTACAGAATTAGTGGTGATTGATGGCGGAGCGTGAACTGCAGATAGACACATCAGAGATATTCTTCAAGACCATGTTGTACCTTTTGTCCCATAATGGGGCTCTTGCCTAGGGTCTCGATTTAGTCCATCACTGGATACTCCGCTCTTTAATTTTCGGAAAAAAAAATGAATTCTGTCAAAATCCCAAATAAACATGAAAAGATCGTGCCGCGTCTTCAAAGAATATATTACTAATTTACTTTTTTTTTTCTGGGCCCTCACTTAGGGGTCAGCCGCCCGTGTGCAAACATTCATAATAATGTCGTTTACTAGAATTGAACCCAATTGCCGCAGGTGTGCAAACTTTCACAAGATCGCCATTTACTAGTAGGATCATATTAAAATCGACCCAAAATGTTGCAAAGGGCCGCCCGTATGCGGTTCACACTCGCACGAGGTGACCCTGTTTATCAGTGGTATGTTACACATTGCTATATTATTGTTAATTTGTATGCCGACTAGCCAAACCAGAAAATATCATAAAATGCAGTGAAAATAATAATAGGCCAAAAATTTGAAAAGAGGCATAAGAAGCTTTGTTTTCTTGGAGGAGTGTCTTTATTGGTCCCGATAAAGCATTTTCAAAATCTGGTCACCTTACTTTTGGAATAAAAAAGTTTATCAAACATATTAAATAGATACCTGACATTATTTGAAATGACAAAAAAATATTTTTATTTATTATCTGAGGCCAGTGACCCACAAAACTATAAATTTAGCATAAATTTGCAAAATTATTATTTTATTTTTTACTTGGTATTGTTATCCAGTATATTTTATTTTGTAAATTATTAACAAAATATGTAAATCGGTATTTTAAAATACAGAAACTCAAATCTAAAATTTGTTTACAAATAAACATGATCATAAAAGCAGCATCGAAATTCGCAATAACATAAACCAATATTTTTATTGAGGTTGCCATATATTTAACCCAAATCAAATTTAATGTTCAATCATCGATACTAAAGTTGTTCAGATTATTTTTATGAGCAGTGGCGTACGTATTCCAAAAATTATTAATATTCAAAAATATTCTAGAAGATTGATAGAGATTTCTAACTATAGTATTTCCAAAATGAAATGGCCACCCTCACTTATTGATTCCAATAATGGCTGACCGTATAACCAATATACCTGCTAAGTTTATGGTTCTGTTAATAGTAGGTGACAGGACCGCAATAATTATTTAAAATACACGTGTTTTCTTATATGCTATTTAGAATGAACTGATTATACTCACATGACATTTCTTCACATTTTTATCAGGCTTAGGACTGGCTATATTTGAATTATGAATATGGGCATGTTTAAAAATCCTTAGAAAATATCCTTAATGGTTTTTAAGAAACTTCAATTTAACTACTGTTACATCTATTCAATTTAAATGTAAAATTCCCTTAATACCTCCTATATTCTTTTAACAAGTCCTAGGCTTACTGCCATAAACCCATTACCGCATTGTTTAGCTTCTTAAGAAGAGTGGCCATTTCATTTTGGAAATACTATACTAATTCGTTATACTTTCCACTCGTTTCTCTCTTCAAAACGAAACACCTCTCTAGAAACCCCAAGAGACTACGCCAAAGTATAATACATACTATGGGATTTTTTTCTGTCATCTCTGTAAATTTTTCGAATCGGATTTATATTAATATTACTTTTTGACGTGAATACGTCATAAAAAATCAGTGGCCAGTGAATACGTCATACTAAGTGGCCAGTACGGAGATTTGATCGTTACAAACTCTACAGTGTAGAGTGTACCGTGGTGTTCATACGCGTAGAGTCAATACTTATGAAATCGGTCCTCAGCTGTTCAAATTTTTTTATTATATTTTTAATTTCAAAAAAAGACAAGTACTATCTTAGCCATAAATACAAAAAATCCATAAAATTATTAGCCATAATTTAGCCATGAATTAAAAAAATAATAATTTTTGTCAAAAACGCAATCTGATCAAACATCCTACTCATACATTAAGGCTCTGACCAATGTTCATTACCTATATATTTTTTTTTTTCAGACTTTTTGTTGAACCCTTCTGGGTAAAAGGGTGCGGGACAAGAACTTTTTCAGCACATTTCAGCTAAAATCGTGTTAAAGGAAATAACATTTAAAAAACTACCTTTTGTTCCTTAAATTACATCTTAAGAGATTTTGGTTTTGATACCACACAATAAATTTATAAAAATTATGTTTTTTTATCACGACACTAAAAAATCGAAATTATTCGAAAAACTAGTCTGATCAAAAATTCCTATTAAACCACTCCAGTTCCCATTATTGTTCATTATAGAGATTTTTTTCAGATTTTTCGATCAACTTCTCTGGGAGATAGGGTGGCAGACAAAAGTTTTTTGACATATTTTTGACGAAAATTCCAAAAAAAAAAAAAAGAAATATTTTTTTATTAAACACATATTTGTTTATATTTATCTCGGGATGTTTTTTTTTTTTTGAACTCTCAATATCTTTCATAAGGGTTTTATAAAAAACCCCTTATAACATCACGCATGTGTTCGTCTGTCTGTACGGTAGAAATTGTAGCCAAACAGCTTAACATAGGTCATACCTAAGATTATTAAAGTACAAGGTTGTCTCGTAACTTGTAGGGGTGGGGGTAAATAGAGGGGCTATGCTTCATCCGTATGCTAACGGGACGCCAGTCTTTGTTCATTGTATATGTTATATGCACGTGAAGTTTGATTTTTGGCTATAAATATAAAAATATCGTTTTTAGTTTTAGGATGTTCCCCAGTAATTACCATAATATACCATACACCAAATTGAAAAAATCAGCTGTGGCCACCACAGGACCGACCGCCATCGTAAAGTACTTATATAAAATACATTCTAGCAGAAGAGTAGAAATAACTTGGCCTAATATTTTCTAGCAGAGATATTATTTATCATGACAATGGAAACGTTACATCTAAGTATGAAAAATTTTACCGAAAATATTCGAAATTTTTCGTTTTATAAAAAAACGTCTCAATTAAAAGTTATTAGTTATTGCTTTTATAGCAACTTTTGTTCAATAATTTTTTTCGAAATATTTTTCTGTTGTGAAATATTCACAAAAATCTTAAAATCGACACGAGTAAACTCCCATTTTTAGTCAACCGATTTTTACCAAAAGTTGGTCAACTCGTGCCATTGATGGCAGAAGCTTAAATATAAAGTTTCATAAAAATCCTTTCAGCCGAATTTGCTCTGCACGTGTACACAGACAGACGGACAGACAGACCGACAGACATCATGCTAAAAATAGGCACCTCAATTCGTGGAGATCCATCGAAATCTCGAAATATCAAAATCGGTATGATCGGTTGACGGTCGGTAAAAATGCATAGAGCAAATTAGATTTGTTTTCTTATAAACAATTTTTATTGTATAGTTTTTCTGTTAAGATAGTTCTGTTTATAAAGAAAATATTTAAAGTTTTTTAGTACCAGTTTTAACCCAGAAACACCCCCTATTTGAAGCCCGGTTTTACCTTATTGTACCAAATTTCGTGAAAATACGTCCAGCCGTTTTTAAAAACAGATATAACCTCCAATTTTATTAATTACTATATTATTATAGCAATTTGTTTTTCTATTTTTATTTAAATATACTTTATATTATATTTGTATTCGATTTTTTTAAAATTTATTAACTACAATACAAATACACATCACCTTAAATTTTATATAAATCAATTTAAACTTTCCTTAGGTTTTTATTTATAATTTATTCAGCACTGTCTGGAAATAAATATCTATTATGAAAATAGTCAATAAAAATATTTAAACGTGCAACATGTATATTAATTTTGTATGCTAGTTTGAACTACGCATACGTGTGTGGCGTATTCCCTCTCACACTCTGATTGGTCAGAAGTTACGAGACAACCTTTACTTTAATAATCTTGAGTCATATCTATAAAACCCTAATAAAAAGAGCTAGAACCATTGCCCCCATACAGCCTAATTTTTTTTTTTATACTTACATATCTTGCATAGATGATTTTTTTCAACTTATGCCAATAAAGTGCTGCTTACTCTATAATAATAATAACTAAAACTCTATGAATACAGTTGCAAGATCTATCTAGTATAACTAATAATCTAGGATGTCTAGAATCAAGGCATAAATTGTTTTATATGTATTCAATAATATCTGTCAGATATATTTTTTTGTCGCCGTCCCTGGTTGTGTTTCTGGTTTTTACTGGAGCATCGAGAATCTGAAATATATCGAATGTTGACTGGGCAGTTGATCCGGTACCGTTAACCGATTAACATATTGATTACACGCCACCTTGTCCCTCACGATACTGTTATATCTACATGTCTCTTGTTTTATTTTCATTGACCAGATGGTTTGATATCAAAAATGTATATACATACTAACTAATCAAAGAAAGGAGAAAGGTTTATACTAGTAACGGAAATTAAATGAGATGATACTCATTAGCAATTTGCCAAATTTGGAGAATGCCATGGAGGTTTTAAATAGTTTTGCTTCTGTAATGTAATTTATCTTGGAAATATTGTGTTTTGGTATTAGTTGTAGCTAGTCTAAACTACAGTAGAGTAAATGAAAGGAAAGAATACATATTAGAAAAGAATACATGTTATATGTCAACAGACATATGTAGCGTTCAGTTATTTATAATTAATTAAGACATTTTTCTTACCGTCGGACATTTTTTTTCCCACTAATTCTTAACAGATATTGAATTATAAGGTTTTTTTAATTTTTTTTTTAAATTTATTGTTTATTTAGGGGTGCTTCAGCTGCTAGGGTTATTAGCACACACAAATCTTATATATTACAAAGTGTGTACATATATATATATATATATATATATATATATATATATATATATATATATATATATATATATATATATATATATATATATATACATTTATATAATATACATTTATAAGACTAAGGGCCGAGAGTTCCAGTTGCTAATAAACTGTCCTATAAATTTATTAGCAACATAATTTTTTTTCCGAAAGTTCCACCCCGAAATAATTATTAGGTTGCTAATAAATAGGCTTACTTGTCTAATAACTTATAGGCAACATGAAGTGCTTAATAAAGTGACATATAACCAAAAACAAGTTCGCAAAATTTGTTAATATTTCAATTTTAATTGAAAAACAGTATAATTTTAAAATAATATACAAATGTGTAGATTTTATGCTACCATATTTTTTCTATAATGGTGATTTTAGTGTTTTATACAGGGATGGGGAGTCGGAGTCGGAGTCGGGAGTCGGGAGTCGAGGAGTCGAAGCTTTTTGGAGGAGTCGGAGTCGGAGTCGGGAGTCGGAAAAAGTTATCGACTCCCGACTCTTTGACTACATATTTATCAAGGATGAGAACAATCCGAAAGCGAAAGCAAATTACCATACTACCAGAATTTGTTAAAGAATGGGAACAGGAACGACATTTTTTCTCTTTTTATGAACGAAAATGAAATTAAAAATATTCAATTCCGGTTTCCTTCATGCTTTTCAGTTAAAAATTTAGTTAATTTTTCGTAATATCTAATTTTTCTTTTTTTGTATACTTTGTTTATTATGTTAAAACGAACCTAAACTGGATTTTTATTTTCTCAAGTTGTAACGGGCTTTGTGATTATTTTATATTTCATGTTGGCAGCTAAAATCTATATGTCAAAAGAAAAAAGTGACATGTTATGAAAAATAAAGTACAATCTGTTCCAAACGATTAAGCGGAACTAACTGGAATTTTCATTTTTGTAAGTTGTCATTAGCTATTTTTTTATATATTGAAGTTGGCTTTTCCTGAACAAAATTATCAAAAGCTTCAATCAAACGGTAAAAGTAACTAGTATTGAAAATCTAGTTCCGCCTAAACCAAAGGAACAGACTTTATATAAAATACAAAACAATTTTTTTTTTAAACTAATATATTTGAAAATTTGTATTAAAAATGACTCAATAGTCAAGATGAAATGAAAATGACATTTTATAAAAACCGCTCGCCCCAACCCAAGATATTTAATGTAAGTATAGTCTGTTTGCTTGGTTTAAGCGGAATTAGATATCGAAATCTACTAACTCATAAGGATTGAATGAAGCTTTGTATCATTTTGTTTAAAAAAAGCCCACTTTGATAGTTAAAAAGTAAACTCGTGATAATTTAAGAAAATAAAAATTCCATTTAGTTCCGCTTAAACATTTGGAATAGACTTTACAATTTACCAGTGAAAGGAGTCGGGAGTTGGAGTCGGAGTCGGAGTCGATTTTCAAAAATACCGACTCCGGAGTCGAGAGTCGGGAGTCGATAATTTTTCTGTCGACTCCCCATCCCTGGTTTTATATACATTTTAGTTGAATTTTGACGAAATCTACGATCTGTTTGGATGAATTTATAAATTACAGACAACCGTTTTTAGAATATTTTGGGCAGTTATTGTAAAAGTGATATATAAGAATAATATATAATAATAATAATAATAATAATTTTATTGCTCAAAATATACATTTTAGATATAAATATATACAGATTTTTACACTTGGGGTGCTATAAAGCAATAAAATACAGATCCCATGAGCGATGGGTACACCACATGAGCACCTACATGGGTACATGAGTAAAAATATATATTTTTAAATAAACATTATCTCTTATTTTTACATATGTATTTCTTTAAATTACGAATACAATACATTACAAACAATACTTTCAGCATTACTATTTATATAAAAAGTGAATGATGATTATTTGGGATGCCAAAACAAATTTTATGTCAAAATATTTTTTTATGATATACCTCTCTTGTTAAATAGGACACCAAGTACATATTTATAATCGTTAACATTGAATTTTTATAAAAATTGAGAACTTCTTATTCAGAGCTGTCCAGTCAGTCGTAAGTAGGTTTTACACTGTTCAATTTATTGATCAATAAATTGATCAGTTATTTTGTCAATTAATTGAACAATTTATTGAGAACCTTAAAAAATTACTACTTTACACAAATCAATTTATTTATCATTTTTTTGTTGAAAATTTTTACTTTACCAACTGTAAAACATGTTGACATATTTTTTAAAATGAAAATATTGAATAAATCTTTACAAAAACGTACAAAACTACGCAGCGGCGCACCCAATTATTTTTATTGAGGGGGGAGGGGGGTTTGAAGACAAAATTATTTAAAAGTGATATACATATAATCGGAAATACAAAGTGATACACTTATTGTTATAATAAAATTATATTTATTATTATATTTATTTTAATAATGTGTTTAATAAAATACAGAGTTATAATAATTGAGATAAAATGTATCGACTTACATGTTAATACAGATGTAATATATTCTTTATTGTAGTGTCTTTATTGTAGAATGAAATGAAATATCCATATTTGTTTATAATTATTCAAAATATGCGTCTGCGCAGACAGTTCAAAACTGGTAATTTCCTGATGGTAACTTAAGGACAAAATTACTGTAGCTGATGACAGCACCGGAGATTTAAACATCAAGTGGGAAAGCAAACTGATGTTAAACATCGGTGAACTTTAAGTTCACTCGTCTTAAAGTTCTAGTGTGAAAAGGGTATAACTAGTGAGGAGTCAGCTTTATATTTTTGAATATTCGAATATGCCCGAGCATACCCGATCTTAGCGAGATAAACCATTCTATTTAAGAGCGCGTCGATTTGAAATCCGAGGGCTAAAATATTCAATATATCGCATTTAATAATATTAATATTTAACTTATTAAAAATGTATATAAATAAATATGTTACATCAATAAAAACATCAAAAAATCGTATACTGATACCAAGAAGTCGTACATCGTACACATGCAAAAATAATCGTACAAATACGATTTAAATCGTACATCTGGCAACACTGTCAGCAGATGTATCTACTATGGGGCATTTGTGAAAAGAAGAATCGCAGTTGCTAAAACGAAATTTGTGTCGTATGACAGATTTATATTAAATCTGTAGATATTAGGATTATAAATAATGATATAAATTTAAATAAATTGTGACATAATACCGAGGCGTTAAATATGAATTTCATTAAACATCATTTACAGGAAATTCGTATTAAAATTGTCTGTCACTTCCGTTTGCACAATTAAATCAACAGAATATTAAAATTTAATTTTGATTGACTGCCGAGGATGAAACATTATTAAAATTATGTTCAAATATTATACGGCAAACACGGAAGTTTTTCAACTGATTACCTATTATATTAAATTTGTATATATTAATATCATTTTCAAAATTATTTCTTGTTAAATTAAAATTAATAATTTTAAGCAATATTGAAACAAAGAACAAACTAATAATTTTATTACTATCTTTTATGAACATTATTAATTCTTTTAATTACTACTTTAATATTAATTTATAAACAAAAAATTAAGTCGAAACTTTGGTCTGTTCTAACACAATGGTACAAGGTGACTCAAAAGAAATTTTATATTTATTTAGATTACTGCGTGAACGCAGCGTATCCGAGGGGCGCGGGGGTTATGTCAATCGGTAGCCTGGCTCTTGGGAATTCAGTCGCTATGGAGCGTTTCTCGGGAGCAGACCGCGCGTTATGCGTGCGAGAGTTTTACAAAAACGGTGATTCGGCGACTGTAGCGCGTAGAAAATTCTGCAGTATTCGAGGTTTTCGCCACTTAAATGATGCGCCAAGCATTCCTCTCATTCGACATTGGGTTAAAAAGTTTGAAGAGACTGGTACAACGCTGGATAAATCAAAATCCGGGCGACCTAGGTCATCAAGAACGGTAGAAAACGTGGAGAATGTTAATCAGTCTGTTCGTGACGACCCGAACCTTTCAATTCGGAAGCGCGCAAGTGCTTTAAATGTGCATAGATCATCATTACATCGCATTATGCACAAAGACCTAAAGCTGCACCCCTACAAAATTCGATTGGTGCAAGAATTAAAGCCCCAAGATGCCAGTCAGAGGCTTAATTTCGTAAATCAGGTGATTGAGCGATTTTCAACGTTTACCAACATTTTGTTTTCGGATGAAGCTCATTTTCATCTTAATGGCCACGTAAATAAGCAGAACTGCCGCTACTGGTGTGCAACGAATCCGAAACGCAAACATCAGAAACCCCTACATTTGCCTAAAGTGACCGTATGGGCTGCGATGTCGGCGCGAGGAATTATCGGCCCTTATTTTTTTGAAGACGAAAGGGGGCGTGCAGTTACAGTGAATTCAGAGCGTTATGTGGAGACGTTAGACAACTTCTTGGTACATGAACTGCAAAACTTTCCTGGCTATAACCAAAGAACATGGTTCCAACAGGACGGAGCAACTTCACACACGTCCAATATGTCTCTGCCACGTGTTCGTGAAATTTTCTCAGGCAAATTGATCTCCCGGAGAGGTGACATAAATTGGCCTCCACGCAGTCCAGATTTAACCCCTATGGACTTTTTCCTATGGGGTTATCTTAAATCTAAAGTTTACGCCAATAAACCGACTTCACTGGCGCATTTGAAAGAAAATATTCGTCACGAAATGGCAGCCATCCCTGAGTCCACCTGCCGAGACGTCATAAGTAATTTTACTGTTCGATTAAATGAGTGCCGAGAACGCGAGGGTCTACATTTAGACGATATTATTTTTAAGAAATAAATCCCCTAAAAGTGTATTTTAATAATTAATAAACATTTTTTCTATATACGGCTTACTTTTTTTTTAATCGATCCACTAAATATAAAATTTCTTTTGAGACAGCTTGTATAATTAGTTAAAATGATTTTTTCAAACGGTGACGACAGCGTTTTGTGTGTATTTGAAAGGAAAATACTATCACACATTTATTTACTTAATGAAAAATATTATTTGGATAAAAATATTAGGTCGTCAAGGATGAAATTTGTAGATAAAAAGGCAAAGTTGGTTTATAACCTACAAATATAAGGAATTATTTTATTCATCAAAGTATGCACCCATATTGTCTATACACTTTTGCCATTTAAGCGGCAGGTTGTTCAGGCCGGTGGTATAAAACTCTGGCGGACGTGATTAAATAAATTCCTGGAAGGCCAGTTTTACAGCCTTGTAGGAATTAAACTGTTTTCCTATTAAAAAGTTGTCCAAATTGCGGAAGAATGATAATCAGTGGGGGTAGGTCTGGTGAATATGGAGGATAATGAAGAAGTTCCAACTGCAATTCTTGTAGTTTTGCCACAGTCATTTGTGCAGTGTGTGGTCTAGCGTTATCATGCAATAAGATAGGAGTCGATCTGTTGAACAATTTAGACTGTTTTTCTTTAAGTCTTTGCATAATTTCGTCCAGTTGGTTCCAGTATATTTCTGCTGTGATCGATGAATCAGGTTTTTTTTTTTTGTTTGGTGTACCTGTACGAAATTTGGCGAACCAATTTGATATTGTCTGCTGCGTAGTAACACTAGAGCTAGATGCGTACCAACACAATGGGCGCGTGAATAAAATGTTGTCACGATCACGCACGCTCACGGAGTCAGATTTAAAATTACACGCACGCACAAGTTATGTATATCTATGATACACATTTTATCTCGAAATGATTTCCCCCTTTGACCTTTTCAGATTTCTTAATGTTGTGTTTCGACTGATAAGCCGAAACTTAGGATGTTATAAAAATGTGTAGTTTTAAGGAAATAACCAGATGTAATCTTGCCAGTGTTTTGTTAACTGCATTCTGCTTCATTTATTGTATCTCTTCGTAAATAAATAAATATTTTTTAAAAACAAATTTTGTTAAATAAATTATTTAACTGGCGCAGTCGGTAGGATTGGAAAAAGTGTTTTTGGTCGACATACAATAAAAAAGTATCAATTCGTTCATACCAAAACACGGTCCGTATCAACGGTTCGTTTCCAATCAACATATCTGCGAAGAACCTACAGAAGCCGATACAGCAGTACTCACTACGAGAAGCCACACATCTCCGGGACCTGAGAGCCAGCATCGCTAGAGCCGTCTCGTCATCAACTTCACCGAGTCCGTAAATCGAGTGCCTGAAGTCTCCGCAAATGAAGATTGCAACAATCACCTTCGTAATATTTATATTATTGTGAGTAGAACTACATATATTAATTGTTATACATTAAGTACATATTAACTGTTTACGAATCACTGAATAAGTTCAAATTAACGTAAAGACAGAATCACTTTACAAATTGCCTGTAAAAATATTCAATCTGGCATTTAATTTAATAAGTTTAGAAGAGAGCTTGCTCGAAATAGAGAGCGAACCTAATAATTTTGAAAATAATAATTTAATTACTAAAATGGCTAATAGATTCTCAGAATTAGAATTCGGACTTAAGAATCTTCCAACTTATGATGGAACTATTAAGCATTTAAGCACCTTTATTACACAAGTAGATAGATATCTTTCGTACCTGAATGCTTTACTCCCTCCTTTAACACCGTATGAAAAAAATTCGGTACTATCGGGAATTATTTCTAAAATTATTGGCCCTGCTAGGGAAATTTTGGAAGATACTGATTTGACCGATTGGGACCAAGTAAAGTTAACTTTAACAGGTCGTTATCAAATACGTAAAACGTATGCCACCCTATTTAATGACATAATTTATTTAAATAGGAAGGACCCATACGAACTATTTGAAACAATTTTAGAGAAACAAAAGGAACTAAACAATCAAATTAGTTTAGAATTTCCTTCCAACAACCAAAACGCCAAGACAGTATTGGAAAAAATTATTATTCAAAATTTTATTAACAAAATAAATGAACCATTTAGCAGTAACTTGGCCAATAGACACCCGCAAACACTAATTGAGGTAGGAAACTTATTGCAAAATGACTATCAATTTATAAAATTCAAACCAAATAGATTTAATTTACCCGGTAATAAACCTAAACATAATTATCAATTAAATAATCATGTGCAGCAACTCCCTAACATTCCGCCTATGAGAATCCCAGCTCAAAACTCTGCACCTACCCAAAGACAAGTGAATGCAAATCAACCCCGTCGAAATTTCGCACCTAGACAAAACATTATTAATGGTCAGAGAATTAGACCGCAACCAATGTCCGTTCAGACGAGACAAACCTTTAGGCCGCGAGATAATCAGCCCACTTCCAGTAATTATTTCACAAGACAAAATCGACAGTTCGGTACACACGAACCAAGTTATGCAGTCGAAGAACTCCACACTACAGAAAATACAGAATTAGAAACCGATTTCGAAAATTTTGACGATTATTATAATTATGAAATAGCACAACCTTCGGAAGAAAACGATGAGATAGACGATCAAAATTATTTTTTAGAGACAGTTCCGAATTTAGACGAGAAATCCTAAGCATATTTCAAAATTCTCGTTTGCCTTTCCTGAAAATTCGCGATTATTTCATGCTAATAGATACCGGATCAACCATAAATTTAATTAGTAAAACTTTTGTTTACCAAAATAAAGATAGATTCAAAATTCAAAAGGAAAACTTCAAATTTCAAACAGCTACTGGAGAACATCGCGGAAATGAATTTGTAACTTTAACTTTTGAAGGCAAAGACATTAAATTCTTTTTGCACGACTTTCATGATCAATTTAACCTACTCTTATCATTACCTACAATGCTAGAGATGAAAGTTGGTATTGATTTTGAAAATAACATAATTAGAATAAATAATAAGAAATATAAAATTCAATATTTTCAAAATTTAGTAAATAATAATAATAATATAGAAGAAATTAAAATCCGATCCGATCACTTAAATAGCGAAGAGAAACGAGAACTATTTAAATTAATTAAACATTATATTGAAATATTTCCGAGGGAAGACGACAAATTAACACACACAGACGTAATACAACACGAAATTAAAACAACTACCGAAACACCTATCTACTCGAAGTCATATAGATATCCTGAAATATACAAGGAAGAAATTAATAAACAAATTACAAAATTATTAGATCAAAAAATTATTAGACCTAGTTTTTCTCCCTGGTCATCGCCTGTTTGGATGGTACCCAAAAAGATGGATGCTTCAGGAGAAAAGAAATTCAGAATGGTTATTGATTACCGTAAAATCAATTCAGTTACCATTGATGATAAATTTCCAATTCCTAATATTTCAGATATTCTCGACAAGTTAGGTAAAAACATGTACTACACAACTCTTGATTTAACCTCCGGTTTCCACCAAATTAAAATGCACCCGGACTCAATAGCGAAAACAGCTTTTAACACTGACCGTGGACATTTTGAATACACCCGAATGCCTTTTGGTCTCAAAAACGCACCTGCTACGTTTCAGAGACTGATGAATTATGTTCTGCGAGAATACATTAATAAAATTTGTCTAGTATACCTTGATGATGTAATAATCTTGGGGACATCACTACAAGAACATTGTCAAAACATCAAAAAAGTTTTTCAAAAACTCAAAGAACATAACCTGAAAATACAGCTAGATAAGTCAGAATTTATGCGGAAAGAGGTAGCCTACCTTGGGCATATTGTCTCAGTAAACGGTGTAAAACCGAATCCTGATAAAATTTCAGCTGTCAAAAAATTTCCGATCCCTAAAACCCAAAAGGAAATAAAACAATTCCTTGGACTCTTAGGCTATTACCGTAAATTCATTCCAAATTTCGCTGGTCTCACTAAACCACTAACCAATTGTTTAAAAAAGGGAAATACGGTGAACTTCAATGATGCTAGTTATGTAGAAGCATTTAATAAATGTAAAAATTTATTAATCCACTCACCTATACTACAATATCCCAATTTTAATGAACAATTTACCTTGACCACCGACGCTAGTAATTACGCCCTAGGCGCCGTATTGAGTCAACAAGTAGACAATAAAGATATGCCAATAGCTTACGCCTCGCGAACATTGAACGACCACGAAGTTAATTACAGTACAACTGAAAAGGAATTATTAGGCATCGTTTGGGCGACCAAATATTTTAGGCCCTATCTTTACGGTAAGAAATTCAAAGTTAAAACAGATCACAGACCTCTTACCTGGTTAATGTCATTGAAAGATCCAAATTCAAAATTAATGCGCTGGCGAATTAAACTTGATGAATATGATTATGAAATTGAGTATAAGAAAGGAACACTAAATTCAAATGCCGATGCATTGAGTAGAATCCGACCTGAATTTCAAATAAAATATACGAATGATAATATTTTCGAAAAACCCAATAACCTTTTACATTGTATATCTTTAGACTTAAAATTAGGAAAAGGATTTGCCGAACAAATCAATCAAAACTTTAATAGCAAAGAATTTTTGTTACAACAAAGTGACAAAAATAAATATTTTAGAATTCAACCCATTTGGAATAATAAATACAAATTAATTCATTTAATAACTAAACGAGATTATTTCTCTAAACCAACTTTAGAAGACATTAAACTAGCTTTGTTAGAACTAAAACAATACCTAATTCAAAACGAAATCTTCGAAATTCACCTTCCAAAAATTTGTAGTGGACAGGATAGGATACCCTTCCAACAAATAGAAAACTTAATTAAAGAAATCTTTAAGGATACGCATTTAAATTTCGTAATCCATACACCACAACAAAATGAAGTTTTCGTTAACGATACAGAAAGTTTAGTAGTAAATATTGAAGACTTAGAAAATGATTCGGATGATATAACAGTCCATTCAGCGGACGAAAACGAAACGAATGGCATAACATACAAAAATACGCCCATTAATATTGGTAAAAATCAAATTATTTTAAAGTCTCATAGTAATGAAACCGAAGTAACTTTAACTAAACTATTTAATAACAAACAGAGACTAGAAGTCAAAATCAAAAACGACAATAATGAATTATTTGAATTTCTTAAAAATTACTTAGCTCCTAAGGTACAATATTATTGCCTAATAGATAAAGATCTCCTATTAACATTAAATAATATATTATTAAATAAATTTCAAAAAGGTACTTACATAATTATACAATGTGAAAACGTATTACAAGATATTATTAAACCGGAAGAACAATTAGAAATTATAACTAGTTATCACTTAGGTAAAACTAATCACCGAGGAATTTTGGAAACGCATCAAAAACTTAAAAGACAGTATTACTGGCCAAATATGCTTCAAGATATTCAAAAATATATTAATAATTGCGAAATATGTCTACAAAACAAGTATGAAAGACATCCATACCAGATTCCTGATAACTTAACACCCAGCCCAAAATATCCATTTGACATGTTGCACATTGATTCATTAACTTTAGAAAAACGAAAATATTTGACTTTGATAGACGCCTTTTCGAAATTTGCTCAAGTAATAAAATTAGATTCCTTGAACTCTTTAGATATTACAAAAAGTTTAATACAATACTTTTCGCGATATCAAATACCCAATACAATTATTTTTGATAGAGGAACCGAATTTAATAATAACCTCGTTAAAGATTTATTAAAAAACTATAAGATTAAAATACATACAACGTGCGTAGACAACCCAAAATCTAACGGTCTCATAGAAAGATTTCATTCTACACTAATAGAGCATTTACGAATATTAAATCAAAGAAAAGAATTTCAAAATTGTAAACTACTTTCCAAAATTGAATTAGCAGTAATTGCCTATAATAATTCATTAAATCTAAATAATAAATATACCCCCCTTGAAATATTGTTCGGAAGCGACAAAGATAAAAATATATTAAAATTTCATAACCCTAATGAAGATTGTTTACAAGAATATAAAAATAAAGTACAACTATTAACCGAACAAGTTAGTAAGAAAATTCAGTTAGAAAAGAATGAAAGATATCTTAAACAAAAACCTGTAAAAGATAATTTGACAAATTTAAAAATAAAAGACGTATTAATAAAAGAAGGTAGTAGGAGAATACAGAAAATAAAGAAACCTTTATTTAAAATTCATAAAATTGAGAAATTTAACCCCAAGTTAGGAACAATAAAACTAAAAGATAAAAAGACGCATAAAATTGACAAAGTCAAGAGGAAACGTCTGTTCACAGATGTTCCGGAACAAGGGCAGAAATCATGACGGAAATCCAGAATGGACCCGGATTAAATATATTAGACTTAGGTTACGTAAATATGTATGTTAACTCTCACTATTCATACTATAATTATGATATTACTAACATTAAAATAGAATATAATAAGATTAAACAATATATCACTAACATTAAATTATCAATTAATCAAAATAAAACAGAAGTATATTATCAACGCGGGTTACAAACTAATCTAAATATTTTAAACTACAATTTCGAGAAATTAACAAATAAAATTAATAATATATATCCACAAAACAACAGATACAAAAGAGGATTAATAAACGGCTTAGGAAGTATATTTAAACAAATAACAGGTAACTTAGACTCATCTGATGGAGAAAAATATGATAAACTTTTTGAAAAAATTAATGAAAATCAAAAAATATTGCAAGAACAAAATTTAGAAACGATTAAATTAAACAAAGAAATGATTAACAAATTTAATAAACAATTAGAAAACGTTAAACACAACGAGTTAGTCTTAGAAGCGAGAATAATACAAATGAGTATCCTCATTAAAGGAAAATTAAATGATGAAAATTTACTCATAACAAAAGATGTTATGACTCAAATTACCTTTTTAATAATAAACTTATTAGAAACCATAAACGAAATAGAAACCAGTTTAGCTTTTTGCAATTTAAACAAAATACATAGTTCCATTATTAGTGTTGAAGATTTGAGGGTCTTAGTAAACAATATCGATAAAAGATTAAATTTTTGGGAAATAAGTTCGCAAATTACAAGCCATTGCAGAATCAATAAAAACCAAATTGAATATTTATTAGAGATTCCTATTTACGAAAATAAAAATCAAAGATTGTTACAATTAACTCCAATACCAGTGATTCAAAGAAACAATATTTATTTGATAAATGAAGAAAAAGAATTAATTATTAAAGACGATAAAAACCTGTACAACTCACATGATTGTTTAAATATTAACAACAAATACTATTGTAAAACCAATTACATAGAAGTGAACAATTGCTTCAAAGATGTTGTTAATAACCAAAATAATAAAGACTGCACTTATCATAAAATTAATGAAGTATTTGGACTATTTAGAATAGAAAACTCAAATTTATTGTATATAGCTAGTTCACAAGAAAACAAAATCAACATTAAATGTAACGATAAAGAAATTCAAAAATCTATTGTTGGAATTTATAAATTTAATATTGATGGTAATTGTAAAATTAATAATTATGCTTTAGAAAAGAAATTAACTAAATCAAAAGAAATTATTTTTGAGAATTTTAATTTTGAAATAAAATTAAAGCAACTAAGTAATAAAAGCTTAAGTTTGAAACAAATAAACAAGCAAGATATTGTATTACACGATATACAAAAAATTAATACAGTCAAATTAGATGATAATAAACACTCTGTTATTAATTCTATTACAATTATTATTGTAATATTTATTACAGCAATTGTTTTCATAATAAAAAAATATATTAATAAAAAGAAACTGAAACTCGAAAATAATAAAGATATTGAAATGAAAGAAATTCGAGAACCAATCCCAGTAAAATTGTAAAAGGGATAAAATCATTTCTGAGCGGGGAGGAGTTATGTATATCTATGATACACATTTTATCTCGAAATGATTTCCCCCTTTGACCTTTTCAGATTTCTTAATGTTGTGTTTCGACTGATAAGCCGAAACTTAGGATGTTATAAAAATGTGTAGTTTTAAGGAAATAACCAGATGTAATCTTGCCAGTGTTTTGTTAACTGCATTCTGCTTCATTTATTGTATCTCTTCGTAAATAAATAAATATTTTTTAAAAACAAATTTTGTTAAATAAATTATTTAACTCACACGAAATCATAATTTTAAAATTTCACGGTCACGCACGCATGCTTCGTGACTCACGCGTGAATAGTGACACGCGTGAATTTTTTCACCTTAGAATGGCCAACTCACGCCCATCTCTAAATTTTGTTAATAAGAAAGGAGTATTAAGTAGGTATATAAAAGAATTATATTTTTTTAATTTTTTTCAGCAAATTTAAAAAAAATAATGCTTAATAATAAAACTAAATTCTTAAATTCATCCAATTATTAAAAGATGAAAGTTATATGATGATTTCAAGAAATTTAAGATATTTTTGTTTTTTTTTTTTTAATTTCATATGAGCTTCATATGTTTTTAAATGTGGAAAATTACCACGGTTAATTTTTACTAATATTTCAAAAAATGCAAAATACGACAACACGTTTCTAAATTATTTTTCAATTGATAAACTGGTACTAAATCCAAAGAAATTGTTGTATCTACTATTGTTATATAAACTCTACTATATTTAACTAGTTAAGTAAGCGTAAAATAGGTCTTTATGGGAAGAGTAAAAAGTAAAAACTTCCGTAACGTATCATTATTTCACTCTTGCCATAAGAAAATACAAATACCAGCGATACATTTTTGGGGTTCTAAACGCGTCTTCCGTGGGAAGAGGCGTCTAACCGAAGATTTTATGTTATAATAATTGAGATAAAATGTATCGACTTACATGTTAATACAGGTATAATATATTCTTTATTGTAGTGTCTTTATTGTAGAATGAAATGAAATATCTATATTTGTTTATAATAATTCAAAATATGCGTGTGCGCAGACAGTTCAAAGCTGGTAATTTCCTGATGGTAACTTAAGGACAAAATTACTGTAGCTGATGACAGCACCGGAGGTTTAAACGTTCATGCGCATATTTCGGATAAGCGGATATGATATTTTATCCGCATCCGCACGATTTAAATGATAATTTATCTGCAACCGCGGAAAGATCCACGGATTTGCAGGACTCAATTTATTTTAAGTAAAGGATACTTAAATGAAGAATATTGGTTAATGATCCGTATGATCCCATCAAATCCAACTGGTTAGAGAAAAAGCGCAAACTAGTTAGAATGAGATTGTTGAGTTATCCATATCCGGTCAGATTAATTCAAAATTAAACAAAAAATAATTCCAACGCCTGCATACAACGGAGACATGTTGTCGTCGTAGAAAGAGATACAAAATCCAGCATAGATAATGATACAAAATAGACAATTATTTATTCTTATTCCTTCTATTTACTAAAATTTTATTTTCGTGAGTCGTGACACGCCGTGGTTGCACGCACGACGTGTCACGGCAAATTTTAAATCACGAACAATCACGCGCGAAAGAAAAATATTAATCACGTTCACTCACGATTTTACCGTGAACGGCACGCAAAATTCACGGCACGCGTCCATCGCTAGTAGTAACACTAGAGCCAAATATACTATTAATGTTTCGCGCGGTCTGCAATGCCGTAGTTCCACGTAAAAACTCATACTTCAATATAGTGCGAATTTCCGACCGTTCCATTTTCAAAAAAATTTATTTTTTAAAAAAGTTTTTGATGTTGTTGATGGCGTACAATGATGTTTTTAAACAGGCGAGATGTGTAACTTTTCAACAAAAAAAAAACAGAAAGGTAAAATATTAAGCCAATGTCAAATAATAAGCTGTTAAAGTTGGCAATATTATTAACTACAAATTTCA
Organism: Liopterus haemorrhoidalis; assembly: GCA_963971575.1. Classification (NCBI taxonomy): domain Eukaryota; kingdom Metazoa; phylum Arthropoda; class Insecta; order Coleoptera; family Dytiscidae; genus Liopterus; species Liopterus haemorrhoidalis. The sequence goes on from OZ020611.1 coordinate 208,893,697, forward strand.
TCCTTGACGACCTGTTACTATAACTTTGAACTTTATACTAATTTACAATCTGGAATTCAAGTATTTTAAATGAGAATCTACAGATACTTAGTATCTCCTTGCTGATCGAGTTATTAATGAGTCACCTGGAGAATGACTTCTGAATGCACATCTGAGATGGGCTTCAGCGTCTAGATCAGTGATGGCGAACGTATAACCTACGGGTCTCACAGTGAACCGTATGACGATTTCAAGTAACCTTTACAAAAGAAAATCTTTGTAGTTCCTAAAGAGAAATTTTAAGATAACTAAGATTGGGTCTAAGCTAAACTGGGTACGAAAACCGATAAATATGATAATAACAGGGATATGGATACTCAACTATTACCTGCTATATACCTGTATTATACACGTCAAATACAAGGCCGCTAGCTCAGGTAGAGTTAACGAGACTTACCTCGTTAACTCCAGGGGTTCCACACAAATACTTACACCCTAAAACGGCTGATTTTTATTAACGCTTTCTATATTTGACTCGTGATTTGCTGACCTAAATCAATGGTTTTTACCCTTTATTAAATCATGTAGGTACTACATTTTTACTTTTTACGGACTACCAACAAAAAAAATATAATTAGATCACGGACCAACTAATGGTTCATGGACCATAGGTTGAAGAAAGGACGTCTCTGTTTCTAGACGTCTGAAATTATATATGGAAGGCACGTGGGCGGCAGGATATTTTCGCCGGTCCTATCATTTCTGTATAAATAGGTATTCATTTTTAAGGTATCCTAGGAATAGCAGAGAAAACATAAAAGCGACACTTCTGTCTGTCTGTGCGGATGAAATTATAACCAAACAGTTGTATCAAAAGAGTTGGGGTTTTTGTTGGAATAAAAGATCTTAAAGCATAGATTGAAAAACGAAAATTAGTCTGTAAATGTTTCTTTAAACGATCTCTATTAGTAGATTAAGATATGATTTATTTTTTAAAATCTTTCATTTTGACATCTTTCAATATTCCGTTAATTTTTATTTTTGTCAAAAATATTTCCAAATTTTTTGTCTACATCACTCATTTAGAACAGGAAACATTTTTTTTATTTTTAAGTCGCGGACAGAATTCAGTACCTGACATTTTTTTTATTTTTTTTGGCATTCCACTTTTCATTTTGTAATTTCTCTTTTTAAGATCTTAAGTTGTTGTTTACATCAGTTTACACGTATTTAAGTCAACATAAATATGTCTAGTACGAAGTCTAAAGCAACGCGGCAATGATGTGTTTCCTACGCTGGATAATAAAAGTGAATGTTATATTTTCTTACTGGTGGGCCGCATAAATTCATTCAGAAGGCCACATTTGTCCCATGAGCCGGCGGTTGCCGACCCCAGATTTAGTTGACAAAAAATCAATAGTTACTTGGCAACCGCTAAATGTGTTGGCTATGCTGGATAAGAAAAGTAAATATTATACTTTTTTATTGGTAGGCCGCATAAAATCATTTGGCGACCCGCATTCATCCCACGAGCTGCCGTTCGCCGACCCTAGATCTAGAAGGGTTGGTCTATAAAACGAAGAAGGCGAAGGGTCTCCTAGCTCGCTAACGTAAGACAATGATTCCGAGTTACGTTCACAGAATTATTTCGAATAACAGCGAATAAAATGCAGGTGGCAGTAATTCGCTCCCGAATATATGAGGCGCAAGGAACAGAAATTCTCTACTGATTAGTTGGCAAGCTTGTACTAATAATCAACATTGAAAATGCCTCGGCGGTGCTAACGACAACGATACAGCGGAACACTATCGTCGTTCTCTCAGCCTAGTCCGCTTCTGCCCACTAAACATATAGCCCTACAGAAGCCAACAGAAAGATCTATCGGAAGGTCCAATTCTCATTAAATGGATCAAGCTGAACAGATAATTAAGAACCAATATCATAACCTAAAAGCCAAAACCCGAAACTGAGACCTGTAGAGATATATCGTTGAGGAAGCCAAGAGCCATGGCGGGGATTGCAGGTAATGTTGGTGATGGTACAATAGGAAAAATCGACCGGTCAAGAGTCCGGCTTCATTGGATCAGGGACCGGCCTCATTGGTTTAAGGACCAGCTCCATCGAATTGGTCTTATCGGGACCGGCTCACCGGGAAATTGTGCGGTATCCCGGTGGGCCAGTCCGCCACTGCGATGATTATAACAGAAGAATTAAGATATCCAACCTTTGTAATGGAAACTTATTATCTTCTGTGAGAATAAAAATTACAAGAGCTAGGGCACGTGATAAGAATGACATACGATAGATGGGTGAATAAAAACTAAGGGGATATATGAAGAGACAACTTAACAGAAGAGCTTGTGACTGTACTTGGGGTAAGATCAGAGATGGGCGTCCACGCGTAAACTTGAATTTTTTACGTCTACGTGTAAATTTACCGTAGACAGCGTAGAGAAGTGTAGACTGTGTAGACACGTAGAATCTAGCGTAGAATAATGAAAAATGAGGTTATGTAACGTGTAAAAAAATAAAATACCGCCAGTTTTAAGCAGAAGAGCCAGTAAAGAACTCAAATTTAATATTTTTGACAGCTTCCTGATTAAAACAACTACTAACTTTTAATTTTAATTTTACTTTAGTAGTTCATACAGCCAGAAACCAAGTAATTTATATTGTCCATAACAACATACGATTTGTGAGATAACATTTTTGGAAACAATATATGTAATTAGAACTACATAAAATTGAAATAAACATAAACATTAAAGTAAACTATTTAAACTATTACTATTCTATTATTTCAAATATTACATTTAAACGTACTGCGCATGTACAGTTTTCATTCTACATTCGACACGTAAACAAAAGCATATTCTACTTGACATGTTTACGCGTAAAATCTACATTAGTCTACATCATGTATTCTACGCGCCCATCACTGGGTAAGATACTTGGAAAGACCTACAACTCAACAGAGCAAATTGGTGAATTTTTGTGAGTGAAACAAAATATCAACTCAATTCACTATACCCAAGGAGAGATAGAAAGAGTCTGTTTTAATTAATGCCCAGAAAGAGAAAGGGGAGAAAGAGACTTTTCCATTAATACCTTATTATATCATGAAAGGGAGTCCTTGGGCATTGCAAGTTTAATAACCCCTGGTTTTGCTTCTACAGTTTTTGCTGTACTATGAAAGTAATAATAATATTAATGTCCTATTATATTAATTACTTATAAAATTAATAAGAGGAGTGGATTTTACTTTTACTAAAACATTAAACGTGCAAGAAAAGATTACAATCAAAATGCATAATAAGTAATAACAAAAACTGTTTATAGCTGTCATCGTTTTATGAAAGTAATCCAGAAACTGTACCTTTCTTTTATGAATCACTTTTGCTTTTTTAAAAAAAGGGTACAATATAAAAATAATAAAAAGAAACAAGCAGAAATAGTGATGGTACGAGACCACAAAATAAAGAACGGTTGGGCAAGCGAAAATCAATCCTCGATGCAATTTGTTATATGGCATAGTCAGCTTCAATATGGCCTTGGCTGTTACAACTTGAGTTTCACATATCGCTCGGCACGTTTAGTACGTTCTTATTAATTTTTATCATAGACATTTTCATTGATAATCCTGCCGTAAGCTAAGTGCGTTCAGTATTCTGTTTTCCTATCACGATTGTTTCGTTTGGCGAGTTGAAATTAATTGTAAAATTACGACTTTTTGTAAACCAAATGCAATGAATGGATCTTTGGTGAGAAAATGGTGCTTCCAATACCCTGCTTATTCTGCATCCACCATACAGCCCCGAACTCGTACCAAGTGATTAGCATTGATTTCCCCATCTGAAGGAATTTCGCTAGCTAGGAGCTAGTTGTTTGAACTCCTTCCAAACAATGGATTCTTTCCACTTTTTGAATTCTTTCAAGTTAAGACGGCGCCAGATATTCACTGGCCTGCCACGTCTCCGTCTTCCTTGAGGATTCCAGACCAACGCTACTCTCCTTATGTCGTCAGTGTCCTTCCTGAGAGTATGACCTATTTAACGCTATTTCTTTACCTTCACTTCCTCATCTATGTGCCTTTCTTTGGATATATCCTATAGATCCTTTGCTGGGATTATGATGAATATAACTCTATTCTATCATTAGCAACAAGGCGATTCCATTGGCGGTTGCCAAGTAACTATTCTAATTACTAATCCGACCATTGATTGGTTAACACTTCAGGCCAAAATACGTAGGGATCTACATGAAAAATAGTTTACAAAGACCTGAAGCAGCTTAAGTAGAACTTTCTTGATGGAAGACGATTGGAAAATTACGACAAAGTGAAAATGACAGTAATAGACTAGTTAAACTCACAAACGACTGATTTTTACGACAAAGGTATAAAAAGACTACTGACTAGACGATGTAGAGGGCTCGGAATGTATCGGAACAAATGGGAGCGATGTTCCGATTCGTAAAATTATGTAAAATATCATTCCGGTTCATGAAATTATGGAACTTTAAATGTTGTATTGTTTGTCGCACAATAATTTTGAAGTGGCGTTCCGATTCGTGAAATATTTCATTTCGAAAGCTGTGTAGAAAAATAAGTTATGAAATAAATTAACAATAAACATCGTTTTCATTGCACTTTACTAAGTTTATAAATAAATTAACAATAAACATCGTTTTCATTGCACTTTACTTTCTGGATGACCTTTGTTTAAGAAAGCTTTAAATGCTTGTATTTTTAGCATGTGTTTTATATTCAAAATTATTCGTTAATTTAATTATAGAATGTCAATATTTTTACTCATATGCCAGTATTTTTACTAATTTGTCAGTTTTTTACTAATTTATAAGTATTTGTAATATTTTGTAAGTATTTTTTATTTCCCATCAGATTTTTTTTCTGATCAGTATCTTTTAAAATTTGTAAGTTTCTTCCATATTTTTGTGGATTTATTTTACAAAGTGACAGTAATCTTGAAACAGGAATATTTACGGACATGAATTAACTAACAAATTTTGATTAATTTACTTAATGTTTAATTTTTATAACTGCGCGTTTGAATAAATTAATGTTAGTTTTTAATATAATTATTGACATATCTTTCAATTAAATACTTACAAGAATAAAATATTGATAGTTAAAAAAAATACTGACGCGAAAAATATTAACCAACTTTAAAAATGAGCTAATATCTAACAGTAATATCTTCAAAATGATCAATAATGAATTAGTATCATTCTTTCCCTGGACTCTTAACATGTTTTCTTGATTTAGTTGTCTCTTGTTACCAAAAAATTAAATGAAAACTTAATAAATCATTTCATTGAGTCGGTGACATATTCTTGTAACAACTTGCATGCAGGGCACAATTTTGGTTGATGACAATCAGATCCGGCCATAGTGGGGCACAGGATATACATTCTACAGGGCCCCATGGATATGTCGACCCGCTATAGTGATTATATGTGTTTACGTCAATAAAGTTCGATTTTTTCAACTCCACATTTATTTTTGCACAAAGTCTCGCAAAACTTAGGACCAGCTTTAATGAAAACCTTACTGCCTCATCAATTTTTAATTTTTTTAAAAGTAATACTTACTTATTGCGTTTTTCACGTCCTAGCATTGCTTGAGATCTACAGCTTTCAATTAGTTATTGATGTTTTTGAAGTCAATTAGCAAAGCATTGTTATATTTGTTTCTTACATAAGTTATATATAGTGAAGATAACATCAGGATGAAATTATTTCTGCATACGCAAGTGGAAATCCCATTTAGAATAACAGAGCTGACCTAAACCAATATTTTCCCACGTTTTGCATAAAAAAAAAACAATATCAACTTCAAATTACATGACAAGCATAGATGATGCGTTCGAGATAAACTATTAATAATATCTAATAAAGGAGTTGGAATTGAATTTACGGTTAGGTTAGATAGTAAAATGTTTGGAGCACACTTTTCAGACACACCTCGTAAATGTAGGGGAACATGTATAAGAGTGAGACACGAGGAATTGTGAGAGATTTTAAATATTTTTAGTTCTACCCGCATCTTACATATGTCACTAGATATGTATACCAGAACCTCGAAAACAGTCTGCTTGCTCCATCTATGGATATCTAATCCATCCAGTTTACAATTTGTGCTGGTGATGTGAATCAGGCGAATGATAATTGGTCATGCAAAACATATTTAAGGGTTTCAAAATTATTAGAATTGTGCATTGTTCAAAGTTTTCTTATTAAATTCAAAATCTAATTTACTATTGAAAAAATATTATTTTTTCTAAATTTACTTAAAATTCAAACAGTCATTTCTAAGAGTCATTTCCACTGGTATACAAAAACAACTTAAGATGGGTAGCTCACGTTATCCGAATGGAAGATGGTCGATTGCCTAAACAGATCTTGTACTCCGAATTCGAACATGGTAATAGAAACCAGGGAGCGCCTTGCAAAAGGTATAATGGGTGCGTTTTGTTGTGTTAATTCTGGTTTCGGTTTAATCAGAATACGCGTTTTCTTGCGACAATATTCTCGTTCTATTCATTCTACTCATTCGATGACTCGAGGTCGAACAACTTCAAATGAATAAGTGTGGTGGGGATGAAAAGTAATATGTATTTGAATGCAGTTGTTTTCATTTGGTTTTTAAATGTTTTAGAATTAAATCTTGGTATTACTGCTTCAAAATAATTTTTACTTTTAGCTATTTTCTCATTTTGTGTCCTAAAATAAATATTTACCTATATGATTTTAATATAGTATTGTTAAATCTAAACTTTAAATGTATTTACAATTCAATTATTCGTTCTAAAACATTACGTTCTAGAATATTTGCTTCAAATGTAAAGTTTTCTTATTCTGAATTTATTATTTAGATTATCCATTTAGGTGTAATATGTTCGTTATTTGTTCTACAACCATATGACTTAACCTCCATGTAAATGTCATTCCATGTTTACTTCACGATCAAAATTGTCGTTTTCTTGCGCATCAATTCTAGTACTTCCAACCAGCCACCAACAAAACGCACCCGGTGATTCCGTCAAAAATATTCTTAGTATATGCAATTTAACGAACTTCTCCTGGAAACAATCAGCTAAAAACCGTCCTGCTTGGAGAAAGTTGACCTCTGAAGCAATGAATATTTTTGAAAAGAAAGGGATCGAACGTGCGGAGTTCACTAGAAAGAGAAGAAAACAACGTTCTCAAAGAATATTGGACACAGTAGCTGATCACCTTTGTTGTACATGCGGAAGAGTTTTTACTTCTCGTATCGGGCTCTACAGTCCTGAACGATCTCACTCTCGTAGGACTTTATAGTAGCTATTTAGCTATTGGCGAAAAACCGTCATCGACTTTCGACGTAGTTGGACATATTAGGTGTACCGCAAAGTTTTTTCATTTTTATTGTTAGTGCAGTATGCGAACTAGTCACGTTTTATTCGCTGAATTAAACAGACGTCTTTTGCGTTTTTATTAAACTCTGTAAACTTGAGTACCTAATTATTGTTTTCGTTTCATTTTAAACCCTTGCATTTTAAAATGGCGGAAGAATTTTCATCAAAATATTTTTTATGCTGCGTAATGTTATATGAGTACAATAAAAAAAATCTGCTACAGTTGGTACATAAAACATTTGCACTGTTTATGGTGATAAACTAACTGTAGGCACATGTCAACAGTGGTTTAAAAAATTTAGATCAGGAAATTTATGCTTAGATGATGAACTTCGATCTGGAAGTCCCTATAAAGGAATAGTTTATTATGAGATGTTAAAACCCGGGCAAAGTGTTAATTCTGATCTCTACTGTGAACAATTGGATCGACTGAATCAGAACTTGACCAGAAATCGGCTAGAAATTGTGAATAGAAGAGAAGTTATTCTTCAAGGCGACAATGCATGACCTCATTCATAAAAAAAAACACGTGAAAAAATTTCTGAGCTTGATTGGGAGGTTCTAACACACCCACCCTACTCATCAGACATTTCACCCTCCGACTATCACTTATTTCGGTCACTGGAACACTTTTTAAGAAAGAAGACACTTAGAGATATGAACCACGTTAAAATGAGCCAGGGACAATTTTTTCCTTAAAAAAAATCGGGAATTTTATAAATCGGGATTATTTTCTCTTTCTGATAAATTGCAGAATGTTATAGAACACAATGGTAACTATTTTACTCAATAAAGTACATTTTTTCTTTGGATTTGTTTCTATTTTCCAAATAAACTAAAAAACTTTCCGGTAGAATATATAATTTACTATTTAAATTAATAATAATACCCAATATTCACATTTTAATTCTGTTATAATATTAAATTAATTAAAGTAAAAATAATTTCCAATGCAATCATGTGCCGTATCTGCTACAGACTTCGGCTACCACGGAATGCCACAATTCTCTGTCGTTAATAGTCCTTACAAGAGTTTGAAAATTGTTTAACTTTGTATCACATATTATATTAGATATTAATGTTTTTCTTTTCGACCTCTGCCTCTTTTTCCGTCACATTTTCCACTAATAATATTCCATTCCAAATCCCTCTGACGTATAATATGCCCAACAAACACTTATTGAAATTTCTTAATTCTGCTTATTATTTGTCTGCTTGTTTTCATTTTTTTTTTAACACATCACTATTTGTCATTCTTTCGGTCCATGATATTTTTAAAGTCTTCCTAATAATCCACATTTCACACGCTTTTAATTTATTTATGGTTTTTTGATTTAGAGTCCAGCATTCACTTCCGTATTTTTCACACGATTTTTATTTTTTAAGCTGATATTTCTATTTATTAACAAATATTTTAAATTACCAAACGCAGTTTTTGTTAAGGCTATTCTTGTATTTATATCAGCGTCACTTTTCCAGTCTTCTGTTATTATACTTCCCAGATACCTACATTTCTTCTCTCTATTTATGGCTCCATTGTTTATAATTAGATTTCCTTGATCACTAGGTCGTTTCTTGCTTATTACTATGTATAATGATTTATCTGAATTTAACTTAAGTACTATTTCCTCACTTAGTTCTTGAACTTTATTTACTATTAGTCTTAGATCTTCTGGGCTTTCCGCGATTAGTGGATAATTTAGGTCAACAAAATATTTTCGAGTGCAGTCACTAGCACGCATGGCATAGGTTCGCCATCCCTCTAAAATAATGAATAAAAACATCTCTCTCTTCACAGATCAAGATGAAAGACATTTGAGTGAGGCTACTACGCTTGTCAACCCGACTAATAGTGTCAAAGAGGCCATAAAATTACCAAAATAAATTACCTTTTTGCTCAACTATGATAATAAAATAGTTACAAACATGTCTACATAAATCTCTAACCAGGACAGTTTAACATACTTTTAATTGCTATATTATATCACGAACGATCCCAAGAGCTGCAGAGGTCATGTTTATAACACAGGCCTCGTGTGACACGGGACCTGCATATCACATCATTTGTGTTGTTCACCGCGTACCTGGGGAGATCCCGCTAGCGGCTTGTCTCGTGGTTTGTATTCACCAGACATACTATAACCTTGTTTGATGTTATACTTGCCAACTGATTTGCATACAATTGGAAGGTGATGTGTTTAACTAGTTCATGGACTTGCCGCTAGGTTAGCTGATCTAAGAACTTCACAGATGGGTGTTACGAATTTGTTTCAAAGTTGTGTTTACGATATTACTGATAGAATGACAACAGGATGTATGTACATAATATAATGAAAAGTTTGTAATATGATTTAACAAGTCAACACATAATTTTGTTAGAATGACAAGATTTAATATGTCTAATAAGTGACATGTTGTGTTGGTTAAATCTGGTACAGTCTCGATTATTTGACGTTCCGGATTATCCAACTCTAATCATAATATAAAAAGTAATGCCTGTTTTTTTTTTGTTTTGTTTTTTAATTCCTTTATTTTAGGACGCTTCAGCTACTTCGGCTATTAGCGTCCGACATAATATGTACATATTTAACAAATTATATCTAAATAATATTACAGAATAAAACATTTAGGTATCCAATAGATATTACATAATAGCGTTCATATTCATATAAACATATAAGGTACATACATAATATTTAGTTAGTTTTTATAATTTGTGGATTAGATTAGTTTCTCTAAGAAATTGTAGGGTACTGTCTAGGTTTTTTGTGTTGTCCGCAAGGGCTTCTTTTAGGGTATTCGCGACTTTATGTTTTCTTCTTTCAACTGTATATTCCGAGCAATCTATTATTATGTGTTGTACAGTAAGGTTTTCTTGGCATTTTTCGCAGATACTCTGTTGCAAATTATGGAAGTGATGTTGGTGTGTCATTTTCGTATGGCCTATTCGTAATCTTGTTAATATTTTTTCTTCTTTCCTTTTGTATTTTGTTTTCCATCTCGCCGTGTCTTCTTTGATTAATCTGTTTATTTTCGTGTATGTTCTTCCAAACGGTCCGCCAGTGTTCTTTAGATTTTCTTCTAATTGCTTTTTTCAGATCTTGCAAAGGACATGGGATTGAAGTTATCGATTCTGTAGTAGCTTCTTTTGCAGCATTATCCACTTTCTCGTTTCCTTTGATGCCCATGTGGGATGGAATCCACATTATGATGATCTTAGTACCCTGAGCTGTTGCTTTGTGGATGTTAGCCTGGATATCTTGTACTATCTTACTTTTCGGATACATTTGCTGCATGCTTTGTATTGTGCTGAGAGAGTCCGTAAATATGACATACATATTATTTTGAAACTCGTTATTTGCTATGGCCTCTGTTACCTTGAGTATGCTGTAGGCTTCGGCGGTGTAATTGCTTGCCATTTCCGGTAGACGGTATTTCCGGATTTCGCCTATTTTAAGAACATGTTTCACTGTCCATAGTGAAAAGAGTTCCAAGTGTAATTAGTACATTGTACACAATGAGCGCACAATGATATTCATATTCCACGAGACTTGGCGAGTGCTGTAAATCCATACCAGTGGGATATGAGCATTCTGTGAGAGTTTTACACTATACTTTTTCTACGACCTTTAATAAATACAAAAATAATTTTATTTTTAACATTATCAATATTGAATGTAAAAATATTACAATTATTAAAAATTATTTTATTTATTTATTTATTTGGTTTTGTGAGGGAAGCTAACAGTTCAAAGAACCGATAACAGGCTTCCTCGAATTACAAAATAAAATAGCTGTAACAAAAGCATTGACATCAAATTTTTTTTTTTTTTTTTCGAAAAAATTCACATTGACGGAAGAGAAGACAAAAAAGAAAAAAAAAAGATGATTATGATATTCTGGCTTTAAGATTCCTTTTAAATGCATTTAAAGACATATTAAAAATGTCTAAGTGTAGAAAAATATCATTGTATGATGACATTAATCTAATAATTGGAGAATTTATATAGCTGAGTGAGTTAAATTTAGGAATATGAAATAGAGTAATAGATCTTGTTGTTTTAATCGGAGCTAGGTTTGAAAAGTAAAGTGCGGAACAGAATGCAACGAGTTCGACGACGCGTTTGGACGTTTGGACGGCGCTATCTGTCAGTACAAAGTTAAAATCAAGCTGTAGTACGCAAGTACACAGAATGAGCAACCCCTGAATGGCGTTCTACGCCGTTGATATTGAATGTTCGTCAACTTTCTACTTTTGACGCCGTTGAACGTTGAACAGATATAGGTTGTCACTTGTCACTTTGACGATGTTAAAAATTATTGCATTGTGGACAGGCGAAAATTCAACGCCGTTCACAGCGGCGCAAATGCAACGCCGACGGAAATGACGCCGTGCGGACGGCGTAACGCGTTGTGCATTCTGTTCTAGGCTTTATGAATTAAGTTTTGTGAGTCAGTTAAATTATTGAATATCTTATACAACAGGGCTGCCCAACCAGTCGATCGCGGCATTGTTTTAAGTAGATCTTTAACTTCTTTTGCTACCATGTACTTAAAAATACATTTTATAAGAAGTTAAAATTAAAACAAGCTTCTCGCTAGCCTACGTTCAAATGTTGTACAGAAATGTTTAATAAACGTTGTATGTAAACGTTATATAATAGATTCTTATTTTTTCAATAAATTCAGAATCACCTTAACACATTCATTGCCATGGGGGTGACCGGCAAAAAAATTTTAGACGATAAAATGCGCGAAAAGTAACTGTCCGCACAATCGCTCACGTTTGCTTGAGTGGGATAAGTGACTGGCAAGATGATAGCCTGGCGCAATTTAACGTATAAATTTCCTAAATTATCCGTAAAGTAGACCGGTGGTCGCACATCAAAAAACCACTAATTTATAGAAATACACCGAAAAAAAACCTTATTACCGACCGCCAACATATATAAGGGAGGTATTGTGATCATACCAATTTTGACGTTTCGAGATTTTGATGGATCTCCACGAATTGAGGTCCCTACATAACGTTTTGACTATTTTTAGCATGATGTCTGTCGGTCTGTCTGTCCGTCTGTCTGTCTGTCCGTCTGTCTGTCTGTCTGTCTGTCCGTCTGTCTGTGTACACGTGCAGAGCAAATTCGGCTGAAAGGATTTTTATGAAACTTCATATTTAAGCTTTTGCCATCAATGGCACAAATTGATCAACTTTTGGTAAAAATCGGTTGACTAAAAATGGGAGTTTACTCGTGTCGATTTTAAGATTTTTGCGAATATTTCACAACAGAAAAATATCTCGAAAAAATTTATTACACAAAAGTTGTTATAAAAGAAATAGCTAATAACTTTTATTTGAGACGTTTTTTGATAAAACGAAAAATTTCGAATAATTTCTGTAAAATTTTTCGAAATTTTTTCTAAGTCTCAATTTTTTCATACTTATATGTAAAGTTTCCATAGTCATGATAAATAGTTATTTCTACTCTGCTGCTAGAATGTATTTTATATAAGTACTTTACGATAGCGGTCGGTCCTGTGGTGGCCACAGCTGATTTTCTTAACATATCCTAACCAACCAAACTTAAAAATAAAGAACCATTTTCTAATCATCTTGCATAAAATTCGTTGGCGATCAGTGTGTTAACCGTTAGGTTAAAAATGCAGTCTTGGAGGGCCTATGAAGATGAAGAATCTTCATAAAATTTTTTTTGTAAATTTCGATTTACGTATTAGCTGTTTTACATGAAAAACAGCTTTAAAATTGCAATATGTAATGATTTATTTCAAAATCTTCTTCCCGAGGAAGGACCACCCCTCGGAAGGGCACTATTTAACCTCCCCCCCAGTGGCTGGCTACGCATTCTGATTGATCGTGGTAACAATATATATAAAAAAAAATGATGTGAAGTGTGAATTTTCACACATTTCTGGGTTTTGCAGTTATTTAGTAATTTAATGATGATTATTTGGGATGCCAAAACAAATTTACTATGTCAAAATATTTTTTTATGAATTTTAATTCGAATGCCTGATACCATTATTTAAGTTTCTAAATATGTGCAGTATTTTCTTTTTATATAGCAAGGTTCATTAAGATTTTGAAATTTGCGCCTATGGCTTCCACTGGTTGCTTAAATCATAAGCCCCGCCCTCTGATTTCGTCCAACATAGAATTAAATTATAATTTCAACACTTCCCACTGGTTATTAAATTTACGCTTTTAAAAATTAAATGCAACATTTACCAAAATATAACTAGAATTTTGACAAAATAATTTAAACAAAATAAAAATGAAAAAAAAACCGAAATATATAATTAACAGGATTCGAACTCTAGTTTGCAAATTACAAAGCGCACGACAAAACCAACTACGCTACTAGAGCTACTGATCTAGTGTGTTACATAGAGAATTAAATATTTAACATATTTTAGTTAAAAACACAAAAAATGCGTTATTTTCCGAAAACATAATCTGATCAAAAATTCCTGTTGTACTATTCCGGTTCACACCAATGTGCATTACTTAGAATTTTTTCAGATTTTTAGTTTAAACCATCTGGGCTACAGGGTGGGGGATAAAATTAATTTTTTTTGCACAATTTTGGCAAAAATGGCACCAAAATAATTTATTTTGCAAAAATAAAATTTTGATCGTTAATCCACGTACTAAGGGCTTTCATTTGATATCCTACTCAGAATTTTAAAAAAATATATTTTTTTTGATGAGCACATATTTTTAGGAGGATATGTTTTTTAGATGTTTTAGTATTTTTCCTATGTGCGGGTCAAAGAGTTGTATAAGGATGCCAAATTTCAACTCTCTAGGTTTAGCCGTTTGGCTACAATTTTTACCGAACAGACAGACAGACAGACGACAAAATGACGGTATAAGAGTTTTTTGGTCATACCTACAAAATCCTAAAAAGTAGATCCCAAATACAAAAAGGTTGAACAGCCCTGCTGTACAAGAATATCATATCTGCATGCAATCTTCTTTGTTTAAGAGAAATCATATTTAGCAGTTTCATTGTACACAAATAGTTGGTATTAACTATATTCAGTTTATAACATCCAACGGAAATGAATTTATTTTGTATTTGTTCCAATAAATTTATGTTAGTGGCATAGGACGGATTCCACATAACTGAGCAATATTCTAAATTTGATCTTACGAGTGACGTAAACAATACAAAATTAAAGTTTCTTTGGTATGAAATGGCTTGGATATTCTCGATATGAATCCCAAAAGTTTGAAAGACTTCTTTAAAATGTAGTTTGCATTATCGTTAAAGAGTAATTTAGAGTAAAAAATAACACCAAAATGTCGAATATTAGTTTTAGTATTTAGGTTTGAACCATTTAAATTATAAGTGTACTTGGTAATATTCTTATCTAGAGAAACTTACAACAAAACACTTATCTAAATTTAGGGACATGTCGTTATCAATGCACCATTTATTTAAAGAAAGCAAATCAGATTTAATTTTGTAGCAGTCGGTTGCACTACCTATGGTTCTATAAAACTTGAGATCATCAGCAAAAACTGAAAATTTACAATTTTCAAAACAACTGTAAATTTAATTTACATATAAGCTAAATAAGATGGGCCCTAGATGTGATCCCTGTGACACGCCGGATTTAACTAATATAATAATATAATAACTAATATTTTGGGGGAGTTTGTTAATTGCTTCTCAATAGTAATATTTTCGGTGTTTTCGAAATTTTCTATCCTGGTGGATTTTCTAAGTAGGTGAAATATTCGTTAAATTTTCAATTGAACCCAATATTTTATTTGCTAGGTTGTATCTATTAACGACTCGTCCTTCTGCTACTGCAGTGTATTTCCACCCGCTGTGTCTCTTTAAAGATGTGATGTCTTCACCACTGTCAACAAGAATTGACGCAGAAGATCTGCGGAAACAGTGACCGGTATATGTACACATCGGAAAAGTCTAGGGATATTGAAAAAAATATGAAAATATATTGCTTATTGTACATTTAATGTTGTATTTCAATTAAGGTAGGCAATTATAAGTAGTTGGCTATGGAAAACAAGTAAAAACAATAACCAACAAGACAAAACAAATACAAATTTGACAAATTTGATTGAGTACATGTTCCGTAGGTAGATCACATGTTTCATTTTTATTCAGTTTTTAAACATTTCAGTTTGTAACAATAACATCGTGTTTATCTGATTCGAAAATCTCGCCATTCGATCCAAAAAAGCATCATTTCCGGGAAGTTTTCATTTTCTCTTTTCATTTCAAGATATCAGCCGCTGAAGCTCGTCGAATGCTCGTAGAAGCTTATGGTGAAAGTGCTCCCACCGATAAATCATGCAGAGAATGTTTTTGACGTTTCAAAAGTGATGATTTCAGTGTCACTGACAAAGCTCGTCCAGGTCATCCGAAGAAGTTCGAGATTGAGGAATTGTAGGCGCTAATCGATGAAGATCCGTGTCAATCGCAACATGAGCTCGCGCAATTGTTGAATGTTGATCGAATAACAATTTCTGTTCAATATGTGTGCAGTACGAACTGAAAGAAAAGACATCGAGAGGCGTAAAACCATGCTAAAATCTTGCTTGCCAGGTAAAAAATAAAATATTTTTTTGCATCATATTATGAGTAGAGACGAAAAGTTGATATATTTTGATAATCTCAAACGAAGAAAATCCATTTGCGACTCAGGAAAACCATCCGCATCGAGACCAAAGCGGAATACACACGGCAAGAAAATAATTCTGTATATGGTGGAACCAGAAGGGTGCAGTATATCATGAGCTATTAAAGCAGAGCCAAACTATCACTGCCGAACTTTACTAACAACAATTGCTCCGTTAAAGCAACGCATTGAAGAATAAGCGCCCTGAATATGCAAAGAGACACGACAAAGTGATCCTCCAGCATGATAACGCTAGACCACAGGTTGGAAAGATTGTGAAGGCCACCTTGGAAGCACTTGGCTGGGACTTCACCAACCATTGCTTTATCAGATTATCACTTGTTCAGATCGATGGCACACGGGCTTTCGGGTCAGCACTTGAACAATTATGAAGAAATTGAGAAATGGCTCAATAAATGGATCGCTTCGAAGGACGAGTCGTTTTTCCGTCACGGAATACAACAACTGCCAGACAGATGGGAAAAAAATAATAGCAAGCGATGGCAAATACTTTGTATAGTGTATTTTTTCATGTTTTTTCACAATAAAGTCTTTTCTGGAAGAAAAAAACGGACCGAATTAATTCACACACTTAATGTAAATAAACCTTTGACTGTAGGTACTCATTATCTGAAGGTTCTTTAATAAATTGATTTATTTCCTCTGCAGTGAAGATTGTAAACTGTTTTTATCAATATCCGAGGGTTAAATCAAATATCGTTGATTTTTTTTCCAGTCCACGAGTAAATTCTATTAAATTTAATATATGCTTATGCTTATCTCGTTCAATTTTAGTACAGAAAGTACGCAATAATTTATGTGTCATATGAACATAATACTAAAAACATGTTTAATTTCTCGTCATGTCTGTGCCATAATAACTCATAAATTTATTTATTTCACGTACGATTTGTTTATTTTGGTTCAAATAAACTGCTTTGAGGTCAGAACTAAGAGTTAATGACAGGATACCGATCAGGTTGTCTGCCATTTGTCTACCTGGCGGGCGTACTGATACTCAGAGCGTTTAGAATACTTACTGACTAGAGAGATCGAGGAAGATAAACATTTACTTTCTATTGTTTTATTAACGCTTGCAATCTGTTCCTACACTAATATTAATAAAGACGTGCTTAATTGATAGTTGGAGAGCATTTGTTTATTGATTTTATGTTTATTAAAATTAATGATACATACAATTATAAAATATAAGATGAAATGTGTATACTTTCAAAAAGATAATGCCACAGAAAAGGTATCCAGAGATTCATTCGTAAGTTTTTGATGGCGACAGTTTAACAAGCGTCTATATTTGTGATTACTGCTGCACTGTTCACCACATGAGCGAAAATGAACCCATATGTTTATTCTGAAACTGGGCAAACATTACCAGCCACCCCAGGCCTAGGCTTGATATATAATATCATGGGACGCCTTCATGCAGGCGTACACCCAGGAATTTTTCTTGGGGTGTAAGGGGGTATCAGAAAAAAGAATTGTTTCAAAGGGTAGAAATCGGAA
Source organism: Liopterus haemorrhoidalis (assembly GCA_963971575.1). NCBI lineage: Eukaryota > Metazoa > Arthropoda > Insecta > Coleoptera > Dytiscidae > Liopterus > Liopterus haemorrhoidalis. The sequence goes on from OZ020611.1 coordinate 208,911,283, forward strand.
AATACTCTGCAAAAAGTGCTGACCAAAAGCACTTTATTTTCCAAAACACGAGTGATGACTAAAACATTCAGAAAATTCAAGTGCATTCCTTCAAAACACTGAAACTTTATTTACTAATAACCTTAGTAAAACTGTTTTTTTTTTTTTTTTAGAAGAAATAGGTTGTTAGATTGCCTTTTAGGGTTTTGTAGGTATGTACCACAAAAAAAAAAAAACCTTATAAAGTCATGTGACTGTCTGTCTATCTATTTGGTAGAAATGTTCCTCGACCCTATTTTCCAGAGCGATTGATCTAAAAATCTGAAAAAAATCTCAATAATGTACACTGATGTGAACAGGAACAATTCAACAGGAATATTTAATCAGATTATCAAAAAATTTTACGGTCGTTGAAAAAAAATTATTATGTGGTATCAAAAGAAAGCTTCAGGAAAGTAGATAAAAAAACGAAAAGTAGTTTTTTAGAATTTTTTAATTTAAACACGATTTTTTCCAAAAAAGTACTAAAAAATTACTGTCTCGCATCCTTAAACGCAAAGTTGATAAATTAAAAATCTGAAAAAATTCTAAGTAATATACATTGATCTAAACCGGAAACATAAGCAAGGAATTTTTGATTTTGGAAAATCAAAAATTCCCCGATTTCGTTTTTGGAAAATATTATTTTTGTAGTTCATGGCTAAATTATGGTAATAATGGCTAAGGTAGTGTGTATCCTTTTTAAAAATTAAACATATAATAAAAAAAAATTAACAGCTGAGAACTGAGTTCATGTGTGTAGAGTGTAGTGTTCAGTAGTCCTATTGTTTGAATTAATTTACTTTGTTTTTTAAAGGTATTAAAGAAGAATATATCATTTATAGAAGTAAAATACTTATACGTTTGTGAAATTGTAGCCGTTTACCAATATATATCTTATTATTTAAAAAAAATTTATTAACGGCCTTTGTTAGCTAGAACAATGGGCCAGACATGAGATTTCTTATTAATTTAATGAAGACTTGAATACAAAGCAAATGTAGAAATTATCAGAGATTTATTAATTTAAATTTTATTTAAAAAATAATAATAATAATAAATGGAAGCTCTCAGTACTCAAATAAAGAATAAAAATCATTAAAAAACTATTGATTTTGCTGTGATAATAGAAAAAATATTGTCCTAGACATTCAGCATTCAGTTTACTCCTTCTACTTATTAAATACCTACAAAGCCCTGAAATGTGTGAAAATTCAAACTTTACATACATTATTTAGTTTCATATCTACAACCTAGAAACCTTTTAACCATCGTACATTCATATGTCTGTACTAGTGTTTATGAAACGGTTATAACCGAACCGCAAACCGGTTTTCGGTTTATCCTGAAGGAAAAAATATACTAAGGTAAAAAGAAAATCTCTCAAATGTGACAACAAATGTATTATTCTTGAATAAAGGCTTTATCAGACATAAAAAAATATCAGTAGATAGGTGCATAATGTATGCTACCAACTAGACTTTTTCTTTTTTATTAGATATCAAAAATAAAGAAATGTATTGGCGCCAGACGCAATGCGCATGGGAAAGTCAGTACGCCGGAGTGCACTATGCATTATTAAAGCAACATCCACCTACGCCGAAAGAACATTTTCATTAAGCGCCAACTTCTGCACCAAATTGCGTTAACGTTTAAACGATAAACATTTAAATAGTTTTTTTAAAAGCCTTTTATTTAAATTTAAACATAATTTAAACATATAAACGATAAACATTTGTAAGTTAGTATGCTACGTAGGTTGTAGTGTATAATTATTGTATTGTTTTTTATTAATATTAGTTTTTTTTTTATTGTAAAGTACAATAGTGTATTTCAACACATAATAAAAATTTAATTTTGATTTATTTTAGAGTACCTTTAGTAGAAAAAATTTTAAACTTGAAAAACCGAAACCAAATCTGAAACCGAAACCGCGGTTTTTGATTTTTAAAAACCGAAATCCGCGGTTTTTCCGATACTCTAATCTGTACTCACAAGTAAGTTGCAGTTGTGAAAAAAACTGGACCTAGAGAGTTACAATTTGACATGCATGTACAGTTCTTTGAATCGTATATAAGGAAATATATCATTTTTTCAAACACTGTTTGTCAATAAATGTTTTCCACGTCCTATAGTCTTGTAACCTGTAGACAAATGACAACTCCGAGGAATGGCGAGTCCAACGAATGAGAAATACAACCAAAAATAAAGGCGACTACAAACAGAGGCCGTATCTAATGTATTTTATAAACACAGTTTCATTTTTTCACTGATTATTAATAAGAATATGTAGTAAGACAGTTTTAACCATTTTTTTTTATTTGGTTATTTGATTCCCGAAGAATATAATAATCGAGAACGTAAATAACGGCAGCGGTATTTTTCGTTTTCGTACCGACCAAAACCAACGGTGTTATGTTCGTCCTCAGTCCTTGCTTGGAAGTACGTAGTCGTCCAGACATAGGTTGGTCCCCTATTAGTGTTCTTCAGAAATCAAAATATTTACTAAACCTAAGAAACATTCATGATTGGACACCACAAAAATAATAAAACGCAAATGTTTATACTCATAATCTATTTAATTTTTTTATATCACAAAATTCCATCAAATGATTTCAAAAATATTTTGTTTACATTGTAAAAATGGCACGTGTCAATGCCAGGGACAGATGAAGAAAAACAAATATTATTACTAAAAATGTATTTACAAATTGCGGTCTTTTGTATTGACAGGAAAACTGTTGGTATATGAGTCATTCTTTCTCCAAACAAATTTATGTAAATTATTAGTCTAGTTTTTGCGGTGTTAACTACCTGACGTCAGCGGAATATACCACTGGGTATAATCCAAACACCTGTACATTTATTTCAAATGCATTCGTAGTAAAGTTCACTAATTGTCTAGCATATATGTATATTAATTAAGAGAAAGAAAGGAAATAAAATTAATAGTTGGTGAAACCAAGAATGATTTAATGAATATATTTGTTCATAATTAATCTAATTCTACAAACAATTAAGTGTGAATTTTCCAGGGTCATATGATTCTGATTCCGAAGCCGACTCCAGAATTTTTCTTACCACCGACTCCGGCCTTCCCTTTTATAATTAGATTATGCATGGTGTATTTCAGCGCCAGAGTTATGCCTTTTATACCAAAATTATTGGACGTACTGTTCTAATATTGAAAGTTTTAGAGGGGGGGGGGGATTAATTACTAGTACTAAGTGCCTATGCGTTATCTTTGTCTTTTTTTAATTTTAAGGTCAAACATTTTAAAATAATAAATTAGATGTATACTATTGAATTTAGTCTTGATCAACATTGATATTGTGTTCTAAAATATCGACGGTAATTAGGTTAGGTTTAGTTAGTAAAAATCTTATAAACATTTTATGAGTAGTAGTTGGTTTAAAGACACATAGATCTAGAACTATTCGTAACGCACTAATTTCCATAGCTGTAAACGCTGCCTTGAACGTTTAAACTATCTACTAAACATATCCACAACGCATGATGAACAGTCTACTAATTACGGCTGAGAGACTTGGAAAACCTCTAAAACCATTATTCAGAATATTACGCATATTTTGGCCTGACGTTATTACCAACGCCCGCCTTTGGGAGAGAACTTACCAAAGCCCCAAAGACATCTTGATAAAACAGCGGAAGTGGAGATGGATAGGCCATACCTTAAGGAACAACCCTTTGCCCATCAGTAAAACGGCTCTTAATTGGAACCCACAAGGGAGCCGTAGATGTGGCAGACCAATGGACACTTGGCGTAGACTAACCATGAAGGAAGCCAGCGAAAGCGGCAAAACATGGAGAGAGCTAAAATATCTAGCGCAAGACAGATCCAAATGGCGGAAGTTTATTGAGGCCCTATGCTTCACATAGGAGCGACAGGAACCTTATATATATCTAAGCCTCGGAGGTTGCACAACTTTTCATTCCACCTTTATACTAGTAAATCTACTAAATATGCGAAATTCACCTGCTAATATTAATTTTTTGCTTTTTTTTTTTAGAATAACGTTAGCCATTTTATCATGCAATAGGTTGTTGACAGATTTAGGTTCAATGTCCAAATTAATTGTGCAAATAAGTCACGAAATTGTTTTGTTTGAATATTTTTTATGGTGTCTTGCCAAAAGAGTACTAACAATAAACATTACAAAATATCTTTTCATCGTCTGATCGAAATCAACTACAGAATTCTAAAATTATTTTTATACAATTTGTATTATCAATATAAAATATGTCTTTAAAAAAAAACATTTTAGCACCTTCTTCTTCTTAACCTTGTTTTTAAGTATGTACAATTTGATTATTATGAGTCCAGAAATAGCAAATGTTTTTTTCACTATTAAGGTGTTTCGGGAACAAGCGCGTAGGCAGAAATTTTCCTTAGAAGGACTTAAATGCCCAATATTTTTCTTGGAGTGGGCTCACGTTTTTAATTGTTCAATTACACGAAGAAATTTGTCAAAAAATTGTGTGTTTTGAATGTTTAGGAAGGACTCTATAATCTAAGAAATTATTTAATGAATTTTTAAATGTATCAGAAATAAGCCTGTGCTATGACCTGTCAGTTGCCTTAGGTGACGACAGAGTACTAATGGACAGGCTGATACTCTTCCTGAGAGAATCGAACTTACTGTTTTATGTGTGAAGTCTTGCACCTTATTTTAATGTGTTCTGTTTTTAAACTGTGATATTCGATGGTAATTGGCCCCTTTACAGCCTCTTACCATCACTCTGAGTCGGTTCAAATTTTCGAACAGATCTTTTTATCTTATTTATTTGTGTTTGTCTGTGCAAGATTTCTTTTATTGAGTATGCGTAATTTTATTGGTTTCATCTATTTATTGATTGTTTAATTTATTGTTTTTAATATGTAGTGTAGTCATTTAAATGGGCTGCGTTAGGCGCAAATAGCCTTTGTTGCTGTGCGCCAAAATTTTTAACTAACTAACTAACAATTGTATCAGAAAGTTAGTCAAGTGAAAGTAGACTGGCATAGTTGACGTCGATTATATATTTGTCCTATTGCTCCTACACGAAACATAGGGCCTCATAAATCTCCACCATTTAAATTTTTTTTAAGTAAGGTGTTTTAACTCTTTCTAGCATTTGTCGCTTTCATTGGTTTCTTTGGGGGTAATGCAAAGCCAAATGTCGACGGATGCCTCGTTTAAGTTTTCCTTGAGGATTCTACTCAAGCATGTCTACTGATATAATTGGGACTTCTTCTAGAGCAGCGTTTCTCAGCTGAAAACGTAGCATGGATCAGTAAAATATTTAATTTTCTTCCGCGGACCACAAAAAATAAATGTACTATTAAACAAATTTATTGTATATGTAGACTCTACATATAATATATGCTACAGCTGTCTAGGCAGTTTGAGCTAAGCCATAGGAAGAATCGTATGTAAATTGTTTTTTCAACGTTTTGATCTAATTTTTCTTTTTTTCTTTTTTAAAGATAAGTACTTATTCTCAATAAATTTCTTTTGGATTCTATATAGTCAGATGAAGTTTGATAGCTCAAGAAGAAATTGTAGTAACAGACGATTAATCTTTCACTAGGATTAACCAAAATTTGTCAAATGAAAAGCAAATTGACCCAAATTTAAACATGAGCACATTTACTGACGTAGTTCTATTACCTGGACCTTCAAGTCAAGGAAGAAAAAGATCAAGTTATTTAGAAGACTATTGTTAAAAGAAGACTAACAAACAAAAATGAATAACAATCAGAAGTCTGATTTTAATAAATGTAAGCGCAAACTGAGATATTTAGAAGATGAGGAATCTGTGAAAAACGTATATGTATGATGACAGCAGTGACGATATCGAGATAGATGAAAATAAATGTCTGATATGTAAGGAATTCTGAAAAAATTACGAATTGTGGTATCGATGCACGGTCTGTAGACTTTAGGCCCATGCTGAATGCTCTGGTAAATATTCTGCAGAGAGTTATGTTTCTGATATTTGTACAATTTAGAGACAGTTTAAAATCTTAAAAGGTCCTCTCTCTAGTTATTATATATTCAGGAACTTTTAAGTTTTCTTTTGTTGTTTACAAATTGTACTGAAAATGGAGCTCTTAAATGTGACCGGAATATCCCACCATATTGGTTGTTATTACCCACCTAGGTGGACAATACCGGTCATTTACATGTTTTAATATATATATATATATATATATAAAAGGGTTCATGTACGGGTTCATGAACGAATTTTGCCCGGTCTTTTTTGTTTCTTGTCATTCTTTTAACTTCTATAATCATTTTTCTACTTTTCTCTAGTATCCCTTTTACTACTCTGTCCCATGTATTTCTTGGTCTTCCTATTCTTTGCCTTCTGTACGTTCTGGTCTCCCAGATCTGCTTCACTTGTCTGGTGTCTTGCAGTCTTTGCATGTGTCGGTTATCTCCAGGCCAGTTGTCTGTTTTCTATAAATTGTTCTATCGGTTCTATATTGAGTTCTTTTCTTATAAGATGAGGAAGTAATGGGATTCGGACTGGTCAGAAATTAAAATTAAAACAATATTTTAACTTCGCTAACGTTTTGATTTAATATGAAATCTTCATCAGAGCTAGGTTAAAAAGTCACAAAATAAAATAAATTAGTCATATAAATAAAATTTAACGTCCACATAATGTGAGAAGTCATTGAACTTGGTTCAATGACTTAAATTTGGATGGACGTTTGGATTTTATTTATTTGACTAATTTATTTTATTTTGTGACTTTTTAACCTAGCTCTGATGAAGATTTCATATTAAATCGAAACGTTAGCGAAGTTAAAATATTGTTTTAATTTTAATTTCTGACCAGTCCGAATCCCATTACTTCCTCATCTTATTATATTTTACAGACGTAACCATCTAATTCAATTCTTTTCTTATATCTGTATTTCTGATTTTATCCATCTTAGTCACACCCTTTACACTTCTTAAATACTTCATCTCCAAAGCTTGTATTTTACTCTGTTCTCTTCTTGAAAGCGTCCAGGTCTCACAGCCAAAAGTCAGTACCGGTCTGTATATAGCTTTGAATACGTTAATTTTTGTGGTTCTTGTTATTTCTTTCCTATTGATGAGTGTATTCTTTATGGCAAAGTAAAGTTTTGTTGTCTTCTCTATTCTTGTATTTATCTCCATTTCTTGTTTTCCATCCACTCTTATCTCTATTGCTAAGTATTTGAAATTCTTAACCTGTTCAATATTAATGTCGTCTATTTGTATATTTATGATTTCAGCTGTTCCTAATACCATAACTTTCGTTTTATTTTTATTCATTGTCATACCGTATTCTTTCAATATTCTATTCCATACATTTAAATTTTCCTGTAATTTGTTTCGTCCTTTTGCTATTATAACAACGTCGTCAGCAAACACTCCTTCCTATATTTCAGTTATTTGCATATTCCTATATCCAACCTTGAACTTTGTTGTTTCATTTTTACACTTTTTTATGTTTTCATCCATAAATGTTATAAAAAGCGTTGGACTTAATCCTCCACCCAGTCTTAATCCTTCTTCCGTTTTAAAAATACTCGACTGTTGACTGTTATAAATTATGGCATTACGATTATTTTCATATACTTTCGGTATTATTCTAATTATTTTGTTACTAATTCCCCTATTTTCTAGAATTTCCCACAGTTTCTTGCGTGGTACTCTATCAAACGCTTTCTTTAAATCGATAAAACCTAGATAAACCTTACTATTCTGTTTATGCGTTTTCTCTATTAGTTGTTTAATTGTGAAAATATGGTCTTGAATACTTCTTCCCCTTCTGAATCCGCTCAAAAATATATACATTATTTAATTAGCATAAACTTTTAGAGAAATTTAACTTCTACAATTGATTCTCTATTGAAGTAGTTAAATGCTACTGCTTTAATAAAATATTTTGTATGAAAATTGTAATTATTACTACAGTTTTCCCTTAGGTGACCTCCATTTACCCACCTTCCCCTATATAATAGGTATGCTTTTATAAAACGTTATTATTTCTTTCATAAATATTAGTCCAGTAACCTTGTCATGATTATAGGCCGAAAGTAGCATTAAGTGGGGGTAGTTAGTTTCGTTTCTTTTTCTTGTATGGGATGTGCCTGAGATGCAAAATCCAAGTTTTCGACTTCGGCAGCCCTCCGAAACACTTTTGAATATCTCAAAAGTTGCTAAAAGTTGCACTTTTTTCGGTTACTTCCCATTTTGACCATAAAGGAGCACATTTTCGACAAACACCATTCTAGGCATTTTTAAACTAGATTAAATTTGCTACAATTTGAGATCAGAATGGGCTTGGTAGCCTTAATATTTTTTGAGATACAGCTTTTCAACTTTTGAAAAAATCTCCAAACTTGAAAATTTTATGCTAATTTTTATGCTAAACTTTGTCATGAAGTCCTAATATAAATACAACGCACATGAAAGTTGGTAAGCATTAATAAATAGAAGTAATGGTATATATAACATGTGGGTAAGTATTAATTATTATAAATAATGGTAACTTTCAACAACAATACGAGTGTAACTATACAAAGAAGCTGAGCGACTGGTTTTTGAAGTACCCTCCATTTCGTAAAACCGATGTGATTATGTCCTTAATTAGTAATACTTGTAGGAGAGAAAGGGGTCAATTGTCATATGGCCAGTGATATTGGGAAGAAAGCAATGTTGAAAGTTGTAGGAGAAAAATTCGAGCGTAAAACCAAAATATCTAGAGACACGGCACGGTCAGAACATAGCTGTAGTGTTCGATAGTTACCCTACAGAGCCTGACAAAAAGAGCACGAAGTGCTCTGAACGTAATCACCGAGTTCAGGCACATTCTTCTCCTGAGGTGATATTTTAGGAAACAACCACTCCTGTTTCCGAAGAAACATTTTTATCCAATGATAAAAACAAATTAAGATTCATCCAACTTCTATAGGTGAAATTTGAAGCCAAAAACATTGAGGTTTTTCAGGCTGAAGAAGATACTGACACGCTAATCATCACTACAGATATCAGAAAGGCCTCTGATTTTCAAGTCGCGGTTATTGCAGGAGAGGACGTAGACTTGTTGGTGATTCTCACCGGTCTCAGATGTCCCATAAAAGGTTCCATATGCGTTCAGAAGTGTGGAAGAGGCAAAACACCAGATGTCTTCTACTCAACCACCTCAACATCTACAGACAGTCAGCTCATCACTTTCACTCATGCCTTCGGTGGCTGTGATTCCACCTCGTGCTTCTTCGGCCACGGAAAACTCCAGTTGATTCAAATACTACAGAAGCATGTAGACCTTAAAGAGAAAGCTGCAGTTGTTTCTAATCCAGCTGCGATACCTGCCCAAATAGCTGAAGCCGGGGAGAAAGTCCTCATTGAACTGTATGGTGGAGAAAAGTCCAGGTAAAATCGAAACGACCTGCGCTACAAGCTCTTTACAAAGGCTGCAGTCAAGAGCAGTTGCAACCTGGCTAGACTTCCTCTCACGCAAGATGCTGCAAAGCTACATTCGTTTCGCACATACTACCAGGTGCAGCAGTGGCTGGGCTACAAAAAGAATCCGCTGGAATGGGGATGGGTTGCTACAGCCCGAGGCCTTCATCCAAAGATGATGTCGAAAGTAGCGCCCTCAAACCTGCTGAACATAATTTTCTGCAGTTGCAAGAAGGGATGCAGGAACGCTTGCAGCTGCAGGAAAGCAGGTTTGAAATGTTCCGTTGTCTGCGGGACCTGCAATGGCCAGTCCTGCGAAAACCTACCGGAAATGAAGATAGACGTCGACGACAACACTCTCGACTTGAACGACCTCGACGACGACGAGTTGTATCGACGATATTAATATTGAAGATGTCGTGGAACAACATCAGATATAGTTACACTCGTATTGTTGTTGAAAGTTACCATTATTTATAATAATTAATACTTACCCACTTATGTTATAGATACCATTACTTCTATTTATTAATGCTTACCAACTTTCATGTGCGTTGTACTTATATTAGGACTTCATGACAAGGTTTTACCTTGGGATATTAAATATATAATTTTTCATTTCTGGCAATTGAGGACGATGAAGAAAACGGTGAACAGTGACTTCCCTCACGAAGCCCATTTTGATCTCATATTGTAGAAAATGTAATCTAGTTTAAAAATGCATAGAATGATGTTTGTCGAAAACGTACTCCTTTATGGCCAAAATGGGCAGAAACCGAAAAAAGTGCGAAAATTTAGTAGTTTTTGAAATATTCAAAAGTGTTCCGGTGGGCTGCCGAGGTCGAAAACTTGGATTTTGCATCTCAGGCACATCCCATACAAGAAAAAAAAAAAGAAACTAACTACCCCCACTTGATGCAACTTATGATGTACTAGGTTACTGGACTATATATAATTGTTATAAAATTTGCGATTTACGTATTTCGGCCACAATTGCCTCTAAGATTTTTGAAGACCAAATCATATCTTGCTAACCAATCTTAAAAAAATAATAATAATAATATATTGAAAACACCTGCAATTCTTCAACTTATAAATCATGGGATCCATATCTCACAGGTAATAAATAATAATAGTAATCTATTTTAGATTGCCATTAGCATCTCGAATTCCAGTTAGAAGAAAGGTGTGTCGCAATATGTTAATGTTGAAGTTGTGGGATTGGTCATTCAGTAACGGTATCTCTGTTGCCAGTCATTGACTTGACTTACACCGTATGTGCTGGGCCCGACACACCGACATATCGTACGCACGATTATTATATTACTGCATATCTCGGTTCATATTCACTCTATGATATCTAATTGATATCCAATATGTCAGCATTTCCAGAACTTTGCTCCGCGGCCCGGTACCAGTCCCTAAAGAATAAAATACCGCTCCACAGAAAAATTTATAATAACCGTTTTATGAAACAAAAATATCAAAAATCTTATAGCTTGCGAATTCCGAGACTTCATGTCATAAAGTTACGATAAAATTATGTGTGAAGTAAAGAATCTTTTTAATTTTACTTCATAAAGTTACAAATTTGTAAATGATTTTGATCTAGCATTGCAATCAAGATATTTGTGGGCACCCTAAAACATAATTGAATAAAAATTAATTGTTAAAAACAGTATATTTTTATCATTTTATGCTATTTAGTTTCCTTTTATTTATCCCCAATAAATTGAATTTCAAAGAAGGGTTATTATTATTACATGTAAATTGGGCCACATCTTCAGGCTTGATAAGACAATACGGATTTTGAAATCTTGTGCCCGGGTTCTGGCTTTGATCTTTCTTTTTATGGATCGCGCGATGTGAGACCTTTAATTTTTTTTAATACTACCCTTTAAGTATTTATTCAAATAACTTTCTGAATTTCTGGACCCTGCTCTATATATTTTGTTTTTCACCTTTTCTGTATCTCTATTATTATCATTTTTGATAATGAAACAAATCTTTTATTTCTATGATTTTATTCAATTGGTTGCGTATTTAAGGAATTACGGTAGGGGGACACCCTAGAACTAAAATATTGAAATATCTCACTTATTATTTACTTTACATCAAAATTGTGTGTAAGAAAACTTGTTTAGAATGAAGAACATTTCGCTCATTTAATGCAACAATGACATAACTCAAAAATCGCCCTTATTGAGTTAGTGGTATAGAATAGAGATGGGAATTTCGGCTCAGTTTGCGGAACCGGATCAGTGGAGGTCGTTCAGTTTGTTGAGCCGGTTCATTGATCCGGCTCAGTGATCCGGTTAAGTAAACATGTTTTCGAGACAGACCGGTCGTTAGTTCGTAGGTAGAACGTCGCTTAGAGCCGGTTCTTGCAATATATGAACTGTAAACATGATCCCGAGACACAGGTCGATCAGTCGTTCGTTCGTAGGTAGAACGTCGCTTAGAGCCGGATCTTCCTTAGACCCGGCTCTTGCTTAGACCCGGTCAGTTGTCGGTCCTTCGCTCGTAGGTAGACGTCGCTTAGAGCCGGATCTTCCTTAGACCCGGCTCTTGCTTAGACCCGGTCAGTTGTCGGTCGTTCGCTCGTAGGTAGAACGTCGCTTAGACCCGGTCAGTTGTCGGTTGTTCGCTCGTAAGTAGAACGTCGCTTAGCTCCGGTTCTTATCTAACATTTTTGAAACAAACAATTCACTTTATGTAGCTACTGTATTTTAAGCAAGATGTGTTAAGTTTATGGCGATGTTTATTGCCCTTATAAATCGGACATCTGGGATTTGGGCAATATTTTTATATAGTATGGTTGTAAGAAAATACAGACTAAGCCTATTAGTTTCAAATAAACTGCCCTACAAATTGATGACAATAAATAATACAATTTATGATAATACATTACAAGCCGAGTTCTCGCGAAGTTCAACATGACATCGATCCAGATCCGGATCACTCCGGTCACAACTCACAATCGCCCGACCAATCGTATCACATGTCATAAGTTTATATTTTGATATATAAAGATTGCAGTAGACATTATTTTATTTTTCCATAGCCAATCCTTATGTAATTACTTTTTGAACTCATGGTAGTTAGTAATATGTTTAATGGGTTGCCTCCTGTTGATAGATCATTGCTGAAAACTAAGTGGGTTATAATTTTAGTCTTCTCGATATTTATGTTATGGCCTATGTTTTCTAACTCTTTATTTAAATCTTTAGATCCATGTCATATATGTCTAAAATTAAAATATCATCGGAGAACCTCAAATGATTGAGTCTCTCACCAATAATATTTAGGCCTTGATTGAATCTTTTAAAAATGTGTTCTCATACAGCAGTAGATAGCTTTAGAGATGTGGGGTTGCCTTGCCAAAATCCTCGTTCTAGTTCGAAATGTTCGGTAATCCATTAGAGCTTTATTAATGACCTTAACTCTAAAATTTTTGAGAACTTTAATTTTCAAAATACAGATTGTGGAGTAAGCCATGACAAGATGGAACGAAAGTTTCTTCAGTTATTTGTTTTGTTTGTGTCCTATATTGTTTATGTAAAAAAACACACCAACCCATGACCTTCATGTTTCTACATGAAACCTCTGAAGGCTTATCGACATTGAAATGGTTGGCAATCCTCAAGAACTGAGTGAAAATAATGATGCTTTCTCTTGTATATTTAATCTGTACATTTTTGTTTTTTACAATTTCACTCGCTTATCATCTTTCAAATATTTACGTAAGAAGTGCATCTTGCCCTGTTTTCTCTTTCGATAAATATTATGTACTAGTTTTTCCCTTTCTACATAATAACAAGGTATACATGTTATAATATTTCATTCCTACAAGCACGTAGGTTGCTTTAAAATAATATGTCTTTTGAAAACCATCAAGACATTTTTAACTTTCTTGTTGTTAATAATGCCAATCTCTAGAGAATAATAAACTCCGGGATACTGGACAGTCTTCAAAAGCTGTTCGATAATGCTAAAAACAGAGAAAAGGTGAAGAGCCTGAGGCGCAGAAAACAGTATTTATTATAATCAACAAATAAAAACTTTGTTGTAAATATATCGTTGACGCAAGTATTAGCAACACACAGCTGAAATATGATAGGTATTTTAAATATTCACTGTTTAAATATAGATTGAGAGAACACTAAAGGTTCTATTTCGCTGGAGCTGCCCACCGCACCATTTGAAAGTAACGGCTGGCAGTCTCCAATTGTTTTTAAGGTTTTAAACGGGCACTATTTCCCTTTAACTGCTCGTCAGTCAGCGGTTGTAACGTGATGACGGTCCGATTCCGACAGCCACGTCTGGACAGCTCTAGAAGCTGTCCAGCAGCCAGCAGTCGACGGCCAAGGGACAGCCTTGGGTGATTTATTTGTATTAGCGTTTGTGAAATTGTAACTACTTACTTATTTGCTACTTACTTAATCGTAATTTTATCATCTCTGGTGTCGGGCTTTGTGTGAGTTTAAATGTTACTTGTACTTATTTTCTTCTTTCACGGTGGAACGTATCCACAATTTTTCCCATTCCTTCCTATTTTGAGTCCTACTTCTTGCTTCACTCCAAGAGATATCTCTTCTCTCTACAGCTTTTCTTATTTCATCATTCCATTCCTTCCTAGGTCTTCCTCGGCGTCTTCTTTTAGATACCCTGAATTCATAAACCTTTTTTTGTGTATCTTCCTTCATTCATCCTTCGTTTATGACCAAATCATCTCAACTGGTCTTATTACCGACCGTCAACATATATAAGGGAGGTATTGTGATCATACCGATTTTGACATTTCGAGATTTCGATGGATCTCCACGAATTGAGGTCCCTACATAACGTTTTGACTATTTTTAGCATGATGTCTGTCGGTCTGTCTGTCCGTCTGTCTGTCCGTCTCTCTGTCCGTCTGTCTGTCTGTCCGTCTGTCTGTCCGTCTGTCTGTCCGTCTGTCTGTCCGTCTGTCTGTCCGTCTGTCTGTCCGTCTGTCCGTCTGTCCGTCTGTCCGTCTGTCCGTCTGTCCGTCTGTCCGTCTGTCCGTCTGTCTGTCCGTCTGTCTGTCCGTCTATCTGTCCGTCTGTCTGTCCGTCTGTCTGTCCGTCTGTCCGTCTGTCTGTCCGTCTGTCCGTCTGTCCGTCTGTCCGTCTGTCTGTCCGTCTGTCTGTCCGTCTATCTGTCCGTCTGTCTGTCCGTCTGTCTGTCCGTCTGTCCGTCTGTCTGTCCGTCTGTCTGTCCGTCTGTCCGTCTGTCCGTCTGTCTGTCCGTCTGTCTGTCCGTCTGTCTGTCCGTCTGTCTGTCCGTCTGTCCCTCCGTGTGTCCGTCTGTCCCTCCGTGTGTCTGTCCGTCTGTCTGTCCGTCTGTCTGTCCGTCTCTCTGTCCGTCTGTCTGTCCGTCTGTCTGTCCGTCTGTCTGTCCGTCTGTCTGTCCGTCTGTGTGTCCGTCTGTCTGTCCGTCTCTCTGTCCGTCTGTCTGTCCGTCTGTCTGTCCGTCTGTCTGTCCGTCTGTCTGTCCGTCTGTCTGTCCGTCTGTCTGTCTGTCTGTCCCTCTGTCCGTCTGTCTGTCCGTCTGTCTGTCCGTCTGTCCGTCCGTCCGTCTGTTTGTCCGTCTGTCTGTCCGTCTGTCTGTCTGTCTGTCCCTCTGTCCGTCTGTCTGTCCGTCTGTCTGTCCGTCTGTCTGTCCGTCTGTCTGTCCCTCTGTCTGTCCGTCTGTCTGTCCGTCTGTCTGTCCGTCTGTCTGTCTGTCCGTCTGTCTGTCTGTCCGTCTGTCTGTGTACACGTGCAGAGCAAATTCGGCTAAAAGAATTTTTATGAAACTGCATATTTAAGCTTTTGACATCAATGACACGAGTTGATCAACTTTTGGTAAAAATCGGTTGACTAGAAATGGAAGTTTACTCGTGTCGTTTTTAAGATTTTTGCGAATATTTCGCAACAGAAAAATATTTCTAAAAAATTTATTGCACAAAAGTTGCTTTAAATGCAATAACTAATAACTTTTATTTGAAACGTTTTTTAATAAAACGAAAAACTTCGTTTTATCAAAAAAAATTTTAAAATTTTTCCAAATCTCAATTTTTTCATACTTATATGTAACGTTTCCATGGTTATGATAAATAATATCTCTGTTAGAAAATATTAGGCCAAGTTATTTCTACTCTGCTGCCAGAATGTATTTTATACAATTACTTTATGATGGCGGTCGGTCCTGTGGTGGCCACAGCTGATTTTTTTTATCTCTTTTCTACTGGTTTTGTTCCCAATTTTTCTCTATACTCTGTGTTTCTTATTCGGTCTAGTTTTGTCTTCCGTAGGAATCTCATTTCGCTGCTTCTTCTTCTGCTTTTAAGTTTCTTCGTTGTTGTCCAAGCTCCTGACCCATACGTAAGTATTGGAATGGATATTTTTTTAAAGACCTGGACTTAAGACTCTGTCGGAATTTCTTTTTTCCCTAAGAAGGAGGTCTTGATGCTACTAAATAGACTGCCAGCAGTCCCAACTCGATCCGTTATTTTTCTGTCTATTTTTCCAAAGAGAAAACTGTTTTTGCGTTTAATGTTATAAGTTGTTTTTCTAACTTGAAATTGTAACAAACTCATTTATAATGTCGAGAAGCACTGCTTTGACAACTTTCCGTGACATCATCTCTCACCATACTCAATACAAAATCGAATTGCGATGGGTAAAGCCTGAAGAATTTCGTGATCGATTCTCATGTGACTTTTTTATTAAGTTCAAAAATTTAAAGTAGTACTTTGGAGTCGAACTGTTGACAAAACAAAAAACATATTAATGATCGCTAACGTCCGTCCTTTTCATTTTGTTAGATCAATGGCTGCTTCTTATTTTTCCCCTCTTAATTTTTTTCGCAGTAGTTTAGAGCAGGGTTGGGCAATATTTTTCTGCAGAAACCCGGATAAAAATTAGTTAGGATAACGCAGGCCGGAATAAATTTATATGGTGGTGGGTTTCAACAATTCTAAAAATTACTTCTCGTTCGTTAAATTAATTCAAATTCCAATTTGAAAATACAAAAAAGATAAATGTGATGGATTTTAGAAAGGTACGAACTAAAAATTCTATGTAAACAAGATAGAATAAATGCAGGATACGCGCTACAAGTGCAAGTGTCGTATAAATGTATTAGATCAGCGTTCCGCAACCATTGAGGCGCAACCCAATTTTATTAATGCATTTAACTTCTATTTGTTTTATTTTAAATATTTTTAAAAGAAACTAATCAATATGTGCAATTAAAAATAAATATAGAAATCGACTTCAAAGTATTGACACAACGTTGAGGATTGCATTAACTAAATCAATTGAAGCAAGAATAGACAATTTGGTGAACGAGAATCTGGAGCAGAAGAGCCATTAGTATGTACTGGTATTAAATTATTATATGTTTATAAAATAAAATTATTGTCCTGCACTTGCATTATTTTTTTCCAACGCACATGTGTCGTCTTATAATTTTGTTATTATTTTTGGATCGATAGACACCAAAGGTTGTAAAACGCTGTATTCGATGACGGTGGACAATGGAGTGGTCGAACTAGAGTTTTCCAGAACGTACTTGAGCGTTTTATAAAAGGAGATCGAACAATATACATTTTTGACTGTTTCATGCAGCAGGCCAGATTGGATATTGTCGCGGGTCGGCTTTTGCCCACCCCTGGTCTAGAAGGACCAAGCTACAATAAATTTGTCATTAGAGGTTCGGTGAATTATAATTTTTAGTAAATCATAAAGATATTTTAAAAAAAATTAAGTGAAAGTTGTTTCTCATCAACAGGTCTATCCAAAGATACCCAAATCGACATACATTGCCATTTAAAAAAATCAAAATTGTCCTGATATCCTGTCCTTCCGGGTTGTTTCGAGTACTTCTGGGTAGAATTTAGTATCAATATTTTTCCCAATTTGCTCACTCATCGCATTGACAAGAAAGAAAGAAAAAGTATGAAAGAATGGTCTGAAACACCAAAACGCCCCCCACTCCGATTTATATTTACAGATTATTACGGCTTTTTGCAGAAATGTGGAAATATAAATGATTCAGGCTATTCAAGCAAATTTATATATTTGTATATTACATACCAGACTACTTATTGTTTATTCTATGCGTAATAAATAAATTAGGTAAATTATTTTGTCATTCAAAGTAAAACGTACGAGTTGTGCGTATTAGAATTTGTTACATATATTATTCATTTGAAATGAAATACTTTGAAATATTTACGCAACAAAATCAATGAATAATATTTTTTTTACAAAATGAGTTAATGCATTTAACTTCTATTTGATTTATTTTAAATATTTTAAGAAACTAATCAATATGTGAAATTAAATTATTATTAACATATTATTCGATAACAACGATTTTTAGAGTTTTGTAGGTATGCCCAAAAAACCCTTATATACCCTCACTAATGTGTCTGTTATTTCTGTTTGGCTATAAGGTAGAAATGGTGAGAAAGTTGAAATTTGGCATGCATATACAGTTATAGACCAGCATAAAGGAAAATACTGATACTTCATAAACATATCACTCGAAAAATATTAACAAATTTGTATTTCTCGAAGAAATAAATATTTCTTAACAAAGATTTTTAGGGTTTTGAATGTATGACTGTCTGTCTGTACGGTAGAAATTGTAGCCAAACGGCTTAACATAGAAAGTTGAAATTTGGTATGCTTATACACGCTTATATATAAGCTTTAACCAACATATAGGAAAAATAGAGAGTTCAAAAGAAAAAAAAACACATTCCGAGATAAATATAAACAAATATGTATTTAATGAAAAAAATAATATTTTTAAATTTTGAGGGAAACTACGTAGTACGTCGATCAACAGACACATTTTTTTTTGAAAAATAGTTTTTTTTATGGTATTTTAGGCATAAATATGTCAAAACTTTTGTCCCCCACCCTATCTCCCATAGGGATTGATCTAAAAATTTGAAAAAAATCTCCATCTTGAACATTGATGAGAACCGGAATAGTTGACCAGATTAGTTTTTAGAAAAATGTAGATTTCTTTGTGACGTCGATAAAAAAAAAAAAAATATTGTCTGGTATCAAAGAAAGCTCTTAGGAAGCTGATGAAAAAACGAAAAGGAAATTTTTAAAAATCGTTTTTTTTAACAAGATTTTACGCAAAAAATGTGCTAAAAAAGTTCTTGTCCCGCCCCCTTTTACCCAAAGATGTTAAACAAAAAATCTGAAAAAGTTATTGATCGGAGCTGGAAACGTATGAGAGGAATTTTTGTACAGATTGCGTTTTTGAAAAATATTGCAGTTTTTGTATTTTTGACAAAATTAATTATTTTTTTAATTCATGGCTAAATTATGGCTATGTTATGGATTTTTTTGTATTTATGGCTATTATTGTGTGTGTCTTTTATTGAAACTAAAAATAAAATCAGGGTTCAGTTTCGGATTCAGGTTCAATGTGGTAATTTCGGTTTCGGTTTCAGGTTCAGGTTCAACAATAGAATTTTTTTTAGGTTCACGAACCTAAATTTTTTCATGTTCGGGTATACTCTATTTCATTTTGTAATACATAACTAAGAGGGAAACTTCATTTTTTATGTTGTATATTTATATCATCTTAGGGTGGTAATTCTGAGATGACACCTTTGAAAATATTTGACAATGAATTGACATTAATGACAATCTCTCATTTGTAATTTTTGAATGAATATAACCAAAGACAAATAAAAGCCATATTTACAAGCTGACATTCTTTCTAAAGTCCATTTACAACACAACCATCACCAAAGTCACCAGATTTTGTAACGTATTTCAAAATAAAATATACTATAAGCTATTCACTTTTGTAAGGACAAACCAGATCTAGTTATTTTGGTTACTTTTATAGTGTAATACGGACTTTAAATATCAATTAAAAATATTCCTTACGCTGTAAAACCGACTTTAGGTTTATTGGTTCTGATAATTATTAAGAAAGTGACATTTTTTATAACTTTTTAATACCAACATGACATACAGTTTCAAAGGTGTAAACTATTGAATACAAAATTTCCTCTTAGTTTGTTCTTACAAAAGTGAACAGCTTATATAAGTTGTTCATTTTTGTACGGATAAACTAGATCTGGTTATTTTGGTGATTTTTATAGTGTATTACTGACTTTTAGAAATTTGGTTATATTGTAAAAAAAGCTTTACAGTTTTGGGTTATGTTTGTATTATTTTAGGATAGTTTGTATTATTTTAGACTTTTTCGGGTTTTCGGTTCGGGTTCGGATTCAGCTTCAGGTCCCTGAATAAAAACATAATTTTTAACAGCTGAGCAGCTGAGAACCAGGTTCCTATGACTCTATGAGCGCCTTATGAAATACTTATAAATCATTGTAACAATAAAACACTGTTAATAGTGAGAAATATGTACGTTACTGATCTTGAAAAAAATAAAGCCATTTATCAATATATTTCTTATTAATCTAATGAAGACTTGAGAGGAAGCAAATGCAGAAAAAAAAAACAATTTTTCGCAAATTATTTAAATTTAAAAAAAATAAATAAATAAATGGAAGCTCTTAGTACTTAAATAACGAATAAAAGTAATTATCAAAAATCTGTTGATTTTGATGTGATTATAGAACAAATATTCCTAGACATCCAGTATTATGTTGAACAATGATGTACAAAACCCTGAAATGTGTGAAAATTCACACTTCACATCAATGTTTTGTTAAACACAAGATAAATAGTCAGTTCAAAATTTCGTTAAATATTACGTCACAGCGACATATCACAACCGATCATTAATTGGGGATTATGCCAATTAGCTAATTAACGAGTTAGATAAGAGATTAATGAAGATAAGATATCAGTATGCAATTTTGAGTTTTGGTGACAGGACGTAACTGACCAATGCTCCGCGTTTCAAGACAAAAGACTACAATAAATAAAATTGTTAATAAAAATTGTGTTCAGCCGCATAGGCAGATAGGGCTGGGGGAGGGGTTCACTGCTAGTGTTGTTAGTTATTATATTAATTAAATTTAAACATTTATACATTATAATAGTTATATATACATAAATTTTAATTTCTCACTTAATATTTTATGCTGTTTTTTATTATAATAATTACATTTAATATTTAAACAATTTTATAAAAAAATATAAAGATTTTTCTCTAACACATATCATATTGTTACTCATTTTTTGTTGCTGTTTCAAATAATTTAATAATAATAATAAAATTTAAACAATAATAACAATCTGAATTTAAACAATTAAATATTATAATAGATAAATACGGAGATTTTTTTCTAACAAATATAATTTTGTTACTAAATATTATTTTGCTGTTTCAAATTCTTTTATAATAATTAAATTTAAGCAATAATAACAATCTGAATTTAAACAATTAAATATTATAATAGATAAATATAAAGATTTTTTTATTTAATAAAATTTTGTTACTAAATAATTTTTTGCTGTTTCAAATCCTTTTATAAAAATTTAATTTACACAATAATAACAACCTGAATTTATACAATTAAATATTATAATAGATAAATATAAAGATTTTTTTATTAAATATAATTTATTTACTAAATATTTTTTGTTGTTTCAAATCCTTTAATAAAAATTAAATTTAAACAATAATAACAACCTGAATTTAAACAATTTAATATTATAATAGATAAATATTGAGATTATTTTCTAACAAATATATTTTGTTACTAAATATTATTTTATTGTTTCAAATTCTTTTATAATAATTAAATTTAAACAGTAATAGCAACCTGAATTTAAACAATTTAATATTATAATAGATAAATATAAAGATTTTTTTTATCAAATATGTTTCTGTTACTAAATATTTTTTTGCTGTTTCAAATTCTTTTAAAATAATTAAATATAAACAATTATAACAACCCGAATATAAAAAATTAAATATTATAATATATAAATATAGAGATATTTTTCTAACAAATATAATTTTGTTAATAATTAACCGAAGATAGTGTTTTGTCATTAAACTAGAAGATGGGTAACTCGCTTCGCTCAGCTTCTTCTAACCAAACACTTACTAACCTAACCTAAGATAGTGTTTTGCCATTAAACTAGAAGATGGGTAACTCGCTCTGCTCAGTTTTAGACCTTTACTAACTAAAACTAACCTTGTAACGTTGTAGGTACCTATTTCCTAGTTTAGCCGATAATTATACAGGTTTTTCACTAACAAATATAATATTGTTACTAAATATATTTTTGATGCAATTTCTTTTATAATAATAATTAAATTTGGCTAAAATGTAATAAAGTACATACGATGTGGTCGGGAACATTTAACAAAAACAGATATAATAAATTACGATTATACAAAATATTATCGCACAATGATAAACAATATTAATTGGGCTAATGCCGGAGAAAAATAAAGTTGTGTCCATCTAAAAACTAAGTAGTTAGGTCAGGTTTAGTCGATAAAAATTTTGAACAGAAGTATTGTTCTTTTAAATTTAAACAATTATAATAGAAACATAAATTTAAATAATTTCATATTAAAATAGGTATATATAAAGATTTTTCTTTTAACAAATATAGTTTTACAACTAAATATATAAACAAAATAATTTATTTGTGTTTAAATATACCTATACATATATAATTTAACTAATTATAAGATATGTTGACCGTGTATTTTACATCATGCATTACAGCCCATCAGAATTAGGTGAGTTACTTTTACAAATATTAAATATGAAATAAATTTTTATTTTTCATTTTCAATTTCGGCTCCATTTCCATATACAACCTACAATATGAACTAATGTGCATCTAAAAACTAAGTAATCAGATTAGGTTAAAAAAGTAAAGTGTAAATAACGACAGAATTCGAAAGTCGTAAATTAGGCTAAGGATTTGTATCCTATCAAAACGGGCTAAAGCGTTAAAACCAACTCGTGAGAAATTTTAGTAAAAAAAAATAGTTGTAGGTTGTGTACGGAATTTAAGCGTTGCTAGCTCAAGATGGAATGACTATATATTAAAAGATACCCAAATTTCAAAATTAAAAATTTCTGACAGAGAGTTCAATGTCTAATGTATAACGTCAACAAAAAGGGTACGCAGGGCTGTGTTGGAAGGTAAAAGTAGAATTACGTTATATTAAATTATATATAATTTTCAAAATTGTTCTTGAAACTGCACCATAAGTATAAGGGCAAACTGACTTTTTTTCTTTTAAGATTTCTAAGTTAAGGATATTTTGACTTAAAATATAAGTTCAATCTTGAAAATGGGATGTTGATAAGACACTGCACTCTGGATTTAAGAGAGATGTAACGTTAGTACAATGTCTGCTCGAAGTTTTTTAGTTTAGAGTGGATGACATCAGATATTGCATTCCAGAATTTTCAAAATTGTACTTTAAACACTGAGCTCGTTTTATTAGTTAAGGATATTTTGATGTAAGTTGTAAGTTCAATATTGAAATAGAGATGCAGTTAAAAAACTGCATATTGGATTCAAGGGAGACATAGCGTTAGCACAATGGCTGCTCAAAGCTGTTTAAACTTAGAGTGGATGACGTCAGATATCTCATTCCAGAATTTTCAAAATTGTACTTAAGACACTAAGCCCATGTATAAAGGCGAATTGCCATCAGCAGAAATGCTGCTCTTTGTTACGATTTCCTAGTTAAGGATAAATAAGATATAAGTTCAATATTGAAAATAGGAGGCAGTTAAGAATCTGCACCCTCGATTCAAGAGAGACATGACGTTGTCACAATAGCCGCTTAAAATTGTTTTAGCTTAGAGTGGATGACGTCAGATATTCTATTCCCGAATTTTCAAAATTGTACTTACCTAAGCCCCATGTATAAGGCGAATTGCCATCAGCAATAATGCTGTTCTTTGTTACGTTTTCTTAGTTAAGGATATTTTGATTTAAGATATAAGACACTGAGCCCCATGTACAAGGGCGAACTGACATCAGCAAAAATGTTGCTCTTTATTACATTTTCTTACTTAAGATATAAGTTCAATATTGAAATTGGGAGGCAGTTAAGACACTGTACCCTGGATTTAAGGAAGATCTGACGTTAATACAATGGCCGCTCCAAGCTGATTTAGCTTAGAGTGGAGGACGTGAGATATTCCATTCCAGAATTTTCAAAATTGTACTTAAGACACTGAGCCCTATGTACAAGGGCGAACTGACATCAGAAAAAATGTTGCTCTTTGTTACATTTTCTTACTTAACGCTATCTTGATGGTAATTTTCAAAATTGTACTCAAGACACTGAGCCCTATGTATAAGGGCGAACTGACATCAGCAGAAATGCTGTTCTTTGTTACGTTTTATTGGTTAAGTATATTTTGGTGTTAGATGTAAGTTCAATATTGAAATTAAGAGGCAGTTAAGAATCTGCACCCTGGATTCAATGGAGACATGACGTTGGCACAATGGCCGCTCAAAGCTGTTTTAGCCAAGAGTGGAGGACGTTAGATATTCCATTCCAGAATTTTCAAAATTGAACTTAAGACACTGAGCCTCATGCATAAGGGCAAAATGACGGCAGCAGAAATACTGATATTTGTTAAGTTTTCCTAGTTAAGGATATTTTAACGTAATATATAAGTTCAATATTGAAATTGGGAAACTCTTAAGACACTACACCCTGGATTTAAGGAAGATCTTACGTTAATACAATGGCCAGTCTAAGCTGATTTAGCTTAGAGTGGAGAACGTTAGATATTCTATTCCAGCATTTTCAAAATTGTACTTAAAACACTGAGCCCAATGTATAAGGGCGAACTGACAACAGCAGAAGTGCTGCTATTTGTTACGTTTTCTTAGTTAAGGATATTTTGATGTATGATATAAGTTCAATATTGAAATTGGGAGGCAGTTAAGACACTGCACCCTGGATTTAAGGAAGATCTTACGTTAATACAATGGCCAGTCTAAGCTGATTTAGCTTAGAGTGGAGAACGTTAGATATTCTATTCCAGCATTTTCAAAATTGTACTTAAAACACTGAGCCCAATGTATAAGGGCGAACTGACAACAGCAGAAGTGCTGCTATTTGTTACGTTTTCTTAGTTAAGGATATTTTGATGTATGATATAAGTTCAATATTGAAATTGGGAGGCAGTTAAGACACTGCACCCTGGATTTAAGGAAGATCTTACGTTAATACAATGGCCGGTCTAAGCTGATTTAGCTTAGAGTGGAGAACGTTAGATATTCTATTCCAGAATTTTCAAAATTGTACTTAAATACTGAGCCCTATGTATAAGGGCGAACTGACATCAGCAGAAGTGCTGCTATTTGTTACGTTTTCTTAGTTAAGGATATTTTGATGTATGATATAAGTTCAATATTGAAATTGGGAGGCAGTTAAGATACTGCACCCTGGATTTAAGGAAGATCTGACGTTAATGCAATGGCCGCTCCAAGCTGATTTAGCTTAGAGTGGAGGACGTGAGATATTCTATTCCAGAATTTTCAAAATTGTACTTAAACACTGAGCCCTATGTATAAGGGCGAACTGACACCAGCAGAAGTGCTGCTATTTGTTACGTTTTCTTAGTTAAGGAAATTTTGATGTGTGATATAAGTTCAATATTGAAATTGGGAGGCAGTTAAGACACTGCACCCTGGATTTAAGAAAGATCTGACGTTAATACAATGGCCGCTCCAAGCTGATTTAGCTTAGAGTGGAGGACGTGAGATATTCTATTCCAGAATATTCAAAATTGTACTTAAAACACTGAGCCCAATGTATAAAGGGCGAACTGACATCAGCAGAAGTGCTGCGATTTTTTACGTTTTCTTAGTTAAGGATATTTTGATGTATGATTTAAGTTCAATATTGAAATTGTGCGGCAGTTAAGATACTGCACTCTGGATTTAAGGAAGATCTGACGTTAATACAATGGCCGCTCCAAGCTGATTTAGCTTAGAGTGGAGGACGTGAGATATTCTATTCCAGAATTTTCAAAATTGTACTTAAACACTGAGCCCTATGTATAAGGGCGAACTGACACCAGCAGAAGAGCTGCTATTTGTTACGTTTTCTTAGTTAAGGAAATTTTGATGTGTGATATAAGTTTAATATTGAAATTGGGAGGCAGTTAAGACACTGCACCCTGGATTTAAGAAAGATCTGACGTTAATACAATGGCCGCTCCAAGCTGATTTAGCTTAGAGTGGAGGACGTGAGATATTCTATTCCAGAATTTTCAAAATTGTACTTAAACACTGAGCCCTATGTATAAGGGCGAACTGACACCAGCAGAAGTGCTGCTATTTGTTACGTTTTCTTAGTTAAGGAAATTTTGATGTGTGATATAAGTTCAATATTGAAATTGGGAGGCAGTTAAGACACTGCACCCTGGATTTAAGGAAGATCTGACGTTAATACAATGGCCGCTCCAAGCTGATTTAGTTTAGAGTGGAGCACGTGAGATATTCGATTCCAGAATTTTCAAAATTGTACTTAAACACTGAGCCCTATGTATAAGGGCGAACTGACGCCAGCAGAAGTGCTGCTATTTGTTACTTTTTCTTAGTTAAGGATATTTTGATGTGTGATATAAGTTCAATATTGAAATTGGGAGGCAGTTAAAACACTGCACCCTGGATTTAAGGAAGATCTGACGTTAATACAATGGCCGCTCCAAGCTGATTTAGCTTAGAGTGGAGCACGTGAGATATTCGATTCCAGAATTTTCAAAATTGTACTTAAACACTGAGCCCTATGTATAAGGGCGAACTGACGCCAGCAGAAGTGCTGCTATTTGTTACTTTTTCTTAGTTAAGGATATTTTGATGTGTGATATAAGTTCAATATTGAAATTGGGCGGCAGTTAAGATACTGCACTCTGGATTTAAGGAAGATCTGACGTTAATACAATGGCCGCTCCAAGCTGATTTAGCTTAGAGTGGAGGACGTGAGATATTCTATTCCAGAATTTTCAAAATTGTACTTAAATACTGAGCCCTATGTATAAGGGCGAACTGACACCAGCAGAAGAGCTGCTATTTGTTACGTTTTCTTAGTTAAGGAAATTTTGATGTGTGATATAAGTTCAATATTGAAATTGGGAGGCAGTTAAAACACTGCACCCTGGATTTAAGGAAGATCTGACGTTAATACAATGGCCGCTCCAAGCTGATTTAGCTTAGAGTGGAGGACGTGAGATATTCTATTCCAGAATTTTCAAAATTGTACTTAAACACTGAACCCTATGTATAAGGGCGAACTGACACCAGCAGAAGTGCTGCTATTTGTTACGTTTTCTTAGTTAAGGATATTTTGATGTGTGATATAAGTTCAATATTGAAATTGGGAGGCAGTTAAGACACTGCTCCCTGGATTTAAGAAAGATCTGACGTTAATACAATGGCCGCTCCAAGCTGATTTAGCTTAGAGTGGAGGACGTGAGATATTCTATTCCAGAATTTTCAAAATTGTACTTAAACACTGAGCCCTATGTATAAGGGCGAACTGACACCAGCAGAAGTGCTGCTATTTGTTACGTTTTCTTAGTTAAGGATATTTTGATGTGTGATATAAGTTCAATATTGAAATTGGGAGGCAGTTAAGACACTGCTCCCTGGATTTAAGAAAGATCTGACGTTAATACAATGGCCGCTCCAAGCTGATTTAGCTTAGAGTGGAGGACGTGAGATATTCTATTCCAGAATTTTCAAAATTGTACTTAAACACTGAGCCCTATGTATAAGGGCGAACTGACGCCAGCAGAAGATCTGCTATTTGTTACTTTTTCTTAGTTAAGGATATTTTGATGTGTGATATAAGTTCAATATTGAAATTGGGAGGCAGTTAAGACACTGCACCCTGGATTTAAGAAAGATCTGACGTTAATACAATGGCCGCTCCAAGCTGATTTAGCTTAGAGTGGAGGACGTGAGATATTCTATTCCAGAATTTTCAAAATTGTACTTAAATACTGAGCCCTATGTATAAGGGCGAACTGACACCAGCAGAAGAGCTGCTATTTGTTACGTTTTCTTAGTTAAGGAAATTTTGATGTGTGATATAAGTTCAATATTGAAATTGGGAGGCAGTTAAAACACTGCACCCTGGATTTAAGGAAGATCTGACGTTAATACAATGGCCGCTCCAAGCTGATTTAGCTTAGAGTGGAGGACGTGAGATATTCTATT
The DNA here is from genome assembly GCA_963971575.1 of Liopterus haemorrhoidalis. Classification (NCBI taxonomy): domain Eukaryota; kingdom Metazoa; phylum Arthropoda; class Insecta; order Coleoptera; family Dytiscidae; genus Liopterus; species Liopterus haemorrhoidalis. The sequence continues at coordinate 208,938,938 of OZ020611.1, forward strand.
CCAGAATTTTCAAAATTGTACTTAAACACTGAACCCTATGTATAAGGGCGAACTGACACCAGCAGAAGTGCTGCTATTTGTTACGTTTTCTTAGTTAAGGATATTTTGATGTGTGATATAAGTTCAATATTGAAATTGGGAGGCAGTTAAGACACTGCTCCCTGGATTTAAGAAAGATCTGACGTTAATACAATGGCCGCTCCAAGCTGATTTAGCTTAGAGTGGAGGACGTGAGATATTCTATTCCAGAATTTTCAAAATTGTACTTAAACACTGAGCCCTATGTATAAGGGCGAACTGACGCCAGCAGAAGATCTGCTATTTGTTACTTTTTCTTAGTTAAGGATATTTTGATGTGTGATATAAGTTCAATATTGAAATTGGGAGGCAGTTAAGACACTGCACCCTGGATTTAAGAAAGATCTGACGTTAATACAATGGCCGCTCCAAGCTGATTTAGCTTAGAGTGGAGGACGTGAGATATTCTATTCCAGAATTTTCAAAATTGTACTTAAACACTGAGCCCTATGTATAAGGGCGAACTGACGCCAGCAGAAGTGCTGCTATTTGTTACTTTTTCTTAGTTAAGGATATTTTGATGTGTGATATAAGTTCAATATTGAAATTGGGAGGCATTTAAGACACTGCACCCTGGATTTAAGGAAGATCTGACGTTAATACAATGGCCGCTCCAAGCTGATTTAGCTTAGAGTGGAGCACGTGAGATATTCGATTCCAGAATTTTCAAAATTGTACTTAAACACTGAGCCCTATGTATAAGGGCGAACTGACGCCAGCAGAAGTGCTGTTATTTGTTACTTTTTCTTAGTTAAGGATATTTTGATGTGTGATATAAGTTCAATATTGAAATTGGGAGGCAGTTAAGACACTGCTCCCTGGATTTAAGAAAGATCTGACGTTAATACAATGGCCGCTCCAAGCTGATTTAGCTTAGAGTGGAGGACGTGAGATATTCGATTCCAGAATTTTCAAAATTGTACTTAAACACTGAGCCCTATGTATAAGGGCGAACTGACATCAGCAGATGTGCTGCTATTTGTTACGTTTTCTTAGTTAAGGATATTTTGATGTATGATATAAGTTCAATATTGAAATTGGGAGGCAGTTAAAACACTGCACCCTGGATTTAAGGAAGATCTGACGTTAATACAATGGCCGCTCCAAGCTGATTTAGCTTAGAGTGGAGGACGTGAGATATTCGATTCCAGAATTTTCAAAATTGTACTTAAACACTGAGCCCTATGTATAAGGGCGAACTGACATCAGCAGAAGTGCTGCTATTTGTTACGTTTTCTTAGTTAAGGATATTTTGATGTGTGATATAAGTTCAATATTGAAATTGGGAGGCAGTTAAGACACTGCTCTCTGGATTTAAGGAAGATCTGACGTTAATACAATGGCCGCTCCAAGCTGATTTAGCTTAGAGTGGAGGACGTGAGATATTCTATTCCAGAATTTTCAAAATTGTACTTAAACACTGAGCCCTATGTATAAGGGCGAACTGACACCAGCAGAAGTGCTGCTATTTGTTACGTTTTCTTAGTTAAGGATATTTTGATGTGTGATATAAGTTCAATATTGAAATTGGGAGGCAGTTAAGACACTGCTCCCTGGATTTAAGAAAGATCTGACGTTAATACAATGGCCGCTCCAAGCTGATTTAGCTTAGAGTGGAGGAAGTGAGATATTCTATTCCAGAATTTTCAAAATTGTACTTAAACACTGAGCCCTATGTATAAGGGCGAACTGACGCCAGCAGAAGATCTGCTATTTGTTACTTTTTCTTAGTTAAGGATATTTTGATGTGTGATATAAGTTCAATATTGAAATTGGGCGGCAGTTAAGACACTGCACCCTGGATTTAAGAAAGATCTGACGTTAATACAATGGCCGCTCCAAGCTGATTTAGCTTAGAGTGGAGGACGTGAGATATTCTATTCCGGAATTTTCAAAATTGTACTTAAACACTGAGCCCTATGTATAAGGGCGAACTGACGCCAGCAGAAGTGCTGCTATTTGTTACTTTTTCTTAGTTAAGGATATTTTGATGTGTGATATAAGTTCAATATTGAAATTGGGAGGCAGTTAAGACACTGCACCCTGGATTTAAGGAAGATCTGACGTTAATACAATGGCCGCTCCAAGCTGATTTAGCTTAGAGTGGAGCACGTGAGATATTCGATTCCAGAATTTTCAAAATTGTACTTAAACACTGAGCCCTATGTATAAGGGCGAACTGACGCCAGCAGAAGTGCTGTTATTTGTTACTTTTTCTTAGTTAAGGATATTTTGATGTGTGATATAAGTTCAATATTGAAATTGGGAGGCAGTTAAGACACTGCTCCCTGGATTTAAGAAAGATCTGACGTTAATACAATGGCCGCTCCAAGCTGATTTAGCTTAGAGTGGAGGACGTGAGATATTCGATTCCAGAATTTTCAAAATTGTACTTAAACACTGAGCCCTATGTATAAGGGCGAACTGACATCAGCAGATGTGCTGCTATTTGTTACGTTTTCTTAGTTAAGGATATTTTGATGTATGATATAAGTTCAATATTGAAATTGGGAGGCAGTTAAAACACTGCACCCTGGATTTAAGGAAGATCTGACGTTAATACAATGGCCGCTCCAAGCTGATTTAGCTTAGAGTGGAGGACGTGAGATATTCGATCCCAGAATTTTCAAAATTGTACTTAAACACTGAGCCCTATGTATAAGGGCGAACTGACATCAGCAGATGTGCTGCTATTTGTTACGTTTTCTTAGTTAAGGATATTTTGATGTATGATATAAGTTCAATATTGAAATTGGGAGGCAGTTAAAACACTGCACCCTGGATTTAAGGAAGATCTGACGTTAATACAATGGCCGCTCCAAGCTGATTTAGCTTAGAGTGGAGGACGTGAGATATTCGATTCCAGAATTTTCAAAATTGTACTTAAACACTGAGCCCTATGTATAAGGGCGAACTGACATCAGCAGATGTGCTGCTATTTGTTACGTTTTCTTAGTTAAGGATATTTTGATGTATGATATAAGTTCAATATTGAAATTGGGAGGCAGTTAAAACACTGCACCCTGGATTTAAGGAAGATCTGACGTTAATACAATGGCCGCTCCAAGCTGATTTAGCTTAGAGTGGAGGACGTGAGATATTCGATTCCAGAATTTTCAAAATTGTACTTAAACACTGAACCCTATGTATAAGGACGAACTGACACCAGCAGAAGTGCTGCTATTTGTTACGTTTTCTTAGTTAAGGATATTTTGATGTGTGATATAAGTTCAATATTGAAATTGGGAGGCAGTTAAGACACTGCTCCCTGGATTTAAGAAAGATCTGACGTTAATACAATGGCCGCTCCAAGCTGATTTAGCTTAGAGTGGAGGACGTGAGATATTCGATTCCAGAATTTTCAAAATTGTACTTAAACACTGAGCCCTATGTATAAGGGCGAACTGACATCAGCAGATGTGCTGCTATTTGTTACGTTTTCTTAGTTAAGGATATTTTGATGTATGATATAAGTTCAATATTGAAATTGGGAGGCAGTTAAAACACTGCACCCTGGATTTAAGGAAGATCTGACGTTAATACAATGGCCGCTCCAAGCTGATTTAGCTTAGAGTGGAGGACGTGAGATATTCGATTCCAGAATTTTCAAAATTGTACTTAAACACTGAACCCTATGTATAAGGGCGAACTGACACCAGCAGAAGTGCTGCTATTTGTTACGTTTTCTTAGTTAAGGATATTTTGATGTATGATATAAGTTCAATATTGAAATTGGGAGGCAGTTAAAACACTGCACCCTGGATTTAAGGAAGATCTGACGTTAATACAATGGCCGCTCTAAGCAGATTTAGCTTAGAGTGGAGGACGTTAGATATTCCATTCCGGAATTTTCAAAATTGAACTTAAAACACTGAGCCCAATGTATAAGGGCTATGTGTTATCAGCAGAAGTGCTGCTCTATGTTAAGTTTTCCTAGTTAATAGGATATTTTAACGAATTAAATAAGTTCAATATTGAAATTGAGAGCCAGTTAAGACAGTGTATCCTGGATATAAGGAAGATCTAACCTTAGTACAATGACCACTCCAAATTAATTGAGATTATAGTGGAGGACGTTAGATATTCCATTCCAGAATTTTCAAAATTGAACTTAAGACACAGAGCCCTATATATAAGAGCATTTCTGCTGATGTCAGTTCCATCAGCAGAAATGCTGCTTTTTGTTACGTTTTCTTAGTTAAGGATTATTTGATTTAAGATATAAGACACTGAGCTCTATGTATAAGGGCGAACTGACATCAGCAGAAATACTGCTCTTTGTTACGTATTCTTAGTTAAGGATTATTTGATGTAAGATATAAGACACTGAGCCCTATGTATAAGGGCGAACTGACATCAACAGAAATCCTGCTCTTTGTTACGTTTTTTTAATTAAGGATATTTTAATGTAAGATATAAGTTCAATATTGAAATTGGGAGGCAGTTAAGACACTGCACTCTGGATTTAAGGACGATCTGACGTTATTTCATTGACCGCTCCAAGCTGATTTAGCTTAGAGTGGAGGACGTTAGGTATTCTATTCCAGATTTTTCAAAATTGTACTTAAGACCTGAGCCCAATGTATAAGGGTGAAATGACATCAGTAAAAGATTCTTTTTACGTTTTCTTAGTTAAGGATATTTTGATATAAGTTCAATATTGAAATTAGGAGGCAGTTAAGAAACTGCACCCTGGATTCAAAGGAAATATGACGTTGGCACAATGGCCGCTCTAAGCTAAAACAGGCTTAGAGTTGATAACATCAGATATCCTATTCCAGAATTTTCAAAATTGTACTTAAGATACTGAGCCCCATGTATAAGGGCGAATGACATCAGCAAAAATGCTGCTTATTGTTACGTTTTATTAATTAAGGATATTTAGACGTAAGATATAAGTTCAATATTGAAATTGGAGGCAGTTAAATAATTAGTTAGTCACTGAACTCTCTTATAATTTTATAATGTCTGAATAATGTAATCGTAACTAAAGGCTTTGTTGTAAGCTGTTAGTGAAATGACTTTAAGATAAATTACATCTAGATGTAAGGTAGTTTTTTAAAGTTTTATTAATATAACTCCAGGGTTATATTAATAAAACTTTAAAACCGTACAAACTACCCAGACTAATTCTGGTAGGCTAGGGCGGGTTTAGTGTAAACTTTTGATATAGCTTTAAGCTTTGAAAACCGTTTTATTTGAAAATGAACGTAATAATGAAAATTAAAAAATTTAACCATTATTTTAATTTTTCATTGATTTAAATTTTTGTTTAATAATGCACATAATCAAAATTGTAGCTGCTCAAATCAGCAAGGTGAGTTGAGCAAAATAATAAAATATCTCATTCTTCATATTTATATAATTCGTTCCAGTTTTTTTTTCTTCAAATGGTGAATATTCTTTTTCGTCAAGATAAAGAGTGAAGGTGCAGTTGAGATCAATTGATGAAAACAATGGTAAGGGAACCGCGGGACGAGTTCAGCAGGACGATATAATTTGTAATGCCATACAAATATTTATTTGACCATCTTTCATTTCAGTTTCAAATGTTGAATATGCAGTCTCTAATGTCAAGTTCAGATGTGGTATTGTAGTGGAACATTGTCCATGGATGAGTAAAATGATATAATATCTCATATTTCATATTTATTTAATTCTTTCTTGTTTCTGTTTCAAGTGACATTTATGAGACCAGTTTCTGTTGTCATGTCCAGATATAGAAGTGCAATGGAACTTGTCTGGGGAAACACTGCCCATGGATGAGCAAGGTGAGTTGAAGAAAATAATATAATTTTTCAGGCTTCAGGTACATTTAATTCTTTCTTGTTTCATAGTCAAGTGATGTTCATTAGATCAGTCTCTGTTGTCAAGTGCAGATGTGGAAAAGCAGCAAAACCTTGTCTCTCGAAACATTGTTCTTGGATGAGCAAGGTGAATTGAAGAAATTAATATAATTTTTCATACTTCATATATATTTTATTCTTTCTTGTTCAGATTAAAGTGATGTTTATGAGACCAGTCCTTGTTGTCAATTCCAGATATGGAAGTGCAGCAGAATCTCTCTGGAAACAATGTCCATGAATGAGCAAGGCGAGTTTAAGAAAATTATATATTTTTCATACTTCATGTTTATATAATTCTTTCTTATTTCAGATTCAAGTGATGTTCATGAGATCAGTCTCTGTTGTCAAGTCCAGATGTGGAAGAGCAGTGGAGCATTGTCTCAGGAAACACTGTGCATGGATGAGCAAGGTGGTTTGAAGAAAATGATACATTTTTTCATACTTTATGTTTATTTAATTCTTTCTTGTTTAAGATTCAAGTGAAGTTCATGTGATCAGTCTCCGTTGTCAAGTCTAGATGTGGAAGTGCAGTGAGCATTGTCTGAGGAAACACTGTCCATTGATGAGCAAGGTGAGTAGAAGAAAATGATATACATTTTCATACTTAATATTTATTTAATTCTTTCTTATTTCAGATTCAAGTGACGTTCACGAGATCGATCTCTGTTGTCAAGCTCAGATGTGGTAGTGCAGTGGAACCTTATCTCAGGAAACACTGTCCATGGATGATCAAGGTGAGTTGAAGAAAATGATACATTTTTTCATACTTCATATTTATTTAATTCTTTTTGTTTCAGATTCAAGTGATGTTCATGTGATCAGTCTCTGTTGTCAAGTCCAGATGTGATAGTGCAGTGGAGCCTTATCTCTGGAAGCACTGTCCATGGATGAGCAAGGTGAGTTGAAGAAAATTATACATTTTTTCATACTTCATATTTATTTAATTCTTTCTGTTTCAGATTCAAGTGATGTTCATGTGATCAGTCTCTGTTGCCAAGTCCAGATGCGGTAGTGCAGTGGAGCCTTATCTCAGGAAACACTGTCCATGGATGATCAAGGTGAGTTGAAGAAAATGATACATTTTTTTAATACTTCATATTTATTTAATTCTTTCTGTTTCAGATTCAAGTGATGTTCATGTGATCAGTCTCTGTTGCCAAGTCCAGATGTGGTAGTGCAGTGGAGCCTTATCTCAGGAAACACTGCCTATGGATGAACATGGTGGGTTGAAGAAAATGCTATATTTTTTCATACTTCATGTTTATATAATTCTTTCTTGTTTCAGATTCAAGTGATGTTCATGAGATCAGTCTCTGCTGTCAAGTCCAGATGTGAAAGTGTAATGAAACCTTGTCTGGGGTCACACTGCCTATGGATGAGCAAGGTGAGTTGAAGAAAATGATATATTTTTTCATACTTCATGTTTATCTCATTCTTTCTGTTTCAGATTCAAGTGATGTTCATGTGATCAGTTTCTGTTGTCAAGTCCAGATGTGGAAGTGCTGTGCAACCTTGTCTGAGTAATCGCGGTTCATGGATGAGCAAGGTTAGTTGAGCAAAATATATAATTTTTCTATTCAAGTAATTTTATGTTCAAATATTATTTTTTCTATTCAAGGAATTATTTTGTCGATTCAATTACTTATTTTTCTGATCAAGTAATTATTTTTTAATTCAAATAATTATTTTTTCTATTCAAGTTATTATTTTTTCTGATCAAGGAATTTTCTATTCAATAACCAAGTTGATGACGCCCCTTTAAAAAAATATTTTAAAATAATTTAAAAGAACATTTGGTTGAAAAATTGGTCTACGTATACATTTTTACTCTTGGATTATATGTATATGGTCACTTTTGAGTTACGGTCTAAAATTTACACATTTGCGGCAAATAAAGTAGAAAAAAGACAGTCTACAAAAAGGCTCAGAGCCGATGAAATGTGAGTCTGTCCTTTTTTTAAACTAACTTAATTAACTAATATATATCCCTTTTCTTATTTTTTTAGTTTCTTATTTGGTTTGTACACGTTTCAGGCGATTATAAGACAATATCCTCAAAAACATCAATTTTATCTGTAGGTCCATCTGTCTGTCCGAAATTCACGCAAAAACAGCTAAACATATTTCCATATAATCATTTACATTCTGAAATAAAGTACTTAGCATTTACTTTACAGCAAAATATACAATAGAGAAACCGTACGAAGTACGGGTACAGGTACGGGTACTTGTCTTATTAAGGGTCCTTAAAAGTAGGATTATAGGGGTAAATCTATCGTGTTCGGTAATTAACAGAATATTTCGAATAGAGATTATTGTTGTCCACTTCTTTGTGAAAATTTTATATTGTTTTGCCCACAATAAATTTTATTGCTATTTCTCTCTCTGGGATAGACAATACACAATAATAAATAATAAAACTTTCTTTAATAGTTCTATTTTTCTAATTCAAGTCATTAAAAACAAACAGTTCAGTTATTTGTTGGAAATGGCGCCAAGATTGATAAAAATATGTCGACAAACCAAGTTTAACAACTTACACAAAGTTTACAACTTGTCGTGGTCTCGTAAAATAAAATTTATTGATTTATTGAACTTAAAACTATGGCTACATCTGCTTAAGGAGTACAATTGACGTCGGATGATATTGATATGATAGAAAAGAAACATTAAAGCCATTAACCAGAACTTGAAAAGACCAGGTTATCTTAAGTCTGTTGTACATCATACTTTACACTTGGAGAAAAGCTCGTCGTTCGAAAAACTTCATTTTTTGTAAAAAAAGATTCAGACTGCACTAGGAGTTTCCTATTAGTACTCCCATTGGTTATGCCCTTCACATTCCGTCGCAAGGCGTACCCATAAAAAGGCTATGTAGAGCTGCACATGGCTGCATTGAGCAGGTAAACTTCCAACTTGTACAGGGTTTAATCTTACGATTTATTAATCGTGATGCAAAATGTCAGTTTGACTGAAAACTGCCTTCGGCGTAAGATGAAGGGCAAGTCGGGATCGGTGGGAGCTAAATCAATCCTAAGAATAAAAGCTGTATTTCCTTGTGAAGATCCAGTTAAAACAGTGACAGTTATTAGATTTTTAAACAATTTTGTCACCACCAGGCGTGTGTCATGACATAGGCCCTTTTTTGTGTTGAGGTTTCGTAGCAACATAATTGTTGCCCCTATTTTTAAGTTTAGTTTATGACGTAACATCCCTGAGGGGGTAAAATTATTCAAAAATTCAATTAGATAGTTTTCTGTTCTTGAGGCGCCCTCCCAGTCGATTGAATCGATGCTAAGATATGTTGTAGACTCGCCCTTCAAAAGATTCAAAACCTCTTCGTTGAGGCTTGTAACATCATCATTTCGGGGGCAAAGGATGGCTATATTGAACAGTTAAGAACATCGCTGGCAGTCAAACTGCTTCCAAATGTAACCTAATGTCACCACTATTGATTCATTGATGATGATCTTATCTGGAATTTCAATGATATCCTTTCCTAGACACGCGGGGCTCAAAGGCGACTGCCTACTCGGCCTATTAGGTAATCCGGCACTGGTGAAAACCCACTGGTACAGGAAAACATGCATACGAACTCTAAAAACCGAATTGTGTTCAACAGTAATAAAGGGGTAGACAGTCAAAATTTCGAAAAACTAATAAGAGGGTTGTATTTAGGAGTCTAGAATAAACCCAGATGTTGAAAACGTAATAAAACAAACTTACTTTCTTATACTATTTTCCGACACATTTTGGGCAAAAATTTCGTAAAAACATATTTTTTTAAAATTATATTTTGTTTGTTAATATACGTGTCAATAGCTTTCATTTGATACCCCACTCATATTTGTATACAAGTGGTTCTTAACATTTTGTAGATGGCGGCACTCTAATATAAAATATGAAAATTGGAAGGCGCCCTATTCTCAGTTGTCTGTATGACATCCGTATTAATTCTACGGAATTCGCCTTTCATATACCTACGGCAGGGTGCGGCAACACCCTGGTGGAAAACTGGTTCTGGATGTCCTGAGGTACTTCGTCTTTTCTGTGTTTATTACAAGCTTTTCTGCTTCTGCTGTGGTGAGGCTTTCCTTTAGTGAGTTATACGATCCGACAACATTTCTTTCGGATGTGCTTATTATGAGATCATCTGCATAACCCAGCGCTTGGATTCGGTTCTGAAAGTGGTCATGTTGGAACTTATTTTTCCTCATGATGGTGTCTAGCACCATGTTGAAGAGCGTGGGTGAAAGTGCGTCTCCTTGTCTTAGGCCAATATTACTGGAAATTGCATCGGTATTACATGACCCTATTGTGATTCTGTAGGAGGTGCCAATTATTGTTTCCATGATCAGGATCCTTAGTTTTTAATTAATAACTATTGGTGACTTAAAATAATTGAAAAACATTTATTAGTAAGTCCCTCAAGACGGATGAACTTGTTTGTTTATGAAATTCAATCTTGTTATTATGAATAATTAAATTAAAAATATTTTTTACTGTGAGCAAACTTTTAAAACTTGGAAATAAAGCATTAATAATTAAAATTTTAATGTTTATATTTTTAAATTCGAGAGTCCAGTAAATTTTTTGTAGACTGAATCTTCAATGTCACGATTAATAAATAATTTTGTTTACAAAAATATTAACAACGTAATAAAAACTAACCAATAATGTTCAATTTAATCACAGTTTTAATTTTAGTATCACTATAAAAATCCTTGGCGTGTTGAAAACTATATTATCATAATATTAATGATGGTTTTTGCTCGAAAGAACATACTCATCATTGAATATTAAAAAGAAAAACTTGAATCTATAAAAAAGTTGTGTTGAAGCCATATAAATACAAGATGTTAATGATAAATAATTGCTTTGCTTATAATTTAGTCCAGTATTACCAAAATTCGGATTACAAATGGACTATGTGAAGTTTTTCAGTTATCTAGATATGGTAACAATGAATTGAATGATTGAAATAATCGATTATTTTGTTTCAGTTAATCGATTAATCATATGATATTTTTGGTTTCGATTAAATAATAATTAATCGATTAATTTATTATTAAGAGATAACTTTATTTTATTTATAAGAAATTACTTAGTTGTATTGGTTATAGGACACTAACCCCCGGGACATTAATCCCCCGTCAATAACCCCCCGTGCCATTAACCCCCTGGACAATAACCCCCGTGCCGTTTATCCCCGGACATTAACCCCCCGTCAACAACCCCCGTGCCATTAACCCCCCGTACCAATAACCCACGGGCCATTAACCCCCTGGCAATTGATATATATTTTAAATGTTTATTTTTATTTAAAATTTGAACATTTGAAATTAGAACAAAATGTAATTTTTATTTATAAAATGTAAAATTTTATGAGAAAAACACATTTTAGAAAACTGGACAATTGAATCGTAGTTAGTTTATTTTCTATGTCTGAAAGGAGGAAAGTAATATGCATAAAGTAATATGCACTGTGGTCACGAGTGTTTTCTATTTTTTCAAGTTTTTCTTTTTAATTGTGAAAATATTTACAAAAATCGGATTTTCTAAAAAATGGCTCTAACGATCTTGATTAATTTTGTGAATGTGGGTTAACTAAAGTAATAATAAAACCTTATCAATATTTTCAAAAACCCACAAGGGTCCAGTGTAGAATTTTTTAATTGAAAATTGTGCCATTTTTGAGCCTAAAATGCTATTTAAATACGTTAAAAAAATTTTTTGGTTTACAATTTCGAGTTAATGGCATTTTTTCAATATTTTTAGATTCCTAAAAATTCAAGGTCGAAGACCTTTTTTAAGGTTAACTTACAAAAATCAATTTTTCTCAAAAATGGCTCTGACGATTTTGATTAATTTTTTTTGTGTGAAAGTGAGTTAAGGGATGTAATAATACGCCCTTATCAATATTTTCAAAAATTCATAGGGGCCCAATGGAGAATTTTTTATTGAAAATTGTATTCTTTCTGAGCCTAAAATGGAATTTAAATATTTTTAATAATGTTTTGGTTTACAATTTCGAGTTGATGGTTTTTTTTTCGATATTATTTGAGTTTTAAAAATTCAAGGTTGAAGACATTTTTTCAGATTAATGTATAAAAATCGAATTTTCTTTTCTCAACTATCAAGTTACGTAAGTATAAAACAAATTAATTTAAGATATAAATAAAATAATATTAAAATAAATACTAACATTTATTTTTAATGGAACTATTTACTTCATATATTTTATACGAAGAAGTCTGTCAACTTTTGTTGACCACTGATTATTCTTAACTTTTAATTACACTAATTCGTACCAATTATTAGTTTTCGTGATTACTAATATGATATTTCTCTAACTTACTTAACTTACTAAATGTTGTACCATTGCACTATTATTTACACTATTACATAAACTCTCAATAATACCTCTCAATAATAACACTCTTTATTGAATAGTTTACATCATTAGAAACCCCGGGGTTATTGGTACTGGGGGTTATTGGCACGGGGGTTGTTGACGAGGGGGTTAATGTCCGGGGGTAAATGGCACGGGGGTTATTGTCCAGGGCGATAATGTCTCGGGGGGTTATTGACATGGGGGGGTAATGTCCCGGGGGTTATTGACATGGGGGTAATTTCTCGGGGGTTATTGACGGGGGGTTAATGTCCCGGGGGTTAGTGTCCCGGGTGTTAGTGTCCTGATACCGTTGTATTGTTGAAACACTGGTCGGTAGATGACTATGCTTTCTTCTGTTCAATAAAGTCCTTAAATTACTAGACCTTCAGATCACTCGTTGTCGCGCATCTGGAGATTTTAAATTCAATCGCTACTCATTTCTGTACAGTTTCCGTCCAGTCAGTTCAAAGGCACACGAGCGAAACTCAATCTTTCAACACGATAATTTTCATCACAATCGTCTTTGGACAGTTCTTGATGAAATCCAAATTTCGATCTTTTTCAAGACGACGAGCGAAAAAAGGAGAGCTTGTCACGATCGCGCAGAACAATTAGCTAAGAAATGTAATCCTTCACATTAATTACCAATTTGAATGATTAATATTTGATTTTCCATTATAAATCGGTTTATTGCATTTTTAAATAAATTATCTTTAATTTTATTTTTTAAAATTGTCAAAAATTGTTGGGAACTAAACCTGTAGAAAAAGTGATAAAAGAAGGTTAATTGAGATGGTTTGTTCATATCTAAAAGATGGATGAAGAGAGCTATGAAAAAGTTATATGATAAGAAAAATGATATCTAAAAAAAAAACGCGAAAGAAGACCTAGGAAAGAATTGAGTGACGAAATTAGAAAAGTGCTAGAGAGAAGATAAATACCTTGGACACAAGACAGATATAAATAGAAAAAACTGTGGCAATATTCTCCGTAAAAGAAGACAATAAATAGAAATAAAATTCAAACAAAATTCAAACTTAAACAAAGACCTACACCAGAGATGGTAAATAGGCTCAACGATTAAGTAAGTAAATAAAAATTGTCAAAGTTTCCAAATTTTTGATTAAGGTGGAAAGGGTCCACGATTGAAATAAGTTCGGAACCGCTGCACTTTAAAAGAAGAGCGCTTTCGTGATGTGACTGACGTACGAAAATGGACGATTTCATTGCCTCCAAACTGATATTGCTTTCTTCTACAGCGAGAAAAGCAAGAGCTAATATTTTCATGAATTAATGTTATAAAAATAAAAAGAAACTAGCGAAAAGAGTAGACCAAATCTTTTACATATATCTAATAAAATAAACTAAAAATTTCTGACAAATTGTCGTAAATACAAAAAAAATGGACTAATTAGGCACTAAAATCCAAGGATATTAAATTTCTTTTTTGCCCCCCCCCCCACCTTACTAGAAGCCCGATATGCCGCCCAGTAAAAAAATAGTTTTTTCTAAATCTCCTTTCATTGCGCCCCCCTTTACTAGAAGCCTGAAGTGCCGCCCAGTAAAAAAAGTAGTTTTTCTAAATCTCCTTTCATGACGCCCCCCTTTTACTAGAAGCCTGAAGTGCCGCCCAGTAAAAAAAGTAGTTTTTTTTTCTTTCTTTCATGGCACCCTCCCTTTTACTAGAAGCCTGAAGTGCTGCCTAGTAAAAGAATGCAGTTTTTTCTAAATTTCATTAAATGGCGCCCCCTTTTAGTAGAAGCCTGAAGCGCCGCCCAGTAAATAAAAGTAGTATTTGCTAGATTTAATTAAAGGTCAGAATACTTATTACAAAAATGAAAATTATTTTAGTTAAAAGCTATTTTGATATTGTAATAGGCTATACATTTTTTCTTCGACTCTGCGCCCCTTGATCGTGGCGCCCCGATGCAGCGCATCGCCTTGAGCCGCCCCTGCAGGAAATCATTAGTTTTGAACTCTCTGCTGCGACACAAATTTTGAATTATTATTAAACACATGTGGATATTTGATTTCATACTACAATAAATAATATATTACACCTCTATTAACATACATATAAATCGATACATTTTACCTAAATTATTGTACCATATTCTGTATGGTATTAAATACATTATTAAAATAACTAATTTATTTATAAAAATAAATTTAAACTTCTTATAACGTCGATATAATGTAATATTCTTGTTTATGGTGATAAAAAATGTTGACAGTCCAAATTTAAACAGTATTTTTTTTATATTAGAGAATATGTTGGCAATGCGTTCTATCTTTAGGACGTAGATATTCGTTAAAGTTAGCTTGAGTTTAGTCGAGGTCACGCGGTTTCACACTAGCATTTAAAGACACCCTCACTTCAACATCGGATCTTAAACATCTAGTGTGAAAAGGTTATTAGGCAGGGGCGTAGCAACCGGGGGTGCAAGGAGTGCGATGCACACGGGCCCATGAGTCGAGGGGTCCACGAGCCAAAGTGCCAATGGGGCCTTATTTTCATTAATACTTACCATTTTTATTTGTTTATTTTAATTTTTTTGTAATAAAGGACAAAGAAGAGGAAAAAAATACCATTCATAGGATTAAATACATTTATTATATAAATTAATTAATTAATTAATGGATCAGGAAAATTAAATTTGTCTAATAAATAGACGTTACCTTGCATACTTATTGCACTATGATTTCGATCAACATTTTCTACAACTTGTTCTGATGATTTTGTTTCCACTTCGTCACCCTCTGGCCCTTGTTTAGATTCTCTGTCATCTTCTGCTTCCAAATTTAATAATAAGCTAGTAGAAGGAACTGGAGGAGTCGATTCTGCAGTCGATTGTTTAAAAAAGCTATATAGTTTAGGCAATTTATTTATTCCCTCTTTCGCTTCTTCTGTTTTCTTTTTTTTTTGCCGCCCCGCTCTGATGTACTATATTAGACATGTATTATACATAAAAAAATATCTTTTTTAACTTACCTTATAAATTTGCACAAATAAAAATTCTAACGTATTTTTAAAACAATTACACTCAAGCTTCAGGTAAACTTTAAACTAAATATTAACAATACAAATTATACAAATTGATAATATGTATGTCAATAGGAACCGTTCGCAATCAGGGTAAGAGTTGAAATAAATGAAATCAAGTAAAAGACCGTTGTCTACGGACAATTCAGACTTGTTCAGACTTGTGTCGCGTATTGTATAGTTAAGCCAACATTCAATGTGTCTATTGCATTTCGTTTGTTACATTTAAAAAAAGAATGAATATATTGAACAATTTGCGACCTCCTATTTCTAAATCTAGGGAAAAGACAATTAGATCATGGAACACAGAAATTATAATTATTAGGTACATACATATATATTTCCTGGCAAGTTGTTTCTTTAGGCATTTCACTTTAATTTATTAATTTTGAAAATACAGATTGCATTTTAACAAAAAATCATTTTAATTAATTTTGAATATCATAAAAATAAAACAACTTTTATTTGAAAAATGTTTTCGAATAATCCACAAACAGACATAAACTTAAAAAATTAAAATTACATTTAGAACTTAAAATGAGCCAAAAGTACATTAAAATTTTAAATAATACAAGGAGTAAGGAGGGGCCCCCTTAATCTTAGTGGCACACCGGCCCACAAAGGTCTTGCTACGCCACTGTTATTAGGGACATATTAAATGAATGAAACTCTTAAAAATATATACCACTTTTACTTAAAAAGGTCGTTATGGCACTTTTATCTTTAAATTCTTTAATTTTATTATGTTTCCTAATATTCAGATGCTAAAGTAGCTGTGCTTCTTCTCTGCAATTTGAAGCATAACTAAGTAGTTTTTTAAGACATTCTTTCCAAGATAATTGGATAATTATATCATGCGGAATAACGTAGTTAAAATAACCATCAACTCTTACAGGCGGATATATTTTTTTTAATCTCCTATGATTATTTAACCCGGAATCATAATTCATGAAGTAAATTTTATGCTGGTATGTAATAACTTTAGTTTAATAAAATATTAAAAATATGTTATGCATTTTAAATACTAATTGTATGATAAATAATAGAAATTAGAATTATTGAAACATCATTTTTCCTCCAAAAGGAAATAACAGTTTACAGAGCAATGAAAAAAAAATCTGAAAAAATTAGCAAACAATTGAATTTTGTTCCATATTTACATTATGTTAAGGCAAGAAATTTTCTAAAATAATACATACAGTACTATAGATTCAAACAATTTTATATTTACCGACCGCCAACATATATAAGGGAGGTATTGTGATCATACCGATTTTGACATTTCGAGATTTCGATGGATCTCCACGAATCTCCACGAATTGAGGTCCCTACATAACGTTTTGACTATTTTTAGCATGATGTCTATCGGTTTGTCTGTCCGTCCGTCTGTCTGTCCATCTGTCCGTCTGTGTACACGTTCAGAGCAAATTTGGCTGAAAGGATTTTTATGAAACTTCATATTTAAGCTTATGCCATCAATTGGTAAAAATCGGTTAACTAAAAATGGGAGTTTACTCGTGCCGTTTTAAGATTTTTATGAATATTTCACAACAGAAAAATATTTCGAAAAAATTTATTGAACAAAAGTTGCTATAAAAGCAATAACTAAGAACTTTTATTTGAGACGTTTTTTGATAAAATGAAAAATTTCGAATTATTTCTCTAAAATTTTTCGAAATTTGTTCATACTTATATGTAACGTTTCCATGGTCATGATAAATAATATCTCTGTTAGAAAATATTAGGCCAAGTTATTTCTACTCTGCTGCTAGAATGTATTTTATATAAGTACTTTATGATGGCGGTCGGTCCTGTGGTGGCCACAGCTGATTTTTTAACTCTAGTGAGTTATGAATAGAATCATGATAATGTATAAGACTTTAAGTAAATTGGTCCAAAACAAAGATAGTGAGTCAATAAATCAATCAAATCGCCACTGAAAAGTCCCTAGAAGTTGTGAACAAATGATGGTTAAAATGGACAAAAGAAGGATAAAATCTGAAAATCTGAGTGTCTTACACAAAAATAGGTTAAATTATTTTATTTATTATTATTATTATTTTTAATATTAATATCAGGTCTGGGAAAAAGTTCGTGGCGTTTTTGCCGATAGACGACGCCAATTGCAAATAACTCAGGAAACACAGATCGTAGCGAAACCACTAAGCGCTCGTTGGAAAGGTGACAGTTCGAGCGTTACTTCGAGTGTCTAAACATCAAAATTTGTGCAAAGTTGTTGGCGATTGAAAATGGAGAAAAGTAATGAAAAATTGCGCTATATTTTGCAATATTATTACGACAAAGGGAAGAACGCTGTGCAGGTTTGTGAAAAAAATTGTGCTGGGTACGGTGAAGGTACTTTATCAAAATCTGCTGCGCGGAAATAGTTCGCTCGCTTTCGTTCTGGTAATTTTAATGTGAAAGATGACTCACACTCTAGTCGTCCAATCAGTGAAAAAGCTGATGAAATTCTTGAAAAAGTCCAGCAATATAGGTATATCAGCAGTGTCGATATTGGTATGGAGCTAGAAATTGACCACAAAACTGTTTTGAACCATTTACGGAAAGCTGGCTACAAAAAGAAGCTCGATATATGGGTTCCTCATGAGTTTAGCGCGAGAAACATGATAGACCGAATTAACATCTGCGATGCGCTGCTGAAACGCAATGAAGTCGAGCCATTTCTGAAATGTGTCATAACCGGTGATGAAAAATGGATCACGTACGACAATCGGAAGCGTAAAAGATCGTGGACAAGGAATGGTGAGCTGTCACAAGCGTTCGCGAAGCGAGGATTGACGCCGAACAAGGTGATGCTGTGTGTGTGGTGGGACTGGAAGGAAATCGTCCACCATGAGCTAATTCCAGTTGGTCAGACGATTGATTCTCAACTCTACTGTGGACAACTTAGAAAGATTACGCCTGACAATTGAAAGAGAACGGCCCGAATAATAGGAAATAATAGGAAGGGTGTTTCATCATGACAACGCAAGACCACACACTTCTTTGATGACCCCTCAAAAATTGCGAGAGATTGGTTTGGAAATATTGTTGCATCCACCGTATAGTCCAGACATAGCACCTTCTGACTATCACCTGTTCCGATCTCTGCAGAATTCTCTCAATGGAAAACCACTTGATTCAGTTTTTCCACCAAAAATCACAGAAGTGTGTGTATCGTACAACTTAAATTTACAATCGTACATTCATATGTTCAGTGTCCATCATAAATACAATACACACTTTCAATTATTTTTAATATACTGCCGATTGGTTTCCATTCAACTGGCTCAGAATTAGCTGTAAGATTTCTTGACGCGGTCTTACTGCCATAGTTGTTTTAACGAAATGAACAGAATCTAGTGATTTTTCAGTTAACAGCCAATTCAAACGAACACAAAATTTTGATGTAAACCGTAGACGCCATGTAGCGAAAAGAACAGAATGTATACTGCAAGCTTTATATAACAATAAATAACTATAAACAACAACAACAGTGATGACAGTTAATTAATTCTAAAGCTTGCTGTTGACATTACTTTTATTTTTCATTGCCAACCCATATGTAATTTCTTTTTGAACTCGTGATATAAACACAATTAATCAAGTTACTATTGCTTGAAAAATTAAATATCTAGGTCAAGTTCAACAATTCATTTAAGGGACTCCAAGAAAGGATGGTACATTGCCTAATATTTCTTTTCTAAAAAGAAGTACATTATCTACATTTAACAAATTTCTATATTCAATGTGAATTATTGACATTTTTTTTTTGACAGTTACATTGCTATGCGAAAAACAAACAATACGTTTTAGAAATTTTGATATATATATATATATATATATATATATATATATATAAACAATGATTCATTTGCACGATTTTATTATTATCATTTTATTAAATAAACTATTAGTTATCCTATTATTTTTATTTAAAATGTGGGTTTTAAAATTTGATTTTTTTAATTTTTTTATTTTACCTTTACGGCCTTTGCTACTGTAGCAATTAGCCAGGAAATTTCCTTGCCTGAACGGGAATTGAACCCTACGCTACGCAGGTCGGCAAAATTTGAAATTAATTTCCATTCTAAATTAAGATCTTCATAATTTTTATTTACAATATTTGCATTTTCAGCACCTAGCACAAAAATTTTGAAGGTTCATTGTCAAAAATAACTCGATTTTTTATTTCAGTTAAATTAATTAAAGTTAACTATAAATATTTATACTTTGGCATAAAAATGTATCAAAACGTGGTAATATGTAAACCAGTACAACGGACAAAAACATAAATTTAGTACCAAAATTGGTACAATTGTACCACTGGTTTAGAGCAGTGTACCTACTTCAACCCGTGGTCCGCGGTCCGGTGCCGGTCCGCAGAAAATTCCTACCGGTCCGCGATATATTTCACATTTTTTTTAGTAGCAGAAGCTAACTTTTGTCCAAACCATGAATTATTTGATATTTACTAGCACCAATACAACGCCTCTCGCGGCTATTTTTCATAGTTCTGAAAAAGCTAGCTCATTGGAATAGTCGCTTAGAAGAGGAAGATATAGAAATGTTTCCACTTTTGGACGAATTTTCGATTGTTGCTGATGTCAACCAGAAAGTCATATTCAACAAATGTTGTCAAGTCAACATTTAAGAGCATTAGCTGAAAATTTTAATAATTATTTCCCTGAAAATGAGGATCCTCGTAAAGTAACGTAAAGTAACCTCTAGATTAATAATCCATTCTTGAAAGATATAAAGTCATGTGTACTTGATCCTCCTTAAAAAGAAAAGCTGATCGAGTTGTCTTGCGATGTCACTCTGGTGTCTAGACATAAAATTCAATCATTGTTTCAATTTTGGAAATCGCTAAAAAAAGAATATTCATCTTTGAGTTATAAAGCTATCAAATTATTAGTCATTTTTTCGACTTCCTATTTGTTCGAAAAGATTTTTTCAGCCATGTCAATTATAAAAACCAAACAGAGACATCGAATGGATATTAACGCAGCGCTTCGGTTCTCAGAAACAAATCTGCAGTCACGTATATCAAATTTTCTAACAAAGAAGCAGCAGCAGATGTCGCACTAAAAATTGTAATCATATAACTGTATAACATATACCTATATAATAATAAATCATTGTATATATTGGTTTTTATTTGTGTCTTCAGCCAGTTCGCGAAATATTTATCCTATTTTCACCGGTCGGCGGGGACAAAAAGGTTGAAGAACACTGGTTTAGAGTATTAAGCTATAATCATAAATGACATTGTGGGATAGAATCTGGAATACTGAAATCCCTAAGCGCAGCAAAATTACAAAATTGATATACCTTCAAAAGGAGCTAGGAAGGACATGTGGCAAGAGAGACTCAAGTAGGTGGACAAACCAGATAGTTTATTCGGAAAAACTCAAGTTGCGTGCAATAAAATGAGGAAGTTCTACAGGTTCGGCATTGTATAAGTACAAGTTAAGTAAGAAGAAGAAGAGCTATTGATGTTCAAAATAATAATAATAATAATAATAATAATAATAATAATAATAATAATAATGGTAGTTTGAGATTAGTGGACGCTTGTCAAGACCTGACAAACCCCATAATAATAATAATAATAATAATAATACACTTTATTGACCTAGATACATATACATGTTTTAAGTCAGTCAACAATAAAAATTAAGATAAAATACAAAAAAATAAAGATAAAAATTGTCACATTTTAAAATTATAATTAAGAAACTCCTCTGTGGAATAAAACACATTTTCCACAAAGAATGACTTTAAAAAGGATTTGAATTTATTATATTCCAAATTTCTAAGGTTCGCAGGAAATTTGTTCATAAATTTCACAGCAAAATAATTTGTACTATTCCTAGATTTGGCTAACCTCAGAAAGTTGGGATATATGTTAGTCTTGTTTCTTGTGTTGTAGCTATGTATATCGGCATAAGTTTGATTTTCTCTCTCCTTTTTGTGGAGGTATAATAGACAATGGTACATATATATTGAAGGTACAGTCATTATTTTTAATATGTTAAACTGACTTCTACAGTCGGATCTGTAGGGTGTAGACGTTAGAAGTCTTATTGCACGCCTTTGCAGAGAAAACACTCTTGAGGCTGCTGAAGAATGGCCCCATGCTAAGATGGCGTACGAAATTTGAGAATGGAATAACGCATAGTACGTTGTCATTAAAACATCTTTTGAAACAGCATTCATTAAATTCCTCAGGAGGAACATGGTTGAGCACAGTCTACCAGTCAAAACTTTAACATGGTGATTCTACGTCAAACCGGAATCAACATGCACTCCGAGAAACTTAACATGATCCTGGTTAACATGGTCATTTTTTCTTAATGTTATTAAAATTTCTTGGGTTTTGCCGAGGTTGAGAGAGAGTTGGTTGGTATCAAACCAGTATTTTGCTTTTTTTAAGGCCGTTTGGCTTTTAGAAATGGCGTTCTCTAAATTCACGGCTTTTGTTACCATAGTGGTGTCGTCTGCATACAAAATACTGGGATGATCAATATACGTTGGGAAGTCATTGATATATATTAGGAACAATAAAGGACCAAGGATGGAACCCTGCGGGACACCTGTATCAACAGTTAAGAGATCGGATTGGTGGTTCCGGAGAGCGACGACCTGTTTTCTGTCTTTAAGGTATGATTTCAAAAGATCGCAACTGTTCTTATCAAACCCATAGTATTCTAGTTTTTTTATAAGAATCTGGTGAGATACGCAATCAAATGCTTTAGACAAGTCTAATAGGGTTGCCAAGCAGAACTCACCAGATTCAAAGCCCTCAGATATCTCATTTATCAAAGCTAGAATGGCATCCGTTGTGGATTTGTTAGCTCTGAAGCCAAACTGCATATTATGAAATAGTTGATTATTTTCAAAATGCGATGTTATCTGTTTAGATATTATTTTTTCGAAGACTTTGGATAGTATGGGCAGTAGGGATATCGGACGGTAGTTACCTGGATCATTGCTATCTCCTTTCTTGTGTATTGGTAAGACAGTTGCGATCTTGAGTTTATCAGGGAATTTATTTGACAAGAGACAACAGTTTATTATTTTGGTTAATGGGGCAATAATGGTGTCTTTAACAGATTTTAAAATGTCTGTGTTGATTCCAAAGTAGTCCTTCGTCTTACTGTTTTTTAGACCGTCAAACGCTTCGTAGGGCTGAGCGGTATTGGGGCCTGTTAGAGTTAATTATTTGCCAGGTAGTTTTAGAAACATTTTTAGAACTTTGTATTAAAGCGGAATTTGTATATATTTTTACGTTTTTGATTTCCTGTCTGTATTGGTTTCTAAAAGTGTTTCGACGGGAAAGGGACTCTTTGGATGGATGATTTTTATATTCTCTATCAAGCTGGGCAAGTTTTTGCCTCATTAGTTTAATGTTATCGTTAAACCAAGAAGCTTTTCTTAATTTTGTTGTGCGTGGTATTTTCAGGGGAAAGCTGGTAGTGAATGCCTTTAAAAATATTTTGAAGAAAATATCAAAAGCATTTTCTCCATTATTTATATTATTCAGGAATGACCAGTCTTCATTTTCGAGGATTTCGTACATAATGCGTTTGCCATTCTCACTCATGGGTCTAATAAGGTGATTAGGGGTTTCTTCTGGAAGAACTTCAAGGCAAGTAAAAAAGAAGTTGATTCCATCATGATCTGATAAAAGAGTGTTTTCTTTGCAAGCTTGTGTAGTTTGGGGATTATAGTGCTGCTCCCTGTAAAACACATTGTCTAGCCGATTATTGCCACGTGTATTGAAGCTAACACAAGACACAAGACCAAAAGATTCTAGGAAATCGGTTAATTGAGTTGCCTGGAGTGTGTTTTTATTAAATTGTACATTAAAGTCTCCACAGAGGATAACATTTTTAGTGATTTTAAGTGACAGCAATATCTGGTTCATGATATCCATAAATATTATAAAATCACCTGACGGTGGAAGATACAAATTTACTACGACAATATCTATATTTGTTATTGAAATGGCAGATAATTCACAATGAGATTCGACGCCTAATTTGTCGATGGAGGGTAATGGGACGAAGTCGAGATCTTCTATTAGTATAGTCATCACTCCTCCTCCTCTTTTTTCTTCCCTGGCAAAATAGTTGGCGACCACATAGTTATGAAGGGAGAATTCTTCAATTTCAATTTTTGTAAGCCAGTGTTCGGTTATACATACTATGTTGAACTTTTCTATTTGTAGAAGTGCATCTAATTCATTAATTTTATTTCTTACTGATTGGGTATTGATGCAGAGGAGATTAAATTTTCTGTTTTTTTGTCATTGGTCCTGATGATTAATAGAAACTGTTTCTGAAGAGGTTGGTGAGGGTGTTATTGCCGAGGGAGATGTTGATGAGCAAATTGGTGAAAGGATACTTGCTGGTGAGACTGATGTTGACGAAGTTGAAGTACGGATTGTTGGGGTTGTAGGAACTGGGTTATTTTGGTGATGTTTCGTAATTACGGTGGTTTTAATATATTCTAATAATTTACTTTTTCCTCTGTTGTTTAGATGCAAGCCATGGCAAGTGTAGTCTTGTTTTGTTAATATTTTATTTGTATCGATAATATCTGCAGTTCACTTGTCTTCACAACTTCACATTTCACTTCACAATAGTCACCTTGTTGCGGTAGCTATTTACAAATTTAAGAAATTTACAAATATAAATAGGAATAAAATAAACCCATAACAAATTAAATGGACAAGAACTAATTAGTAGATTCTAACGGTTTAAAACAATTAAACAGATATACATATATAGGCTATAGAGAAAGTATATTAGAAAACAAGAGTATGCATTTTTATAGGGAAATAGACTGACTCTATACGAATTCTTAATGATTAAGAAAATAATGAATACAGGCATTCTGTGAAATAATTCTAAAATTGCTTTTCCGGTACATAAATAAGCAATTAATAGAAAATAGAATCATTTACCTATAGTTATTAATTTACATGCTTTATAGGGTTAAACTTTACTGATTTTTTTGATTATTTTTTTAACTGATTACCTTTTATTAAATAATGTGTCATCTTATGATCAACTGGGATCAATGGGTAAATAAAAACCTTAAAACGGTAGTTTCCAACCTTTTGTGGTAGAACATCACTTTTTATATTCAATGCGACCCAGCATCTACTCATAAGAGAGATAATAAAAATTGATGTGAAGTGTGAATTTTCACACATTGCAGAGATCGCAGGTATATAATAAGTGAAGGCGGCATGCTGAGTGTGTAGAACAAATTTTGCTTTGTAGTAAGTGCTTTAAAAACAAATTTTATGTTAAAATATATTTTTTTAAATTTTAATTCGAATACCTAATACCATTATTTAGGTTTCTAAATATGTGCAGTATTTTTTTTAAATAGCAAGGTCCATTGAGATTTTGAAAATGCGCCTATGGCTTCCATTGGTTGTTTTAAGTTATATGCTCCGCCCCTCTGGTTTAGTATACATGACACATAAAATAAAAATATAATTACAATATTCCAACTAGTTATTAAATTTACGCTAATAGCAATAAAAAATAGCAATTTACTCCTTTCGGGGTGCAATTAAAAAAATATGTTAAAAAGATATTTTAAGTTTTTAAGTAAACAGTTTTAATCCCGAAACACTCCCTTAGAATTAGAATTTTCAGATGCTATATGGCCTCTGTTCGAATCCTGGTTTTACTCTATTATCATACTAAATTTGGTTATAATATGTCAAACTGTTTTTAAAAAATTCGTCAAAAGCAAAAATAAATAAACTAAAATAATAAAGTTCATATATATCGGCAAAAATAAAAAATATAATATAGATGTTTTCTCGTTCTACATAGACTAATCGTAGTTTTGC
This sequence comes from Liopterus haemorrhoidalis, assembly GCA_963971575.1. NCBI lineage: Eukaryota > Metazoa > Arthropoda > Insecta > Coleoptera > Dytiscidae > Liopterus > Liopterus haemorrhoidalis. Next base: position 208,964,179 of record OZ020611.1, read on the forward strand.
TAAATAACTTTGCTATAATAATAAAGATTAGTGCTGTTTACCGACAATATTTAAGCCGGATATTTCCGATGCCACCCGAAGAGCCACTATCTGAATATAGTCATTCAATCAACAATTAAACGAAAATTCCTATCCCCTCACTGCATATTTAATAGATATTCCAATGGTCCAATATAATTAAAAACAAAATTATTAATTTCTCGTTTCTAGTGGGACTTTTTTGAGATTTTCTAGTTATGATGAAGGCATTTCCTACCTGTATGCAAAATTTCAACTCTGTAGAATATCTGGAAGTGGGTTAGAATTTCCGGACATAGCCACAAATATTCATTTTTATATATAAAGATAAGTTTGTTCTTTTGATTTAAATTAGATCTTCGTTTGTAAATCGATTAAAGTTGTGTTAAGGTTTTCTTAGCTGACATACATCTATCATTTATGTGTTTACTAAATGTTAATTTTTCATCCAGTAGTACACCAAGATACTTAACTTGTTTAGTTGGGATAATTTCAATATCATTAATTTTAGTAGCAATATTTGACAAATTGGGCCGGCGTTTTGTGAGTATAATGAATTCTGTTTTTAGTTCATTTAATTTTAACCTCTATTTCACGAAATACTTATAAATTTTATTAGTTGTCTGATTCAAATTATTTACTACAACACATACAGTCTGTTTCAAACGGTTAGGCGGAACTAAATGGGAATTTCGTTCTTATAGGTTGTCACGAGAAGGGACCTTGCTTGGGTTATTTCATTTCTCATGTTGCAATGTCAAAATTTAAAATTTCAACAATGAAACCATGTAAACGAATAACATATGTTAAAATTTAATAATTTTTTTTTACTTATTTTATTGACAAAAAAATAAATAAATTGGAAATTTGTATTAAGAATGACACAAAAAATCAAAATATAAAGAAAATGACATTTTAAAATGATATTAACCTTAACCAAAAAATGTTTATTGTAAGTATGATTTACAAAGCTTAAACAAAACGGTCGAAAAGCACGATTTAAACGATGAAAGTAACTAGATTGCAAAATCTAGTTCCGCCTAACCGTTTGGAACAGACTTTAGACGCCAAGATGAGGTGATAAGAGCAGTGTCATCAGCGAAAAGACTGAGACTGATTTTAGAAGATGTATTACGTACGGAGGAATATTAAAGTTTATAAGTTTTGATAATAAACCACTATGCCAAACTGTAAACAAATAAATGATCATCAGTAATACAGGTACGATACTTGGATTGTATTATTTTTATTTGGGAAAATGTTGTCTCCAGAGCCGCTGCAACCCGGGGGTGAAAGCAGTGCACCGCACCAAGGCGGCACGAATATGGGTACATGTGTGCCCAAAATAAACGCGCTAATATAAGCAATTTTCTTTAATACGCCAATAGTTTTCTGCAGGAGACTTTTAGATTCTGGCTCCGTTCTTAAGGGCGGCAATACGATGGTCGCACCCAGAGCAAGCGACGGCATCCTTGGTTGTCTCACAAAGATACATGGAACCAAAATAGGACTTCACTATCAACTCACGCTATAGGAGATAAAAGTATTTTCCTTCATCAAATACATAATCATCGAGATGGACTACGTAGGACGTCGAGATTAACCAGTCGATTGCAATAGACCTCTAGTTTAAAAGTTATTGATAAAAATTTTGAAAAGAAAAAAAATAATTGTATTATATATATAAAATATTTTATTGCCAGGCAATTAAAGTACAATTTTAAAAAATAAAATTACATAGTGGTTATACATATGCCTAATTGTACCTAGTAGGGACATAAATACTGTTTATAAAATACAAATATTTTATGAAATAAAATGAAAACTACAATTAAGTTTTTTACCAAATTTTATTGACATTTGTACTTATACACAAGTTATTCATAATTGGTATAATTATTCAAGTCGTACAGACCAATCATCGATAGCCGCACGTCCGACTTCCATGGGAAAATTGGCTACAGCTCGAGCTAAAGCCTGTTTCAGAGATTCAATATTTGGCTATCGTTTGTGACAAACCATGTCCTCTAAAACGGTCCATAGCTTGTAATCTAAAGGATTCAAATCTGGACTTGCAGCGGGCCAATCTTCTACGCCGATAAAATCGGGAACATTGTTTAAAAGCCACGTTTGGGTTGTTTTAGCCTTATGGCCTGGAGCAGAATCCTGCTGGAATGTCCATGACTGATCTTGAAAGAGAGTATGATTGAGGGGTTTCACAACATCTTCCAGGACCGTTTGTTGGTAGACTCTAACTGATGTTTTCACAAAAATGAAGGTCAGTTACGCCATCATAGGAAACGCCTCACCAAACCAACACTGAAGCTGGGTGGTGACCTTTTTCTATCCTTGGAACTACTTCCGAGGCTTCAGTAGATGACCTGGAATAAACCCTGTCATTTTGTTTGTTGAATAGTAAAAATTTTCTCGTCGGTAAAAAGGATTTTCTTGTGTTTGTCTTCTGCGTACTTGATTAACAAGCGTTTCGATTTTTCGACCCTATTTTTTTTAAGAGGCACAGTTAGTAATTGTCCAGTGCGGCGTTTGAAGGCCCCAAGACTCAAGTCTTTTTTTCTAAATGCGCGCCATTGATTTTCGCGAAATTTTCATTTCGCCGGACATAATTTTTTGTTTTCGCAACGGATTTCTTGCTATTCTGGCTTTAACAGCTTTGATAGTTTGTGGCGTGCGTACTGTTCTCGGGCGCCCGGATCTTTTTCGGTCTTTTATGTCCCCAGTTTCCTCAAACAATTTAATGCACCGATATACAAATATTCGATTAATGCCGAGCGTACGTAGCGTCTTAAAAATGTTTGATTTTTCCATCTTACATTTATAAAGCGCAATAACTGCAATTCGGTTTTCTTTGTCTGACCATTCCATGGTAACACACAACACAAAATCAAATTCTTTCCACAGTAAAGTAATTTATGGGTTAACTCACGATTATCAACTGTCTAAATTTGGGTGCGCTCATTTGTATTATTTTTATTGGGTGCGTTCATTATTGTAACTGTATTTATGTCTCTACTAGGTATTTCTATGTATTCAAGTATAAATATTTTATTATTATTTTAAAAACAGTGTTCAATACTATGTTACCACACACAATTAGTTACGCCGGGAAAAAGGCCAAAACCCAGCACTTTGAATTGTATTATTACTTCTATAGAACAATGTAACACGTATTTAGATCTTATGTATATTAATATTGATGTTATTTCTCGTGGGCAATAAAAAAATTGAGTTCATATTCAGTTTCTGACCTAATTGTTCAAAACATGCAAAATAATATTATGCAATTGGAATAAAAATCTAAAAATAATTTAGTTTATCTACTTTTGTAACGTTAGAAGTTTTATAAATTCGATTAAGGGCATATAATATTGCATATTAATGACAACTTTAATGTTTTTCGTGCGATACAAGTATATTGGTCAACACGAAGAATATTTTTAAGCATCAACTTTTATATCCCTCTATTGCATGTTTTTTTTTTAATAAGTACCAAAAATTGCTTTTTACTAATAAATTGTCCGTGTATTGAAAATATTTATGTTACATAATATTTAAAAAAAAAATTTATGTGAAGTGTGAATATTCACACATTTCAGGCTTTCGCAGGTATATAATAAGTGAAGGCGGTATGCTGAGTGTGTAGGACAAATTTTACTTTGTAGTAATCACGGCAAAATGAACGATATTTTTAAAATAATTTATCGTCTGTTAATCATATAATAAGACTGGTTATTAAATTTACGCTCTTAAAAATTAAATACAACATTTGTCAAAAAATAACTAGAATTTTGACAAAATAATTTCAACATAATAAAAATGCAAAAAAAAAAACAGAAAAAATAAGATTCACTCCGTACTCGAACTCGAAACCCTTCGTTTTCCAGCTCATTTTAGCAGTGCTCTAACCTATTTCGCTATCGCACGCTTTGCATGTGAGTGTCTTACATTGGTATAACTTTTGTACTTTGTGAACCAAAAACCACAAAAAATGCGTCATTTTCCGAAAACATAATCTGATCAAAAATTCCTGTTGTACAATTTCGGTTCACACCAATATACATTACTTAGAATTTTTTTAGATTTTTAGTTTAAACCATCTGGGGTACAGGGTGTGGGACAAAATTGTTTTTGCACAATTTTGGCAAAAATCGCATCAAAATAATTTATTTTGCAAAAATAAAAATTTGACCGTTAATCCACGTACTAAGGGCTTTCATTTGATACCCTACTCAGAATTTAAAAAAAAATAGATTTGTTTTCGATGAGCACATATTTGTTTATATTTTTAGGGGGGTATGTTTTTTAGATGTTTTAGTATTTTTCCTATGTGCGGGTCAAAGAGTTGTATAAGCATGCCAAATTTCAACTCTCTAGGTTTAGCCGTTTGGCTACAATTTTTACCGAACAGACAGACAGACAGACAGACAGACAGAAAGACAGACAGACAGACGACAAAATGACGGTATAAGGGTTTTTTGGTCATACCTACAAAACCCTAAAAATGAATTACATTTTTTTTTTTCAAATAAAGAATTGTGCCTAATTGGAAACATATGAACAAAATCAAGGAATTATATGTGTTTATAAAAAAATTATTTTGATGAAAATACAATTAGTCATAGTATGATAGCCATGGATGGATACTGCGTAAGAAACGTGTATAAAAATTCCCAAATGTTCCCAAATGGGAACAAAATGCAATAGAGGGTTATAATACGAGAGTTGACTCTTATATTTCGGGATTGCGCTAAACTAGTGCTGTAGTATTGCACCAAAGTCTAAACATACTATGCAGTATCGTAATTTACCATCAGCTTTATGACCCGTCGGACATAATAATGAACTTCCTGTCCCAAAACGATCAGAATGTTGGACTTTATATGAATAAGAACCTGAATCCGCTAATTCTTTAAGTGGTCATGCAGAATTCTTAAAATAAATCGAAACTGATCCTTTATTTAACGTACCAGAATGTTCAACAGAGCCGCATCTGATATCACAGGCTGAACTTAATGACTTACTTCGAGACTTCAAGAGCTTTCATGAGATATCGTGAATGAAGTACTTGATTACCACAAAGAAATGGGATGTAGGATGTACTTAAAAATTCACTTTCTGGACTCTCATCTAGATTTCTTCCCAGAAGATCTGGGTGCAGTACAGGGCCGCCCCTAGCATTTGCGGGGCCTGGGGCAAAACTAGAGTTGTGGGGCCCCAAAACTGGATTTGCGGAGTCCCATCTATATATACGAGGGCATATTGAAAACTAATGCCTCCATGGCTATAACTTTATTAGTAATTGATATATGGTTTACATATAACTGTTAAATAATAGTATAAACTGTCCTCTACGCACTGATATATTCACTTCTCCACATAATCGCCATTGGCAGTAATACATTTACGCCAACATGGTAAGAGTTTTTCAAGTCCGTCACGGAAAAAGTCTGAAGACTTCCCACGGCACCATTTCCGCACCTCCGCTATCACCTCTGCATCCGAAGAGAAACGCTTGCCCTTGAGATGTTCCTTAAGCTTTGGAAAGAGGAAAAAGTCACAAGGCGCAAGATCTGGGCTATAAGTTCATCCACGAGAGCCACCTGCCTTTCACCACATGCAGACACTGGTCGGCAACTGCGTGCCCGATCATGGACATCCGTTTCAGCAGGACTTGCGTCTTTCACAGTCTTTACCCACCTCCTAGCAGTACTCACATCAACACACGCCTCACGGTAGAGGGCACTTAAGTGGGAAACAGAATGCACCGAGTTCTACGACGCGTTAACGCCGTTCGTACGGCGCTATCTGTCAGGAGAAAGTTAAACCCAAGCTGTCGTACGCAAGTGCACAGAATGGACAACGTCCTACACCGTTCGACCGCCGGTGATACTGAATGTTCGTCAACTTCCAACTTTTGACGCTGTTGAACGTTGACGCAGAACACCTAACCTCAGTTTTTACTGAATAATAAAGTGTTTGTATGTATAAATAACTTGCATACAACATAAATAACATCACGCACAAGTCTTCATCATCCATTATACTTTTAATAAAAGAAAGCGCACGTATAAACACAGATATAGGTTGTCAAGTGACACTTGACGGCGTTAAAAATTATTGCATTGTGTGCAGGCGAAAATTCTCAACGGCGCTAACGCAACGTTGTCGCAAATGACTACGTAGCGCGCTGTGCATTCTGTTCCAGGCTTTAACCTTTGATGGATATCAATGGGCGCTACTCCGCAGTAAGAAATTCAATGACAGCCCGTTGTTTTAACCGCACATCCATGCCGGCCGCCATGTTTACAACTGTCATGCGCAAACGCGATGTTGCTGAGAATCTCCGTTAGGAGGACTTATGTACTGATACTTAAGGTAAATGGCAAACCACTTTTGACATGATCTGGCCCGTCATTATAAAAGTTATGGCCATGGAGGCATTAGTTTTCAATATGCTCTCGTATATTGAATAACGATATTTTCTTTAATATTATTAACTATTAAGAAAGTACACATACTTATATTCAATGAAAATATACATTTTTTCTAACTATTTATAAAACTTGGAATATTATTTTTAATGTATTTTATTATTTTATTACTTGACGCTCGAAGCGCGGGGCCCTTACAGGCGCGGGGCCTGGGGCCGTGGCCCCACTTGCCCCCGCCTAGGGGCGGCGCTGGTGCTGTAAGTAATGAACCTGGGGAACGATTCTACCAAGACATTTCCGCCATGGAAAAGCGATATCAATGTAAAGGGAGCCCAAATTTGCTTGCTGATAACTGCTGGACATTAATTGGGATGCTTCAGAAACGAAATATCGACATAAAATATCATAAACAACATTCTGAGGCAAGTTAAAATTAATAATAATACGTCTATTGGTATATTTCGTTAGAAACCAACAATACCTCATAGCAAAAATATGATGAGAAAAAATCTGAGGCTCCGCTTTTAGGTCAAATTTTACGTGGAATACACCAGCGTTCCGCAACCTTTGGTGTCTATCGACAAAAATAATAACAAAATTATAAGGCGACCCATGTGCGTTGGAAAAAAATGATGCAAGTGCAGGACAATAATTTTATTTTATAAACATTCTTGATAATAATTTTATACCAGTATATATTAATGGCTCTTCTGGTTCTCGTTCACCATATTGTCTATTCTTGCTATCAATTGATTTAGTTAATGCAATCCTCAACGTTGTGTCAATGCTTTGAAGTCGATTTCTATATGTATTTTTAATTGCAGTCAGAGCTGAATTTCCGTAAGTGTCCCAATGGTTGCGGAACGCTAGGATACACCATGTTTTGTCCATGTCACAAAAAAACGAAACTTATAACAACCAATGGAAGCCATAGGCGCAATTTTTAAAATTCTTAATGAACCTTGCTATATAAAAAAAATACTGCACATATTTAGAAACAATAATGGTATTAGGCGTTCGAATTAAAATTAACAAAAAAAATATTTTAATATAAAATTTGTTTTAGCATCCCAAATAATCATCATTCACTTACTAAATACCTGCAAAACCCTGAAATGTGTGAAAATTCACACTTCACATCAATTTTTAGGGTTTTGTAGGTATGACCAAAAAACCCTTATACCGTCATTTTGTCGTCTGTCTGTCTGTCTGTCTGTCTGTCTGTCTGTCTGTCTGTTCGGTAAAAATTGTAGCCAAACGGCTAAACCTAGAGAGTTGAAATTTGGCATGCTTATACAACTCTTTGACCCGCACATAGGAAAAATACTAAAACATTTAAAAAACATACCCCCCTAAAAATATAAACAAATATGTGCTCATCGAAAACAAAAATATTTTTTTTAAATTTTGAGTAGGGTATCAAATGAAAGCCCTTAGTACGTGGATTAACAATCAAATTTTTATTTTTGCAAAATAAATTATTTTGATGCGATTTTTGCCAAAATTGTGCAAAAAAAATTTTGTCCCACACCCTGTAGCCCAGATGGTTTAAACTAAAAATTTTAAAAAATTCTAAGTAATGTATATTGTTGTGAACCGAAATAGTACAACAGGAATTTTTGATCAGATTATGTTTTCGGAAAATAACGCATTTTTTGTGGTTTTTGGTTCACAAAGTACAAAAGTTATACCAATGTAAAACACACACATGCAAGGCGTACGATAGCGTAATGGGTTAGTGCACTGGTGTCGTAAGCTAAAATGCGCTGGAAACGAAGAGTTTCGAGTTCGAGTACGGAGTGAATTTTATTTTATTTTTTTTTTTGCATTTTTATTATGTTGAAATTATTTTGTCAAAATTCTAGTTATATTTTGACAAATGTTGTATTTAATTTTTAAGAGCGTAAATTTAATAACCAGTCTTATTATATGATTAACAGACGATAAATCATTTTAAAAATATCGTTCATTTTGCCGTGATTACTACAAAGTAAAATTTGTCCTACACACTCAGCATACCGCCTTCACTTATTATATACCTGCGAAACCCTGAAATGTGTGAATATTCACACTTCACATCAATTTTTTGTTTATCAGTGTTATTAGCGTTTTTGTTTTCGTAAAAATTAATTCTGTGCAAGTTTAATAACAGATCTATCCCCATTTCTATAGCACGAGCCGCCACTGCTACCCCACCCATGGGAAAAATAAAGCGTAAAAGAACTTTTACAAAGTTTGTAAATAAAAATATACGAGTATATTATTGACGTGAAGTACGTAGTATCTCGTACAACCCCTAATTTATAATTCAACAGTGTATACATTTCAGCTTTTATTTAACATAAATTTATGTTGTTGGGAACAAATATTGGTTGTTTTTGACGATGTTGAACGTAGTTGGTCAGCTAATGCGACAGTAAAAATCCATTTAAAACTGACCATACCACTTAAGAGTTCGTTGTACTAATCTGTAACCAAATATGTTTGAGTGTTTTTTACTTCAAGAAAAAAACATTATTTTTTTTATTTTGAAAGCTAAATTCATCTAGATAAGGACAACATTCCATGGAGAAAGGATGTTCACTTCAAAATGAACATGAATGACATTTTTTTTTTCATATAGTCTTTATTTATTGACGATTCGATTTCAGGACTTATAGCGTCATTAATATATTACACAGCAATAAGAACAATAATTATAATGACATTCTTTAAAGGATTTTTCTTGTATTTTGCAAATTTTTACTAATCTTTAAAATAAGTAAAACTTGGACAAATGGTCAAAAGATCGACTATCCGGCGGTATTGTGTTAACTAATCTAAACGTCGCACTAGACATTCGGTATTTGGCGAGTTCCGAGTGATTGTTTGCCGAATCCAGAGTAGTGTAAATAAATATTTAAAAAAAAATTTAAGTGGCGTACCAAATGAAACCTCTAAAGCTGGCCATATACTATCGCTCCATTTGGATGTCATCCATTTGAATGACATCTGAATGGATGACATCCAAAAACCTAGCATATACATCATCACTCCAATCCACGCAGTCTAGTTTCCATTTTCCGTGGATGAAGAAGAATTGCTTTTGGCTGCTGCCGCTTGCTTAATTTTGAAAAAAAAAAACAAGAGGGCTAAATGGTCAAAAGATTGATTACTGAAAAGGAAGCGGTTCTCTCATGTAGACCTTGTGAATGAACTTTATTTGGAGCCAACAGATTGGCGCAATTATCTTCGTATGGATGAAGAGAATTATTTTCATTTATTAGAAATGATTACTCCAATTATTAAACAATAAGACACTGTGTTGAGGCAGAGTATCACCCCTGTTTCCCTGTTTACATTAATGTTTTACTCCTAAATAACACTAATAATTGGTCAATAGCCAAATTCCTTTTAATTTTATCATGATAGTCTGCGTTAGTTACTTACCATAAACATGGCAAATCTTGATATTTTTGAATCAATTCTAGCACAAATTCGTGTCCAGTCGTCATTATATTTTATTAAAAAATATTGAAAACTATTTATTAAATTAATTAAAAATAAATTTAATAATATAAATACAGTGAAACCTCTATCTATCGTTCCTCGATTAGTAGTTTTCCCGTATGAATCGTTATTTCTTGCGGTTCCGAATTAATTTCATACAAAACACGCAAAAATAGATCGCATCGATCGTTTCTCTATGCATCATTTTACCGCATTCATCGTTTTAATTACGCAGCAAATTTCGTGTTTTTTCAAATTGAAAACTTTTTTTATGCACATTCGATAACTGATGCCGAAAAAAACACCGAAAAAATATTGATTTCTTACGGCAATAAAAAAGTCAAAAAGCAAATGACGATGATAGATTAGATACAATACAAAGTATATATATATTTTTTTTTGTCTGCATGCAGCTTCCTTTTTTATTTTGTTACGATATTTTTTCTTTAAACAAATTGATTTATACCTGAAACATGTATCATTTTTAGAATATGTATATATGTACATATTAAACATTTAAATATCAGCACCTTAGAGGTAAACTGTATCAAGTCACATTTTTATCAAAAATGACATTTTAGTGCCAAGTGACTCAATACTATAGTCTGTCGAGTGAAAAATAATTTGGAACTATAGCTCTAACTAGTTTCAATATACGTTGCTTTAAAACTGTATCAAGTCGATCAACGCAAGGAGATAAACAATCTTAAATCGTATTTTCTGAGCTATTTATCATTTGTCACTTAATACAATTTACCTCTGAGGTGATGATATGTATCAATGTGTTTTTTTCTATATTCCCGCATTCATTGTTTTCCCGCATCCATAGTTTATTTCAATAGGTCCCTTCAAAAACGATAGATAGAGGTTTTACTGTATTAAAATAAAATAAATTAAAATAAAAAGTTTGCAAATAAAAACAATGTTGTGCAATCACAAGTTAAAATGGTTGACTATGTTAACGGCTAGGCGGCCACGGACAGAATGAGACCTGTGTGGACCACGTTATCACCACACACCACACGATTGGAGCGATGGCTTGATGTCCGCGTGGTTTTCCCCACACATCATCAGTTGGATTGAATGGATGATGGTCCAAACGAATGGATTTTGAACTGATTGGATATCCAACTCAACTTCTCTCTCTACATCATTCACCTGGTTTTCCCCATTCACGGTCAGATTTTGGAGTGATATCGTTCCATTTGGACGGATGGAGCGATAGTGTATGGCCAGCTTTAATGTGTGGAGCAATAAGCAATTTTTTATTTTTCAAAATGTTTTTTTTTTAATGGTATATTCGCCAAAAACATTTGTCTACAACCTTACCGCCCAGGGGGGTGTATCCAATGGCGGATCTACATACGGGCTACTAGGGCTTAAGCCCTGGGCCCCGGATCCGCAAGGGGCCCCCAACCTCTCGGACTGATACCTATTATTATATTCTATTACTTTGGATTTGGGAGATGAGGACCTTTTTTGCTCTTCACTTAGATTTGGGAGATGAGGACCTGTTTTTTGCTCTTCAGTTAGATTCGGGAGGTGAGGACCTTTTTTTTGCTCTTCACTTGGATTTGGGAGGTGAGGACCTTTTTTTTGCTCTTTACTTAGATTTGGGAAGTGAGGAACTTTTTTTTGCTCTTCATTTATTATGTTAAAAAATATTCAACATAAGTAAAGAGCATGTGTAGGGCCCCTTGGCATTTTTAAGCCCTGGGCCCCCAAAAAGCTAGATCCTCCACTGGGTGTATCTAAAACTGAAAAAATCTCAATAATGAAAATTGATGGAAATATACATAGTTCAACCGGAATTTATGATCAGATTAGTTTATTGAAAAATATCGATTTTTTGTGAGGAGAATTTTTGTTCAGGGGAATTTTAAAAATTCAAACCGCAGTGTTCTATCCCTAACCAGTTTTTAGTTAGGATTTAAGAAAATTTAAAAAAATATTTTAAAATAAAATGTAAAATTTTCATTTTTTTTTTTTTTGTTTCAATAATGGTTACTGGTTAAGTCAATTAGGACCTCAAGATTTAGGTCTTTATCGCATTTTGTTTTTAAAATACGCAAAACGAATAAGGCCTCAATTTTTTCTAGACTAAGAGGAATCCAAAAATTTTAACCTCGGGTCGTTTGCTCTAATCGTTTTTGAATTGTGATTTTTTTTAATGCACAACTTTTACAAATAATGTAAATTACGCCGTTAAAAAAATTGTCATAATCTCAAAATGCATTAACTGATTAAAGCCCATTTTTTTTTTTTTTTCTATACTAAATAGTCTATGTTAATTTAGAACCCCTTTCTGGCACATCCTACGGACCCGCACTAAATTTATTTGGCATTGGTGATCTCATGAAACCCTAAAAATTAAAAATTAAAAATTAAAAATTAAAAATTAAAAATTAAAAATTAAAAATTAAAAATTAAAAATTAAAAATTAAAAATTAAAAATTAAAAATTAAAAATTAAAAATTAAAAATTAAATAATGAATATTTGTTTTTTATTACTAATATTTATTACTATTACAGATTACTGAAAAAAGTAATATGTTTAAAATTTTTACATTTGCAACTGACAACAATAAAATAAAACATAAAAAACAAAAAATATATGAATTCATTAAAAAGTGAATTGGCTGGTATGAAAAGGAATTTATGGTATATTGTCACCTTTTATTTTATTTTTAATTTATCATAGAAAAGTTCTATACATATTGGGTTGTAAATCAAATATGTTAATTACTCAAACATAACTATAAAAGTAACTAATTGTTGAATGTAAGCTCGTTGTGTAACCGCAGTTTATTGTTATGATAGATTTATTGTTTGTAAATATTTGTGTTTCAATACAAAGGAATAAATTAAAAGTTATTATTTCTACCGTTAATATAGTACTGTAATTACTATGCGTAAGAAGAGATTTCTTCGCGCAATTCAAAAACCCTAGTCTGGTTTCAGCCATAGGAGTCGGGAAGAAGACAATAAGGCATGTTTCTCATAAGCGGTTAGGCAGTAATTTTCACTGCCTAATCACTGTCGTAGACTGTCCTCTGTGATGTTGTTTTGTATTCGGCTTTATCGGAATTAAGTGGCAGCGTTTTAAAATTTTGACATAATGGGCCGTATGAATAAAAATAAGCATAACCTTTTACTTGCAAATTATGAAGCAAATCCACGAAACAATATGAATAAAAATGCAAGCAAAACCTTCTACTTATGAGTAAGAAGCAAATGCTTTTTTATTGTTCTTTTGCTCACGACAGAAGTAAATGGTTATGAATAAAACAGACCTTTTACTTTAAATTATAAGCAAATGCTTCGAAAAACATGCATCTATATATTCATCTACTCACTTGTGAAAAAGTGTTGCAGTGAACTAATTGCCATGGCGGATATTGTGCATTTAAGAAATGTGAAACATTGTAGACATCGTTCTTGACCACGTTCTAGTGACATAAAAGTTAGTTTCGTTTTGAACAGGAGAACATGGGTGGTTAGCTAATACTTGCTAGTTACTACTAAGGTAACTTTATTTTTTTGGGATTTCAAAAGGTATCGGTGAGGAACTTGGGGGTGGAGCAATCCACAGTATCATTGACTGTCAGCAGTGTTATTGATCCAATAGTTACACAAGCTGGCAACTGGATTAAATTTCCTACTTCCCAAAATTTATTAGTGGAGGCGAAAAAATTGTGGCAAAGAAAATACCGTTTTCCAACCGCAGTTGGTGTCATTGACTGTACACATATAGGGATAGAAAAACCGAAGATCCATGGAGATGAATATGTCAGTCGTAAAGAAAAACCTATGCTGAATATACATTCATATACATGAATATACATTCATATACATGCAATTTGTGATGCCAGTGAAATGTTCACAAGTGTAGGTGTAAAGTGCCCTGAATCTGTACTTGACTTTAAACCAATAAAAATAAATTGAAATGTCAAACATGGAACTCAGTACAGCACTAGTACAATTTTAATAGTGTTTATAGACTAATTTCAACTTGATAGCAATCAGAAAGAAGTAGTACGATTTTAATAAATACTGATTTTCAGGTTTCAACATAAATACATGCTCTTGACCTTTTACTCACCGGTAGAAGCATTGACTTGTAAGTAACAGGTAATCATTATTCATATAAAAAGAAGCAAATGCTTTTACTTCGATCTTTTACTCGACGCAAATGCTTTCACTTCTACCTTCTACTTATGAGCATTTACTTCAATTTTATTCATACGGCTGAATGTGATTATTTTGAGTAGAAATGCCAAAAGTCTTAACAAAATATTAATAATGATTCCGGAAATATATCCAATTCCTTCAAGAATATTGACTGTAAGATCAATTGATCCCAGAGACGATGTTAGTCTCTGCTATCAATGGAGAGAATTGCAGATACCATTGGAGCAATTGTGCAAAACATCTTATTTAGATTAATTAAGTTTTATTAGAAGTATCTTATATGTTTAATCTAAATAAGTTAAATAACACTGATACAATTATAAAAAATAAATGATATTCTCATTAAATTCTCTTCAAGTACATCTAAAAATTAATAAAAAATATATCCCTGCGCCGTAACTAAAACATTTAACGTAAAACGTAACAAAAATATATATTTCCATATAAAAAACACATTTTAAATCACACTGAGCTACAAATATATTCAAACTTATGTAAACAACAAGTACAAATGTCAAAAAACAATATCACTTTTCAGAAAGAACACGTACCTAGGTCTCCTCTCAAGAGCGAGACAACACTGTTAAAAGTGCATCAATGAGTTACAGAATAGCAATACGCGGTGTTGAAAATCGGAACTTTCAACAGGATACCGTAGAAACGATTGTCGAAAAATTTACAGAATAGACTCAGATAAAAGAAAAAAAAAACACTTAAAGCTGATCAGCAGTTCTTGAGTGAAAAGCGCACTTACGGACAAATAGACAGAGAGGCGTTGCCTATATATACGTTCCCTGTCCACTTTCAGTTGGCCCAGCTATGAAATTTTCAGTTTCTTTAGAAATTATTAAATAATAAGAAAAGTAAATGCTGCTTTGTACATTTTTTTGACAATATAATCATATTAGAAGCAAAGGGGTTAAAATTTATTCCGTAATATTTAATTTGTGATTATAAAAATAATATTCGTAAAACAAACGTATTTTTTGAGTTCATGTATTCTTGTACTGTATATAAAAGAACTGAGTTTTTGCGGTAGCTATGCGTAGTAGGTGTTGGAAAACAAAGTTTGTTTATTGACTGTGATGTATTAAAAGTGTTAAAACTAAATAATTTTAAAACATGGGCAGAGGCAAAGCTATTGATGAAAAAATTCGGTTAATCATTGTGAACTTAGCAAAAACATGAAAAACCAATTCCGAAATCGGAAAATTATTAGGTTTGTCAAGATACAGTATTAGAAATATTGTAAAATTGTACAAAACAAGTGGTTCAGTTGCCCCAAAGCTCCAGTACGTGAAGAAAACTACACTAACGGACAATGACAAACCTGCATTGAAAAGAATTATTAAGGATACAAGACGTGCTAACTACAGTCAATTGTGTGTACTGTGGAGCAATGTTGTTGGAAGACGTGTTTCAAGGTCTACATGTCATAAGGAAGCTAAAAATTTAGGATTTGGAACCTATAAGGTAATATTTTAAAAATTTATAAATATACCTTAAATGTATATTTACAGAAATTTATAAAACTTTCTTAGGCCAAGGAAAAACCATTTTTGACGTCTAAGCAAAAGAAAAACAGGTTAAAATGGGCAAGAGAACATAAAATATGGAATTGTGAAAATTGGAACAGCGTGCAATGGAGCGATGAGTTTAGGTTTGAAGTCTGTGTAGGGGACAACCGGAGCAGAGTTGTTCGTCAGAAACATGAAGCATATCATCCCGATTGCTTGAAAAGGAAGGTGAAATTTCCAGCATTTGTCATGGTGTGGGGTTCAATGTCTGCAAGAGGTGTAGGAAAACTTCACTTTATCGATGGCATTGTTAACACAGCCAAATATTTAAGTATTTTGGAGGAGTCTCTGTTGCCAACTATGGAACATGCATTAATCTCTGGGGAGGATTTTATTTTTCAACAAGATGGAGCCGCTTGCCATACGTCAAAAAAATCTTTGAAATGGTTCCGTGATCATTCTATTCCGCTTTTAGAGTGGGTTTCAAGTAGCCCAGACTTATCCCCCATCGAGACACTTTGGCACGAAATGAAAAAACGATTGCTTATAACACCGGCTAGAACAATTCCAGAATTAAGACTAAAGCTTCAAGAAATATGAGATAATTTTACTCCTCGACAATGCCAATACCTTGTAGATACTATGCCTAAAAGAATTAATGCCGTTATAAAAATGAAAGGTGACGTTACCCAGTGGTAACTTCTGAAATAGGTTTCCAAGTTAATGTCTTTCCAATGGAAATATAATTTTTTTCTTATTAATTTACTTTAATAGTTGTAAATATAAATCGTAAATCTCTAAAATGTTTAATTGAAAATAAAATATTATCTAAATTTCATAAGCTATTCGCATTCTGTTAATTGAACACCAATTAGTAAAAATTTCGTAGCTGGGCCAACTAATAGTGGACAGGGCTCGTATAGATAGAGATGCTGAAATTGATAATGTAATGTAAAATAAATCGGTAAGGGGAAGCTAAAAAACATATTTTTTTTGTGTTATTTTATTATTCATTTGTTATAGTACTGATTTTCTGTGTTTTAATTAATCTAAGAAGACTGTTATGTAACACTTCTATAAATATTCTCATAATTAAAACCTTATTATTACCATTACCAACTACGTACTAAGTATCAATTTACTATAACACAATAGCTGTATTAAAAGTTTAATCGATAAAATCTCAAGATCATTGTATATAAGACAAATAAGTTTGCTATCTAAACGTTTTTCCAAATAATATCCTATTATAAAGTTAATAAGTAATAGTAACAGTCAATAACATTTACTGTTTAGGCGGGTGAACAGTGGGTCGAAATATTTAGTAAATTTTTTGCTGTAGTGTCATAAAAATGAAGAATATTTTGAAAATCGGGCATCTTTGGGCAGGTCTCACGAGCTAGACATCTTTCATAGCCTAAGCAGTAAAAGTGGTTTCTCTGGAAATTATAAATAACATTTATTTGATAAATATAGTTTTAATAAATTTAAAAATTTAATACTACATTTCTTTTCTTTCGGTGGGGCAAGAATTTCAAGTGAAGATAAGCAAGATAGCCAAATTGATAAATATCTCACACGTACGTGTGTTTCATATCCTGCACGAAAATTTTGGCATGAAAAAGCTATCGCCAAGATGGGCTTCGCGTCTGCTCACAGTGGTTCAAAACGGAATTGCGTGACCATTTCGACGCAATGTTTGTACAAACGCAATCCGAGTTTTTGCGGTATTTCATAACTGTTGATGAAACGTGGATCAATCATTACACACCAAAAATAAAATAACAGTCAAAACAATGTATTTTTCCTAGTGAACGTGCTTCGAAGAAAGAGAAAAGGGTTCCCTCGGCCAGATTATTATTATTTTTTATTGGCATATCACTAGGCTTGCCGAATGCCTGTCGCAAGTCCCAGGTCCAACCTCTGGTTTAGTGTATTTAATTTAAAAATGATTTTAAACTCTCAAATAATTGCTGCTATGCACTAATTTTAATTTAATTATGTAGAGTGGACATATTTTATAATAAAGAGAGAGAGAGAAAAAAAAAAAATAGAGTGAAATTTTTTTGCATTATAAAATAGATGTTAAAAAATTTGTCAAGCTGTCATTCATGCTGTGTCAAAACATAATACGCAAATTAAAAAATAGCTTATTCATTATCCGCAAAAAATCACGCTACAAAAAATCAAAACCCGTTATAGCAGCATAAAATTGGGTTAATGATTTTGAATGGCAGTTTTCTACTCTATTGCAATAATTGAATGAACACAGGATGTTTTCTGCACGCCACGGTTATTAAAAGACACAATGTGTCAAAATCTAATTTATTTAGATCCCAAGGTGACCCTAAACTGAATAACAGATGGCGTTCTAGCTCAATTTCTTCGTGGGAAGTACATAAGTTACGCCCGTTTTACAATTACCCATTTTCAAGAATTCTCTCCTACGGTGCATTATAAGCGAATTTCCGTTCAACTCACTCTGTCAACGGTTGAAGAAAACATAGCGCAGTGCCGTTCATAAAGAGGGATTTGTAGGTTCTTGTAATGTACGTAAGAAACCGTGCCTATGCCCATTGCCCAAAATTCTAAAACAATTATTTATTTTCATAGTTAAATAATACTTCAAAAATACTTTATAATTAAATAATCCAGATAATTTAAAATATCAAAACAAACAATTTGCATTCCTCCTGAAATCTTCAAATTATATGTAACAGGACTCTTCAATCAGCAGCCCGCCGAATTTTATACGGTCACCCAATAAAAAAATACCTATAATGTTTACTTTTCTCATCCAGGGTACACAACACATTATTGCCGCGCCGCTTTAGGCTTTTTCCACACTTGGCGTATTTATACCGACGTAAATACGTGTAAACCAGCGTAAACAAGAGTTTAAGATAGTAAAAAATAAAAATTACAACATATATACGAGGTCTGTTCAAAAAGTATCGCGAATTTTGTGTTTTTTCAAAAATTATTTATTTATTCATGAATATCTATTTTGTCCCCTTTAAAGTAATCCCCACCAGATATTATACACTTATTATACACAATGTGCCAACGTTTTTTCCAATCCTCGAAGCACTTGACAAAATCATTTTTTGTGATCTTCAGTTTCGGGAACAAGAAAAAGTCATAGGGGGCCAGATCGGGGGAATACGGTGGCTGCGGCATTATTAGTGTGTTGTTTTTGGCCAAAAATTCGCGCACAAGCAACGATGTGTGGGCAGGGGCGACCCGTCTCATGCCCAAATCATTGGTAAAAATCAAATGGCACGAGCCAATCGATATGTTTAGGTCCTCAGCAACTTCTCTAACGGTGATTCGACGATTGGCTTATAACGGGTGTTTATTTTAGAGGTATAGAACTTGAAATTGCAATAAAACAACGATGGATTATTCGATTGACATGAATTTTTTTTTATTCGAAAGATAATCTTGTGGCATTACATTAAATCATACCAACAAGACGGCGCAACATGTCACACAGCTCGTGCCACAATCGATTTATTGAAAGACACGTTTGGTGACCGCCTAATTTCACGTTTTGGACCTGTGAATTGGCCTCCAAGATCTTGTGATTTAACACCGCTGGACTACTTTCTGTGGGGCTATGTAAAGTCATTGGTCTATGCGGATAAGCCACAAACGCTTGACCATTTGGAAGACAACATTCGCCGTGTTATTGCCGATATACGGCCACAAATGTTGGAAAAAGTCATCGAAAATTGGACGTCCAGATTGGACTACATCCGAGCCAGCCGTGGCGGTCATATGCCAGAAATCATATTTAAGATGTAATGCCACAAGATTATCTTTCGAATAAAAAAAAATTCATGTCAATCGAATAATCCATCGTTGTTTTATTGCAATTTAAAGTTCTATACCTCTAAAAAAAAACACCCATTACTATTTTCTTCACTTCATCAATGTTTTCGTCTGTTATTGACGTGCTCGGGCGTCCGGCACGCTCTTCGTCGTTCACATCTTCTCGGCCCTCTCAGAACATTTTGTACCACCGATAAACGTTGCTTCGGTCTAAGGTAGCTTCACCATATGCCACAGTCAGTGTTGTAATGTATCTAGGTATTTGTATCTAGATACAGTATCTAGATACTGTGCAAGTATCTAGTTACTGTATCTAGGTATTGAATTTTCATAATATAAGGAAATAACAGGAGTCCATGTGTCATGTGACATGTGGTTATAGTTTTATTAAGACGAGTAGAAAACTCGCGAGCGACGGACGAGTTGACGAGTTTATATTTAAAAATGGGGATGTTTTTTCAATGTCTCTGATGTTTGTGGAAAATATATAGAAACTTCAAATGAACTTTTGAATTCAATTCAATTCAATAAAAAATACCAATACCAATCCCAAATCCAATCCCAATCCCAATCCTGATCGCAATCCCAATCCCAATCCTAATCCCAATCCTGGTCGCAATCCCAATCCTAATCCCAATCCTAATCCCAATCCCAACCCCAATTCCAACCTTCACCCCAATCCCAATCCCAATGCCAAGGCCACTCCCAAACCCAACCTGCCTATTACGTGGTTATTAAAGTCTTCGTGTGCATCTAAATTTTCTACTTATTTTAATAAATCTGAGGTATAACTTCAACTTTTCATTTCATGATTTTCGAAATATCGAAATTAAAAATTATTTCCCTGAATTTTCAGGAACCTGTGATCAAAATAAAACAATTTATGAAGGGATTTTTTTTTATTGTTGTTTATAAAAAAAAAAAAAACTACAGTATGTTGCATATTTGTAACATTATGAAAGTTAACTCAAATTTTAACAGGAGTTTAATTTAAATGAAATCTATGGAAGGTTTTTATCTTTGTTAGACAAAGATGTATACCACATGTTTCGCATTTGAAATGCGTATAACCCTTGCAGCCTGGCAATTTACTTTGCAAAATTATCTTTGTAAACTATAATAATAATAATATAAAAACACGTTTAGTAACTATATTTTAAGGTTGTTTGGGTAACCGTTGTTAATAAAATTATTTCATTTAAAAAATATATATATATATTAGCTAACTAGTTTCGGCGTAAGCCATTTTCAGAGCTGGAAATACAATTACACTTTATTAAAATTTTATAGATAAAAATAAATTAAATAAATAAATAAATTATAAGTTTGAGAATTATGATAAAATACTAGTTCTATACGTAATTAATTAAATTTTGGAAAACATTCTTTTATTTTTTATTATTTTTTATTAAAAAAAAAAGGAAAAAAATAAAAGGATGTTTTCCAAAATTTAATTAATTATATATAGAACTTGTATTTTATCATAATTCTCAAACTTATAATTTATTTATTTATTTAATTTATTTTTATCTATAAAATTTTAATAAAGTGTAATTGTATTTCCAGCTCTGAACAAATTTAAAAAAATAATAAATAAAAAAAAATTAAATAGTTTTATTAACAACGGTTAAGTAAAACAACCATTAAGTAATTATATAATCTAAGAATAAGAATTAATTTTCTCCACGATAGAATTTACCAATTCTTGAACCAATTTTGACTACAGAAAATGAATATTCTAACACTAGAGTTGGAATGTTATTCTAAAGCACTTATCTTCTTATGCATTTTACATGTATTTCATTCCATCACTTGTTGTCTTTTGTTTTTGTAGGGTTACATTAAGATATATGCAACGTTTACATTAAATAAATGCAACATAACTTACTAAAAAGTACTAAAATAGTGGCCGATGTGCGGCAAATTAAATTAAAATTAAACAAATAATAAATTTTAAAAAAAATAGTTTAATTAATTGATTAATTTGTTATGTAATATAAATTATTTGTTAAGATAAAATGTTTGTTAAAATAATTATTTGTTAATTTATTTTTATTTTGGTCGTAGAGAAAGTACGGTCTGTGACTCGGTTGGATGAGAAAATTCGATGCTCGTGGTTCCTCACGCTCGCCTGCGGCTCGCGCTCGGAATGTTCCACTCGCATAGAATTTTCTCATTCCAACCTTGTTACAGAATATACTATTATAAATGTGAATTAAATAAAGAAAAATATAATAAATAAAATTGTTGTTTTATTTTTGTCATCCTAAATACTCATTTAATAATCAGTAATTTATTAGCGAACAAAAAATGTTCGAGATATCCGCTGAAATTGGAATAAAAAAGTGATTTTTTTAAGGATTACATAGGTATATAGTTACTTAATATTTCTAACACACAGCTTCAAAGGCTATTTGTGTTTATTTTAAGAGTAATAATAGTGCATAACTTATGTTTTATTGTGAACAAATATATTCCTTGCTCTAGTTATTTCTTTTTTTTTGTGGTGTTTTCATTTTTCCGAAAGTATCTTAAAAGTATCTTGAAGTATCTAGATACATTGTAAAAAAAAATGTATCTGTATCTAGATACTTTTTAAAATTTGTATCTGTATCTGCATCTAGATACATTTTCCCTCAAGTATCTGTATCTGTATCTAGATATATTTTCAAATGTATCTATTACAACACTGGCCACAGTCAACATTCGGAATGCGTCCGCGCACTTAATTTTGTTTTTCACACAAAATTTGATACAGATTCTTTGATCCATTTTTTGGTATAGGCAAAAATCGAAGACGAGCCAAAACACATGCAAGCAAAGCAACTGTCAAAAATTAACTGAACATTCAAAATGGCCGAACTTGTCGGCATAAGTGAGAGACATGAGTACCAACATAACGCCACAAAAAAATCGATACTTTTTGAACAGACCTTGTATATATATATATACAAATTTATTAATAATACAAGAATTATCAATTTCACCCAAAAGATAATATAATGCTTATTAGAGAAAGATTGTTCAATCTATTTTGATCCATTGTGCTCCTTGGTTCATTTTTAATCCGTTTTAGTTTTAGAAATGACCTTTCTCCTTTTCAATTAGCAATGCCGGATTTACGCATGTATATGCCAAGTAGGTCCGGGCCTAAGGTACCGCGATTTTGGGGCCTCGAAGGAGCTTGGTTTTTCTTTTTTACTCGATTCGTCTTCCTTTTTACCGACCGCCAATATATATAAGCGAGGTATTGTGATCATACCGATTTTGACATTTCGATATTTCGATGGATCTCCACGACTTGAGGTCCCTACATAACGTTTTGACTATTTTTAGCATGATGTCTGTCGGTCGGTCTGTCTGTCTGCCTGTCTGTCGGTCTGTGCACACGTGCAGAGCAAATTTGGCTAAAAGAATTTTATGAAACTTCATATTTAAACTTTTGACATCAATGGCACGGCTTGATCAACTGTTGGTAAAAATCGGTTAGTTATAAATGGGAGTTTACTCAAGTCGGTTTTAAGATTTTTGTGAATATTTCACAACAGAGAAATATACAGAAAAAAATTATTTAACAAAAGTTGCCACAAAAGCAATAATTAACAACTTTCATTTGAGAAATTTTTTGATAAAGCAGCATAAATTAAACAAGTAATTTGTGATGGCGATCGGTCCTCTGGTGGCCACAGCTGATTTTTGTATTCATCACTTCGATTTGACTTCCTTATTTTTACTCATCACTTCGATTCAACTTCCTTTTTTTACTCATTTTAACTACTGACTGTTAATTACCATAAAGAAGAAATAAAATTTGTCTCTTAATAAATTGGTAAGCTGCTTATAGTAAGAAAAATCATAATACACGTTCAGCGACCCACAGCGAACCGCAGTTCGCTGAACGAGTCCGTTGAAGTCAACATTATCTACAGT
The DNA here is from genome assembly GCA_963971575.1 of Liopterus haemorrhoidalis. NCBI lineage: Eukaryota > Metazoa > Arthropoda > Insecta > Coleoptera > Dytiscidae > Liopterus > Liopterus haemorrhoidalis. Next base: position 208,987,607 of record OZ020611.1, read on the forward strand.
TGTGTCCGCTAAACGCACCCATTGACTATGCTAAACCATTAGAGATGGAAAGTTAAACAGTTAAAATTGATAGGTCTTGGGCATTTGATAACAAAAAACAACAGATGGTCAAAAATAGCAGCTTTATGGATACCCGGGGATAAGAAAACGAGAAGAGGCAAGTAATTAAAGATGGAAAGACGAAATAGAGAGGCAAGCAATTCTTTAATTGCGAATTAATAGAAAGACGAAATAGTGGAACTTGTAGGACCTTTCCGTATGAGAATGGCAGAAAAGAGGCAAGACTGGAAATACATTGGGTAGACCTTTACCCTAAATTAGATGGAGTGAATTTTCATACCAGAGAGAACAAACGACTCTTATGGTTTGGACACCTTCCGCGTAAGCAAGATAACCTATGATCCAAAAAGAAATTTAATTCTGAGTGCAGAATAATGCCAGGTCGACCAGCAGGAAGCTATGCTCCAGATTTATCGGAGTAGACGCAGCTGAGAAGGCGAATGGCTAGACAGTATCGCATGGCGAAGATGAAGAGATAATTTTTCTTTTTCCCCGTTCATGTTAAAATATTCTGCAAGGCACAGCCTAGCACAGATGTATTTAGCATCTGTAAATGCAAATTAAATGCCTATAATTACTTTGTTAATTGTTTCAGTTGTTTTGTAATTACTGAATTAAATTTGTATTGTATTTTAAAACAGTTTTTTAGAAGCTTAGTTTAGAAGCTATTGTAGTAAATCATTGCTGATTAATTGATTTAAACCCGAAACTTCTTTTAATTATTTATTTATTTTTTCACTTACATTTTACCGAAATAGATACTAGGTAAAATCAAGGATTTCGTAGGTATCTAATAAGTGAAGTGGGTCAAAATCAAATTTTTTTGGAATACCGCATTGCATCTGTTTATTTAAGTATTAAAAACTCATTTAAAATTCTACGTGATATTAAAGAAACGCTTAAAAAAAAAACCAAATTTATAAACAATAATTTTAATTGAAAAATCTTTTAACTTGATTTGATTTTTGCCAAAAATGTTGTCCCTCAATATATTTTTCAGAAGAGCTGGATTTAAATTTGGAAAAAATATGGAATAATAAACACTGATGAGAAGCGGAATATTACACGAAATTTATGATATGAAATATTTTTAGAGAAATGTTGAATTTTTTATATCTTATACAAATATTCCCATTATTGCAACGAAAAATGTTAAAGTGCCACAAGTCAAATCAACTTGCAATTCACAATGTACTATTCAACGTATGTATGTCGTGACAGGATGAGAAGCCTGCGCGTGAAATTAGTTGTAGGGATTCTAAGCGATAACGAAATATATTCTTTCTCAGGCATAAAGTCTCATATAAATCTGCGTTTCTAAAGTTTTGATGTCTGACTATGATGGGTGGTGTTTAAGTTTGTAGACCTAACTTTTTTAAACAGTACCATTATACTTTTGAGTAAAGGCATAACACAGCTAAACCTATATAAGGAAAAATTTTATGAGTGACTAAAAACGAAACGAAAATAAAATAAAGTTAGGAACGCTCAAAGTGCTAAGAGTGGCCCTCGGAGCGCTTCCGCATTTCAGGTTTAAGCTCTTAATACTGAAATTAAGGAAGGAAATATTGTTTTTGATGCGATTATGGAAAACATCCAGTACGATGGAAATATGTTGGAAAATACCCAAATACCAACTGTTGCGACCGAAGCGCTTATTAGGCGGATGATTTCAAAGAACCAGTGCCTTTTGGGTTCGTCAGGCACAAAGCGAGGGGACTGTATATAAAATGTGGGTGGTAGATGTTGAGGTGATACAGCGACATCACGGCAAGGAGAGGTAGTTCAGACAGACTCTTCACTGACGCAGCCTGTACGTGAGTCTTAACACAAAAGGGATACGTTAACCTTTGGAGAGATAGGTTCCTGATGAGGCCCACATATCAATATTGAAAGGAGGATCCTTATGCGTAAGACGTCCTTAATGAGAGGAGGGGGAGGGTAACGTGCGGTTACCAGCGCGCATTGAAAGTAAAAGTAAACAGGGAAAAGTCCCGAGTGAATAGGATTCCTAGATGGTAGCGTGCAAGGGAAACAAAAGGCTTAGTAGCTAAGCATATGAGTTTGCTACCTTACCAGAATTGCAGCTGAACGTCCATGTACATTGATGTTGTAAGAATCAATCCTACTAACTGTGGTGCAACTATTATATGAAGCAGATACCATGCAAGCATATTTTATAATCTAAGTCAAACGTGCAGCAATGGGTGCAAAGTTAGACCATGTGGAAGTAAAGCGGCAAGGCACAGTGGTAGTACCTTGATCCGTTATAATTGGAGTTCTTAAATATATTGTAAAACACAGTTTTGTTCTATACAGCTGATGATAATGAATAATGCAGCTCTAAGCTGCCAGGGTGGCGTGCAATATTGCTACAGAAAATGAGGGCTGCAAGAAATGGCGTTAACGTAATGCCACTTGGAGACGTGGATTTAGAAAGCAACTAAAAAGTAATTAAAATATGTGAGAATATAACAAAATACTTATTTTTTAGTGCTGGTTCGGCGTGAGAACCGAGTAGAGGTGTGATGCTGGAGACCTGGTGTCCATTATCTTCATGTACATGGTCCTCGTGTAGACTGTCCTCGAGGGGTATGCGTAGTACCCAATTTTTAGTTAATATTGTTAAAACTGTCTGTAGGAATGCATGATGTTTTCTCAAAATCTGAATTATTACTGATGTAAAATGCACTTTCTAGTAACGTGCAGACTAGACTGGAAACGTATTTCAGCGAGTAAACTAGCGAAGACAGTGGCGTAGAAGCTAAGAAGTGGTTGGCCGTGAAGCGACTGTGTGCGTTGTCCGAACACCAAAGAAACCTTGAAATGCATGTTAAAGAAGACTTCTCACGAGGCTTTAAAAGGGGCGCCATCGTGTTTTTTTTTTTTTTTTTTTTGTATTTGGTCATCACATTTATTTTAGAAGTGAAGACCTTTTTTAGGGTTTTGTAGGTATGACCATAAAACCCTTATACCGTCAGTCTGTCTGTCTGTCTGTTCGGTAAAAATTGTAGCCAAACGGATAAACCTAGAGAGTTGAAATTTGGTATGCTTATACAACTCTTTGGCCCGCACATAGGAAAAATACTAAAACATCTAAAAAACATATTCCCCTAAAAATATAAACAAATATATGCTCATCGAAAATAAAAATATTTTTTTACAATTCTGTGTAGGGTATCAAATGAAAGCCCTTGATACGTGGATTAACGATCAAAATTTTATTTTTGCAAAATAAATTAATTTGAGGCAATTTTTGCCAAAAATGTGCAAAAAAAATTTTGTCCAACCAATTTTGGGTGTTGGACAAAACCATCTGGGCTACAGGGTGTAGCCCAGATGGTTTAAACTAAAAATCTGAAAAAATTCTCAGTAATGTACATTGGTGTGAACCGGAATAGTACAACAGGAATTTTTGATCAGATTATGTTTTCGGAAAATAACGCCTTTTTTGTGTTTTTAAGTAAAATATGTAATATATTTAATCCGCAATTTAACGTAGTAAACGAGTGATACTGTATAGCACAGTGGTAGCGTCCTCGCTTAGTGAGTTGAAACTACTGTAAGAAACTGTGTTCGAATCCCGTCAATTTTTATTTTTTCAGGTTTTTTTTTGCATTTTTATTTTGTTTAAATTATTTTGTCAAAATTCTAGTTATATTTTGGTAAATGTTGCATTTAATTTTTAAAAGCGTAAATTTAATAACCAGTGGGAAGTGTTGAAATTATAATTTAATTCTATATTTGAAGGTATCAGAGGGCGAGGCTTATGATTTAAGCAACCAATGGAAGCCATATGCGCAATTTTCAAAATCTTAATGAACCTTGCTATATAAAAAAAAAAAAATACTGCACATATTTAAAAACTTAAATAATGGTATTCGAATTAAAATTCATAAAAAAATATTTTGACATAAAATTTGTTTTGACATCCCAAATAATCATCACACAGTTAATAAATACCTGCGAAACCCTGAAATGTGTGAAAATTCACATTTCACATCAATTTTTTTAGGTCATCAATTGTATTTTCACCTGTCTATTAAAATAAAAATGATGCCCTCCTTAAATAAGATAAAAACTAAAAAGGGCGGTATTTCAGGTTAAATTAATTTATTTGCCAAAGGCGCCAAAAACATTGCTACGGCTCTGCATAAATGTTTTGATTTGTCCTGCTAAGTCTTAGAATCTTATTTCATCGATCACTAACACTATAGTTGAGAAAAGTTCATAACCTTAGTTGAGTAACCCCACCATCATAGATAAAACAAACATTTACTAGAGTCATCTCTATTTTATTGTTTTCTAAATAGGACTACACACTACATCAACAATAAAATAAAAGGATCACGATAACAGGCATGTCAAACGGAAAACGGAAGTCCCTTACTATCACTATAAAAGTGTAACGATTCAATTAAACTTTGTGTTGTAGAACAAATAATAGATTTTGTTTATTGTTAAATTTAAAATCGATTACAGAACAATACATGCAAAAAAGAAATTTTAGGTCAAGGAAAAACCACTTAAAATAAATTGTCATTTTTTTTATAGTTTATATACGTTTTATTATTTTTAACTAGGTTTTAATATTTCATTTTTATTATTTGGAATATAATGGTTATCAAAAAATTAACAAACATGGATTTAAAAAATATAGAGGCGTTGAATCTTTTTTAGTACCTTATTGCAACTCATGATTTGAAACCTCAAAAATTTTGTTTTGATGTCCGACTGTGATGGGTGGTGTTTAAGTTTGTAGACCTAACTTTTTTCACGAGATATTTGCCAAACAGTACCACTGTATTTTTGAGTAAAGGCATAACACAGCTAAACCTATATAAGGAAGAATTTTATGAGTGACTAAAAACAAAACGAAAATGAAATAAAGTTATGAATGCTCAAAGTGCTAAGAGTGACCCTGAAACCTCATAAAAAATACTTCGTTTTTCCCGGATTCTTTATCAGGAAAAAATCATTTTTCCACCGGATTATTATTTCTTTAAATGCAGTGAACACAACCCTGACCTGACACATCGATCAGCTTAAATTTATTGGAGAATTTTAAGATAAACAATACAAATCACAACGCTGAGAAATGGGTTCGTCTTTAAGAGATTTCTTCTTCTTCTTCTTCTGATTTGTTGGCTTTAGTGAGGTCACCATTCCGCCAGTGCATAGCTTTTTATTTACTTATAAATTGAGAGTTTTATCTCAAATTTGTTTCCTTGAGGAAACTAATGGTGCGATTATGGTCCAACATGTAAATCTTATAGAATTTAATGCTAAATGAATCTTTAACTTCAACTGTTAAATTATTTAAAATTTTGCTATTATGGTCAACTAAATATAAATACTTCAGCTACAAAATTGTGACCGTGTTAGAGGCTAATTAAGTAACGTTCAACTGAGCATTGTCTGTCTCTGTCTGTGCGCATTGAATAAAGAGAAAAAGCAATAGTAAAGACATGTTAATTTAATGTTTTTAGTGCTGGCTGTCAGAACATATAACGTGATATAACCAAAAACTTCAAATCTTTATTTAAGGAGAAAAAACAGAAAAATACATAGCAAAATGAATTCAAAGTACATGATTTATTAAACTATGTTTACAATATTTCCCCAAAAATAATAAATAGTAAAACAATAATTTTAAGATAAAAATGTATGTTCATAGGTAATTTTCATACAAAATAACACACATGGCTTAAGCGATTCATAATGAGCCTGCATTTTTGGTTTATAGCTTTGCTTAAACTACTCTGGCTCATGCAATTAAAAATGGAGTCCCCCACAGCTTTTTCGTCAGAACCAGTTGCCAAAAAGTTGATAGTTCCTAACACTTTCAGATGTAGTGGAAGTTCGTCTTGCCTTGTAGGTTGTCCATTATGTAGTGGTTACAAAATATCTTAGAAAATCATTTCTTCTGACAGCCGAAAACATTTTCTAGAACTCTCATTAGCCATTTTAAATGGATTTTCTGTGTCTTTTATAAATCTTCGTTCTATGTGAAGATTGTTCCTAAAAATACATAGTACATATTTTCGATAAATAATAATGTTTATAAATTTATCTTTTATCACCTCTTGTCATCTACTTAGGCAATTAAATGAACTAAAACATGGATCAATTCCATTTCCTTGTAAATAAAAATGTTTAACTTTAAATACAGTTTCGGGAAACGTTACAGTCTGATCCAGTGTCAAACACAACCTCAAATTTAGCGCTATGGAGAGATATATCTGGCTGTAGCTTAAAGAAAAATTTAAGCATTTATTTAACGTTAAATGGTGACCGTAATTGCACTTCACGCTAAAGCCTGTGACCTTCACATTTAAAGAGCTTAAATATTTAACTGAAATGACCATAATCGCACCATAAAAAGCATATATTCTGTGGAGGTGTACCAAGAAAAGACAGTGATTAAAACGCATCCGGAAAATTGCGGAGATAGTTCTTTTATTAAGGTGAAAATTGTGAAACCAGGGTTTAATAGAGATGGAAGGTTGAATAGAATGATGGAAAGAGCCTTTATGTTAGGAAGTGGAATTCCACTCCTGTTGCCATATTGAGAGTAAAGATTTTTGCATAAGCAGCAAGATATCTTTATATGACACATAATTAACATACAGCTATCCTTATTGGCTTGGATCGCTTCTTGCAAGTTGATCAGCAATTGCGTTTCCCTTTATACCGATATGGCTCGATATCCACGTCCCTCAATTCTAAACAATTTTACTTTGGCGATCAAGGATTTTATGTCTAGAGCTGTTTTGTCTATTTTACAAATGATATTTCAAAATTTCTAGGCGTAACTAGAGTAAAAATTTTGTGAAGTGCAAATTTCCCACATTATGGGATTTCTGAAGCGTCAATAATTTTTGGTATTTTTTTACTGCAGTACCGTGAAAAACAAAATTTAAATTTACTTGTTTATCAATATACAGTTGCCCTCCTTATCAGTGAATTCGACAATCCTGGACGAGAGTTACCCATGGTTAACATCTCGTGATAATATTTTTTTTCTAGTGAAAATCACCGGAAGTGCCCTCTTCTGACGTGTCATCAACATGTGAGTCACCTTAAGGCGCTTACAGATGGTGTGGGAAGTGATGACCAATGCTTACAGTTGTGTAGTTCCGCGTATCACGTGTATGGACGACACGTAACAGCCAACGTATGTTGGGCTTGATGTTGGTCAACGTTCGCTTCCGATGCGGTATTCTTATCATACGTCAAAGGGGTTTGATCAACGTTGGTGCAGGCTTGCATATGCATGTCACTACCGTACACACGAAGTGCACACACTTGTTATCGTATCATATCAAGAGTGTTGTTTTAAAAATGAAGGTTATAATCATTTTTACTTAATTATGAAGTCTACTTAATGTCAATTTAACTTTATGCCACTCACTTATGGATAAAAGGTTGCAAAATGAAAACATAATGTTGTGTTTCACATTTTTTTAAAATTTTATTGACTGCAGTTTTGGCTCTCGTCACTGTCCATAGGGGAAACTTCCTAAGCGCCCTGACATCTGGTGGCAATTTGCGGAAGAAACAAAAGTGGCCGTGTTTTGTTTTGTTCAATTGAGAAATAAGTGTTTTTTTGTTGTTTGTGTTTTATTTTTGTAAATTATGGGGGAAAAAACAATCAATTTTGTTGTGCGCCGCAATGTACATCGTGAGTAAGAAAGAATCCCTCTTAAACATTCCATAATTTACCTAAATCGAAAAAAATGTCAATTGTAACGACGTTTGGAGACAGAGAGAAAGTGGATCGTAGGTTTTTATGGACCGAAAAACTAAAAAATAGCAAAAATCCAAGCCCATGCATGCACGTTTGTTCGTTGCAATTTATGGAAAGTGATTTTTTACGTCCAAGAAAAGACTGAAAAAAGCACTTACCTCACCCAAAATTTGCCTAAATCATCAGTTGATATATTAAAAGGCCCTTCTACTTTTTCAGGCGGAGATATTAATTTTTACTAATATCCCAGCAAACATTTTTATCCGGACCAGTACTGGTAAAGCACATACTCGCCGGCATTGAAAGTAATGGGCCAGTGCTGGCATTTCGTACTGGGCCAGTACCCCGGTGTCCCGTGGCCCTTAGCTGGTCCATTGATGTATCAGTTGCTGGCCCAGCAACGGTAAAGTGCATTGAAAGTAATGGGCCAGTGCTGGCATTTCGCACTGGGCCAGTGCTGGCATTTCGCATTGGTCCAGTGCTGGCATTTTGCACTGGGCCAGTACCCCGGTGTCCCCGTGGCCGTTAGCTGGCCCAGCAACGGTAAAGTGCAAAATAATCGCATTAGTTGCAAGATTTATTTCTGACAGACTAGTGCTTATATTATACCCACTCTCTAGTGTTTCAAATGTAATATATGTGTACTTACCCAGTATTAAAATAAATTAATGGTTAGGTGCAAAATAAATACTCATTTGGCCATTTTCACCATCGTTGAATAAATTTATTTAACAAGTAAAGTTGACAATATCGCATCGGTTTTAAACTATTAATGAAGAAATTAACATTGCTGTCAATAGAATGATGCGATATTGTTAACTTAAGTTGTTAAATAAATTTATTCAACGATGGTAAAACTAGCCGATTGTAAATTGAATTAACAGTTATAATTTATTGATTTATTTATAAATATTAAATAAATATAATTTCAGGAATAACAGGAATTAGTTTCTTTAATTTATTAATTTAATGAAGAATTTTAAGAAAATGGTTTTCTGCCATTTCGGTCAAACCAATTTCATCCTAAAGATAAGGGGTGACTAATAATTTTCGCCAATATTCGTCTTGTATTATCTACCACATCTTTTCCCCCTGACTTGAAGAGTGCCAACCTAAAGAAATCATACTTGTTAAAATAAATTCAATAAACAAATTTTATAAGCATTAATGCTATAAGCTGTTCACTTTTGTAAGAACAAACTAGATCTGGTTATTTTGGTGATTTTTATAGTGTATTACTGACTTTTAGAAACTTGGTTATATTGTAAAAAAAGCTTTACAGTTTTGGATTAAGTTTGTATTATTTTAGGTTAGTATTATATTTACAAAATATTTAAGATGTCACTATTCAAAATGAAATATGACAAATTATATTTTTTAAATGACATATTTATAATCTTGTATCAGATTTATTAATAATTGAAAATTTTATTACATGAAAAAACTATGATTGAACTAAACTAAAAATTAAACAATTTAATATGAAATAGTTTGTGTAAACTACGTCCTTAAATCTAACAAAACACACACAAATCACAATAAAAAACTGTATAATGGTCACAATCAATAACTATTCAAATACACATCTTTAAAAACTATTCACCAACACGTCCGAACTTATACTAACAGAATATCACTTGTACCGACCCTCGAAGGCCACGCCATTAGGGTGTTTTATGACTAAGAACGGTCAGACTTTTCAAATTATTACATTAAAAAAAAGTTATAAACATAAGCACTGGCCCGCTAGAAATAACCTTGGATTAATACAAATAAGGAATGCTTATAAAATGCTGGTAAAGTACTTCGTATAGGCAGAGTGCGAAATACAAATGTGAAGTACATTATTAATACTGGCGTTGCACTTACTTCTGGTGCCAGCAATGTACCAGCGTAAAAGCAGTTTGCCGGCGTTCGGCCGTTAGTTCAATGTTTGCTGGGATGTTTACCATATTTTTGTTGCTATTATATTGATAGAAAATCAAAAGGAATTAAAAATACAATGAAAAACTAAAAAATTCCTTGAAATTTCTTTAGTATACTATATTATTACATATTGTGTAAATTGTAGATTACCTTTAAATAAAAACAAAACGGTAAATAGGAAAAATACAACTCGTGTTTATTTTTACCATGTAAACAAATACACGAGTAACAGTTTAATGTCACTTTCGAGTGTTCCAGCTTTGCCGCATATGGCGCTGCGATCTTAAAAAGTTTCCCCATTGATGAACAGGCATACAGAGTTCTGTGGACGCACCACACGCACACGTATCGCAGGTGCTTCCGTGACCGTTGAACTGAACAAGCCATTGCTGCCAAACAGGACTGCAAAGTGTGAGCTTAATTAATTGAACTGTGTAAAACCAACTTAAGTCTACGTCGCGCTGCTTATATCCTAGCGTCAAGGAAAGTGCAAATGTAGGCTTGTAAAGGGGTAGCGGTGCGTAGGCAGTAGTGATAAACTAGTGGAGATCGGAGCTAGAATGCTTTCAGCGTCACAATAACAGTGATCAAAGTACTATGAAATTATTGAATGTATTTATTTAAGTCGTAACGAAATCGCTATACCTATATTATCTCTAAAAATTTATTGTTTAGGTAGGTATTTATAATTAGTATTTTCTAACTTTTTCTTTTAAATTTATATATGTATCTTAGCTTAACAAATACGTTTTGTATTTTAGATTATAAAACAATAGGTTTAAAAAATTAATACTGTGAAATCATTTTTGGAAATTCCATTTAACAGTCGAACATTAGAAGAAAATTTTATATTAAAAAATTGGGGCGACACACACCAAATTTAAATATTTCGGAAAGTGCAAAAAGCAAAAATTATTATTATAAAAAGCAATTCAACAGAGTCTTATATGATAAAACGTCGTGGTTAAACACCTAAACCTATCCTTGTATTATAATTTGCAGCTCTGAGTCCCAAAAAGTCACGAGCCGCCACTGATATAACGAATTAAAAACAAAAAATCACCTTTAGATAGCTCAGTCGCAAATAACATTTTCCACTCGTGGAATACAAGTGTGTGAGTAGATTTTTTGATGCTTGCTTACGAAATCCTAAAATTTCATTTGTTGATGATTCTTTATCAGGCTTTCAAGTCGTTGGGTACGCTTTCAGGTTGTTCGGGATATTTTTGGAATGTCTAGAAACGGTGAAACTGAATCTTGGTCTGGGCCTTATTGATGCCGAATCAGCACGTTTTAATGCATATTTTATTCTGTGTATAAATTTCATCAAAGAATTTATTTTATATGTTTATGCCATTCATGAATTTTAAAATCGATTTATTTTATCTACAGGAAGAGGTGGAGCAAATAAAATCAACGATTGCTGCTTCCTAAGTTAAATTTAATTTCTACAGAAGGAAGAAAGAAGATAAGGGAGGAAAAAATAAATAAATGTAAGTCGAATTTATTAATAACTATATATTTTTAGTAATATAAAATATTTAATGTTTAAATAATGATATAAAATAGCTAATTATTTGTCTTTTGATGATGAACAGATTTTTTGATATTATCTTTTATAAACCACTTTATCTATCCACCTCCTTTGGATTTTTATCTTTTACCAATATTGTGCACTCAGCTCTGGGGTCGACTCAGCCTCAAGTTTTTAATACTTGAAATAAGTACCTGTTTACACAGGGTTAAGAGGACAGGTCGAAACGTCACACTGACCTATTTCTAGGTCTATGGCCGGCGTTCTAGAAACGGAATATTTACCTTCTCTGCTTCAATATGCCTATTTAGTGTACAGTTACATTGGATGCGGAAACGTGCGATTTTTTTTAACGCACGAGACCTAACAACTAAACAAACGCAAGAAGTTTAATGAGTACATGCATACTTGCGTGCGGTAACTTGCGTCGACGCACAAACATGCTTGTTTTTGCGAATAGAATTATTAATATGCTGTTGCATTACAATGGGGATTTTTTATTTATTTATTTCGTTATTTATCTGTTTATTTATTTATTTTGTTTTCTTCATTTCTTTGGAGTTCTACAGAAACAAATAGGCTTGTTTCTGTCCGACAAAATCAACAAAAAAAAATCCATTTCTGTCTGTCTGTTTTTTTCAACATTCACGTAAAAATTATTATTCATCCAGATGAAAAGTACTTCGGGCAAGAATATTTGTTTTTTATTCTAAACAATTTTTGTCGTACAAGTTTTTGCTGTTAACAATAAAGGAGATATTTCATCTTAATTTTACTGTGTTACCCCTAAACTCCCCAAATATTCATCTAAAAATGCATAGAACAAAAATAATGTTTTTAGGGTTTTGTAGGTATGACCAAAAAACCCTTATACCGTCATTTTGTCGCCTGTCTGTCTATCTGTCTGTCTGTTCGGTAAAAATTGTAGAACGGCTACACCTAGAAAGTTGAAATTTGGCATGCTTCTACAACTCTTTGACCCGCATATAGGAAAAATACTAAAACATCTAAAAAACATATCCCCCTAAAAATATAAACAAATATGTGCTCATCGAAAAAAAAAGAAAAATTAAATTCTGAGTAGGGTATCAAATGAAAGCCCTTAGTACGTGGATTAACGATCAAAATTTTATTTTTGCAAAATAAATTATTTTGAGGCGATTTTTGTCAAAATTGTGCAAAAAAAAATTTGTCCCACACCCTGTAGCGCAAATGGTTTAAATTAAAAATCAGATGGATTTTTCGTGTTTTTTGGTGACTATGTAAATATTCAATATGTTATGTAATACAGTAAATCAGTATTCTTTCATGGTGTAGTGGATAGACATCTCGCTTTCTACATTGCAAACTAGGGTTTGCTTCCAGTCGTCTTCGTCTTCCAGGAGACACTTATTTTTTTTGTTTTTTTTTGCATTTTTATTTTGTTTAAATTATTGAAGAATAGAATTGTTAATATGCTGCTGCATAACAATGGGATTTTTTTTTCTTTCTTCATTTATTTGGAGTTCTACAGAAATAAATAGGTTTGTTTCTGTCCAAAAAAGTCAACAAAAAATTAATATCTGTTATTAAGTTTTTTCCGAGATTCACGTAAAAATTATTATTCATCCAGATTAAAAAGTATTTCGGACAATAATATTTGTTTTTTTATTCTAAACAATTTTTGTCATACATTTTTTGCTGTTAACAAAAAAGGAGATATTTCAAGATAACCCCGTAACTCCCCAAATATTCATCTAGAAATGCATAGAACAAAAATAATTTGTTTTATTTATTTATTTATTTATTTATTTATTCAGGAGAGTTGTAAACGGGACAATCCCAACACAACAACTACATTATAATACAATATACAATATTTAAAGTGTTAAACAAAGTACAGGTAGGACTCATTTTGCGCCGGTTTTATTTACGCCGGTCTCGAAATAACACCGCTTGAACGCCAGAGTCGTGTGTCGACGTCGTCGTCGAATCTGTGGTCGAAGCGGGGATGTTCTGAGGTTTTACGCACGCGCAGTTAATAAAGTACATCATTGCTAAGTAATGTTTTGCCAGTACAGGGTTGCATTCAGCACATTGAGTTTATTACAGTTATTATATAGAATATATTATATAAATTTTTACGTCTGCCAAATTTAATTTTCCGTAAGGTAAATTTAATTTGTTGTTTGTAAGTAATAATTTATTGTATTATATATAGTGTAGTATATATTATATATAGTGTAACTACAAACCATGTCTTCTAACAAGGAAAATAAACCACCTAAATTATATGCTAAGAAAAAACGAAGAACCATTACAAACCAAGAGAAAATGGAGGTGATTAAAAGAATGCTAGATGGAGAAACACGTCCAAAAGTTTGTAGGGACCTCAATTTACCTCCATCGACTATTACAACCATCATGAAGAATGCTTTAGAATGAATTTTGACAAACATAGACATCCTTACTGAAAAACTTTGTGAGCTCGATAATGATAGGGAACGCAGTATGGAAGTAAAGAGGAGTGTTGCAGCTTTTTTGGCACCGTATGCAGAGCTCCTCCGAGAAAAAAAGAGAAGATTCACAGAAAAATAATTTTGTAAAATATATTTTTTTAATATAATTATCCAATTTTTTTTTTCTACATCATATTTTTCTTTATGTTAAATTATTATTAATTTTTTGTTGTTAGTTTTGTTAGTTGTAAGTTTGTTGTTAAATCATATCGTTGTATTGTATTTATATAGCACAAAAGAATAAATATTTATTTGCTTCATTTATATCTAATTCATTTTACTAAAATTTATATAGGTCCGTCCCTGAAAACAAAGTTTTGAAATTCGTGGTATTCATACAAAACACTTGCAAATATATTTAAAATCGTTGAAATATCAAGACAAAAATACATCAATGACATGTAGATTTGAAGTCAATCCGTCTCTGGAATTTCACACTTTGGACTCTTTTTGCGCCGATTTTTTTACGCCGGAACGTAACACCGGCGTAAAACGAGTCCTACCTGTATAATGTTTTTTAATTTCTATAAATAATGTTGTTTTATATGTTTTTGCTGTTCAGTAACAGATATTTAAAATAAAATAGTTTAATTTGAATGAAACCGCACGCAAGTCGCACGTATGTACTGAAACCAGCCATCCGCGGATCAGGACAATAACGTTCAGTGTAAACGCTCGTTACCGCACGCACAGATACAGTGTAACCCTAGCCTTAGTGTGCAGTTACATTGGATACGGAAACGTGCGATTTTTTGAACGTACGAGAACTGACAACATAACAAACGCACGAAGTTAAATTAGCATGTTTACAGTACATGCATACTTGCGTGCGATAACTTGCGTCGACGCACAATCATGTTTGTTTTTTGATGCGTCCAGCAGGCCAAAAATATAAGTTTTATCCAAAGACTTTTTTTCCAAAATTAGAAGCAGAATAGAATAGTTAATATGCTGCTGCATTACAATGGGGATTTTTTATTTATTTATTCTGTTTTCTTCTTTTCTTTGGAGTTCTACAGAAACAAATAGGTTTGTTTCTGTATAAATCAACAAAAAATCCATTTTTGTCTGTCTGTATTTCCGATTCATGTAAAAATTATTATTTATCCAGATGAAAAAGTACTTATAGCAAGAATATTTGTTTTTTATTCTTAAACAATTTTGGTCATACACGTTTTTGCTGTTAACAATAAAGGAAATATTTCAAGATCATAGTTTTAGTGTGTTTACCCGTAACTCCCCAAATATTTATCTAAAAATGTATAGAATCAGTGGCGTAGCGTGGGTTTCATTTGCCCGGGGGCGGAGGCCAAATTCGCCTCCCCCTTATTTAGGTATTTAAATCCAAAAGGTTCTAAAATTTACAGAATTTGCCGCCCTAAAAATGTGCCGCACGGTTCGGGCCGATTCCACCGCCTCCGCTACGCTACGCCCCTGCATAGAATAAAAATAATTTGTTTTATTTCTATAAAGAATATTGTTTTATATGTTTTTTATGTTAAGTTAATAATAACAGAGATATTTTAAATAAAATAGTTTAATTTGAAAGAGACCATAAGCAAGTCGCACGTATGTATTGAAACCACCCATCCTCGGATCAGGACAAGAACGCTCGTTATCGCACGCACGGATACAGTGTAACCGTAGCCTAGGACGTTAGGAACCTATTATTTAATTAAAAGCTTTAGTTTCACAGAATTATGAATCTAATAAATAGTACTGAGTCAGAAAAATCTTCCGCTAAGTATCTACTCAAAAGTGAGACACGCCCCCCCCCCCCCTGCATACACCACTGCATAGCCTACTTAAGTTTTTTTCGTATGTTCAAAACTGCAGATAACACTGACTACAATTTACCTTGGCTAGTAAAACTTCATTTTTTCGGCCTAGTTAAATAAGTAACTATTTAGTGAGGTGATTCAAATTTTGTTTGTTAAAACTACTATTTTTATTTCCAAACTTTCAAGAATATTGCTAAATATGGGTATTTATTTCTAAATCATATTTACCTACCTCTGATTCAGAGATAAGGAAAAGATTAAAATTAAGACAAAAAATTGGAAAGAATAAATGAAACATGTTCTTAGATTTTACTGAATTATTACAATATTTATTATCGTGTAAAAATGTCAGCTGCCTTATGACGTAAATTAAGTCTAGATGGAAAATGTATGAGTAATATTGTTCGTAGCATATTCTATATAAGGTAGGAAGATGCATAGTATTTACATTCTTAGTGTTAATATTTGCAAGATTTTCTTAAAAAAACTGTTCCAGAATGCATAGAAATATCTTGATTATGAATTAATGTGTTTCTTCAAGAGTGGAAATAATTATTTGAAGAAACAAGGCGGAAATACTTAACATGTTTTTGTAAAAATATTCAGTTGGGTTTTTCAGATCAAACCACAGAAAGTAAAAGGACTGAAATAAAAATTGTCTTACGACAGAAACAAAAAGTGTTTTGTACAAATACATTTTAGCCGAAACATAATTTTTTGTTTTTTATGCAATGCATTGTAAAAATTAATTCGGATTAATGTGTTTGAAATATTAGGTCTGTGCAAAAGATTTACAGGCCTATTCAGAGACAAAAAATAAACAGTGTTTAAATTAAATACTGTCTAAATTCAGTGTTTATTTTTATTTTTTCTTATTCAAAGACAATTTTTAAACACTGTTCTTCTTAGTTACAATTGTTAAGTTGATTTTGTCTATTCAGAGACAGCTTTTCATTCTAGTTACCGTAGTTACGTTACAATTTAATCAACATTGTTTAAACAATGTATGTGGGTAATTTAAATTTGTGTATTAAGATTATTACCTACGTGAGATTTCTAAATTTGAAGAAGTGACGGATATAAATGAGTTTGTGTGCACAAATTTTTTCAGAATTTAAATGTACAGGGCAAATCCCTATGATAATTATAGTGATCAAATTTTTGGTGAAAAATATCGTTTTTCTAAACAGGGAAATTAATCATGTGACATATATGGGATGGCATATAGATTAAAAATTACAATTATTGACCGAATTAAGATACTTCGGTAGGGGACATTCAGGACGATTCAGTTGCGTTGGCTCTAAAAAAAAATGCTCTTATAAAATTGCATCAAGAAAAAGAAGTCTATCTATTATTGTAGCAATAAATCGCACCTATATTAAAATTATGAAACTGGGATTTATACTTAAATTTAATTTAAAAAAAGTTTTAATATCGGTCTAGCCGTTCTCGAGAAAATAATTTTTAAATTACCTATACAATACCTCTTGAAAACTAAATGAAATAGGGAAATAGGTAAGGTAGGTGCACCAAATATTCTTTTTTTAAATCGGTCCAGCCATTGTCATGTAATATTGGACGTATATCATTTATTTTTTCAGAAATCACTCTTACGGCAGTATAATGTGTAAGAAAGAGAACAATAGCGACTTTACAATGTCGTAGAAAAAGAAAGTACATAAGAGCTATGTCGTTGATGGATCGTATGGTTATAAATGTGATATTCTATCTCTTTCTAGCACATAAAAATTAGAAAGAGACCAAAGCTTTTTTTAAATTATTTTAATGGCCTTTGCTGCTTTAGCAATTAGCCAGGATAATTCTTATTTGTGAAAAATTCCATTCCTGAACGGGCTTCGAACCCGAGACCTTAGCAACGCAGAGCAGATGTGTTACCACCACGCTACGCCGGTCGACAGACCAAAGTTAAGTTCAATTATTTTATTACCAACTTGCACAATTTTCAGCAGTCTTTATTTAAACAGTGTTTAGTTTAGATATTGTTTAAAAAAATCAGCTGTGGCCACCACAGGACCGACCGCCATTATAAAGTACTTATATCAAATACATTATAGATGCAGAGTAGAAATAACTTGGCCTAATATTCTCTAACAGAGATATTATTTATCATGACCATGGAAACGTTACATATAAGTATGAAAAAATTTCGAAAAATTTTACAAAAATTATTCAAAATTTTTCGTTTTATCAAAAAACGTCTCAAATAAAAGTTATTAATTATTGCTTTTTTAGCAACTTTTGGTCAATAAATTTTTTCGAAATATTTTTCTGTTGTGAAATATTCACAAAAATCTTAAAATCGACACGAGTAAACTCCCATTTTTAGTCAACCGATTTTTACCAAAAGTTGATCAACTCTTAAATATGAAGTTTCATAAAAATCCTTTCAGCCGAATTTGCTCTGCACGTGTACACAGACAAACGGACAGACGGACAGACTGACAGACGGACAGACGGACAGACGGACAGACGGACAGACGGACAGACGGACAGACGGACAGACGGACAGACGGACAGACGGACAGACGGACAGACGGACAGACGGACAGACGGACAGACGGACAGACGGACAGACGGACAGACGGACAGACGGACGGACGGACGGACGGACGGACGGACGGACGGACGGACGGACGGACGGACGGACGGACGGACAGACGGACAGACGGACAGACAGACGGACGGACAGACCGACATACATCATGCTAAAAATAGTCAAAATATAGGAGATCCATCGAAATCTCGAAACGTCAAAATTGGTATGATCACAATACCTCCCTTATATATGTTGGCGGCCGGTAAAAATAGTTACTATGTTTCTGAATACATAAATAAATTAAATACTGTCTAAATTTTAAACAGTTTAAAATGATGTCTCTGATAGCCCTGTTCGTCTTTTACAGAATTGAATTTACAACTAGACGTAGGTGCGTCGAGAGACGAGGAAATCTGACAGGCTCGCACTCAAGGGGGACTCACGCGCTTGAGCCCCTAAAAAATCCCTAAGAAAAATGGTTGGTTCCTGAGTAGTAATTACGATGGGTACCCGGGTACCCACTAACCCGATTTTGATTACCCTCTACCCGTATCTCCTTATTACCCGTTAACTATTAACGGATAGTGGATAATTAACGGGTAGCTGTCAGGTATTTTGAGTATTAAACCACTAGCATAATATAATAAACAAACTGTCCCGGCATCCGATTTGTCGAGAAAAACGCCAATTTCAATTACTATTATTTTTAAACATATCCGAATATATTTTATGTTGCCGTACACTTACAAATTGAGTTCTTCGAAAGGTGACATTAATTTTTTTTTATTATGTTCTGAGCTACAAATAGCTCAAGAGTAAAGATGAGAAACTATTTTAATTAAAATGAAAGGCACTTTTTACACTTGTATATAAAAATTCTTATCTGTCAAGTCATTATAGAGAATACTATATTTCGTATACCGTAAAACATACTTAAGAAATATTTAAAGCAAAAGTAGATTCTTTTCGTAAGCTATATCCAACGATATATGACATACGTTCTCAATTAAAATTAGAGTTGTCCTCAATACCCTGTACTTACGGTTTGTTCCGGATAAATTTCAATACTATAGTGTGTTCAAAGGTGAGTTTGCAGTACAGGGCTTATGGAGTAGTTCTTTTTCATACTCTCTAATGGGTTTAACAATGACGCTATCCTTTTCTTGCTTGTCGACGTTGCCAGCTCTAAAACGCGCTAATCTGTGAAGACGCAGTATTCTATAAATGGCCATTTGTTTTTGTTGAGTATTATTTTGAGTTTTATAAGAGTTGATTTTTGTAAATCATACGAGTTTTTCATATTATTATAATTGACACATTTGACACTTTTACAACATTTGGCAACACCGCTCCCATTTGCCACAAGAACTATACTGCAAACTCACCTTTGAACGCACTATACCATTCAATTTGTTGGATTAACTTCGGTCATATTTTTTAAAAGTTTAACTACATATACATATACAAACAAAATAATATAAAATATTACATTTTATGATTAATATGTCAATCAGATTATTAGCTAAGCAGAAGAAAATTAACGTTTTATCTGCTGTACAAACCATTCGATATCCTGCCTTTTTATTAATTCTTTAAAAATACAAAATTATCTGTAATCAAATGTGCACTGTGCAAGTTTCTAACTACAAACCACTGCCGCACCAAAAGCCGTTATAAACAGCCTGTTACCAATCAGTCTGTTATCATAACAACCCGAGCTGCTAATGCTTACAGCACATTGTACATCTTAACTTGTAGACGAACTACTTGATTTACTCATGACGCCCGACAGTAGTGAGGGTTTTTAATAATAAATTAAGTATATTTAGTGATAGAGATAGTAAAAAATATCAACACGTTGTAAAGTTGAAATTAATTGAATTTTGGGGGTGATGTAACTCCGCAATTCTTATGTACTGGCAGCCATTGCTCCTTACACCGTGAATTCTTAATTGAAATAATTATGGTGGACAGTAAGTCAAGGAAAATGTAAAAAATTGATGTGAAGTGTGAATTTTCACACATTTCAGGGTTTTGCAGGTATTTAGTAAGTGAATAATGATTATTTGGGATGCCAAAACAAATTTTATATTAAATTTTATTTTTTGTTAATTTTAATTCGAACGCGTAATACCATTATTTAGGTTTCAAAATATGTGCAGTATTTTTTAGGTATGACCAAAAAACCCTTATACCGTCATTTTGTCGTCTGTCTGTCAAACAAATATGTGCTCATCCAAAAAAAAATATTTTTTTAAAATTCTGAGTAAGGTATCAAAGGAAAGCACTTAGTACGTGGATTAACTATCAAAATTTTATTTTTGCAAAATAAATTATTTTGATGCGATTTTTGCCAAAATTGTGCAAAAAAATTTTTGTCCCACACCCTGTAGCCCAGATGGTTTAAACTAAAAATCTGAAAAAATTCTAAGTAATGTACATTGGTGTGAACCGGAATAGTACAACAGGAATTTTTTCATCAGATTATGTTTTCGGAAAATAACGCATTTTTTGTGTTTTTAACTAAAATATGTTAACTATTTAATACGTTGTGTAACATACGAGACCAGTAGCTCTCGTGGCGTGGTTGGATTTGTCGTACGCTTAATAATATAAGTTAACTTGCAAACTAGGGTTCGAATCCTGTTGATTTTATTTTTTGTTTTTTTTTTGCATTTTTATTTTGTTTAAATTATTTTGTTAAAATTCTAGTTATATTTGGTAAATGTTGCATTTAATTTTTAAAAGCGTAAATTTAATAATAAGAAAGTGTTGAAATTATAATTTAATTCTATGTTTGACGAAATCAAAGGGCGGGACTTATGATGTAAGCAACCAATGGAAGCCATAGGTGCAATTTTCAAAATCTTAATTAACTTTGCTGTATAAAAAAAAAATACTGCATATATTTAGAAACTTGAATAATGGTATTAGGCATTCGAATTAAAATTCATAAAAAAATATTTTGACATAAAATTTGTTTTGGCATCCCAAATAATCATCGTTCAGTTACTAAATACCTGCAAAACCCAGAAATGTGTGAAAATTCACACTTCACATCAATTTTTTTTTATATAGCAAGGTTTATTAAGAATTTTAAAAATTGCGTCTATGGCTTCCATTGGTTGTTCTAAGCGCCGCCCCTTTGATTTCGTGTACATTGAAACAGAATTAAATTATAATTTAAACAATTTCCACTGGTTATTAAATTTGCGCTTTTAAAAATTAAATGCAAATTTGCCAAAATATAACTAGAATTTTGAAAAAATAATTTAAACAATATAAAAATTCAAAAAAAAAAAAATAATAATATTGTTTCTTCTTGCAGGGTTCGATTCCTTTCGGATCGAGTTGGTTGGGTGAAAAGCCAGCGTCATAACCACTAGACCAGCATACACCTTTTAGTGTAGCGTGTTACAAAGCTATAACTTACAATTATTAGCCTAAAAACACAAAAATGCGTTTTTTTCCAAAAACATAATCTGATCAAAAATTCCTGTTGAACTATTCCGGTTCACACCAATGTACATTACTTAGATTTTTTTCAGATTTTTAGTTTAAACCACCTGGGTTAGAGGGTGTGGGACAAAAAATTTTTTGCACAATTTTGGCAAAAATCGCTTCAAAATAATTTATTTTGCAAAAATAAAAATTTGATCTTTAATCCACGTACCAAGGGCTTTCATTTGATACCCTACTCAGAATTATAAAAAAATAATTTTTTTTTTTTCGATGAGCATATATTTGTTTATATTTTTAGGGGGATATGTTTTTTTACAGACAGACAGACCCTAAAAAAGGGAAATATTTAATTGATCGGTAAAAAAAAAATATTAATTTAGATAAGTAATGAAAATATTTTGCAAAGAATTATTTTATTAGAAAAAAATCAGTCAATACTGATAAGAAAAAATAAAGATTTGATCAAAAAACAATATTGACTTGATCAGAAAAAAATAATTACTAAATCAGAAAAAATGATGATCAGAAGAAAAAAATTGACTTGATCAGAAATAATGTTGCCTATAGTGTTTTATAAAATAAACTGGGCCAGGTTAGGTTATGCTAGCAAAAAAGTCAATATAGAAGAAGCTGAGCGACTGGAATTAGACTGTGCAAAAGTCTTATGAACAAAACTTTGTCTTAATCTTAACCTTACAGTCCTTAAAACTACTGCGTACCTAAAAACTGGATCAGGTTAGGTTATGATAGTAAAGAAGTTAGTACAAAAGAACCCGAGTGACTCGAATTTATCTTAAAAAGTCTTTTGAACTAAACTCTGTCTTAATCTTGACGTCACAGCCCGTAAAATTTCGACCGGTAACGGCTTGCGGGCCGTATGTTGTATACAATTGGTATAGGGTTTTCGTGATCATACCTACGAATCCTAAAATAAAAGAAATATTTATGAGGAAATATTACTTTTATTTTATAAAATATTTTTAGAAACAATATTTTTTCAAGTCAACATTTTTTCTGATCATTGATTGGTATTGACAAGAAAATATTGACTTTTTGTTCTAATCAAGTCATTAGTTTTTTTCTGATCAAGATATTATTTATTCTCTTCAAATCATAATTTTTTACTGACCAAATCATTATTTTCTTCTTGCTAAAAAATAATTTAAAACTGATCACATACTACTGATCAATATCAGAAAATTTTCTGATCAATAACTGAATTAAATTCTGATCAATACCAACTAATAAATAAAAATAAACACAAAGTTTGCAGGCTTGTGAGTACTTGTAGATATAACATATAACAAAGTAAATATTTTATTAACTATGTATTTCATTTACGTTATCAAACATTGCTCTATTCACGTACAAACAAAACAAAACACTATCAAAAACAAACAACTTCACAAAAAACAAAAAACCGTTTTAAGGCTCATAAATAAAAGATGAAAGCGATCCATAATACGTAAATTACCTAATTTAGCTTTTTATTCATCTTAAGTGAAGCAATTGGGCGCTTACTCCTCTGAATACAACCCTATCTGGATTCCGGGCGAGCCGGCAACGGGCACCCGGCACCCGGCACCCGGAGTGGGGTCAACCGTTATAAACAAACGTAAATGCCGGCGCGAGTCAGTGCCGCTTCGTGTCTCGTTTGTAGTGTTTCATATTCACGCAACTTCCCATTACTTTACGATCTCTCTTTGAACTTTATTACTCAGTGATAAGTTAGACTTTTTAACACTGTGTGTTTAATAGATGTAGCTGAAGTTTTTTTATTTTTTTAATTACTCCTGAAGGAGATTTTAGGATTGATAACAACATGACAAATAGTATGAAGCAAACAGTTATTAAGTAAGTTATTTATTTTATTTTATTTGTGTGTTTAATTTTAAGTACTGTGAACTCTGCAAAAACTATTATATAATCTTAATTTCATTAAACAATTTTCTTTCAAATATATATATATATATGGATTTTTATAATTAATAGATTTAATAATATTGTTATTTTATTTATCCAGTATATGAGGAGACAGGGCCGACCCTGATAAGCGCGGGGCCCGATGCAAGGACAACTGCGCCCCCCCTTAAAAAATAATAAAAAACAGGCTTTATTTATTACTTACTGAGGAACCCGTAATTCCTAAAGTTTTTAAATAATTAATCGTCTCTACATTCTTCACTTTTTTATATTATATAAGTTTTTGTTGTTAAATGAATAGTGATATATTTCAAGTTTATATATATGGATGTAGTGACACCATAGATCCCAAATTTCATTCAACAAAACACAATCATTTCAAACATTTTTTTTTACATACGTTTTTTGTATAAAGTAAATAATAAATGTGATATTTCGAAATTATAGGATATCCTCCCATAACTCTAATTGAAAAAATACATAAGACAACAAAGATTTGTGTAAGAATACATAGATTCTCTACAGCTCAAATGATTATACTATGGTCAAATTCAACCTCTTCTTCCTAGAAAGCTTTGGTTTTCTTTTGACCAAAGCAGATCTTTTATATGCACTTTTATCCGGCTTAGATTTAATCACACCTTCTCTCCATATCATATTCATAGAATCAGTGGCGGACTTTCGCAAAGACAAAAAAGACAATTGTCTTGGGCCCGTAATTTTCAAGGGCCCAACGAACCCTTCCCGTTTGAACGCCTCTATGTTGAGGGCCCGTAAATCAAAAATGTCTTGGGCGCGGCGAAGGCTTAATCCGCCACTGCATAGAATTAATATGGTTTCGTCTCCTTTCTGTCCGTGTGATAATTTGTCTGTCAGCGATTGGAACCATTTATTGTTTGAATGCCCAATTCATTTTCGCAATCATAACTTATTCATACAAAATTTATTTGTCCAAAAAATATCCTTACCTACAAATATTTAGACGTTTCTTGCTACTAACTTTCTAGATATTTATGAATTTATTTATAACTATATTAAAGTAGAAAATATCAAATTATAAATGTCATTTTTAAAATATTGTTCAGTATTTATACCTAGCTAATAGCCAAAGCAGCTTAAAGCCAACAAATAAAAGGAAAAAAAAGATTTGGTTTTTTTATTTTAAACAATTATTATTGTTGTACCTATACGTTTTGCTGTGAAGTCTATAAGGGATATTTTAAGTTTTTTAGTAAATAGTTTTATCACCGAAATACCATCTAAGAATGAATCATTTGAAATGCCATCTAACTTATGTTCGCATGCTGATTTGACTCTAGCATCGTTCCAAATTAGTTGAAAATATATCCAGCTGTTTCTGTTTGAATCTCGGAGAGCAAGAGAGACTTATATTGATCTGATACTTGTAGAAACCAAATTATACACTACTAAACAATAACTTTTTTAAGAGATATGATTCAGAATTGCTTTTTGTTTCTATGCTATTAACT
The DNA here is from genome assembly GCA_963971575.1 of Liopterus haemorrhoidalis. Lineage (NCBI taxonomy): Eukaryota > Metazoa > Arthropoda > Insecta > Coleoptera > Dytiscidae > Liopterus > Liopterus haemorrhoidalis. Next base: position 209,012,591 of record OZ020611.1, read on the forward strand.
AGTATATATATTTTTTCTTCATTTGCCTTTTTCATTTTTTATTTTAAGTGCGGGGCCTTATAGAAGGGAATCGATGGAATGTGCTTATGGCCGGCCCTATGAGGAAAGAACATTTAAAATGTGGTAAATGTGATAAATTAATTAAAAACGTGTCTTGTACAATATAAAACGCGCAAATAAGATCAAAAAAAATAATAATTATAAAGTATGTTTTATGATTATTTAACATTTTTATTTAAAATAACTTGTAAAATGGCACAAATAATTTATTTACAATCTTCCATCTATAGAAGATCCGCAATAAGAGGTTTTATGTGATTATTTGGAAAATTTAAGTTGTGAATGACATATTTACAAAATTATCTATCCTCCCCTTTGGGTCGCACCTGTTTTCATCTAATTATGTAAAACGCAAGTGTTTGTCGTGATAAAAAATCATTCTATGTTTAAAAAGTTTCAGATTATTATTCAAGTTTATTGAAATTCAGAAACACCACTGAACTATTTTTTTTTGTTTTTTATTTTTTGTGGACACCCTATTATTTATATATTCATTTTTCGTTAGACAAATTTATACAATTTTTTAAATATGAACTCTTTATCCATATAAAAATTTGATCATATAACTTAAATTTTATTTTATTTAAATGTTATTAGAATGCATTTATTCTTTTTGAAAATTGAGGTGGTCGTTGACCCATAAACCCATGGACCCCTGTGGCTGCGGACCACCGTTTTAGAATCACTGCCCTACGTTGGTTAAACAAATATCGGTGGTGTAGTTCAAACGTTTAGGCCAGGGGTCCAGACCGCGGCTCACGAGCCATGTACGGCCCTTTGAGGACATTCGTGTGGCTCTTTAAATTAAGTTGATAAGGAATAAAAGTTAGAACTTATTCAAAAAGTCGTGTATTAAAACAAAATTATGGCTCTTTAAAATGTTTTCAGATGCCGTAAAGGGCGAATTTGGCTCTTTGACTTCTAAAGTTTGCTGACTCCTGGGTTAGGCGGAACTAGATTTTGAAATCTAGTAATTTTTACCTATTAATTTGGACTTTTGGTCATTTTGTTTAAGCTTTGTAAATCATACTCACATTGAAAATTCTAAATTAAATTGATTGTCATTATAAAATATCCTTTTCATTGCATTTCTTGTCATTCTTAATAAAAATTTCCCATTTATTTATTTATTTTTGTCTTCAAAATATGTAAAAATGTATGAACTTTTTTAATAAATGTCATTCGTTTCTATGGTTTCATTGTTGGAATTTTAAATTTTTACTTACTAACGTCAAACATGAAATAACCCAAGCAAGGTCCCTTCTCGTGACAACCTAAAACGCCCAAACGTTTGGAATAGCCTGTATATTTTGGGTGGTTGTTTTAAATAAAAGTCGTAACTTTTTCACTTAATCATAAATTTGATTTTATTCGATAGTTTCGGAAGATAATCGTCTTCTCTATTCAGAACTTATAAAATTAGAGATAAACAATGACAGTATTTTTATGTTGTTTTTTTTTTGTTATACTTATATCAACAACATCGTTATAAACATATCGATGTTGTAAATCACCGATATTTATTGTTTAATATTTTTTAATTTTTCCAATACCGATGTAAGATATCTGATGTTCAACATCGACATCAGCTATCGATATCTTTTGATTGTCTTGTGACATCCTTATTCTTTAATATAATATAAGGCAGGGATTCTTAAACTTATGTAGTCCGAGGACCCCCCTTTGAACAACATTTTTTGCGGACCCCATCTATCCTAGGCATCTTACGTCGTTCTTGAGACTTAATTTCTGGCTCAATAATCTCATAGGCACTACGTTATTATTAATATTAGTAAAAATGTATCGCTGATTATTTTAATAAATGGTCTTGCGCAATTATAGAGATGTACATTTTTATTAGCATATAGAATAAAAAAACATTAAATGAATAAAAATAGTAGTAAAAAGAATTAAAAAAATACAAATTAAAATACGTTAAACTCATACAAACTTGGTCAAATATTAGTCAAAATAGATCTTATTATAATGTTTTCTGTAAATAATTTGCTGCTGAATAAAAATAATTTTTATTCAGCTTTTTTAATAAGTTTTACTAATTATTGTTTAGTTATGTCAATAACTAGTTAGATAACAAGAAATACAAAAAGTCTTGACCATGTAGGATTTTTATTAAATGAGTTATTCGAATAAAAGCGAAAAGTTAGGGGATGTAAAGTTAATGTTAACATTGTTTAGCGGACCCCCAAGCGTCCGGGGACCTCAGTTTAAGAACCGCAGGTATAAGGTATCGCGGAATGAAGGAATTGAAAAACGACCTTAGTTAATGGCCAATCTTCTGACTTCCAAATTTATCACTGTATCAAGCCTTAACAAAAAAAGCTTGTCCAAAATTTTGTTTCCATAGCAAGTAATTTATTTTTATTAATTTTTTGTTTGTTTTCTCTTCGCTCATAGCTTTGATACATACAGGCTATTCCAAACGATTAGGCGGAACTAAATGGGAATTTCGTTCTTTTAGGTTGTCACGAGAAGGGACCTTGCTTGGGTTATTTTATTTTTCATGTTGGAATGTCAAAATTTAAAATTACAACAATGAAACCAAGGAAACAAATGACATATATTAAAATACTTTTTTTACATATTTTATGACAAAAAAATAAATAAATGAGAAATTTGTATTATTAATGGCACAAAAAATCCAAATATAAAGAAAATGACATTTAAAAATGATATTAACCTTAACCAAAAAATGTTTATTGTAAGTATGATTTACAAAACTTAAACAAAATGGCCAAAAAGCACGTTTCAAACGATGAAAGTAACTAGATTGCAAAATCTAGTTCCGCCCAATCGTTTGGAATAGCCTGTACAGCTTCAAATATTGTTTTATATACATTTTTTGCGATTTAAACATAACTTTTAATCTGAATAAAATATATAATTTTCTATTTAGATTTTTAATTTATTTAATACAGAAAATTAAATTTTGATGAATAAAAGTATTTTCCTTTTATTCTGACGTGTACTGACAAACATATTTAAAATTAAAAATGTTATTTCTTTTGTAGTTGCATAAATTAATTAAACTTACTTCTTTGTTTGTAATATTTAATTTTTTTCTGTTTATTTTTTGTGCCCGTAAAAAGATGAAAAATTGTTAAATATTGAGCAATTTTTTTTTGTTATTTTGCAACATGTGTTGTTTTTATATAATTAATTAAATTTAATTATATATTTGGTTATTAAATTGCATTGCGGTAACATATGACTTGGGAAACTTTTGAATCCTTTTTTCTAAATAAATCAAAAAATTTAATTTACACTTTTTCTTCTTTTATTTAAGGTTAGAGGTTAAGGACATAATATGCAGAGATTTTATTATTAAAATTTTAAAATAAGGTAATGCCTGGCATATTATAGAAGTAAATTAATATGCTGCTCCGAGCACGGGCGGACTAGCCAAATAAGTCTTCGGTTAAATGGCCTGGCCGGGCCGAAAAATGGCCGTTTTAGGATCTCCTCTTTCCTGAGTCTTGAATTCCATACAAATTGTAAAAGATGGAAGCGGGCAAAACGGGGCCCTACTTTTAATTTTGAAAGATATTTTTGTTAGGGTTCATATCACCCCGAAAAAATTCCGGTGTAAATTTCAAGTAACCGGGCTGACCGGACACTCCCAGTCCGCCCCTGGCCCAGATTACTATATTATTATTTATTTTTATTTTTTTTTCAAGAATTTATAATAATTAATACAAATTAATATTATATTTTATTAAAAATAAAAATAATAATGATATTCCACATAAATTATCTGAAATATTATTTCTTCACAAAACGTCTTAGAAATTCTAGTGTAAAATAAAGTTAAAACCCGTTAGATATTGATTATGAAAGACATTCCTGCTAAAAGGTTGTCGAATCAAGTTTTCAGTTGATTATATTTATATATTTTATAAATGTGTTTTATGCTTTAAAAACAAGGTGTATTAAAAATTTAATACTCCTACTATTAACTATAAATAAAATGCAGTACAGAATAAAATGTTAGCATCTACTTTCATTAAAAAATAAAATGATAAGTTTCAATGTTTTGCATGCCAAATTTCAAGCTCTGCTTGACGAATTTCCTAGTATATTAGAGGAGAAGTTAGTTGGCTGGCGAAAGAGCATCATATGGTTCAAGCGACGAAGTTATCAAAATAAGCGATGCCCTTCGTTCAGATATTGAGAAAGAAATATGGCTCCTTTTAGTCACTCTTGTCATAGTTGCATTAAGAGCGCTCCATATACAAAAACACATTTACCTTTATCTGAATATATTCAAATATAGCAAACGAAGGTAGAAACTAGGGACGTACGTTGAGTACTAATAGTTCAAATACGTTATTGGAAGTTGCTTACATAAAATATGCATTTTTAGATCAGGTATGTTTTTACCGACCGCCAACATATATAAGGAAGGTATTATGATCATACCGATTTTGACATTTCGAGATTTCGATGGATCTCCACGAATGGAGGTCCCTAAATAACGTATTGACTATTTTTAGCATGATGTCTGTCGGTCTGTCTGTCTGTCCGTCTGTCTGTCCGTCTGTCTGTCCGTCTGTCTGTCCGTCTGTCTGTCCGTCTGTCTGTCCGTCTGTCTGTCCGTCTGTCTGTCCGTCTGTCTGTCCGTCTGTCCGTCTGTCTATCCGTCTGTCTGTGTACACGTGTAGAGCAAATTCGGCTGAAAGGATTTTTATGAAACTTCATATTTAAGCTTCTGCCATCAATGGCACGAGTTGATCAACTTTTGGTAAAAATCGGTTGACTAAAAATGGGAGTTTACTCGTGTCGATTTTAAGATTTTTGTGAATATTTCACAACAGAAAAATATTTCGAAAAAATTTATTGAACAGTTGCTATAAAATCAATAATTAATAACTTTTATTTGAGACGTTTTTTGATAAAACGAAAAATTTCGAATAATTTTTGTAAAATTTTTCGAAATTTTTTGTCTCATTTTTTTCATATTATATGTAACGTTTCCATGGTCATGATAAATAATATTTCTGTTATAAAATATTAGGCCAAGTTATTTGTATTCTGCTGCTAGAATGTATTTTATATAAGTACTTTATGATGGCTGCATCAGAGAAATAGGCCAGCCAACGGAATGGTCGAGCTCGTTAAATCGTGAAGTTTTTACTAGTTAAAAGTCTAAATTGTGAGGTTGCTAGTTCATTTCCCCTTTCGTGATATTATTCGAGCGAGAATAATATATTAACATTACTCCCATTTTCACAATCATTCACCCCTCATCCAGGTGTAAGAGCTCGCCCCCTGGCATCGGCGATTAGCTTCGTTGCAGAAATAGGCCGATGTAAAATAAATAAAATAATAAGGAATAGGCTGGCAAACAATAAGACTGACTATAAAACATGTAGATGTAAAAGTAAAGGTTACTGAAATACCGGTCGGCATTACCTGAGGTTCTGAGAATATTCAACATGTTATTTACTGAATTGTTGACCATATTATTCAATATTATTAAATTTAAATTATAACTATTGTACTGCAATCTTAATACGTATAGTAATAAGATCTAAACAATGCCATTGCATGTAAATTACTACACAAGATAAATGTAGACATATGGTATTACAGTTTAATTCATCTAAAATTACTTTGTAATTAGAGATGGTTATATTCAAAGCGCCTAGTCACGGAGGCGCCTAAAATTTCATTTCACGTAACAAACAGTAGTTTTGAATATTTGGGGGGGGGGTTAGGAGGGGGCACCCTAAAACTAAAATCTACACATTTCTCCCTTTTATGGTCTTGTCAGCAAAATCATATATGACCAAAAAATTTTATAATAAGAAAATATCTTTTATATTTATGCATTTTTGTATTTAGATGAATATTTGGGGAGTTACGGAAGGATATCCTAAAGCTAAACTTTTGAAATATCTCCCTTATTAAAATTATTAATAAAAAAAAAAAAAAACTTTTTTGTAAAATATCTTATTTATCATTTACTTAACAGCAAAAATTGATGTGAAGTGTGAATATTCACACATTTCAGGGTTTCGCAGGTATATAATAAGTGAAGGCGGTATGCTGAGTGTGTAGGACAAATTTTACTTTGTAGTAATCACGGCAAAATGAACGATATTTTTAAAATAATTTATCGTCTGTTCATCATATAATAAGATAATTATTAAATTTACGCTCTTTAAAATTAAATACAACATTTGTCAAAATATAACTAGAATTTTGACAAAATAATTTCAACATAATAAAAATGCAAAAAAAAAAAACAGAAAAAATAAAATTCACTCAGTACTCGAACTCGAAACCCTTCTCGTTTACCAGCGAGTTTTAGCTTACGACAAAAATTTTTTTGCACAATTTTGGCGAAAATCGCATCAAAATAATTTATTTCTCAAAAATAAAAATTTGATCGTTAATCCACGTACTAAGGGCTTTCATTTGATACTCTACACAGAATTGTAAAAAAATATTTTTATTTTCGATGAGCATATATTTGTTTATATTTTTAGGGGAATATGTTTTTTAGATGTTTTAGTATTTTTCCTATGTGCGGGTCAAAGAGTTGTATAAGCATGCCAAATTTCAACTCTCTAGGTTTAGCCGCTTGGCTACAATTTTTACCGAACAGACAGACAAACAGACAGACAGACAGACAGACAGACAGACGACAAAATGACGGTATAAGGGTTTTTTGGTCATACCTACAAAACCCTAAAAATGAATATGAGAAAACAAATTATTCCTCTCTGTTTAACGCAGTTTTTAATAAAATATATATTTGGGCAACTATGGGGGAGCTACCTATAAACGAAGTATCTCAATTATTATTACTTAACATTAACACACAAAAATATATAAAAGCGAGTGGTTTAGAATAGTGTTTCTCAACAGGTGGTTCGCGGACCTCCAGTGGTCCCCAGAAAAATATTAGGGGACCGCGAAAGTTTTTATATGGGTTTTTTGCAGTTTTTTTGTAATTTTTTATGCACATTTTTATGTAAATAATTTATATTTTGTTTATTTTCTGTAAACTTTCTGTGATTTTCTACAAATAAAATAAATGTATATAGTAACACATTAAATATATTTGTTTTCTTACAAAAATGAACCAATAATTATATTATTAATGGTCCGCGTTAGAAAATTATATATTATACTGGTCCGCGGTGCGTTTTCGGTTGAGAAACACTGGTTTAGAATAAAGATACGATTATTATGTATTCTACTTGAAACTCAAATATCTCACTTATCATTTACGTTGCAGGAAAAATATAGGTACATTACAAAAACCGAACTAAGTACGGGTACTCCAGCTAGTATATCATATAATCATAGTCTCATTATAATCATATACTTTTCTCTCTATGATGACTTGTGAAAGTATGGCCTCCAAATTTTGTGTGTTTATGTTAATTAATTTTTTATTATGTGATCTTATATTTTTTTCTTAAATCTTGTAATCCACTATGAGTTCATGGATTATTATTGTGAAATTTATCAATAGAAAATTCCTAAGGCCATTCCGTCAGAAGTGCAACTGGTTTTATGACCACTTATTTTAAAACCTTCTAATGTGACTATTAGCGTATGATGGTCATCTGCTTAAATATACCATTTTTTGATGGTCCCTGCAAATTAATACCTCTACTACTCTTTCTACGGAAAGGTGGTCCATAAAGTGTCCATCTGTCCAAAGGAACCACTTTAAACTGGTCTCTTCGGAGGTCACTGTTTAGCCAGGTTTTGCTGTATGTTATTCAGATTGAAGTGGACGCGTTAAGTACCCCGCTTATTTCACGCACTAGCCCTACTACCTTAGTACACATACTCATGAGAAAGAGCAAAACATTTGGTAATAATATTTTAGGAAGATATTAATTGAGACATCCAAATTCATTCAAAAGATATTTTAAATACACATATTTATCAATTGATGGACTTGTATTGAATCTTTAATACTTCACCAGCCATATGTACCATAGTCTGTAGCAGTGTTTTCCAACCGTCGGTCCGCGGACCGGCGCCGGTCCTCGAAATTTTTTGCTGGTCTGCAGAATTAATTTTAGGTGCAAGTTTATAACAAAAATAATGTTTAAATTGAAGACTTAGAGCGATCAGCTGGTGGTAGGTGTAGGGGTTAAGGTGTTAAATTAAACTCATTATTTATGTTTCGACTAGTTTCGTGGGTTAAACCCACATCATCAGGAAATTATTATTGCTACAAATTAATACATTACCGTCGAATTGTGTACACAGGAGAAATCTATAATACTAACCTACTGCTGATTAACATATCAGTATTAACATAGTGTGATGTCTTGAAAAGGCATGGTGTGGCCATAACCTAATGGTTTCCATGATATAATATCAAATTAAAGCGATCATGTCGATATAAGAACAGTTTACTGTAATTTTTAGGGTTTTGTAGGTATGACCAAAAAACCCTTATACCGTCATTTTGTCGTCTGTCTGTCTGTCTGTCTGTCTGTCTGTCTGTCTGTCTGTCTGTCTGTCTGTCTGTCTGTCTGTCTGTCTGTCTGTCTGTCTGTTCGGTAAAAATTGTAGCCAAACGGCTAAACCTAGAGAGTTGAAATTTGGCATGCTTATACAACTCTTTGACCCGTATATAGGAAAAATACTAAAACATCTAAAAAACATACCTCCCTAAAAATATAAACAAATATGTGCACATCGAAAAAAAAAATATTTTTTTAAAATTCTGAGTAGGGTATCAAATGTAAGCCCTTAGTACGTGGATTAACGATCAAAATTTAATTTTTGCAAAATAAATTATTTTGAGGCGATTTCTGGCAAAATTGTGCAAAAATTTTTTTGTCCCACACCCTGTAGCCCAGATGGTTTAAACTAAAAATGTGAAAAAAATCTAAGTAATGTATAATGGTGTGAACCGGATTAGTACAACATGAATTTTTGATCAGATTATGTTTTCGGAAAATAACGCATTTTTTGTGTTTTTGGTTGACGATGCATACATGTTATACTCTTATAACACACTAAGTTGATAAGCGTTTGGTGGTCTAGTGGCTCAGTTGCTCGACAACCACACAGGATCGTTATTCACTACACAGGTTCGTTCCTGGCTTGTGGAGTCAATTTTATTTTTTGTTTTTTTTTTTCATATTTATTATTTTTAAATTAATTTGTTAAAATTCTAGATATATTTTAGCACATTTTGAATTTAATTTTCAAGAGCGTAAATTTAATAACCAATTGGAATTATATTTTCATTCTGTGTCATTTATACGAAGCCAGAGGGGCGGAGCGTATGATTTAAGACAACCAATGAAAGCCATAGGCCCAATTTTCAAAATCTTAATGAACCTTGTTATATAAAAAAAATACTGCACTTATTTAGAAACCTAAATAATGATATTAGGTATTCGAATTAAAATTAACAAAAAAATATTTTAACATAAAATTTGTTTTTAAAGCTCTGAGATTAACAGACGATAAATTATTTTTAAAAGATCGTTCATTTTGCCGTGGTTACTACAAAGCAAAATTTGTCCTACACACTCAGCATGCCGCCTTCACTTATTATATACCTGCGAAACCCTGCAATGTGTGAAAATTCACACTTCACATCAATTTTTTACATTTATTTGAAATTTTATTGTATTATTTCTTTAATTTCCTTGTGAGTTAATTGTAAACCGTAATAATAATAATAATTGAAATAATATTATTGCGGAATTATTGTTTTCCCAGGGCCCTGGCCCGGAATTATGTTTTATTCCCGGGTTTTGATGTGATATGACAAAATATTATCCTAGACAACATTCTGGCTTCGTTTACATAATAAAATACCTGTAAAACCCTGAAATGTGTGAAAATTCAAACTTCATAGAATTTATTATAATTGTAGACCGTTGTGAAAATTCAACGTAGTATTTATCTTTTGACGTGCATATATTTTTTCAAAATTTTGTCGATTATATAAAATCATGTCGATATAAGAACAGTTCACTGTTCTTTTATCGACATGATCGCTTTAATTTGATATTATATCATGGAAACCATTAGATTGTAATTTATAAATTTAAAAAGTTATTTAAAAAGTTAGAATGGAGTATTGCTAAAATGGCAGCGGTGTTGCCATATGTTGTAAAAGTGTGAAATATGTCAATGAACCCAAAATATTATGCGTAATTTTATATTATTTTCTTGATATTTTATTTAATTTAAATGGAAAAAGTATCAGGGAAAAATAAATAACCGTTTGTACCGCCTATTCAACGATCAGCGCGTTTTACAGATGGCAACCACGCCAAGGAAGAAATGTTTTCGCGAAATATCATTAGCGGGTATGAAAAAAAAAAAAAACTGCACCATTTGCCTTGTACTGCATTCTAACTTTTGAACGGAGTATAGAATAATGATTATCAAAAAAATTGTTGATTTTTGACAAGGGCAGCCAGTAGAAATTATCGGGGCACGAGCAGACTGCAGGGCCTGGGACTGGATCTTTTTTACAAATCGCTCTCCAATTTTACAGAACTTTTTACATTTATTTGAGATTTTATTGTATTATTTCTTTAATTTCTTTGTGAGTTAATTGTAAACCGTAATAATAATAATTGAAATAATAGTGTTTATTTTCCTGGGGTTGGAGCGGAATTATTGTTTTCCCAGGGCCCTGGCCCGGAATTATGTTTTATTCCCGGGTTTTGATGTGATATGACTAAATATTATCCTAGACAACATTCTGGCTTCGTTTACATAATAAAATACCTGTAAAACCCTGAAATGTGTGAAAATTCAAACTTCATAGAATTTATTATAATTGTAGACCGTTGTGAAAATTCAACGTAGTATTTATATTTTGACGTGCATATATTTTTTCAAAATTTTCTGTTAAAATGTTGGTAAAACTCCGTAAAAATGCTGTTATCCTGCTTTAAAGTGACCAATTACCTAATTAAAAATGTTTTAATGCGAAGCGTTGACTTTGAAATTGTAGCATTTATATGTTCAAGTACATTTAAACAGTTTTAAACAGCTTTTGTTTTATTTAGGGTGAAACTGAGCATTTCAATGTTTTATTAATTATTTTTCACGACTATTAAACTTAATACTTTCTAGTGAAACACTTAGAATATATTGGGTTGTACATAAGTCTTTTCTTTTTTTTTTTCACCTTTTATTCAATAAAATATACATTCTAAAAAAAACTTTTATTATCAAATGTACTGTCCATTATTTTCTATCACTTTGGACAAACGCTCAGCCAATTTCATAATGCCATCTTTCCAGAAGGTTCCGTCTTTGCTCTCGAAAAATCTGTAGAGGTGAATTTTGATATCGTCCAAAGATGTGAATTTTTTTCCGTTAAGGGAATTTTGTAGAGTCTACTACCATTTGTTCTGCTTTCTACAAAATTCCCTTAACGGAAAAAAATTCACATCTTTGGACGATATTAAAATTCACTTCTACAGATTTTTCGAGAGCAAAGACGGAACCTTCTGGAAAGATGGCATTATGAAATTGGCTGAGCGTTTGTCCAAAGTAATAGAAAATAATGGACAGTACATTTGATGATAAAAGTTTTTTTTAGAATGTACATTTTATTGAATAAAAGGTGAAAAGAAAGAACAGACTTATGTAACAACCCAATACAATGAAGATAGTTATTTAAAAAAAAAAGATAATAATAAATATTTAAATATATTTAATATAAGCTATTGAAGAACTAAGAATATTGATGATGGAATAATCTTGTAAATTTGGGAATGACATCAGAGAAGTCTTCCCGGACACCATTTTCAACGGACAACCGGACAACCATAGTATTTTATACTAAAAATAAGTACCTTGTAAGAATTGTATAGGAATAATTGAAGCGGTCGAAATATCACGTTGATCACTTGAATCTAATATATGTATATACAGGCTGTATCAATATAGAGGGAACACGTTTTTTCTCGAAAACGTAACATATGAGTGAGCAAGTTGGAAATAAAAATTAATGACCCAAGTTTACCCAAAAAATCGAATGATAGAAATGTTTTGAAACAAACCTGGTACAGGATATAGCCGACCGGCGTAGCGTAGTGGTAATACATGTGCTCTATGTTGCTAAGGTCTCGGGTTCTAATCCCGTTCAGGCATGGAATAACTTTCAAAAATAATAATTGTCCTGGCTAATTGCGGAAGCAGCAAAGGCCATTAAAATAAAGAAAAGTACAGGATATCAAATACAACTTTGATTTTTGAAATTGGAATGTTTCGTGTTGGTTATTTTTGGATTAAGATTTTGAAACGAAGCAACTTTTACTTATTTTTTAAAATGTATTACAGTTTACGAAAAATTGTATTCTGTATGATTTTTAAGGTTTTGTAGCCAACGGAATGGCTAAGCTCGTTAAATATCGCAGTTCTGACTGGTTAAATTACACACAAAGTCTGAATTGTGAGGTTGCTGGTTCAATTCCCCGTTGGTGATATTATTCGGGCGAGAATAATATGTTAACATTACCTACTCCAATTTTCCCAATAATTCACCCCTCATCCAGGTGTAGGAGCTTGTCCCGTTGAGGCTTCAAACCGTTATTTTTTTCGTTTCGGTTTTCGTTCTGGTTCAATTAAAAAAATATATATCGGTTCGGTTCCGGTTATCGTTCCGGCAAAAATAACGGTTTTTTTCGGTTTTCGGTTTTTGGTTCAGTTCCGGTTCGAAGCCCTGCAAAAAACTTTTGACCCCACCCTATTTTCCAGAAAGGTTATTATAAAAGTCTGAGAAATTCTCAATAATGTACATTGAAGGGCACCGGAATAGATCAACAGGAATTTTTGATAACATTATTATTTCAAAAGATAACGATTTTTTCGTCGAACAATAAATATATTTTTTAAATTTATTGTGTGGTATCAAAATAAAACTCTTAAGACGTAGATTAAGAGCCGTAAAATAGTTTATATACATATATATTTTTTTAAATTTAACACGATTTTAGCAAAAAAGAATTACTAAATAAAATCTGGTCCTGCACCTTATAACTCAGGGGGGAGGGAGTTAATCTAAAAATCTAAAAACATTTTTAATAATGCATATTAATGTGATCCGGAATAGTATCTTAGGAATTTTTAATCTGATAATTATTTCGACAGTTATCGATTTTTTGGATAGCTATAGATGGGTCTTGATGCGAGTACATCTCATGAGTGGTTGTAAATCTCTAGATAGAAGCACGTGGCTTATCGAAATTCATGATTTTTAATATGTACCTACAATTTGTTGTCACTTGCATACAAAACCCTGAAATTTGTGAAAATTCACACTTTACAACATTTTTTTTTTTGTAACCTTGGACCATCATCGTTTCAAACAGTGCAATACTAAGACCACACCTGTTTCTTATATTTTCGCTATTTTTATCTAAAATAAACAATAACAATTGATCTAAATAACATTAGAAAGTAAAAGTATGTATAACCTTTAATGTTTTATTAAATAGTTAAACATATTTATGCAAATTAATTGTAAAATTTACTGAAATAGTTCCCCATTTACTTACTCTGTTCTCTACCTGTAATGTATTTTTAATAAAAGTTTATCCATAGCGCACCGGACGTAGTTGTGACACAGAATACATTTCGTGTTATTATATTACGATATTACTTTCATTTAATCTAATTCAAAGTTAAAATGTATGTAGTTACAATTAGATTACACGATAATTATTACATACCAGTGCCTTTCTATTCAGTAAATCGTGTGCTGTATATTTAATTCTCAATTTACCTGATATCGTTAGTATCATCGTATTATTACAGTCATTTCGAACTGTATGCTGACATATTTTCCAGTAATGATATTGCCTGATTATTATGGAAAATATGCTATTTTGTAGCACACCACTTTCCCATTATCAGGCAAGGAAAGTTTTGTGATAGGACACATTTAACAGTTTTATTCTTTTTTTCTCAATACAGTACCATTTTTGAATAGATGTCTGTATGTACCATATATATGAATGTAAATATCGTTCGCAGATATCGATACATTGCATCGGTACCGGCAGGTCCGCGCCTATCAATTTTGGCGCCCTTGTGCAATATTTTATGTGGCGCCCCCAATTTTCTATAACAATTTGTATGGCTGATATAGTATATGGAAATATGGGTGAAGGAACCAGTGATTGGCGCGTAAGTTACATGATGTAAGTTACCTCATTGTTGACGCGTAAACAATTGATGTAAAGTAAACACAAAAACTCTTGTAAACAATGTAAACCAATGTAAACAATGATTTAGACATGCGCACTTACTTTGAATTACAGAAACCCATTATCAAAACATTTTTATAAATAATAAAATTTTAATAAATCAATTTTAAAAGAAAAAGTAAGTACATAAAATTAGAACAAGCCAATATAAATATTAATAAAAATCGAATATGTATCATTATATAGGTGTTACAAGTTAGTAAATATGAATACGAAAGATACAATTTTTTTTTTTTTAAGAAATCGTTTATATTTTTTTATAACAAAATAAATTAAATTTCAACTTAAAGATAACTAGCCTATATTTTTTAATAACAAAAAGATTTATTACAAATTTTGCATAACGCCCTATGTTTATTTCATTTTCTTTAATTAAAACAACTCCTAGTTCTTCATAGATATTCCTTCGGTTTCTTCCCACTATTTTTTAAATAAATTTATTGTTTTGAACTGAATATACTTGTTTATTCAGCTCTCTCTTATTGGTATTAAATAACTAAAACTAACCTCATTATTTGAGAGTTTACATAGTTTACATTGTTTACATTGTTGACAAGTTTACCAATTGTTTACATAAATTTACACGTAAACGTAAACAATTAAAGATTACGTGTAAACGCCCATCACTGGAAGGAACATGTAAAGTTGTGGGAGTGGTAATTTCAGAAATAAAATTTCATTATTATTTAAAGTAAAATTATTCAATTAGTTAAAAAGTATTCAATTTATTCAAATGTAAGAACTAATCTACTTTAAGATAAACTTTCTCAAGGGTTAGTTGAGCTATCACATATTTTTCTAGTTAAGCATTAAAAAGATACAGAGTGATTTACCGGTCGTATATTATATGATTAGCTTGAAAGAACGTTATTGTTTAGATCAAAATAGTATCAGTCAAATGTTTATACAAAAGCCGATAGGCGACAATATATTTTCAGTGAGATGGACTGCGTAATAATTAGAGTCAAAAATTAATCACTTGGGTTTATAAATTATTGGTCATAGAAAGATAAGTTTATAAAAGGGGTTGTTGTTAATGTGGAGAGCTGATTATTTTTACAACGACAAAAAAAGAGGTCAGAGATCAGATAATTAGTTTTAAGTAAAGAGTTGGAAAAATCTTGTGAGAGACAAAGCCAGTGATGAATAAAACGCCACCGTGAACGGACGAACCTCCCAAGTAATTTTGGTAGAGAAACCCGGTAGTTGTCGAGAGTAAACCAGAAGTAATCTGGAAGTGTTGAGGTCTATTTAGAATTATATAAACGAACCTCGTAACGGGTTAAACACCGTGAGTGTTGTGAGGTGAATACGGTGATGGTGAGGTTTTTGTGAGTGTCTCTCATGGGATTTTATAGCCAGCGATAATTGTAAGTTCTAATGTAATCAATAACCTTTTCGATTCTAATTAAACAGTAAACGTAGATTAAGTAAAATGCAGACTTTAATTCAAACACCCTTATTCCTCTCATAAAGAGTCTAAGCAACCAACCAGCGGATCCTTTAGATTTTTCAGACTTGATACCGCTCGCAAGTTCTGGAAAACCACTATGTGGAGGGCCTTTCAAAGTAAGTACCATGTAGTACAAATGAAATTATTTAAATTCATCTAGCCAACCTTGACGTTTCGACCGATCCTAGAAATGCCCCCACAAAGTATTATTCACTATTGAAAATAATTATATAAATAATTTTATAAAACATAAAAACAGGCCGACCAAAGAAACAATATATAAATCGAGACTTGGCTTGGCTTGGGTAGAGGTGTGGCCGTCACGTAATTCCGAGCCTATCATAAACTTATACACATTGGGGATTCCCCGTAACCTTAGATATACCGTATCACTGGGAGGGTAATAAAAATACACTATTTTTATCGTAAGGAACGATTTTTTTTTGTTTACAACTGAAAAAGCATATTATCTTTATTATCCTTGGAGTTTTGGCGCCGTTGTGCACCGCACAACCTTGAACTTATGTAAGGCGCGGGCCTGGTTAACGGTATCGTTTCGTAGTATCGATACTGGTATTGGTGTCGGAAAAAGAGTATCGATACTACTTGGTATCGAATATTTATGTAGTAAGAAAGAGTTTTTGTTCCAATGTGGACAGAAGTTGTAAAAAACTATAAAAGCGGGACAAATTGTAGTGTTTTTGGATGTCAGTTAAGATAAGACAAAGATAGGCAGCTTAGTTTTTTTTTTCTTTTCCTAATAAAAATGGATGGGAAGTTAATAAGTTCAAATTTTCGCCAAATGATTCTGTTGTTGAATGATTAGAGAAAGAAACATACGGTTTGACTTTTTTAAATTTAGACCTTTATCTACTTAAATAAAAATTGTAATCTCCTGAGTTAACGCCTTTTTGAACCGTGTTATTTTGAGAATTATTAAATATTTCATTTGCGAGGAACCGTATCAATAATTACATGAGACAGGGACTTGTGGGATGGAATTTTTGAAATTCCGAGGTCCTAAAAAGCTTTAGGACATTTTATAAAACAAAACCCAAGCAAAAAAAAATAGGGCCCTTCTTAGTTAGTGCCTATTTGATCTAACGCCCTTTTAATCTGTGTAGTTAGAAAAATTTGTAAATATTTCATTCTATCTCAAAATCTACATGAGATAGAGCTCTGCGGTTGAAATTTTTAAAATCTTGAGACCGTAAAGGGCCGTAGGACTCGTTAAAAACTAACTCCTGAACAAAAAAATGTTTGCGAAAATTTTAACTTGTCATTTTTAGGGTTTTGTAGGTATGACCAAAAAACCCTTATACCATCATTTTGTCGTCTGTCTGTCTGTCTGTCTGTCTGTCTGTCTGTCTGTCTGTCTGTCTGTCTGTCTGTCTGTCTGTCTGTCTGTCTGTCTGTCTGTCTGTCTGTCTGTCTGTCTGTCTGTCTGTCTGTCTGTCTGTCTGTCTGTCTGTCTGTCTGTCTGTCTGTCTGTCTGTCTGTCTGTCTGTCTGTCTGTCTGTCTGTCTGTCTGTCTGTCTGTCTGTCTGTCTGTCTGTCTGTCTGTCTGTCTGTCTGTCTGTCTGTCTGTCTGTCTGTCTGTCTGTCTGTCTGTCTGTCTGTCTGTCTGTCTGTCTGTCTGTCTGTCTGTTCGGTAAAAATTGTAGCCAAACGGCTAAACCTAGAGAGTTGAAATTTGGCATGCTTATACAACTCTTTGACCCGCACATAGGAAAAATACTAAAACATCTAAAAAATATATCCCCCTAAAAATATAAACAAATATGTGCTCATCGAAAAAAAATATATTTTTTTATAATTCTGAGTAGGGTATCAAATGAAAGCCCTTGGTACGTGGATTAACGATCAAATTTTTATTTTTCCAAAATAAATCATTTAGAAGCGATTTTTGCCAAAATTGTGCAAAAATTTTTTTGTCCCACACCCTGTAGCCCAGATGGTTTAAACTAAAAATCTGAAAAAATTCTAAGTAATGTACATTGGTGTGAACCGGAATAGTACAACAGGAATTTTTGATCAGATTATGTTTTTGGAGAAAAACGCAATTTTTGTGATTTTTTGCTAATAATGTATACAAGTTATAGCTTTGTAACACGCCACACTAGAACGTGCATGCTGGTGTAGTGGTATAAGTCGCTGATTTTTCAACCAAGTAACCCAATCCGAAAGGGATCGAACCCTGTGAGAAGAGACTATATTATTTTTTGTTTTTTTTTTTAAATTTTTGTATTGTTTAAATTATTTTTTCAAAATTCTAGTTATATTTTGGCAAATGTTGCATTTAATTTTTAAAAGCGTAAATTTAATAACCAGTGGAAATTGTTTAAATTATAATTTAATTCTGTTTCAATGTACACGAAATCAGAGGGACGGAACTTATAACAACCAATGGAAGCCATAGGCGCAATTTTTAAAATTCTTAATGAACCTAGCTATATAAAAAAAAAAAAAATGCACATATTTAGAAACTTGAATAATGGTATTAGGCGTTCGAATTAAAATTAACAAAAAAAATATTTTAATATAAAATTTGTTTTCGCATCCAAAATAATCATCATTCACTTACTAAATACCTGCAAAACCCTGAAATGTGTGAAAATTCACACTTCACATCAATTTTTTATTTTTGTTTAAACTACGGTTTATCGTTTTTGAATAAATTCTGAAAAAAAGAGACTGAAAATGACCATATTTTTAAAAATAAATATGAGAGAGCGTTTTAAATATATTTTTTAGACTATATAGGTCTATAGGTCTATAAACAAATAGGTCTATATAAAAAATTTAAAAAAAAAGGTAAAATTTTCGCGAGATAATGACGTAGAACGATGTTAGTCACTCACTAGGAGTTGAGAATTGACACGCTCGAATATTGGTGGCCAAATTAGTGTACTAAATATTGCAGTTCAATTTGAACTCATTACGTATATTTTAGTGTTGAATTTTTGTTACGATGTCAACAGAAGTTGTGAAAACCTATAAAAGTAGAACAAGTTTTTGTTGTCATTTAAGAAAGGACAAAGATAGGTATCGTTTATAGTGTAGCGCTTAGTCAAAAATGTCGCAAATATTTACTTTCATTTTAATAAAACGTATTGTCCTTAAATTAACCAGTTCGCTATGTGAAAATTGCACGGATAAGTTCTACTGATTGGATGAAAAAACATTAAAAGTGATTTAAATATTTTTTCGTTCAATCAGCGCAAGAGTAACGTAATTCGAATGTTTACATGGACTCTATTGTCACCGTGAATATAGTATAAGTACTCATACAGAACATTTTGTCTCCAATAAGCATCGTGGGCATTTGGGCACAAAGATAAAATCATTAACAAAGGCATTTTTATTTTTTTAAATGCATTTCTCACATGATTGTAATAACATATATTCAAACGAACGAGAATTACACTAAAGGTACAATGGTGCTGCTCGCGGTTTTACGCAGTTTAGTTCTGTATTATTGCCAATTCCTGAGTAAAATATTTAGTAACATTATTTTGATAACCTGATATATGTTTTGTGTATGCGGAATTGCGCGTATAATCTCGCAAACAAATAGTCAAATTGAAACAACTGCCGTCAAAGTAAAAACTTGTAAGAAATAAAATATATTGTTCTTTACAAAAGGTTTTTACAATAGTAAAAGATATTTATAAAATAAATAAAAATTTAGAAGTTACGAAAACTCCCGTTATTGAAAGAATGTGTTATGCCAAATGAAGTGTAAAGTCAAATAAAAAAAAATCATTAGCATAAAAATTCGGTCTCTCTCAGAGAAAAACCGCTAGGACAGGAAAGAATGCTATAGAGAGGAATGCGTTTAGATCTCTGTCAAAAACAAACGAAAGAAAATAAATGTGGAAATTTATACGATGTAAGATTTCATGAATAACAGAAATATGGAAGAGTGGAGAAAAACGTATGTACTCTGGGTGGGAAAGAAAAGTCAGTTGGAAAATACTACAGACTGCAGTTCTTGTAGTGATATAGTAGGGAAAGGCATAACAGAGAAACGGGATACCAACATTGTTTTCTTTATTATTAGGTACAGAGTGATTATTTAATGGCGAGACGACCTCATCGAATTTTACATGCCTCCTAGCAGAAATACTGGTGAATACTATGACTATAATAACCTTGATGCGCATGCGCGCATAATCGCCTGCTACGATGTGTATGAAACGGCAAATTATTAAAACTTCCAGTGACGTCGTCTCGCCATTACATAATCACTCCGTATATAAATAGCAAAGTTGTAGAAGACTAAAAGGGACATCTGCTAACAGAAGAAAATATATTTTTTAAACCAGTGGTTCTTAAGCTACAGCACAAAGTTATACATTTTTAAAATTAGATAATACATATTATTTAAATCTATTCGATTCCGTATTTTGTTCTGAATTCATTTAAAATAAACATTTTATATTCTTACATAAAAAAATATTAAGGAAAAATCGATTGAGTTTCATAACTTTTGATGAAACATAGATCCATCACAACACACCAAAAATTAAAGAACAGTCAAAACAGTGGGTTTATCCTGGCGAACATATTCCGAAAAAGGCAAAAAGGGTTCCCTCGGTCGGAAAGGTCATGACTACGATTTTCTGGGTTTTGCAAGGAATAATCTTTCTCGTTTATTTGGAAAAGTGAAAAACGATCTCAGGACAATATTATGCCACTTTATTGGATAAAGTATACGCTGAATTG
This sequence comes from Liopterus haemorrhoidalis, assembly GCA_963971575.1. NCBI lineage: Eukaryota > Metazoa > Arthropoda > Insecta > Coleoptera > Dytiscidae > Liopterus > Liopterus haemorrhoidalis. The sequence goes on from OZ020611.1 coordinate 209,033,078, forward strand.
ATGAAAAAGTGGTACCATTTGGCGAAGAAATAAGTTCTGTTACACCATGACAGTGCATCAGCTCATTCGTCTGCAATTGCAACGGCCAAATTGGTCGAATTGCGCTATGAACTGCCTCCTCATCCACCCTATGCTCCAGATTTTCTTTCCAAACATGAAGAAATAGCTCGCTAGAAAAAGATTCATCGAATGAGGAGTTCATCGCTGAAACACAAGCCTATTTTGCAGAGTTCAAGAAATCGTAATTTTTGGAAGGCTTAAAGAATATCGTTTGACAAAATGTATCGAGCTAAAAGGAGACTGTGTTGATAATTAAGTCGCATTTGGGTAAAAAAAAGAAAACAAAAATTATTTTGAAGCAGTGGCAGACTAGCAAAATTTTCCGGCCCTGGAAAATTGGAATACATTTTCCCCATGGATTCAAGAATCCGGGATGCTAATTCCAATTTTCCATTGCCGGAAAATTTTGCAAGTCCACTACTGCAGTGAAATAAAATAATTTTTCTTTTTTATTACCAAAATACGACTTACTTTTCGATATAGTATCCTTTTGATTCCATAGGGTCTCACTGATTCTAGAACCAGCCCCATTGTTCAAGAATTGGTCCTATTAGTACCGGCCCACCGGGAAATGGCCCGGTGTCCCGATGGCCCAGGCCGCCACAGTATAGTCGCCGACACCCCTCGTACTTTATGTGTAATATACTACTCCTGAAGTTTTACACTTTCCTCCCTACTCACCTTGTACATGAAAGTCATTCGTTCAGCGTGACATTTCGACAGCCCAATAGACAATATTAGTAACTACGTCACAAAATGGGATTCAGTGCTGCCGCCTCGCAGTTGGATTCCTTTTATTTGAATTTAGCATGTTGTTTTTTTTTTATAATTATATTTTGGAAATATAAATTAAGTTTTCAAAGTAAGAGAACGCTTCACATCAAAACTACAAGTCAATATTTGTATATTAAAATTCTTATTTTATACATATAATTTAATATGTATTTATTTTTGCAGAACAATATTATTTTGCAGGTTAATTTTGAAAATTTTACGTTAATAATCGTTATTATGGCAAGTAACATAGCAATAAGTGTGTATGCCATATCTAAATGGAAGGAACAATATGTTTGTTTTTATTTAATCCATTATTGTTTTTTTATTTTCAACTGTCAAAAAAATGCAATTAATAATTTAGCTGTAATGGTTACAATTTGGAGCAAAACAAAACACCATTATGCATTCTAAAACAAAATATTAATGATTACTTAGTGTTAATTAAATAAATTCTAAAGATATTTCGATTTTCATATTATTTAAAAACATAACATATAAATATATCTTCGAATCCTTATTTATATATTTATAAAATCATTATTCTATAATATAAAGTATCTGGACTGTATATATTAGTATATATTTATCAAAAATACATATTTTTTGCTTCAAAATTGAAGTTATTCATAAAATTAAGGTAATAAAAGTAATGTCACATGTATTTTAAACCAGTTAAAAACTTCCAAAGAACTCGGGTCTCAGATGGCAGCACATGTATGTCGTCACATACATGTGCTGTCTAATATGGTCTATTATTCCTGATGAATAATATGTGTATTTAATTTTAAAGTTAGTATTTTTTTTTACATGTGCAGTAACTGCATCTTTGCTTGAGTTTAATTGTAGACTCGTTAAAGCAATGCGCCCTTAAACACTTAGTTCATTTACGCCGTTTAACCATTTTTTATACTACTAATAAATTATTCGTGTAATTAACTCATTCTATTTTATCATTGAAAGTGTAAACGAGTGCAAAATGCGTTCTGTTCTCTTTATTTCCAACCCATATAACTCAAGTTATTTAGTTGCTAAATAATTTATGAGTTGTTTAAACAAGTGTTAATTTAGTTAACACACATTTTATAAATGTTAATTAATTTGATTACCTCTTTATTTTAATGCAAATTTAGCAAATTTTATTTGCTTTCATTCGCATTGTTCGCTTTTAAAACAGAGAAAAGTGCTACTTTTTAATGCTATGAAATTTTTTATTACTGCTTTATTTTTGAAATTTGCAACTTTGCATAAGACGTACTTGATAAATTTTTGAGAAAAATGTTTTTGGGAAAATGTACCTTATTTGTCGGATGCACTAGACCAGTGGTGCGCAACCTATTTTCATTTCCACCCCCCATTTTGTGTAAAATTTTGTCGCGACCCCTGTGTAAAATCGTCAACGTACTTAAAGTGAAATTTTTTCTCGGATTTGCACTTACAGGGTGTTTTTAAAAGAGTGTTTATTTACAGACAATTGTGTTCGTAAAAAAATATATACCTTTTCAAGTTCAAATTGGCACTTATCAAAATCAAATTGGCACTAGTCAAAATCAAAATGACAATTAACAAATTCAAGTTGTCATTAAATAATTTTAAATTAGCAGTATCATACGTTTAAATAGAACTAAGTAAATAATGTTATTTATACTATATTTTAAAACAATAACATGGATATATTAAATAAACAACTTTTGCTAAATTAATTAATTAGAAAATAATATTCTCCATATTTAATGCTACTTTTAATCTTTTCTTTTAATTGCTGGAGAGTTATCTTTGGATTTCTCACAATTTCATTTTCAAAAAAACGATGTTCGTCTCTGATTTTAACTCTGCGTTTACCTCTATGCTGTTTCTCTGGAACGTCTTGATTTTTCACCCATCCATACGCCGTTCTTTTTGAAACTCCGAGAACATTTGCAAGATTGCGCCAATCCCCGTTAGAATTATAAACAGCGCAAATTTGTCTTTTTGAGTTTACGGCGTCAACTATTTTTATATAAGGCATTATGAGAACGTGGAAGGGTTCTTTTAAGATGTTAATTTGAATTAACAATTAAATTATTGTAATGACAACTTGAATTTGTTAATTGTCATTTTGATTTTGTTAATTGTCATTTTGATTTTGATTAGTGCCAATTTGATTTTGATTAGTGCCAATTTGAATTTGACAAGGTCACATTTCTATTTTTATAAAGAATAAAATTTCATTTCACTATTTTACTGGTACCTGATACTTGTTGAAGAAAAGCCTTATATTTTTTAATGTCATAAATTTCTTTGAATTTGGCGACCCCGAAAAATATTCTCGCGACCCTTCTGGGGGTCGGTACCCACGGTTTGCGCACCACTGCACTAGACTATAAGACGCACCATAAATTTAGGAAACAATTTTTAAGAATTATTCCCGATTTATCATGTATCTTGTGCCTTCCGACAATAAAACGCACCCCCAGTTTTAAGTCGATTTTTTTTAAACAAATGCGTTTTATGTTCCAGAAAATACAGTAGTTTTTATTTTCTGTATGTATAAAGAAAACGTAAACTTATATTAAATGGAATGTCGTATTAAGAACTTACAGTCGAATGTTTACGTTTAAGAGACCCTCTTAGGGCCTAGGCGACCGCGGACGCCAGTTTGAGAACCACTAGTTTAGGACAAGCATAGTCGTAATAGTAGTAATAATTGGACACCAATTATTATGTTAACATTCATGCAAATTTTACATGATTTTTTAAGAATTTCTATGAAAGTAGTTTGAAAATAATTTGTGTAGAGTAATTTGTGTCAGTTACAGTTAAGTGTTATTTATTACATTACAAATAATAAATGTGCAGACTAAACATAATATAAAATATTTAAACCTGTATAAAAAATTAAATTTGTCCTTCAGCTGATAAAAATAAACGTAATATGTGTTATTATATTAAATGACTGGTTATCGGTGCGTTATGAAAATTAACCAACTAAAAATTACTGAAAATTCCATTTTGACAAAAAAATAGAATAAACAAAAACATAACATTAAAAATATAATAATATAAACATTATTCAGAATGTCTGAAACGCATATGCGATAATACATATAATGTAGAAAGAAAATATAAAAAAATTACCTTTATCGGGAATCGAACCCGTCAACCTAAGAATTTTCTGTTCTCGTCCCAGGTCACTAGACTACGAAGGCTTACCAATGAGTATACGATATTAATGTTGATTTGTTGTCTACAACAAGTCTACAACAAGTTTACAACAAGTCTACAACAAGTTTACAACAAGTCTACAACAAGTTTACAACAAGTCTACAACAAATCTACAACAAGTCTAAAACAAGTTAACATTAATATCGTATACTCACTCACACGGCTTCGTAGACCAGTCGCCTGGAAGGAGAATGCGAAATTCTTTCGACGGGTTCGATTCACGGTGAGGCTGTTATTTGATATTTACTTTCTACATTAAAAATATATTTACCCGAAAAAAGTATTATGTTTATTAAAGTTGCATTAAATATGCCCTTAGAAAGGGTTACCAGACGTCCTCTTTTCACCAAACATATCCTCTTTTCACCGGACACGTCTTCTTTTCTCCGGACATGTCCTCTTTTTCAAGGCAAATTTCCGGCTCTGTAACTTTTTTTAATTTTTAATCAAGTAGTCTTCTTTTTAGGGTTTTGTAGGTAGGATTAAAAAACCCTTACAAAGTCACTAATGTGTCTGTCGGTCTGTCTGAATGGTAGAAATTGTGACTAAACGGTTGGTCCTAGAAATTTGAAATGCTTGTACAACTCCTTAACAAACATGTAGGAAAATTACGTAGAATTAAGAAAAAAAAAAAACACTTCAAAGGTAAAATAAAAACAAATATGTAAAAAAAATATGTATTAAATATAAAAATGTAGCATTTTATTGTAAAAATATATTTATTAAAATTTCGTTAAGGGTAGAACAAACAGCATAATTAACTACACTACGCTTACCCACGACATTTGGTAACAACTTTGTTAATTTAAATTAATTATAATAGAATATAATAGTTATAATAGTTTTGTATTTTTTGACGTGTTAATACTCAACGCACAATCAACAACTTCCTAACCATAGCAGCCCTCATCCCTTACCTCACAAAATTGGGCACAGTGGCGTCCCGTTACAATATAATTTATTTTTTTTATATTTCTTTGGGGTTTCAAATAAAACCTTATAACGCGTGAGTAAACCAATAAAGTTTTATTTTTGAAAAAGCATTATAAGTTTTATTCGAAATGGGATTTTCGACAAGTATACCTCAAATTGAAACCAGTGGCGAAGGGAAACCTCCGCTAGACTTGCCCTCCCATAAAAAAATATTTAAAAAAAAAAATGTAAATTAAAAAAAAAAAAAAAAAATATTTAGATAAATCTTCAAAAATACATCAAATTATGTTCTATACAAATTTTTGTCCAAGGCTTGCTTTACTAGTTACGAATTAATTATCATGACCATGGAAACGTTACATATAAGTATGAAAAAATTTTAAATAATTTTACAAAATTTTTTCGAAATTTTTCGTTCTGTCAAAAAACGTCTCAAATAAAAGTTATTAGTTATTGCATTTATAGTAACTTTTGTTCAATAAATTTTTTCGAAATATTTTTCTGTTGCTAAATATTCGCAAAAATCTTAAAATCGACAGGAGTAAACTCCCATTTCTAGTCAACCGATTTTCATAAAAAACAATAGGGTTCTTTCCATTTAATAGGAGAATTTTTTAATACCAGAACGAACTCTTTAAGTTAAACCGTTTATGAGTTATCGTGTATACACACAGACACACACACACACACACACACACACATACGGACGGCACTTCGAAAATAGGTTTTTTGGATTCCCTGGACCATGAAACGTGGTCATCCGTCAAAATCTCGACATCGAAAATTTTCGCGATTACAATACTTGCCCCTTATATATTAAGGTCGGGCAAGTAAAAATGCATAAGACAAAAAATATTTGTTTTCAATTTTAAATAATTATTGTCATAAGTCAATAATAAGGGACGTATTTTAAGGTTTCTAGTAAATAATTTTAACCCCGTAACACCCCCAGCAAAAATAAACAGCTGATAAAGTAGAAATCGATAGATATACAGATACAACGCTGTCAGTATCTTAATTTCTTAATTTACATTGTGAATGCTATTTGATTTCCACGTACAAATTTAACGTTAAGTACTAATTTAACGTTAATTATAATTTTTAATTTTGAGGCTGGAATGCAGCAAGAAGGTTGTGAACGTACAGTTACGTATAACAAACATTTACGTTAATTTTAAGTACTTATTTTAATTTATAATTATGAGGTTGTGAATGCAGCATTAGTTTTCAGACGAACTATAATTATAATTACTAAATATAAATATAATTTGGTAGCTGTGAATGAAGCTTTAAGTGTTGTAAACCACACTTATTTTATGTGCATGAAATTAAACATGAATTACTTAGAAAATAATTTATACTAATATATAATAAATTACCCTCATATTTTTATTGTGCTGGTTAGTTAAGTAATAATAAGGAACAAGAAAAAATTAATGAAGTTTGATGTCGTTAATTTTATACGAGTTTTATATTAGCTTCAACATGATGTTTTTTATTTCTTGCCAGATACTCTCATAAAAAATATATAAAATATTTTAGTACAATATGCTTTAAAGTAGGCTGTAAAAGAAAAATATTGTGGCGGCCAGTAACATTATTTTTAGCATTATTTATTTGCAATTCCTTTAAGTGGTTCCTGGTTTTTTCATAAAATATATTAAAACATTATTTAGAGCGGGCAATTGATGTGTTTAAATATTATTATTTTTAGGGTTCTGTAAGTATAATCAAGAAACCCTGGTATAAGAAACCTTTATACCATCACTCATGTGTTGGTCTTTTAAAACGGTAAAAATTGTAATCAAACAGCTTTTTAGCTTTTTAAATTAGTTCTTTCACCTGCATATAGACAAAATTTAGTTTTAGATTTAACATATCGCTCGAAAAATATAACAAATTTATATTTATTTCTTGATGCATAGATAAACGAAAAATTAATTAATTTTTTAGAAATCAAAAATTATTATCGAATTTCGCCAAAAATACGTCAAAAAACTTTTGTCCCACACCATATTTCCCAGGGGATTTCATCTCTAACATTAAAAAACTCTTAAGACGTAGATCAAGAGAAAAAAGTTCTTTATTTCAATATGATTCTTTTCAAAAATGTGTTAAAAATCATTTTTCCACACCCTGTATTCCACAGGGGTTAACAGGTGGTTAAACAGTGAACCTAAAGAGTTGATATTTGGCATGTAAGTGTAGTTCTTTGACTCGTATATAGAAAATATTCTGATATTTCGAAAAAAACACATTGGGTGAAAAATATAAACAAATACGTATTTAACAAAAAATCAAAATAGTAATAATAAATAAATAAATATATAAAATAATAAATATTGTGTGGTATACCAAATGAAAGCTGTCTTAATGAAATTAATGACTAAAATTTTTATTTGAAATAAGTGTTTTTGTAAAAATGTGCAAAAAAATACAATTTTAAAAGTTTCTTAAACATTTTATTAGACAGGTTTAAAAACCTAATAAAGTTCCGCGACATTTTTTATTTATTTACAAAGGTACGTATAAGATACCTATAAAAATGTGACAATTAACTTTTGTTCTCCACTCTATTTTTAATTTTAGTCTAGTTTAAAACACTAAAAATAAAAATTAGTAATGCACATTGATGTTATAATCCATCACACCTAGTTGGAGCATAGGGCTTCTACAAACCGCTTCCACTGGACTCGGTTGGCTGAAGTCTTTTACTTCGGACCACGACTTTTTCCGTTTTAATTTCGTCTCTGATACTTTCGAGGTAGATTTCGGGCGACCGTCTTTTGCTGCCTGTGGATTCCAATCTAGCGCCATTCTTGCTAATTTGCTTGGATCTCTTCTTAGTACATGGCCAATCCAGTTCCACTTGCGCCTCCTGATTTCTCTGTCTATGGGAATTTGGTTGCAGCGTATTAACAGCTCTTGATTAGTGACCCTGCCCGTCTATCTTATTTTAAGGATCCTACGCATGCATTTGTTAACGAATACTTGCAGTTTGGTGATTATAGCGTATGTAATCTTCCACATCTCCCATTCTTATAACATTACGAATTTTACGCTGGTTACAAATATACGTAGTTTTGTATTCCTGGTAATATGGTGCGATCTCCAAACTGTGTTAAGCATGCCGAATGCTTGTCTTGCCTTTTGGATACGATGTTCTACATCATTAGAGGCACCACCGTTGGCTGCAATCATGCTACCAGCAAAATTCTTCCACATTTACATTGATGTGTGCCCCCAATAAATTATGACCCCTATTTTATTGCACAGAGTGCTTAGAAAAAAATAAAAAATGCAGTGATGCATACTGATGGGAAACAATATGAACAAAAACATAAACAATATGAATAGAGAACTGATATTTTTGATGAGATTAATTTTAAAATATGTTATTTTATTTGTTTATTTATTTTCTTTACATTTAATGTAGGGTATTAAAATAAAAGCTCTTAATAAATAGAAGGGAGTGTAAAGCGATTGAGTAATTTCTTCAACTCCTGAAGCGGACAGAAACTCGGTAGTCCTAGCTGCGGTATTTGGTCGTGCATTATTATGCTGAAGACGGTTCTCCCTTTTGGTCATTTTCGCGTACTCTTTGTAACACATCTGTGAAAAAATTGTGGTATACCATTCAGCAGTGACTGTACAATAATGTTCAAGTGGATCAGTGGCATATGAACCGTACGCCCGAAGAATGAAGCAACAATTTTCTTGCCAGTGCACCGAGTACGTTTCACTTTAACTGGTTTGTCTTTGTCTGGGAAAATCCACTGAGCCGACTGCTGTTTGCTTTCTGGCTCGTAGCAAAAATGTTTCGTCACCTGTTACTATGACGTAGACAACTTTTGACTGGTCTCTGTTAAATTTAATTAAAAGTAAGCATTTTCTTGTTCCACTCCACACGTTTCTTCTTTTGAATATCAATTAACTGGTGTGGTATCCACCGAGCAAAAAGCTTCCTGATGATCAGATGTTCATGAAGTATTGTATTGATTTGAGTCACAGATATGCCCAAGGATGCCTTCATATCCCTATAAGTGCAGCGGTTATCCACCTCCCACAAATTGCGGACAGCGTCGATAGATTTCGCTGTGACAACACTTTGAGAGAAATCCTCCCACGCTGGACCTCGGTGAACCAGCGTTCTACAGTAGCCAAGGCTGGTACTTCATTGCCAAAAAAATCGATTTAATTTTTGCGAAAATTTGCTGAGTTAGGTCATCTTTCATCATCATTGGCGTGACGGCCCGAGGTGAGCCTAGACCTTCTGTTTCCAGATTTCATGACCATATTTTCATCTTTGTACATTCAGGAGTAATTTGGAGTAATTTTTTCGTACACATAAAGGCACCTACAGTTCATAGCCGGTTGCGAATATGTAATTTGTATAAATATTATTTACATACATTATTTGACATAGACAGAAGTTGAACTCAAGTCCACATCCTTGTTTAGAGGTCAAACAGCAAGTATAATCGATATTTAATGCCTTGCGACCGGAGGGTAGCTTCCATCTTTGACCATCTTTAATCATAAAAAATCATATCTCGAAAATGTTTAGCGTGTTAGTTCAATTTTTAATAGAAATAATTGTATATAAATGCGTGCTAACAACCGTACACGACTTATTTCTGTGCCTTGTTAACACAAATTAACATAAAAAACACTTCAAACATCAACAATTAAAAAATCAACGAATCCAACATCTAGCAAGCAACAGCTAAACCGCAAAACTTAAATAGCAATCCTCGTAATTATTACATATAATTGTAAATCAATGTGGCTGTTAATGGCTGTAATTGACGTTTTAATGATCCAGATAAAATCGTATTAGTTTAGCTTTTTGTCATTGGATGATTGACCTCAGACGCGGTAATTATAGTGAAATAGATGCCAATTAAACTATTCAGTAAAAAGAATAATTTACACAAAAATGTAAATTACCGCCAAGTGTTAATTGATAGTTTGCCACTTTAGTTAACGCAAGTACGTGCTAAACGACGTCTCTTACCTATAATGACACCGTTATTTAATTGTTTACTCACTTTATTATTGACTCATGTGTGTCAGAAATAATCACTACTAGTCAAGAGAGTTGACCATTAACCCTTTAACATCGGAATTATTATTTTTTCTGAATAGTTTTGTATAACGCAGGGTTAATGTGATGACAGTGAATCATGCGTACTAGGGATGTGCCGGATCATAAAATTTCATATGCGCGGTTACGGATACGGATTACTTTGTAGAATATCTGCGGATACGGTACGGACATGGAGACGGATACGGATAAAAATGTTTTGTTAACCAATGTTAATGAAATTTGATTTTTAATTATAGTTTACAAAATAAATACGATTATTTTCATATCAAGGTTTTTAGTATTAAAAATAAAATAAACAAAAATAAGTTTATAATTTTTTTTTATACTTTGTGTTCACAATAAATAATAATAATAATAATAATAATAATAATAATAATAATAATAATAATAATAAGCTTATGAGTTGGTGTTTTGGGTGGCATGAAAGCCTCCTATCGAAGGGAAATCGAGTCCATTCCCGCCTGTAGATCTTCTGCCAACTCTTTGATCTGCAGGATGCAGAAAGCAGTGCTGCTCGGGTCGCTCCGCATTGTGCGGGCACTGGATCTGGCGTAATTTCCGCGGCTGCATATCGCCAGGGTTTGGGATGCAGTCGTGTGTATTTAGCTCCACTAGTCTCTAGTATGACGCGGCTCAAAAGGTTGCTGAAGTTTGAGATTAGTGGACGCTTGTCAAGACCTGACAAACCCCAATAATAATAATAATAATAATATTTATTCATGTGAATAAAATTTAAGTTTTTTACGTTCGTCATAATATAAAATATTAGTAGAATATACAATAAAATAAATCCTATTAAAATGTAAAAAATATTATTACTATTTACAATAATATAAGACATATTAAAATATAAAAAATATTGTCATATGCTGTCATAAAAGATACGAAGTATCTTGTGGTGACAATAATGAAATCTTAAACAAGATATTTAAAATAAAATAAAAATTTTAGTTAAAAAATAAATAAAACTGACGTAGATAAAAAAAGAAGCAAATTACTAAACAAATTAATGTAAACGGATACGTTTTACTAATGCGTACACAGTATAATATATTAAACCAAACGTTTCATAAGGCATGATTTTACCGCACGCATCGAGGTTAAGGACGCTCGTCCTTTGGATGCGTTTTCATCCGATCCGATACGATCCGAACAATTTCGCATATCGTCCACTGGATATGGAATGCGTCAGATGCGACGCGAGTGGGAAAATTAATTTATTTCAACAAGCTCTGAAAACAAGTTGTGCAATGGATGACCTTGTTTTTTTGCAGAACTCTTATTTATCATCTATATGAGGCTTTAAAAATAGACGAAAATTATTTTTTGTATTATCAACGATTGAATCAAGACACTTTCCATTATATTTTGGATGTTATCAGTCCAACAATAAGGAAAATTTCTAATTTTCGTGAAACTATTTCACCAGAAGAACGTCTTAGTATGACTTTAAGGTAAATTATACAATAGTTGTAATTATTATATACTTTTTATTAACACTTGTTCATAAAAAAAAAAATACTCGCAGCAGGCCAAGGAAATTTAAGGTATGCCCGATTTTAATATTGTTTTCTTTTGTTTTTATTTTATAACGTTTTGTGTTCATGTTTTTTCGGATATTATTATCAATTGGCTATTGTAATCAAAAACTTTTTTAAACGACAAGTGCACTTTATGTAACGATTTTTTAGGCTATTTTTTCTATTGTGCTTCTTCGTTCCTTTTAAAATAATAAATTTGTATTATATAATCAATGTGTTGGTTGATTATATCTTCTTTAGGCAATTTGGTATGTGAAGCGGTTGGCTGTACTGGTTGACAATTTTGCTTGCCTGTATTGAATTATTTTCAAATTTATCTGTCACCCATTTAGTTTTTTTGCTCCAACATACGTGTATAACAATAATAATAAAAATATAAATGTCCAATTACAGTGGCGGCTCGTGATTTTTGGGACTCAGAGCTGCAAATTATAATACAAGGTGTTTAACCACGAGGTTTTATCATATAAGACTTTGCTGAATTGCCTCTTATAATTATAATTTTTGCTTTTTGCCGTTTCCAAAATATTTAAATTTGGTGTGTGTCGCCCCAATTTTTTAATATAAATTTTTTCTTCTAACGTTCTTCTGTTAAATGGAATTTCCAAAAATGATTTGACAGTATTCATTTTTTAAACCTATTGTTTTATAATCTAAAATGAGAAACGTATTTGTTAATCTAAGATACTTATATAAATTTAAAAGAAAAAGTTAGAAAATACTAATTATTAATACCTACCTAAACAACAAATTTTTAGAGATAATATAGGTATGGCAATTTCGTTACAACTTAAATAAATACATTCAATAATTTCTTAATCTTTGATCACTGTTATTGTGACGCTGAAAGCATTCTAGCTCCGATTCCCACCAGTTTAACACTACTGCCCACGCACCGCTACCCCTTTACAAGCCTACATTTGTACTTTCCTTGACGCTAGGATATAAGCAGCGCGACGTAGACTTATTCAAAAGAAACTTTTAAATATTTATGAAACAATAGCATTCAATGTTCAAAATATATTAAAAAAAAAAACATTTTCACACCACAATTATTATGTTAAATGCATTTTGAGTTCAAAAAAAGATTTTGTTTTTTTATTATTTTCAAGTAAGAGCTGCAGCTCCGCAGCGCGTACTCAGGAGCCGCCACTGTCCGATTATCAAAACCGATTGTGCGTGGTAAAAGCCGATATCAATGGCAAAATAATTATTTATATGTTTATTTATTTATTTAATTTTTTTTTTCTTGTTATTTTATCTTTTTATTTTTTTTGACAATATTAAATGGGTTCTGTTCTCAATTTTTAAGCTCATTAAATTACATTAATTTTAATTAATCCTCACAAGTAACTCTACTTGTGCTAAGCCAGCGTTTCTCATATACCAACTCCATCAATGTGCAAATCTAGCTCGCCCCCCGTGGTGCACCCTGGTTCACGCTAAAGAGCTAGAATTATTATTGGCTGCCAAACTACCAAAACTGGTCTCCTGGCAATTTTACAATGCATACAACTGGCTCATCTCCGAGCCATACGACAGTGACTATCGGTCAATCCGTCCGAATATGCCACCTTAATATAGAAGGGATAAGCAAAGCAAAAAGTGAATGTATGTCTAAGCTATTCATAGAGAACAAAATCGACATAGCTGCAATACAAGAGTGTCACACATCCGATGAACACCAGCTGAGGTCCAGGGGTAAAATTCCTGGCTATTTCTTAATTGGCGCTACCTTCCACCATACCTACAGTATTGCAACCTATGGCCGGGCAGGATTATCAAATGTCCGACTAATATCGACGAGCAACAACAATAACGTCCATATCATTACTATTGCTCTCGGAAACATGACGATAATAAACATCTACAAACCTCCCCAAACACCGTGGCCTGCTGACGTGCTTCCTCCACATACACATCCTGCTATTTACGTCGGTGACTTTAATAGTCACCACTCACAATGGAGGTATGCAATTGATGACGAAGCCGGATCGAGACTAGTAGAATGGACAGAAGCTAACAACTTATACCTAATCTTTGACGCCAAAGATCGACCTACGTTCAGATCGGCGAGATGGAACACCGATACTTCTCCAGACCTCTGTTTTGTTTCCCATGACAGCCGTGGAAATCACCTACCTACTACTAGGAAAGTTCTGAGGGGATTTCCTCACACCCAGCATCGCCCCGTGATCGTTAACATAGGTATTCAAATCCCAATGATCCAGTCCATCCCAAGACCTAGATGGAATTTCAGAAAGGCAAATTGGAGTGAGTTTTCATCTGAACTCGATAAGGTGATTCGTTGGATCCCTCCCAAAGCGGAAAACTATTATCGGTTTTTTAAAGCTGTAATTTCCACAGCAAAGAAACATATTCCCAGAGGATTCAGGAAGCAATACATCCCCGGTTGGGATGAACGCAGCGAAACACTTTACGAAGACTATAAAACTAGTGGCAGCACAGAAATTGCCGATGAACTAGTTCATAGTTTAGACGATGCAAGAAGGGAAAATTGGCGAAGCACGGTGCAGAATATGAGCTTTAAGCACTCCAGCAGAAAAGCTTGGAGTCTACTACGCAAACTAGGGAACTCTAACAAAGCTAGCATAGCTCCGTCAAAAGTCACACCAAACCAGGTAGCCAATCATTTAGTTAACATGTCTCGAGCAAAACCTCATAAGACTCACTCCACATTAGTCAAAAAAGAACTGACAACTCTAAAAAGAACTTGCGCCAGTGCAACAACTTGTTCAGAAAACTTCACAAAGCAGGAAGTTACCAAAGCACTATCAGAACTGAATCTAGGAAAGGCACCCGGATTTGATAGTATGCACAACGAGTTTTTGATAAACTGCGGAGAAAAGTCCCGAGAGTGGCTTGCCAAGTTCTTCTCGGATATTTTAAACTCAGGCAAACTTCCGTCTGAGTTCAAATTAACTAAAGTTATCGCCATCCCCAAACCGGGAAAACCAAACGATTGTCCGGAAAACTTCCGTCCAATCGCCCTACTGAGTGCATGCTACAAATTACTGGAACGCCTTATTCACCAAAGAATCTCGCCGCTAATTCAAAATATAATTCCGATAGAACAAGCGGGCTTTCGACCTTCCAGGTGCTGTGAAGAGCAAGTGTTAGCATTAACAACGCATATTGAAGTGGGATATGAGCAACGTCTAAAAACTGGAGCAGTATTTATAGACTTAACAGCTGCGTACGACACTGTTTGGAGAGAGGGCCTATTGTATAAGTTGATTAAGGTCGTTAAGTGTAACAAAATAGTCTCCCTTATAAACAGTATGTTGAGCAACAGGCTATTCAGGGTCGCGATGGACAACCAGATTAGTTCCACTCGCATGCTGAACAATGGTCTTGCTCAAGGATCGGTACTTGCACCGTTACTTTTTAATCTGTTTATGTCCGATATGCCGCAAACAGCAAGCAAAAAATTCGCTTATGCAGACGATCTTGCCATAACAACACAGCACGGAAATATGCTCAACCTGGAAAAGACGCTAACAGAAGATCTAGCCTTACTTAGCGAGTATTTCAAAAAATGGCGACTAACTCCCAGTACTGCAAAAACTGAAACTTGCTGTTTCCATCTAAACAACAAATTGGCTCATACACCCATTGATGTGACTCTCGACGGAATAATCCTGCCTTTCAACCCAACACCAAAATATCTGGGAGTGACTCTTGACCGGACACTCTCTTTCAACAAACATCTAAGCAACGTTGCTGCGAAACTCAGATCCAGAAACAATATTCTCCAAAAACTAGCTGGTTCTTCGTGGGGAGCAAACGCGTCAACACTTCGAATAACAGCGCTTAGCCTGGTGTACTCAACAGCAGAATATTGTGCCTCAGTATGGATAAATAGCCCTCATGCAAGGAAAGTGGACGTAGCACTGAATGAAACGATGAGAATAATAACTGGCGCCATTAGGTCAACACCTACCTACTGGCTTCCAGTTCTCGCTCATATTCAGCCACCCCATATACGCCGCCTATCAGCTCTCTTGCGAGTGTATGGGAAAATTAATGAAAATGCAGAACTTCCTATACATGCGGACCTGGCCAGTACCGACTTCCACAGACTTAAATCCTGCCACCCATCAGTTATTACAGCAAGGATCTCTACGGCAACCGGTTACAACGCAAAAGAAACCTGGCAGCAAAAATGGGTGGAGCAGGCTCCAGCTGAGTTTCACTCCTTACTTAACCACGAGGAACCCCCAAATGGATTTGACCTTCCCAGAAAAACATGGGTATCTTTGAACAGAGTTAGAACGGGCCACGGTAGAAGCGGTGACTCTTTGTTCAGATGGGGGATGCGGGAGACTCCAAACTGCGACTGCGGCGCAGAACGTCAGTCGATGAGACACATCGTCTTTGAATGCCCTAACAGAGCCTTCCAAGGGACAGTAGAAGATTTTGTATTGGTGACAGAAAGTGCTTTGAACTGGTTGTCAAATACAGACATATCACTGTAATCATTTCTCAATTTGGTTTTTAATTTTTCCTTTTATATTGTAACTAGAAACATTATATTTTACTACTTATAATTGTGCTATTTTATAGGTATTATGTGATTTGTTTATATTATGTAACTGTATGCAGCCATACGCTAAATAAATAAAAATAATGGCAAAATGACCGATATGGACGATTATCCATTATCTACCGATTAATTGTTGCAACCCTTATGAATATTTGTAATTTTTAGTTGCAATACTAATAAAACATTACTTATGTGGTAAATATTCCGCGTGTAAAAGTGAAATGCACCTCTTGACCACTATTTGTACAATTGTCCAGTCGTTGGTCAATAACATGTGTGTAATAGGTTTGTGCCGGAAATGACGTAGTGTCTTTTCTGTTGTCAATCAGTGACACTAATCACTAGTTCACAGTCGGTGAACAGGTGCGCTTCAATGCAATTTTCTAATTGTAATTATAATTTTGTGGTTACGAAAAAGTTACAATTTGTTAAAGATAAAAAATCAAAATGAATATAATATTGCACTAGAGATCTAAAAGCAGATAAACAAATAAATAAAAAGAGATGGAAAGTAGGAAAAATTGATGTGGAGCAGAGCCGGATCGAGGGTGAGGCAAGTTGCCTCTAGTGATCAATGGAAAAGGGCATCAAATTAATGAAATTAATTTAAAAATAATTATGTAATTTTGTAATGAGGTCCTTTGTTTTTTTAAGCCATTACTTGTATTTTAGAAGTGAGGACCTTTTTCTTTTGTCAACATTTGTAAATTAGTAGTGACAATCTTTTTTTTTTGTTATTTTAGAAGTGGGGACCTTTTTCTTTTTAGGTCATCGCTTTATATAATATTTATTTATTTTTATTTATTTATTTAAACAATTTGGGTACACAAACGGGATATGCCCAACACAGTGAACGCTATTAGGTTACAATAAATTAATTTGCAGGAATAAATATGTGTACAAAATATTACAGAATAACAAAATAAAGTACTTAAAAAATTTAAAAAATTTGTAAATTTGGTTGGTGAAGTTAATTACCTCAAATTAACAATAATAATGACAAAAATGATAAAAAAGTTATAAAAAAATGATAAACTAAAAATTAGTGATAACAAAAACATAAATTATTAAAACATACAAATTTTAAAAAAAATTTAAAAAATAATAAATTTAAAAACTTAAAATTCAAAATTTAAAATTCACGATTTAAAACATAAAATTTCAAATTAAAAATTAAGAACTATAAATTAAAAGTTAGTGATATAAAGGAGTGAGCGTAACTTGATTAATGAGTAATGATTGATTTACCTGGCAAAAAATGGCGCATTGCTTCCCGGTCAGCCTTATATTAAGACGGTCCCTCACAAAGATCTTTTACCTCTAATACACCAGTCAATCCTTGCTACCGTCACATCTTTCATCGCAACTCGGCCATGTTTCCACAACCATCAATTAACTAAAAAAAAAAACAATGTCCACAGTCTGTCGCATGAGATTCAATCATTGTCACTCGTATCAACACCTTAACCGAATCAAGGTATTAGAAACAAACCTATGCAGTTGTGGAGAACCTGAAACCACGGCACACATACTTCTTAACTGCCCAAATCACACCGCAGCATCCACAGTTTTTTACTTAGATCTTGCGAAAATCCTAACTGCTCCACTTAACTTAAAAACAGTTCTTTCTAATCCCACTCCAACTGTTTGTGACAAAATATTATGGTTTTTAAAGGAAATCAAGAAATATTTGTAGAATAGGATTTCCATTAGCTGTGCGCTGGCGGAATGGTGTTCAACCGAAGCCAACAAAATAACAAGAAGAAGATTGATTTACCAGTTCAGTTTATGCTTTATTTTGGAAATACATGATTTACGGAAACTATGTATGGAACCGTTGAATAAATCTAAATCACAGAAGTGGTTATTATAAGTGGAAGAGAGTCTGACAACCGGAGAATTTTTGCGCGTATTTGAGCTACTCATGGGAACAGAAAGGAGGTCGACATGGTCGGCGTGTACTATGAGTTGGAACACGGTAGCTAAATAAACTTAAATATGTTAAAGCTAGTTACAGCCCTGAGTAGGGGCGCCAATTTACCCTTCTGCCTCAGGTGAAATTGTGCCTAGATCCAGCACTGATGTGGCGAGTGAATTTTCACACATTTCAGAGTTTTGTAGGTATTTATTAAGTGATAACAATTTGTGGCTACATATAAAAATCATAAATTTCAATAATGTTTGAAAGAATAAACCTTGTGCGTCCATCTAGAGCTAGAGGTTCACAATAGAGGTCTGCACGGGCCTATTTTGGACCTCCTTTACCCGGCCTGGCCCGTTATGTTTCCAGTCCAGCCCGAGCCCGAAAATATTAATACAATTATTGCATCTACCCGGCCCGAACCCGACAAAATTTTAAATTCGGCCCGAATAAACCTCGTTAAAAAATATTATGATACAAAAATTGATTACAATTTGTAATAATTATAAAACTAGAAATTTAAAAAATATATATTTTTTAACCAAGGTTTAAAAATATATTATTTAAAGGTATTATTGTTCTTATCCGGCCCTAGCCCGAATATAATACATGTCAGTCGGCCCGAACCAGGCCCTCGGGCCGGGTCGGGCCTGGGCCCACGGGCCAAGCCCGAGCCCGTGCAGAGCTCTAGTTCACAAGGGTACTTGAGATGCACTTGTATCAAGACCCAGCTATTGCGAAATGACATTACTGTGGCGGCGCTGTGATCGAAGGACTTTTGCACATAGCGAACAGGTTAATTTAAGCACAATACTTTTTTATTTTATTAAAATAAAAACTACAACTACATATTTGCGTATTGAAGCTCTGCACGTGTATCAAGGTGTATAATAGAATCAAATTACAATATTTTAAGCAGGGATGTGCAGTAGACAATGAATGTAATTTATGTGTGTATTCTACATGAAATCTACACGTAAACAACAATCTTTGAATATAAATACAATATATTATTCAAAGACAACAGTGTAAACTTAACCTATTACAACTGACCGTTTTAATTATTGCTAAAATAGGTAAAATTTTATTTTTGTATGATATCTCAAAAACTATAGGAGATAGAGACCCATGGTTTACATTTTTGGAATCCTGTGGTCCTAGATGACGCTAGGTGATATTTTAAGACAAATTCTAAATAAAATATTTTAGTGAAAATTTTGAAATTTTTCTCTAAAACGGTAAAAGATAAAGACATGCGGTTTGATTTTTTAGAATTCTCGTTGCTTTTTTACCTTATAAAAAAATTAGGGCCTCACGAGCTCATTTTTGATTTACATAGTTTTGAAAGGGGCGAATTTTACAAAAAAAAAAAATCATGTGGCTGTACCTAAAAACTATAATATATTGAGACCTGCGGTTGTAATTTTTATAATCTTGAGGTCCTAAATGGACTCAGGTCACATTTTGAAGAAAAAAAAAAAATTGAAAAATTATATAAAAAAATTTTTTTTTTTCAAAATTTCAACATAATCTATTTTAAAATATGGTAGAAGAAGATAGAGACCTGCGGTTTAAATTTTTGAAATCCTTGTACCTTGTTTAGTTTATTAAAAAAATAAGGCTTTAAACACCTAATTTTTTGCATTTATACCCTTAAAAATCGAAAAAATCGTAAAGGGGTAATACTTACGATTTTTTCAATTTTTTACAAGGGTTTTTTTTTAGTCGTTTTTTTTTTTAATTCAAGTCGCAGTTCTCTATATTTTATCGTTCTTAAAATAGTTTTTTTTTTAATTTAAAAAAAAAAAATATATATATATTACATAAATAAAAAAATTTGCAAAATTTTTTTTTTTGCTCTGGAGTATCTTCAAAATTAGTCCTAAGGCAATCTAGAACCTTAGGATTTCAACCGCAGGTCTTTATCTTATGTAAATTTTTAAATACGGTCTTTCAAAATGAAATATTTACAAATTTTCAGAACTACACGGATCAAAAAAGCGTTAACTAAGGAGGGCCCTATTATTTATCTAGGACCTAGATTCTAGATAGAAAAGGTCTGTAGATTTCAAAAATTCAAACCGCAGTTCTCTATATTTTATTGTTCTTAAGTAACGATTTTTTTAAATATAAAAAAAAAAAAAAATGGATAATGGAATGATTAACAAAACATTTTTTTGTTTGGGGCTGGTTTTGTAATATGTCCGGAGGCCCTTTGGGACCTAGGGATTTCAAAAATTCCAACAACAGATGTAGTTATTCCCTATCTCATGTAGTTTTTGAAATACGGTCTTTCGAAAATGAAATATTTACAAATTTTCAAAAAGACTCATTTATTATTTTATTTTATTCAGGTATACTCAGCAGAGCTTCAATTTCTATTTAGGTAGATAAAAGTGTAGATTTCAAAAATTCAAACCGTAGATTTTTATCTCTTATCCTTCCACAACAGAATCATCTTGCAAAAATTTGGACTTAATAATAAATTTACCTCCATTTTACTTAGGAAAATTTAAAAAAAACTAAGATATACGGCGAATCAGTGCAGTTACGTCACATGACGTAACAAAGAATTGCATTGTACCAAACAATACATTCATTTGTTTCGTATTGTGACGTAACTCCACTGATTCGCCGACGCTAGTATACCTATCTTTTTCCTTTCTTAAATGATGCCAAAAACACTACAATTTGTTCTACTTTATAGTTTTTCACAACTTCTGTCGACATTGTAACAAAAATTCAACACTAAACTATACGTAAAAACTGTACTGCAGTATTTAGTGTAGTTAGCGCATTCTCTGATAAATATTGTAAGCACGGTGTTAAAAAAACTCAATGACTTTCGAAATAATTATCAGATCAAAAATACCTGTTGTACTATTCCGGTTCACCTTACTCACAATAGTCGTTTTTTTTTTTAATTCAAGTCGCAGTTCTCTATATTTTATCGTTCTTAAAATAGTTTTTTTTTTAATTTAAAAAAAAAAAATATATATATATTACATAAATAAAAAAATTTGCAAAATTTTTTTTTTTGCTCTGGAGTATCTTCAAAATTAGTCCTAAGGCAATCTAGAACCTTAGGATTTCAACCGCAGGTCTTTATCTTATGTAAATTTTTAAATACGGTCTTTCAAAATGAAATATTTACAAATTTTCAGAACTACACGGATCAAAAAAGCGTTAACTAAGGAGGGCCCTATTATTTATCTAGGACCTAGATTCTAGATAGAAAAGGTCTGTAGATTTCAAAAATTCAAACCGCAGTTCTCTATATTTTATTGTTCTTAAGTAACGATTTTTTTAAATATAAAAAAAAAAAAATGGATAATGGAATGATTAACAAAACATTTTTTTGTTTGGGGCTGGTTTTGTAATATGTCCGGAGGCCCTTTGGGACCTAGGGATTTCAAAAATTCCAACAACAGATGTAGTTATTCCCTATCTCATGTAGTTTTTGAAATACGGTCTTTCGAAAATGAAATATTTACAAATTTTCAAAAAGACTCATTTATTATTTTATTTTATTCAGGTATACTCAGCAGAGCTTCAATTTCTATTTAGGTAGATAAAAGTGTAGATTTCAAAAATTCAAACCGTAGATTTTTATCTCTTATCCTTCCACAACAGAATCATCTTGCAAAAATTTGGACTTAATAATAAATTTACCTCCATTTTACTTAGGAAAATTTAAAAAAAACTAAGATATACGGCGAATCAGTGCAGTTACGTCACATGACGTAACAAAGAATTGCATTGTACCAAACAATACATTCATTTGTTTCGTATTGTGACGTAACTCCACTGATTCGCCGACGCTAGTATACCTATCTTTTTCCTTTCTTAAATGATGCCAAAAACACTACAATTTGTTCTACTTTATAGTTTTTCACAACTTCTGTCGACATTGTAACAAAAATTCAACACTAAACTATACGTAAAAACTGTACTGCAGTATTTAGTGTAGTTAGCGCATTCTCTGATAAATATTGTAAGCACGGTGTTAAAAAAACTCAATGACTTTCGAAATAATTATCAGATCAAAAATACCTGTTGTACTATTCCGGTTCACCTTACTCACAATTTTTAAAATTTTTAGCTTAACTCCCTGGGTGATGAACGTTAATGATTGTACATTACTCAGGAATGTATATTGACAAATGATTGTAGTGCCATCTGTTGATGAAAGTCAACATATATTTTTTGCGTCTAGGCATTTATGTGTTGTAATTGGCCTAACCGTGCAGATTAATATTTTTATGAACTTGTAGACGAGCGAAAGCTGGGTTTTTGCTTAGTGTAGAATAATAATATGGATTTCAGTATTTCAATGATTATTAACGGAAATAACAACATCAAATTGTCATGTTAAAAACAGACATTCAAATAGAAAATTGCAAGTTTTACGGTAATTATTCTCAAGGTAAACGAAGGAAATACTGATAGACCAAATGATTCCGGACACGTGAATATTTTTTCATCTCTCAACCTTGCTTGTTGCATTTATTAGAGAAAAGATACCTTAGATAAAATTTATATCTAAGATATGAAATCGTTTTTAAATTTTCTTCTTCCAAACAATACGTTTTATGAATCAAACTGTAAAGATTTATTTTTGTTTGTGAGTTTCTTTTTATAAATCTCGAGTAAAATCAGAAGCCGGCTGGGCAAGGTCTGTTTTCGGGTTGCCAAAGAAGTATTTTCACTCAACCGAATAGGGGAAGATGTGACAGATTTGCAAACTTTTATTCAAAAGCAATTTTATTTAACAGTTTTTAAATATTTGTGACTGATTGCTGCCAGTGGTGGAATGGTCCGCCTAGGCACCGGGCGATTACTTTTTCCAAAATTAATTGTGCAGAGTCATTAACTTCATCATTGAAAAATAATTCAACGGCAAATCGAAGTACATAATTTTGATTCATGACTGACGTGAACTAATCTGATAGTAAAAACACCGCCTAAAATTGTAGGGTTACATTACGTCACAATCCATGCTCGCTCCATGTTCGAGTTATTGCGCTCTGTCAGTGTTCTATTCATGACGTCCCCATCAACTGTTTGCTCAGCGCTCGCTCTACCCTGTACAACTCGAATGTACCCATAGTGAAATAGTAAACCAATGGTAAAAAACATAAAGACGTACCTGATTGTGAACTAAAATATTTAAAAGTAAATTTTGGACACTTCTGTTGTAAGATCTTTAAGGTTATAATAAGTTCTATCTTTAACATCTATAATACCCTTTTCACACTAGAACATTAAGACGAGTGAACTTAAAGTTCACCGATGTTTAACATCGGTATGCTTTCACACTTGATGTTTAAATATCCGGTGCTGTCATCTGCTACAGTAATTTTGTCCTTAAGTTACCATCAGGAAATTACTAGTTTTGAACTGTCTGCGCAGACGCACATTTTGAATTATTGTAAACAAATATGGATATTTCATTTCATTCTACAATAATGACACTACAATAAAGAGTCTATTACACCTGTATTAACATATAAGTCGATACATTTTATCCCAATTATTGTAGCTCTGTATTGTATTAAATACATTATTAAAATAAATAATTTTATTATAACAATAAGTATAAACTTCTTATAACATCGATATAATACAGTATTCTTGTTTATGATAATACAAAATGTTGACAGCACAAATTCAAACAGTATTTTTTTTTATAATAGGATTTATGTTGGCAATGCGGACGATGTTTAACACGCAGATCTGCGTATTAAAGTGTGCTGGACTTAAACCTTGGCTACACGTTTTTACACCAACACTTTAACTCACCTTCACTTTAACATCCGAACTTAAACATCAAGTGAAAAGGGTATTACATTTGAATCTGGAAGTTAATAGTCAGTAGAATTAACAACTTGGGTTAAGAATAACCCTACAAAACCCAAAGCAAATCGTATAATTCGTTAACATTTAAAAATTATCTGAACGACACCCAAGATGTCTAAAATTTAACTAACAATTTGCCAATCTTAACCCGCCAATCAGAAGCAAACTGGCGTATATTAAGCTAGAACAAATCGGCAAAAAATAAAACATAAACCATTACCATTATCGTAAAAGTTATTTAAACATACTATTTAAATTATGTCATCGTAATAATCAGAAATGCGTTCATTGAAACTTTATAGCATGCATACCAATATGTACTGAGTCTGCATATTAATACACCTACGATCATCGTACTACTTATATTTTTTACACAGTTCAATAATCGCTCTCTATAAATATCAACTTGATATGAATGGACATTTTTACGTAATTCAGTGGAGATTATGTGGGCGGTACACTATGGTTTACTGCAATGAAGTTATAATTGGGTAACATATTAATCTGAAATAGGTTATGTTAGGTAATAGTAATACAAATGTAGGAATAATTATTTGTTACATGTCGTATTGTCATGTGGCTGCACGTGCGTGAATGATTACAAATGTCTTTTACATTAATTAGTCTTATTTTATTGTTAACATGTGAGATAATTTATAGTTTTACTTCAGTTTATGATGGAATTTTTTGTTATATTTCAAACATTTTTGTACAATTATGATTTAGTTAGTTAAACTTATTGGCGCACAGCAACTATGGCTATTTGCGCGTAACACAACCCATTTAAATTACAAGACTATACATTATAACGAATAAATTAAACAATAAATGAATAAATAAAATCTTGTACATATCTTTATTAATAAAAATTGATGTGAAATGTAAATTTTCAAACATTTCAGGGTTTCGGAGGTATTTAGTAACTGCATGTTTATTATTTGGGATGCCAAAACAAAATTTATGTCAAAATATTTTTTTATGAATTTTAATTCGAATGCCTAACCATTATTTAAGTTTCTAAATATGTGCAGTATAATTTTCATATAGCAAGGTTCATTAAGATTTTGAAAATTGCGCCTATGATTTCCATTGGTTGCTTAAATCATAAGCCCCGCCCTCTGATTTCGTATACATTCAAACAAAGAATGAAATTATAATTTCAACACTTCCCACTGGTTATTAAATTTACGTTTTTAAAAATTAAATGCAACATTTACCAAAATATAACTAGAATTTTGAGAAAATAATTTAAACAAAATAAAAATGCAAAAAAAAACAGAAAAATTAAAATTGACAGGAATCGAACTCTAGTTTGCAAATTACAAACAAACGACGAAAAGCATTACGCTACGAGCGTTTACTTATCTACTGTGTTACATAGCGAATTAAATATTTAACATATTTTAGTTAAAAACACAAAAAATGCGTTATTTTCCGAAAACATAATCTGATCAAAAATTCCTGTTGTACTATTCCGGTTCACACCAATGTACATTACTTAGAATTTTTTCAGATTTTTAGCTTAAACCATCTGGGCTACAGGGTGTGGGACAAATTTTTTTTTGCACAATTTTGGCAAAAATCGCGTCAAAATAATTTATTTTGACGCGATTTTTGAAAATTTTGATCGTTAATCCACGTACTTTCCAAGGACTTTCATTTGATACCCTACTCAGAATTTAAAAAAAAATTTTTTTTTTCGATGAGCACATATTTGTTTATATTTTTAGGGGGATATGTTTTTTAGATGTTTTAGTATTTTTCCTATGTGCGGGTCAAAGAGTTGTATAAGCATGCCAAATTTCAACTCTCTAGGTTTAGCCGTTTGGCTACAATTTTTACCGAACAGACAGACAGACAGACAGGCAGACAGACAGACAGACAGACAGACGATAAAATGACGGTATAAGGGTTTTTTTGTCATACCTACAAAACCCTAAAAATAGGGGCTATATCTCTTTTTTTTATTTTTATTTTGGCGTTATATTTGGTTTCTACGCGTTTCAGATAATAAGACAATATCCGCATTTTTTTGTCTGTTTGTCTGTCTATCTGTCCGAAATTCAGTCAAAAACAGCTGAACATATTTTAACGAAATTTGGTATGATAGTAGAGCAAAACTAGGATTCGAACATAGGTTGTAAAGCATTTTAAAAATTTTATTGTAGAGGGGTGTTTCGGGGTTAAAACTGTTTATTAAAAACTTAAAATACTTAAAACGACAAATCATTTTTTTTAAATGCATTTTTCAATTAGATGAATATTTGGGGAGTTATGGGGGTATACACTAAAACTAAATCTATCAGGACGTCAAGAATGAAATTTGTAGTTAATAATATTGCCAACTTTAACAGCTTATTATTTGACATTGGCTTAACGTTTTACCATTCTGTTTTTTTTTTTTGTTGGAAAGTTACACATCTCGCCTATTTAAAGAAATCCTTGTATGCTCTAAAAAATATCAAAAACTTTTTTTTTAAATTAATTTTGTTGAAAATGGAACGGTCGGAAATTCGCATTATTATGTAGTATGAGTTCTTACGTGGAACTACGGCATCGCAGACTACGCGATACATTAATAGTGTATTTGGCTCTAGTGTTACTACGCAGCAGACAATATCAAATTGGTTCGCTAAATTTCGTACAGCTAAATTAAAAACCAAACAAAAAAAAAAAAAAACAAAATAACTGGCTCATCGATCACAGCAGAAATATACTGCAACCAACTGGACGATATGATGCAAAAACTTTATGAAAACAGCCTAGATTGGTCAACAGATCGACTCCAATCTTACTGCATGATAACGCTAGACCAAACACTGCACAAATGACTGTGGCAAAACTACAGGAATTGGAGTTGGAACTTCATCAGCCTCCATACTAACCAGACCCAGCCCCCACTGATTACCACTTCTTCCGCAATTTGGACAACTTTTTAATAGGAAAACAGTTTAATTCCAACAATGCTGTAAAATTGGCCTTGAAGGAATTCATTTATTCTCGTCAGCTAGGGTTGTATACCACCGGCCTGAACAACCTGCCGCTTAAATGGCAAAAGTGTAGACACAATATGGGTGCATACTTTGATGAATAAAATAATTCCTTATATTTGTAAGTTATCAACCAACTTTGCCTTTTTTTCTACAAATTTCATCCTTCATGACCTGATACATATCTCTCTATTATTATTAAGAGAACAGCAAAATTACATAGGGCTAAAATAATTATTAGCTATGAGCTAAAATGTTTATTATTATTATTATGTTTTTTTTAAAGTTAGACGATAACTTAATTTTATCAAACCATGCATGTATGATGTGTTTGTAAATTTCGAGTTGCAGCACCCCCGCGATTTCATTTCACGAGCCGCCACTGAATTGAGATGTACATTTTAAGTTGTAAAGGAACTCCTGGTGCTGTAAATATGTACAGGGAACGGTACCCTGCCAGAGAAGTTCCTGGACCGCATTATTATCAAAAATAGAAATTAAGCGTACTACATTGTTTTAAAAAATTGAGATGTTTGCGATTTAATTTCCATAATTTCACGTTTCAGAAGTCTGCTCGAAGGTAGATTTCAATTGTAATTTTTTAAATAATCAAATAACAAAAAGAACATTTTCATACCACAAAATCAAAATTTTACGACTGAAATGTTTATTTTTTAACCTTACATAATTTAAATATTTAAACAAACTCAAACAAAAATTTTTATGTAATATTAAATTTCTAAACTTTCAGATTTTGAAATAAACATTTTTTTTTATTAATATAAAATAAAATTAGAGAAATGTTTTTAAAATGTGAGTTATAAGAATATTAAAATTTTCACGATTGTTAGGTTAATATAATATTAGTTTATGTTTTGCGATATAATTTTATTTTATAGTTTACTGGTCACGTTTATTACTTTCATTTTATGCAATTATTCTACTTCCGTCTTGAATATCAACAGTATATTATCATGAACTGAAATAATGTATTTGAAAATTATTATTTTTATCACATAATCAGAAAATTATAACACAACCTACACTATAAATATAGTCATAAGATCGACAACATCTACAAGTTACATAAAAATGTTTCGAAATATTTTGAATAAAAATGGAAATATGTAAAGTTCATAAGGGCTTCATTGTCCATAAAACTTGCTACTGTAATTGAACTGCGCAAGGCTATTGTAATTGTAGACCAGATCGTTCACTCATAAGTTTCAATGTGCAATGAACCTCCGTGCTGCACTCGTTGCAGCCCGAATTTAATAGCCTAGCGATTGGCCATAACCATTGATAGGGGGTAACTATGGTTCACCCACTACCTGGACTGCATTTACAAAAACTGGCGCATTTATATCTAGGCTTTTGTAGGTATAAAAAATTGATGTGAAGTGTGAATTTTCACACATTGCAGAGTTTCGTAGGTATATAATAAGTGAAGGCGGCATGCTAAGTGTGTAGGACAAATTTTGCTTTGTAGTAATCACAGCAAAATGAACGATATTTTTAAAATAATTTATTGTCTGTTAATCTAAGAGCATTTAAAAAAAAATATGTTAATATTTTTTTGTTAATTTAAAATCGAAAACCTAATACCATTATTTAGGTTTCTAAATATGTGCAGTATTTTTTTTTTATATAGCAGTGTTCAATAAGATTTTAAAAATGGCGCCTATGGCTTCCATTGGTTATTTTAAGTCATATGCTCCGCCTCTCTGGTTTCGTATACATGACACATATAATGAAAATATAATTCCAACAATTCCAACTGGTTATTAAATTTACGCTCTTAAAAATTAAATGCAACATTTGCCAAAATATAACTAGTATTTTGACAAAATAATTTAAACAAAATAAAAATGAAAAAGAAAAAAAAACAAAAATTGTCTCCTCTTACCGGGAGCGAACCCTAGTTTGCTGCGTAGCAAGCGAGCAAGCTAACCAAAACACAAAAAATGCGTTATTTTCCGAAAACATAATCTGATCTAAAATTCCTGTTGTACTATTCCGGTTCACGCCAATGTACATTACTTAGAATTTTATCAGATTTTTAGTTTAAACCATCTGGCTTACAGGGTGTGGGACAATTTTTTTTTGCACAATTTTGGCAAAAATCGCCAAAAAATATCTTTTTAGATATTTATATATTTTTTAGATGTTTTAGTATTTTTCCTATGTGCGGGTCAAAGTGTTATATAAGCATGCCAAATTTCAACTACAATTTTACCGAACAGACAGACAGACATACGACAAAATGACAGTATAAGGGTTTTTTAGTCATACCTACAAAACCCTAAAAACTGCATTGAAGAGAGAGAGAAAAAAAAGTAAAAATATTTATACAAATTACAGGTTCTGCCTAGTCGTTCGTAACCGGCTATAAACTGTAGGTGCCTCCCTGTGTACCCTAAAAAAATGTACGTAATACTGACCATATTACCCCTGAATGTACACAGATTGAAAATATGGTCATGAAACCTGGAAACAGGAGACTTAGACTGACCTCGGGCTGTACGCCTATGATGATGATGAGTGGTTTTTATGGGCTCTAACGTTAAGAATAACACAGAGCTTAGTTCATGAATGCTAGGCGTTCACTAGGACTTCAACCTAGGTTATAATAGGTCCATAACATAAACGCATCGCAAAGGCATAAGGCTAATCAATGGTGTACACTGTTCTGTTTATAGTACGAACATCTGTTTATAATAAACAGACAATTACTCCATTGACATCTTTATGCTTATGCCATGCACTTGTGCTATCGATTTACTATAAATGAGGCTTTGCTCTGCACACAGTATTGTTGTATATCATATTTTAAGATTTGGAGTTTTTACTTCTGATATATTTTAAGTTTAATACAGCTTTCATATGTAATGTTAAAATTGTAATAAGATTCCATAAAAGTGATACAAAGTAATTGAGATAAGAAAACTAATATAAATTCATAATGTAACTAATAAGTAACCATGGACTAAATCGTCATGTTAAGGAGGCTACACTTGAATTAAATATCATACATATTTAAGAGGTAGAGTTGAGTGAATTTATAAAAAGTAGGTATACTGTAGCATGAAGCTTGCCCCACAAACCTACTTTGATAAAATCACAGTAAAGGTGATCGCAAAGCCGTTTGGCAACTCTTTATTGCGAACAGTGGCGGCTCATGCATCTGGTTTATGGGAACATGTGCTAAAAAAACATATCTGGCCAACTTCTAAGTTACATATGGTACAATAGTATGTTACACATATACGTAGATAAAATATAATATTATGTGCTCTATCATTTATACAAGTTATCATCACCTAATCTGGCCGCCTAGAAATCATCAGTAGAGAGCGACCAATCTAGAAGTCAGTTTTAGTTAGGATTGGCAATAAAATAATTTTAAATATTTGGAACTGGTTCCTTGTTAATTACCCACTACCCGTTGATAACCCGCTATTCCCATTAATTACCCGCTACCCGTTAATTAAAGATGAAAGAAGGTATAAAAACCACCTGCGGCCAGCTTCTATTTTTCATTTTTGCAATCATGAGAAAAGATGGGAATTCTTTTACAACAAATACTCAGATAAACAGAAATACTCAAAGTACCTCATAATTACCCGTTAATTAACCACCATCCGTTAATAATTAACGGGTAATAGATAGATACCGGTTAGCGGGTAATAAAAATCATAACTGAGTACAATATTCAGAGTCGCAGTAAGGAAAACTTGCGCTAGGGGCAAAATCGTGTTTTGGCGCCCTTGGCAAATAAATGTAAGTGATGAGCAAAAAGAAAAGGTCTTCACCTCCCAAAATCCAAGTGATGAGCAAAAAAAAAAGAACCTCACCAATATTAACTGGTCGGGTAGCAGGTATCTGGGTACCCATCGTCATCAGAGCCGTAGCAATGTTTTTGGCGCCCTTGGTAATTAAATTTTGCGCTTCAAATTAATTTAACCTAAAATAGCGCTCTTTTTATCTTTTTTCATTTTGTTTAAGGAGGGCATTATTTTTATTTTAACCCTGCAAACATTTTTATACGGGCCAGTACTGTTGAAGCACATGCTCCCCGGGATTGAAAGTAATGGGCCAGTACCCCGGTGTCCCCGTGGCCGTTAGCTGGCTCATTGATGTATCAATTGCCGGGTCAGCAGGGGTAAAGTGCAAAATAATCGCATTAGTTGCAATATTTATTTCTGACGGACCAGTGCTTATATTATACCCACTCTCTAGTGTTTCAAATGTCACATAGGTATATTTACCAGGGCTTCGAACCGTTATTTTTTTTGTTTCGGTTTTTGTTCCGGTTCAATTAAAAAAATAAATATCGGTTCGGTTCCGGTTTTCGTTCTGGCAAAAATAACGTTTTTTTTTCGGTTTTCGGTTCAGTTCCGAGTGATTTTTTTATTTAAATGCTTTTATTTGTATTAGATATTTATTTTCTACTATAATTTAGAAGAACATTTTTTTCCTTATTTTGTAATAATCATACCAAGGCCACTGTCAGGGGGGTGGGTTCTGACCCCCCCCCGAAATAATAGAATCACATTTTTTTTACTAATTAGTTAAAAAAACATATATTTTTTTCAGCTCATCAGTTTAAAGAATAACCTTAAATAAAATGTATTTTATATTCACTCCCATAAACATTATCTGAACCGAAATAAACCGATATTTTTTTTCGGTTCAGTTCCGGTTTTCGTTCCGACCAAAATAACGGTTTTTTTCGGTTTTCGGTTCAGTTCCGGTTCGAAGCCCTGATATTTACCTTATACTTACCCAGTATTAAAATAAATTAATGGTTAGATGCAAAATAAATACTCATTTGTCCATTTCACCATCGTTGAATAAATTAATTTAACAAATAAAGTTGACAATATCGCATCGGTTTTAAACTATTTAATGAAGAAACTAACGTTGCTGTTACCAACGGAGTTGCTGTTACCAACAAAATGCTGGTAAAGTACTTCGTATAGGACGAGTGCAAAATACAAATGTGAAGTATATTATTAATACTGGCGTTGCACAAACTTTTAGTGCCAGCAATTTACCAACAGAAAAAGCAGTTTACCGGCATTCGGCCGATGGTTGAATGTTTGCTGGGAATAGACAGGTGAAAATACAAGTGATGAACTAAAAGAAAAAAAAATAAAAAAATGTCGTAACTTCTAAAATACAACTGATGACCGAAAAAAAGGTCTTCACTTCTCAAATTCACGTGATGACCAAAAACAAAGAAAAAAATGCACGATAGAGCCCCTGGCACTTGCCTCGATGCCAAGCCGTTGCTACGGCTCTGATCGTCATGCCTAGTTTTAATCCTATTAAATTAGGTAGAGTTGTTATTTACTATTAAATTAGAAAGAACAATGTTTTTTTTTTTTCAATTAAATAGGAATAAAGCGTATAAGTCCTAATTTGCCCGCACTCTAACCATCAGTTCTTTTTTGAAACTAGGCATAAATTGTTTTACAAAAATATTATTAACTATAGGTAAATCCAGGGCCGTCGAAAGATGTAGGTAGGTCATTTGCGGCCCTCGGGCTCGCTTCCATCTTTTAAAATTCTAAAATTATTTTTTTCCTGCGATCTATAAACTCGCGCTCCATTTTAAGGGCAGGTGGAACAATCGAAACTAATCTAATAGAAAACAACAACTTTTTGATAATATTTTGGTATTATAATCCGACATCTAAAATGTTTGAAGATTTTGCGACCGGTATCTGTCTTCGGCCCGGCATTTTAAGAAAGAATGGTTTTAATAACTAATGGCCAGTTGCAGCAGCTTTCTTTAAATTCTAAGCATCACTTATGTTGCAAAAATACGTAGCAACGCATTGTGTTGCTAGGTATTTATGCAACTTGCACACAAGACTTCTGAAATATTAAACCAAAAAATCTGGTATTTATAATTCTGGTCTATTTTAATAGCTATTGTTGCTGTGCGTAATTTTAATTATCTATTTTTTATTTATACCCGCCGCTGTTCATTATATAGTAACGTTCAATGCGTGGTCAGGTCGATTCATCGTGCTACTATGACATAGAGTTGACGAGAAAGTTGTCACTAAGCGACATACTAACTCTTTTATCAGTATGCGGCAGTAGTCGCGCTCTCATATAAACATTGATATCTTGACCAATTTGTAGTAATTTGTATTTGATAACTAGCCTTGTAAATAACAGATAAATTTTATTAATGCGGAAAGTCTTGTTTTTGAAGTAATGCGACATATTTAAATTTAAGTGAATGGGTTTATCAACGAAGTATCAGAAATTTTCAAACATTTTTAAATGTATCATTGGAGATTCTAATGGTACAATAAAATATTGGCGCAAAAGAAAAGGGATATTAGTTTTTTACCTAAATATTTGGTATAAAGTAACATTTGATAGTTATTAAGTGTTTAAGAAAAAGAAACAAAGAGAGGAAGATAAGGGGATAAGAGAAAAGTGATACAATGAAATAAAAGAAGTGAGAAATAAAGCACGTAATCAAACTATAAATGTTACTAGATTGCAAAATCTAGTTCCGCCTAAAGCCTATATAATAACAATATACTAATAAGCTACAGAAGGTGATGAGTCGGAAATGCGAAATATAATAGGTGGTACTTTTAGAAGGACGGCATTTTCGGATGACATATTGAATGAAATTTTTTATTCATTACCAATGTAGAACAACTAAGTAAATTGTAAAAAATACATTTCTTTGTGATCGAAAAGCTAGTACGAAAAGCCACCGTCTTTATGCTTATGTTTTTTTTTTTTTTCTTCATTTCGGACCTTTGCATTTAGGGCAATTGGTCTGGAGCTATGCTTATGTTAGAATGGTGTGAAGCAATGGACCACCGTCGCTGATCAGGGCTATGGTAATGGAGCAAATATGTATGATGCCCATTTCTGTATCCAAAGATTTTAAATCAAAATCCTTGTTCATTTTTTGTCTCCTGCTCGTACCATTCTCTAAACCTTGTTGTCAATGAAGCAGCAGCAAATTCTGGAGAAATTATTATTAAAACCAATGAGATATTGGAGAATTATATGAAGTGCTTATACATTTTTTTGTAGATATAATGATACTAAAACCAATAGGAAATCGCTGGCGTTTAATATATCTCAATTTAAATTTGTGTACAGTATGTTATTAGGTCCAAAGTGTTTCCTAAAACAAATGTAGCATCAAAATTATTAAAAACCTCAAATAAAGTATTGTCGGAATTCATCAGGATTTTCATTTCATTTTAAATTCATTTGTTAGAGGAATATAGTTTCAATAGGTTTGTTCGTTTGTGTGGTCTAGATCAATGTTCTTCAACCCTTGGTCCGCGGACCGGTGCTGGTCTGCGAAAAATGTCGACCGAATCATGTAGAAGCACACTCTGTTCACGAGTATATAGCACATTTTTTTAGTCGACACCGAAGCTAACTTTTCTCCGAACCATGATTTATTTAATATTTACGAGCCCCAATACAACGTCTTTTGCGACTATTTTTCATACTTCCTTAGATCGTGTTTCCAGATTTTGCCGTGCATTTGAGTGCTGGTAAAACTTACATGGCGGACATATTCAGTCTGCCCAATGAAGTTAATATTTATCTACAGGGGTCATATACAAATATTTTGAATTTAAGAAATAAAATCGATACGTACAAAAAGAAGCTAGCTCTTTGGAATAGTCGCTTAGAAGAGGAAGATAAAATGATAATTATTTCCCTGAAAGTGAGGATCTTCGTAAAGGTAACCTCTGGATTAATAATCCATTCTTGGAAAATATAAAGTCATGTGCACTTGATCCTCGTGAAGAAGAAAAGCTGATCGAGTTGTCTTGTGATGTCCCTCTGGTGTCCAGACATAAAATGCAATCATTGTCTCAATTTTGGAAATCGCAAGAAAAAGAACATCCATTTTTGAGTTATAAAGCTATCAAATTATTGACAATTTTTTCGACTTCCTATTGTACGAAAAGACTTTTTCAGCCATGTCAGTAATAAAAACCAAACAGAGAAATCGAAAGGATGTCAATGCAGCGCTTTGTTTCCCAAAAACAACTCTGCAGCCACGTATATCAAATTATCTTAGCTTTTAGCCGGTCCGCGAAATATTTATCCTATTTTCACCGGTCCGCAGGTGCAAAAAGGTTGAAGAACACTGATCTAGATTGCTTAAGTCG
Source organism: Liopterus haemorrhoidalis (assembly GCA_963971575.1). Classification (NCBI taxonomy): domain Eukaryota; kingdom Metazoa; phylum Arthropoda; class Insecta; order Coleoptera; family Dytiscidae; genus Liopterus; species Liopterus haemorrhoidalis. The sequence goes on from OZ020611.1 coordinate 209,068,217, forward strand.
AGCAGTTAGATCATGATCATGTGACTGTAAGAGCAAGTTTGAGCTGAGCTGTCCAATTTTCACAAACGAACGGCTATTAGCCATAGAAAAAATATTGTCGTTTATTTTTATTAATACGTAGATCTCCACCTGAACATTTCCTGCTGCAATTAATTTTAATTTAATTAATTAATTTTTTAATTTTAATTTTTGTACTTAAATATTGTCATTTAATTTCATACCTAAAAAGAAGACCAGTATATTTTTTGTGTTTATTGATTATTTTTTTATATGTTCATCCTCAGATCCATCTAATATGTAATAATTATTTAAAATATCGCGTAAAAACCTTAAATGATAAGTATTTTGTATGGTTATAATAACACTTTTAGAGTTTATATTTCCTGCTCTACACTACTTGCTCCACCTCTTGAGATCGAGCAAGTTTAGCTTGCTCGATGTGATCTAGCGTAAGTTGCTGTGGACAAACGAACACAATTATATCAACTATTCTTACACAATCGAACGCCTAAAATGTTGCTATATTTGCTCTAATGTGATCTAAGCAGAAAAACGAGCAATGGATTCCAGAAAATGCCCTGCTCTACCAAAGAAATAGGTATTGCAATGGAAATATTTTTAGATTTGGAGCTGAAGAAACAATATTACAAAGTAGAAGATACGGCAATCGTTGACGCATCCAAAAATTTTGAAGTAACCTTTTTTAATTACTTAATGGAAATTTATGTAAATTCCACGAAGGAATTATTTTCCTAAGGAAAACTCACACACCACTGTATATTTTTAATTTTGCGTAATATTTTATTACATTTATATAGCCATAAAAAAATGCTTTATAAAACAATGCAACTATAAAAAAATGCTTTGTTTTTATTTTGCCGCTACCGTCTCTAGAACAGATAAAGAGGGCGTCATAAACAAGGTTCACCTCAGGAGGCAGTTTTTGGTTCGCCGGCCCTGCCTGTCACTATATAGGCGAAAAGACGGCATCGGCACATTGTGTCTTTGTTCTAACGCAATTTCATTTGACAAATCAAGAAAATGAATATGACGATATCATTGTTGACATTCGTGACATACGAGTTTTGATATTTTTGAGTAAAGATTAATTATTCAAACAAATTTATTTTATTAATTGCTATAATTATTTATTAATCCATTTTAGATAATATAATGGAATTTGTCAATACTGAGATATGACTTGATATTTAACTCTAATTATAGTCAAAATTGACGTACCAACCAAGTTATAGATTAAAAGGTCACAAAAGATGTGAACCAATATTTTATTTCTGTAAAAATCAGTAAAGATCTATGATCTACGTCAATTTCACAAATCAGACTAGACCGAAATATTTATTTAATAAAATGCTTTTAAACTACTTGAGTGGTTGATCTAAAAATCCGACAAATAATGCACATTGATCTGAACCGAAATAGTGCAACAGGAATTTTTGATCAGATTTTCCAAAAATATATACTCCTATTTTTTTTGTGTCGCTGAAGAAATTTACTATTTATTTTAAATGTACATATGTTGGTCCTTTAAGCGTAGATTAAGTAACTAAAAGTATTATTTAACTTGCTTTTCATTTTGATACGATTCTAGTCAAAAATATTTTTCCGTAATATTTTGTCTACCAACCTATCAATCAGAGATCATCAGGGGGGTTGATCTAGAATACTAAAAATAATAATAATACTAAAGTAATGCACATGTGAACCCACGGAATAAACAGAATTTTAGATCGGATTATACTCTATCTCTGAAAGACTTATAGTAATAAATCATTTTGTCAGGCAGTTACCAGTGGCGTGCACATTTTAAACACGTTTAAATTGGTTTTGTGTATTTCTATATTACTATTTATCATTTTATTAAACGCACGCCTGTGACCATATTTTTCCTCAAAATTTGATGGTCAAATTTTTATGGCCTATTGTGTTTAACCCTAGTTCGTATTCCCATATACAATGTGCGGCACACTCGGTTGTTTTTACCAATATTTCGTTTCGAACTATTCATATTTTGTCGCTTTTGTTTTACCGGTTCTGTGTGATTTTTTTGAAATTATGGAAAAATGGTATTTTATTTAAGAAGCATATAATGCATGCTATATTATATGTGGATGAAGTTTACCATCCGAGACGTAAGCAAGTTATTTTTGAATAATAAAAATTGGTTTTATGAGATTTTCGCAAAAAATGTGTCAAAAAAACCCCCCCTCTTGACGGGCCTGGTGAAAGGAACCGAAATAGTTCAACAGGATTTTTTGATCAGGTTAGTCTTACGAAAAATATCAAATTTTTGTATAATTGAAAGAACAATTATTGTTTTTTTTTATTTATAGTGTGGTATCAAAAAAAAGCTCTTTACATGTAGATTAAGGAACGAGCCGTCACTTTTTTTAATTCCTTTATTGTACCATGATTTTACACAAAAACTTGTTCCGCAGCCTTTAACTTGGGTTATTGTAAAAATCTGAAAAAAATTGTGAACTGTAATAGTACAATAGGAATTTTGATCTGATAATTATTTCGAAAATTATTAATTTTTATGCAGCAACGTGCTTACAATATTTGTTTGACTGACTGAAGAACTGGGCAGCTGTAGCTGGGTCTTTAGTACGGTTTTAGGTCTCTAGATCGAAACACGTGGATTATTCTTTCAAAATTTATCGAAATTTATGGTTTTTCATGTCTTATAATTTGTTATCACTTACTAATTACATACAAAACTCTGAACTTTGTGAAAATTCACACTTTTTTGGGGGGAAAAAAACGTGATAAACAATAATTTCAGTAATGATTATCTTTTAAGAAAGATTAAATGGTCTTCACATAAAAGTGTCTTAGTCACTTAAAAATTAATAGTAATAAAGGAATATAATGCTAAACAAATAATTTTTAAGTATCCTAAGCGTAAGTAGGTATGGATTTAAAAATTAAGCCAAACAATTTTTGGACGGGAAATTTGAGATTACGTTATTACTTACATTGTTACAATGTACTTTTATGAAATCATGTTTGATCTTTAAAGTGATATATTGTAAATTATAATTGACAACTTCCTTTTCCTTTTATAAATATTTAGTTACGCCAAAAATTACGTCAAAAATTATCATTTGTTAATAAAAAATTTAATGATCTTTACAATTTGCTGCTTTGTATAATTAATAATTATACTTCATACAAATCAGATTTAATTAGCACAATTCCAGAAATGTTAAATCATGGAAAATAAGTTAAAAGCATTCTGAAGTAAAATTCTAATGAAGATTCATTAAAAGGTAGGACAATTAAAATCAACGAGGATAGAATGAAAAAACAAATTATATCCATCTCTTCATTTGTTGCGCACTATTTAATTGATTATCCTATTATTTTTATAAACAGATACTGTACATTTGTGCACTATATTTTGTACTTTCTAGATTTTCTTTTCCTTCGACTCATTTGTTTTTATTTCGATTTTTGTCCTAAATTACAAAGATTTTGGATTTATGTTCTAAAAACTACGCTATTTAAGTTGATGGTCTGAAGATCGAGTGATAACCAGGCATGGAGAGTCGGAATCGGAGTCGGGAGTCGGGAGTCGAGGAGTCGAAACTGTTTGGAGGAGTCGGAGTTGAAAGTCGGGAGTCGGAAAAAAGACGACTCCCGACTCTTTGACTTAATTCGTATCAAGGATGATAACACACTGACACCGAAAACAAAATAACGATATTATTAAAATTTATTGAAAAACGGAAAAGAGAACAACGTTTTGTTTTTTTGTTAACAAAATTGGAAATATTCAATACCGATTTTAATCGGTTTTCCATATTCTTCAGTTTATAATTTGATAAATACTACGTGTATTAACAGATACGATTAGACAGTATAGATTTTTTTGTATGCTCTATTATGTTTAAGCGGAAGTAAACGGGGTTTTTATTTTCTCAAGTTGTAATGAGTTTCCTGTTTTTTTCATGTTTTATGTTGGTAGCCAAGATCTAAATGTCAAAAGAAAATGTGACATATGGAAAATTAAGTATATAAAATAAAATAATAGTTATTTGTGTACCATGGCCAAAAAGTAGATCTTTTTTGGCCGCATCTGAATTTGAAGGCCGAAGCGTAGCCGAGTTATCAAAAAAACTGTTGATTTTGTTGGCTTCTTACACCTATTAAATACCTATAAAACCCTGAAATGTGTGAAAATTAACACTTCACTTCAATGCTTCTAATCGACACTTACATGTGTCGAATTATAATATTCGTACTAAATATGTGTTTCAACTGTCCACGGCTAAAAATAATCTAGCAGCTAATGCTCCGGTTAATAGAATCAGGGCCGCAGTAAGGAAAACTTGCGCTAGGGGCAGAGCCGTGTTTTTGGCGCCCTTAGCAAATAAAAAAACAAGGTTCGCACCTCTCAAAATTCAAGTGAAGAGCAAAAAAAAAGAAAAAAGGTCCTCGCCTCCCAAAATCTAAGTGATGAGCAAAAAAAAAAGGTCCTTACCTTTCAAAATTCAAGTGAAGAGCAAAAAAAAAGTCTTCACCTCCCAAAATCTAAATTATGAGCAAAAAAAGGTCCTCACCTCTCAAAATTCAAGTTACGAGCAAAAAAGAAAGGTTCTCGCGTTCGAAAATGGCGCCCCTTAATCCAGCCCGTCAGCGCCCTTTTCCCAGGGCCCCCAGTTAATTTAAGTTGGATATTTTAAAGGTTATATACAATACCAAATTATTAAATATAACAAAATATTATTAAAATTATACATTATTCGGTGTCTTATTACATTACAAATAAAAATTGATGTGAAGTGTGAATATTCACACATTTCAGGGTTTCGCAGGTATATAATAAGTGAAGGCGGTATGCTGAGTGTGTAGGACAAATTTTACTTTGTAGTAATCACGGCAAAATGAACGATATTTTTAAAATAATTTATCGTCTGTTAATCATATAAGACTGGTTATTAAATTTACGGTCTTAAAAATTAAATACAACGTTTGTCAAAATATAACTAGAATTTTGACAAAATAATTTCAACATAATAAAAATGCAAAAAAAAATTGATGTGAAGTGTGAATTTTCACACATTTCAGGGTTTTGCAGGTATTTAGTAAGTGAATGATGATTATTTTGGATGCGAAAACAAATTTTATATTAAAATATTTTTTTTGTTAATTTTAATTCGAACGCCTAATACCATTATTTAGGTTTCTAAATATGTGCAGTATTTTTTTTTATATAGCAAGGTTCATTAAGAATTTCAAAATTGCGCCTATGGCTTCCATTGGTTGTTATAAGTTTCGCCCCTCTGATTTCGTGTACATTGAAACAGAATTAAATTATAATTTAAACAATTTCCACTGGCTATTAAATTTACGCTTTTAAAAATTAAATGCATCATTTGCCAAAATATAATTAGAATTTTGAAAAAATAATTTAAACAATATAGAAATTTAAAAAAAATATATAGTCTCTTCTCCAGGGTTCGATCCCTATCGGATCGGGTTAAATGGGTGAAAAGTCAGCGTCAAATACCACTAGACCAGCACACACGTCAGAGTGTTGCTTGTTACAAAGCTATAACTTGTGTACATTATTAGCCAAAAATCACAAAAAATGCGTTTTTTTCCAAAAACCTAATCTGATCAAAAATTCCTGTTGAACTATTCCGGTTCACACCAATGTACATTACTTAGAATTTTTTCAGATTTTTAGTTTAAACCATCTGGGCTACAGGGTGTGGGACAAACATTTTTTTGCACATATTTGGCAAAAATCGCTTCAAAATAATAAATTTTGCAAAAATAAAAATTTGATCGTTAATCCACGTTCCAAGGGCTTTCATTTGATACCCTACTCAGAATTATAAAAAAATATTTTTTTTTTCGATGAGCACTTATTTGTTTATATTTTTAGGGGGATATGTTTTTTAGATGTTTTAGTATTTTTCCTATGTGCGGGTCAAAGAGTTGTATAAGAATGCCAAATTTCAACTCTCTAGGTTTAGCCGTTTGGCTACAATTTTTACCGAACAGACAGACAGACAGACAGACAGACAGACAGACAGACGACAAAATGACGGTATAAGGGTTTTTTGGTCATACCTACAAAACCCTAAAAACGGAAAAAATAAAATTCACTCCGAACTCGAACTCGAAACCTTTCGTTTACCAGCAGTGCTCTAACCCATTACGCTATCGAACGCCTTGCATATGAGTGTCTTACATTGGTATAACTTTTGCACTTTGTGAACCAAAAACCACAAAAAATGCGTTATTTTCCGAAAACATAATCTAATCAAAAATTCCTGTTGTACTATTTCGGTTCACACCAATATACATTACTTAGAATTTTTTTAGATTTTTAGTTTAAACCATCTGGGCTACAGGGTGTGGGATAATCATTTTTTGGCACAATTTTGGCAAAAATCGCATCAAAATAATTAATTTTGCAAAAATAAAAATTTGATCGTTAATCCACGTACTAAGAGCTTTCATTTGATACCCTACTCAGAATTAAAAAAATATATTTTTGTTTTCGATGAGCACATATTTGTTTATATTTTTAGGGGGGTATGTACAATTTTTACCGAACAGACAGACAGACAGACAGACAGACAGACAGACAGACAGACGACAAAATGACGGTATAAGGGTTTTTTGGTCATACCTACAAAACCCTAAAAATGATTGATGAATAAACACAAACACGAAAACTTCAAACAAACAAAAGCTATAATTTTACCAAAATAACGCCTATGAAATAGCTAGTTTGATATTTCTCCGGTAGAGTATAAAATTTAAGCTAGTAACAAAGACATACGTATCGAGAAATTTTATCAAGAATAGAAAATAAGCTAGACTTTAGGTATGTCCAGAAGCGGATTTAACGGCGGGCGCACCGGGCGCACGCCCGGAGCCCCGTTCTCTAAAGGGCCCCACAAAAACCTAACTTTACACTTTTTTCTAATTGAGCGGCCCAATATTCTTTCTGCGCCTTAACTGACCTAAATCCGCCACTGGGTATGTCTGTTCTTTTCTCTTACTTTGTTAGATTTCGACTTAAGTTTATTGTTCTGTTCCTTTCTAACAAATTGTATGTGTGTGACATGTAAAATTATCATTTGATTTATCTCTGCATACATTCGTTTTTGAAGGGAAATCTTTCGCTAGACGAACTTTAACAAGTTTGTCATATGGTAACTCAAGCGACCGTTCACAGCTCTAAACTTAATAGACTGTGCGTTATCGACTATAGACAATTTTAAAAACTTTCTCCCTAGTGTGCTGTTTTAATGAGATAGACATATAAAAACAGATTAGCTATCTCACTTTATATAACCTAAAAAAATGCTGTCGCACAAATTTCAACAAATTATAGAAATCGGGAAACGAAAAAGAATTGCTGTAGTTGCGGCTATAATTTGTTATAAAAGTATCGTAAGAAATTACGATCTCGCCCAGAGCCGCAGTAAGGAAAACTTGCGCTAGGGGCAGAGCCGTGTTTTGGCGCCCTTGGCAAATAAAAGGTTCTCATCTCTCAAAATTCAAGTGATGAGCAAAAAAAGGCCCTCACCTCTCAAATTCCAAATAACGAGCAAAAAAAAGGTCCTCGCTCTCGCAATGGCGCCCTTTAGTCAGCGCCCTTCTTCTTGGTGCGCCCAGGCCAGTCGCCCCCTCCGCCCCCCCTCTTTTGCGGCTCTGATCTCGCCCATTGCAAGTTATATAAATGCATATATTCCTTCGTAGTTGATTTTATAAAACGTTAAGCATATGTTAATGTCGTTAAGCATTAATTTTCACGTTGTTATTAAAAAACGTTTATAACGTTGTTATTAAACGTTAAAACAAACTATTAAATTTATCCACAAGGCACAGCGGACAGTCTATTAATTGTGAAGCTGTGAATGATTTTTTTTTTTGGGAAAACCCAGTATAGGTTATGTAAAAGAACTACTCCATTTGCCCTGTACTGCATTCTAACGTTTGAACGGACTATAGTACTTATGTATACATTACTGAAACGTCCGTTGTTGTTAGTATTGAAGTAAATTTTATTTAGAACAGTTACGGCTTTGAAAATTTTAATCTACAACAAAATAATTAAAAGTTCTAAATAGTGTCTCAGTCGGTCCTAAATCTTTTTTGTTGTAATCTGCAAAGCGTACTGTTCTTTTACCGTTCCTTGTAGGAATGTTAATTAATTTTGCAAACATTCTTTATTGACAAATATCTGCTCAGAACAATTCTAAAAACACAGCTAATTAAAAGTACCAAATAATTAAATGAAATAATTAAAATTCCTACTTTTCTTAATGAAAAACTTGTACATCTTTAATTGAAAAATTGTTTTGCCATGCATTGTTATACAAAATAATTTTAAACAATTCTGTAATTTCACGTAACATGAATATTGTATATCGTTGCTATACTATAATATTCAATTTATCAAGTAAAATTTTCTAAATTAAATGAATAAAAAATGATATTGAATTTCTTATATTTATAATTAACCTGATCAACGGAGTGAATCTAATGTTGAATTCATGTTCTGTTTATTTGTTGATTATTAATGTACGTATATCTGCAAACAGGAAACGACGAGCGTGATGTGAGGCGCGCGTAGTTTTCGATTTCCGACATAATCTAGTAACGTGGAGCGGAGGAAACTGTAATCACGTTACGAACGGATCGTCGTGTGTTGGTCCGAACACGTTTTTATTTTGTTTGGTTGGCAGAAATTGGAATGAGGAAATTTGAATACATATTAAGGGTTGCTAGTGGAAAATATAGAATATATCATATTATGTTTTTTATCGTAATTTCTAAATTATATTTATACAGATGAACCATAAACTGAATATGAGTTGTCTTTTTTTGGAATGCACTTGTATATTGAAGACGCTAATCGCCTAGACGCTTTATCTCTTGGTCTTAGTTGATTCTTTCTACCAGGGGTCAGCAACCGGCGGCACACCGAACAATTTTATATGGCTTACCAATAAGAAAATACTATGTTCACTTTTCTTATCCAGCGTGGCCAACACATTAATGCTGCATTGATTTAGGCTTCTTCTTGGCTTATTTATACCGACGTAAATACGTATGGACCGGCGAAAACAAGAACTTAAAATCGTAAAAAATGAAAATTACAAAAGCAAGCACGGCCCACGAATTTTTGGTTACTGAGAGCGGCTCGAGACGTAGAAAAGATTTATACCAATTTAATCTTGTGAAAGAGATCTAATACTTTAATATTTGTCTCAATCACGATCTTGGTATGCTAATTTGCGTGTAACATCTTCTGGTCGAATTTAGAGATTTGCCATAATAACTCTTCTTCTTCTGCGATTTTAATCCAAGGATGGAGAGCTGATGCCAACCAGCATCAGCTCTCCACGCGTCTCGATCTTGAACCTGTCTTTTTAGCTGGACGTAGGACAGGCAGCCTAAAGCTGGTCATACACTATCGCTACATTCGTATGTCATCCATTTGGATGACATTCAAGAACCTAGCATATATATCATCACTCCAATCATCCACGCAGTCTAGTTTTCATTTTCAATGGATGAAGAAGAATTGCTTTTGGCTGCTGCCGCTTGCTTAATTTTGCAAAAGAAAAACAAGAGGACTAAATGGTTAAAAGATTGGTTACTGAAGAGGAAGCGGTTCTCTCATATGAACCTAGTAAAAGAATTTTCTTTGGAGCCAACAGATTTGTGCAATTATCTTCGTATGGATGAGACAGTTATTTTAATTTATTCTCCTAAATAACACTAATAATTGGTCAATAGCCAAATTCCTTTTTGTTTTATCATGCTAGTCTGCGTTAGTTACTTGCCATAAACATGACAAATCTTGATATTTTATAATCACTTCTAGCTAGGGATGGGAATTTATTTTTGAATATCGATATATGCGCGATTCGATATATAGTAAGTGTGATATCGATATTCGATATATATCGAAGTAAAAATATCGATATTTTCGATATATCGAAATAACTAACACGTAACATGTAGGATATATGAATTATAGTTTTTTTTTTGGTTGGTTTGGCGAGCAAAGAAGTCGCCACTTAAGAGACAATCACTTTAGAGTTGGTACTCACCCAGCTACCAACCAACTTGCTAATATTTTCCTAGTTAACTGCTCTCATAATTAAATATATATATGCTGTTCACTTTTATAAGGACAAACCAGATCTATGGTCTAAGTCAGCTTAGAAAAATGTGTGTGAGAAGGTAGGAGCTGTTTGTCCATGCTTCGGATTGGTTTAGAACATCATCCCTATTACAATGTTAATATATTGTGTTTTGTCCAAATTGACAGATGTTCAGTGTCGTACATTGGATTTCATAATATCATTGTTTTCGAGCACAGAATATTATTGGAGAATATTTTATATGCATCGAAATATATATTATTTATAAGGTATATTTTTTATTAGTTACATATTTAGACTTTTATTATAATATTCTTGAAGTAGATTTTATGCAGAATTTAAGTAATTTGTTTTTACGCAGTTATATATTTTTTAGATTATCTGTCATGTAAATATTTTTTGACACCTGACAATTAACAGATCAAGATAGAGGACTAATGTGACTGAGGCCAAAATATACCGGTTGGCTCAGTTGATAGTGCCCAAAGAAGAAGTTATTGATATAATTTTTAGACCTTCATGTATACATATATTTTTAATTTTTATTTACAATAAATATTTAAATAAGATACTTTAGCTGTGAAGATATATAGTTTGTGTTATTGTTTTATTTAAACTCTTTTAACCAAAATCTCTTTTTTGGATTTCCAGCTATACTGTATTTGTCCTGTGTAAATCGTACTCGGTTCGCAGCGTTATCTACTCTTTTCTTATTTCACATAGAGTATAGTTATTTTATAGTGTATTACGGACTTAAAATGTCAATTAAAAATATTCCTGAAAAAACTGAATTTAGATTTATTGGTTATAATCATTATTAAGAAAGTGATATTTTTTATAATATTTTAATACCATACAATATATACCATACATGCCATACAATTTCAAAGGTGCAAACTATTGAAATTAAAATTTCCTCTTAGTTTGTTTTTACGAAAGTGAACAGCATGGGATTTAAATGTAAAAAATATACAAGAAAACCGATATTTTGTGCGAATATCGATATTTTGCGCGATATATCGCATTTCAAATATAGATATATAAATATCGATATATTATTCTAAAGTATCGATATTTTCGAAATATCGATATATCGTTCCCATCCCTACTTCTAGCACAAATTCTCGTCCAGTTGTCATATTTCCCCCCTAGGTGCCCCCACCCACCTCCAAGCACACAAGAAACATGTGTTTTTAGCGTTTTTAAAGAATACACTTGAGTTTTAGAGCTCATGAGCTTTTTTAGTCATTACTTTTATTTTGGAAACGATTACCTTTTTTTTGGCCAGCATTTAAATTTTTATGCTAAAGTAGTTTTTGGTTTTTAGTCAGCACTTGGTGTGTTTAGAGAGATACTCGGACCATGTTAGAATAAGCCGGTCGGTTTAGTAATATCCCGATAAAAATGTAGTTTCCGGACTAAGGTTCCGTCTTCTAAGCCCCCCCCCCATGGAAAAAATCAAGGTTGCGCGCCTGCCACGACTTAACAGATAGTCTTTCTTTTCTGGATCTATTCCTTTTGGATTAGTTTTTTTTTGTTATGCTCTATTACATTATTATTGACACAATAGAAACAATAACAAGTTTTTTTTGCGTTATTATATTTCAGCACATACCAGTATTGTTTTTAATATTTGCAACTTTATAGTTTGTAAACACATTTGTAAATAACTTGGATTTGAAATAATGTACAACATTGTTTTTTCCAGCATCATTTTTCTTTCGCAATATCTTATCGTGTAATGCGGGCTTATAACATTAAATTATTTATCAAAACAACAAGATAATACTAATAAAATAATTAATTAATTGTTAATTATCCATTTTATAGCTTAAGAGATTAATGAAAATACATTGTAAGGAAAATCTGTAAACAACATTAATCAAAGATGAAAGACGTCATTCAAAGAACTGGAAAAAAAAGTTTAATTTGTTAAGGAATTAATTTCGTATTGTGAATTTAGACATAATAATTTTTTCAATATTTTTAATTTCCAGTATAATTAGGCATTTATTAAAACTATTATATGATTTAACAAGTTGTCAATTTTATTTTAGACATTCCCAAATAAGTTCTTCATGGTTAGATAGGACAAAATAAGTTTTTCTAAGAAAACTTTTATAAAATCATTCATATCATGCGGCAAATATATTCTAATATGTCTAATTAAATATTACCTATGCGATTATCGCTTCCTTAAAATTATGAATATGGTTGTGGCACAATCAGGCACGCACCAGGCAATTTTTCTTGCAGGGATTTCAGAAGACGAAATTGCTTAACGTTAGGAATCGGGAATTTTCTCTGAAACAAGTGTTGGTCAAAAGCAATGTTCCTTCTAAGTTGCGCGGGTGCGCAGCCGCGCACTAATTTTCCGAAAGATGTGCAGCCGATTTTGTATTTTGCGCACAATGGGCAATTTTTTTTACTTCAAACAGGGGGTAACAGGGGGGTCCTGTGACAGGACCCCCTACTTGTACACTTTTACATACGTTTTGAACATTTTTGCTCCCATATACTTATGAACCGCGCAGTCAGCGAAAAAATTAGAGAGAACATTGGTCAAAAGCACTTTATTTTTCAAAATGCAAGTGTTGATCTATATAAGTGCTCACCTCTAAAATACAAATGAGCACCTAAAAAAAAAAAAATTGATGTGAAGTGTGAATTTTCACACATTACAGGGTTTCGCAGGTATATAATAAGTGAAGGCGGCATGCTGAGTGTGTAGGACAAATTTTGCTTTGTAGTAATCACGGCAAAATGAACAATATTTTTAAAATAATTTATCGTCTGTTAATCTAAGAGCTTTAAAAACAAATTTTATGTTCATATATTTTTTTGTTAATTTTAATTCAAATACCTAATACTATTATTAAGGTTTAATAATAATAATAATAATAATAATAATAATAATAATAATAATAATAATAATAATAATAATAATAATAATAATAATAATAATAATAATAATAATAATAATAATAATAATAATAATAATAATGTTTATTGACTAAGATACTATACAGAGTAGGTATTGTGTTTAGTCGGTTTCTAAATATGTGCCATATTTTTTTTTTTTTATATAGCCATGTTCATGGATTTTGAAAATTGCTCCTATGGCTTCCATTGGTTGTTTTAAGTCATATGCTCCGCCCCTCTGGTTTCGTATATATGACACATAGAATGAAAATATAATTCCAACAATTCCAACTGGTTATTAAATTTACGCTCTTATAATTAAATGCAACATTTGCCTAAATATAACTAGAATTTTGACAGAATAATTTAAACAAAACAAAAAGGAAAAAAAAACAAAAAATTAAATTGTCACCTCTGCCCGGGAGTGAACCCTAGTTTGCTGCGTAGCAAGGGAGCACGCTAACCAGGATACGCCATCTAATATAGTGTGTTACATAACTATAACTTTTGTACATCGTCAACAAAAAAAAAAACAAAAAATACGTTATTTTCCGAAAACATAATCTGATCAAAAATTACTGTTGTAGTATTCCGGTTCACACCAATGTACATTACTTAGAATTTTTTCAGATTTTTAGTTTAAACCATTTGGGCTACAGGGTGTGGGCCAATTTTTTTCACAATTTTGGCAAAAACTCATCAGAATAAATTATTTTGCAAAAATAAAATTTTGATCATTAATCCACGTACTAAGGGTTTTCATTTGATACCCTACTCAGAATTTAAAAAAAATATATATTTTTTTTCGATGAGCACATATTTGTTTATATTTTTAGGGGGATATGTTTTTTAGATGTTTTAGTATTTTTCTTATGTACGAGTCAAAGAATAGTATAAGCATGCCAAATTTCAACTCTCTAGGTTTAGCCTTTTGGCTACAATTTTTACCGAACAGACAGACGACAAAATAACGGTATAAGGGTTTTTTTGTCATACCTACAAAACCCTAAAAAGCCCTTCAGCTCTAGAATTTAAGTATATTTCTTAAAAACGCTAAAACCATGTATTTTTTTAGCTCTTGAGGGGGGGTACCACCATGAGTGAGTGCCTGCGCACTATTAATGTATGAGAAAGACCTAGCTGAGGGAACCTAGGAAGGTAATCGATGTCACCTGAAAGCGGACCTGTAATGAGTAAACGCTACAAAGACGAAGGAAAAAATCGAATTAATCGATTCTTGATTGACAACTTGATGATCACATGTGAAACATCACGTATCATTTGTCATTATTAAATTATTTTTAATCTTTACAAAAACGTGCCAAAAAAGTTTACAAAAAATCAAATAAAATACCCAGAAAAAAATGACCTTTTAGCTTCATCAAAAATAAATTAATATCACAAAAGAATCTATGTTTTACCATATTCATCTAATGACGTTTTTTTGGAATGCTATATATTAGCCATCTCAAGGCTAATTTAACAGCAAATAGTATTCGTTCTTTATCGAATTCGCATCTTCTTAATATAATTAAAAAACAGGTTTATCACAGTTACTACTTCATAAGGTGTTTAACGAGTAATCGCTCAAAATAACTTGATCTGACACAGAACTTCTGACACTTTCACTCAGTGCATGTGAAGTGAAGAAGTGACTGAAGTCATTACAGAAAGTGTGCTTAATTGATAATTACTTGTGTTGTTTACCAGTGATACGTTTAAACGCCAATGTAAAAGCATTCCTGAATCAATATTTTATTTTTATTTTAATCTGTGACAGGTTCGCATAAAGTAAGGTGACCAATCGTACTTGTTTTGTAAATTGTGTACTTCTTTTAGAGTCACTGTACTCCTTTTAAAATTGTGCTCTAATTATACTCCTTTATACTTGCTTGTACTTCCTTGTGATCCTTTTGAATCTCAACGCTTGCTTTAATTTTTGTCTCAAATAAAGTCAATAAAATCAGATTATTATTATAGATATTATTCAACTGGACACTGGGAGGTCTCTAATAGCATAATAACATATTATGCTATTAATAAGGAGTAAACCAACAGGTTTACATCAGATTAGTTTTTCGAAAAATATCAATTTTTTTGTGTCGTTGAAAAAATAATCATTTTTCAAAATGTATTGTGTCAAAGCCGTAGCAATGTTTTTGGCGCCCTTGGCAAATAAATTAAATTAACTTAAAATAGCGCCCTTTTAATAGACAGGTGAAAATACAAGTAACAAAGAAAAGACAAAAAGACAAAGTAAAGGTCCTCACTTTCAAAATACAAGCTAAAACCTAAAAAAAAAGGTTTTCGCTTTTACACTACAAATGATGACCAAAAACAAAGAAAAATACACGATGGCGCCCCTCATTAGGCCTTGCGCCTCTGGCACTTGCCCCGATGCCAGGGCGTTGCTACGGCTCTGTGTGTGGTATCAAAAGAAAGATCTTAATACGTAGATTAAGGAACGGAAAGCAGTTTTACAATAATTTTTGATTTCAATACGATTTTTTACAAAAATGTACTAAAAAATTCATTGTCACGCACCTTTTAACACAAAGGGGTTAAAAAAAAAATCGGGAAAAAATCTAAATAATGTACATTAAGCCGTACAGCCGTACCGTAAGCCGTACGAAACGTACGAGACAAATTTTTGATCAGATTTAGTTTTTGGAAAATAATGCAGTTCTTGTGTTTTTGAGATTTTTTTATTTCATTGCTAAATTATGGCTAATTATGTTATGATTTTTTTGTATTTATGACTAAGGTAGTGTGTGTCTTTTTTTGAAATTAAATTTTAATAACAAAATTTCAACAGCTAAGAACCGAGTTCATACTCATAGATACTCATATAAACTATACACATACGAACACCACACTACAATCTACACTGTACAGTGTAGTGTCTGATTCTAGCTTATTTCTTATTTTTAGCTTTAAGTGTTATGTAATAGATCTCTTTTTTTTTGGTAATTTTTACATAATTGCGCTCTTTTTTCCATAATAATTAACACGGCCTTGTTCCAAGTGGAAAATATGGAGAGTACATTGTCGCTAGTCAAATTATTTATCAAAATTTATAATTATGTTAGTCGTGTTCCAGTTATGCACTGATAAATTTATTTAAAGTGAACTTAAAATTTTCTGACAAGTATAATATTACCAGTATTCCATAAAATATATGGAATTTAAAATTATAACAAAAATTTATCTTTGAAAATTTCAGTTTCGACTTTGTAAATTTATCATTAACCTTGGTGTGTAAATATTAAATATACAAAATTATATGCAAACTGTTAACTTGAAAATTTTACAGAAGATAACAACTTCAGTGTAGTGCATATCATATCAATATCAATATCAAGCGAGAAATATTTCACTTTTAAGTACTGTCAAGTTGTATTTTCAAGTAAGTACGACTTGAAAGTGAAATATATTAATTTTTTATTATACTCCGAGCAAGAGTAAGGACGCGAAAGTGTGTAAATCAAATGGGAGGCACTTTGAGCACTTGTAAATAAAAATACTTTACTTTCAAGTCGTTATAGAGAAATTCATTTTTCGTAAACAGTAACACATATTAAAAAAAAAAAGGTTTAAGTAAAAGTTGTTTCTTTTTAAACGCTATATCCAAAGATACCCGACATACATCCATTTCTATTAAAAAAAAATTGTTCTCGATATTCTGTACTTCCGGTTTGTTCACGAAATTTTTTATGCTACCATCGGATTTTTTGGGTTTTATGGTCGGGATTTTTCCAGCTTGTTCACAAAATCGTATTCCCTCTATCTTGATACCCTGTATATACTAGTTTAATGAATTAAATTAATGAAATACAAAAAGAAAAACAAAAATTTAAGGATTTAGTTGAAATTTTATTGCCATTCGCGCTTAACAAAGAAAATAGCGAGAAAAAAGAAAATCTTGAAATACGCTTCTATACACAAACACATTGCAATCCTCGCACCAGGTTCTTGTCTCTCTTCGTATTTTCCATCTATTGACATTTTTTTGGAACAGCATAAGGTAAAAATTTACACGTGAAAGCTAATAAAATGGCTCAATCATTGTTGCACAACTAATTATAACACGCCATAATTTGCATGGCATAAATATATTCATATACAGAAATCAGCTTCGTACAGCTGATTTCTTGGATTCCCTTGGTCCTAGAGAGGCCTGCTAAGAGTCATTTAAAAAGTTACACATTTTGACCCTGTCATCTGGGTAAGTATTTTTGCTGTGTGTATTTACGTACAAAAATAAACACCTGTTTCACTCTAATACCCTTTTCACACTAGATCTTTAAGATCGGATGTTTAACTGAATGGATCTTTAAACGCTAATGTGAAACCGTACGGCCTCGTCTAAACACGACCGATGTTTAAGACAGAGATCTGCGTCTTAAACTTCGCCCGCATTGCCAACTTAATTCCCATTATAAAAAAATACTCCTTGAATTTGTGCTTCTCTTCTTTTATCTATGTTCAGCTGTTATCATTTTATATATCGAGGTTATGAGAAGATTATTTGCGTTATTATTTAAATAAATATAAAAAATAAACTTCTCCTAACCTCGATATACAAAATAATGACAGAATAAATTCAAACGATATGAAATTATGTTGGCAATACATACTAGCTTTACATGGAGATTTCTTCTTCAAATTAAACATCAAGTGTGAAAGCAAACCGATATTAAACATCGATGAAGTTTAAGTTCAATCGTCTTAAAGATCTAGTGTGAAAAGGGTATAAAGCCCATTCCCATAACACGCGCAATAAAACTCTTTTGGAACCTAACGTACACAAAACGAGTAGCTACCAAAAAGGGGCATATTTTAATTGCTGACAATTATTTAATGCGCTGCCGAGCACAATCAAATCGTCAAAATCAATCAATAAATTTAAAAAACCGTTAAAAAGCCATCTGTTATATAAATGTATTGTGTATTATTTTTATTGTATATTCATTTTATTGTATTATGTATTTTTAAAATTTTTTATATTGTTTTTAATTTATTGTATATGACATACTATCATAAATGATTATTATATGTATTGATTTTATGATGATTAAACAATAAACTAAACTAAACTATCGTGGTATAAATGTTTTAGAGAGTCGCAAATTGCTTACAAACGTAATAAAATATGAGAACGAAAAAATAACGTTCCCCGATGTTTCAAAATAAAAGAAAATTGAATTAATGAAGAAGCAGCGTTTCTCAGTGCTCAATTATTCTAAAAATGATAAGCCACGCAATAATAACTTACCCCGCAGGATTATATAAAATAAGTGAAACGCGATATCCACGTTGCCTGCGACTGGAGGATTTAATGTTTATCAGTGTTTTAATAAATGTTAAAAACATATTCCAGATGATAATAAATTACCATAGTTTTTATTGATTTATTATCGCTGAGTCGGAAGGTTTTCCTTTTTATCCCTTAGACAAAGTTGGCAACCTTACAGGGGAGGGAGTAATATTTTCTAACCAGGGACGTAAATTAAGAAAATTCTATTATACATTACTCAGAGACGTACCGAGGCCATGGCAAATATGTCCCTGGCTATAATCTTATGAAGACGCCAAACAGAAGAAGACCAATTTTTTTAACAATTGTTTGTTATTGCGGGTTTAGATCTGTTCCCGGTTTATCTATTTACTTATTTAAAATATACGTTAGCTTTGTTCGTAGATTAAGTGTCTAATAAGGTACCAACAGTTAAGCAACAGCAATGGACCCCCTCACAGTGTACTCGCGGTCCCGCGGTGACGGCCCACACTAGCAACATCCCCGTACTAAAAAAAAAAAAAATCCAGCATTTTGCTTTTCATTGAGGGAGTTAGCGTCATGAGACTAGGATTCGGAATCTAAAGATACGATTAAATAATAATTAATTCAAAAATAAAAATTGCCAATAATCTCCGATATCAAAATAAAATTATAATAATAGGTTATAAATAGAGTTATATCAAAAAAATTAAATTTGGAAAGAAACAGTATATAGCTCCAGATCAATCCTTAGTTACAAAGGAACTAACAAAAAAAAAAAAAAAAACAGTTAAGGAATAAGTTCATGAACATATTTAATGCACACATTCGACTTGATACCTGTTAGATATTCTTGTCACCGCGAATTTCGCTGATAGATCATATTGAAATCTTGGTGAAGTAAATTTAAGTGGGAGAACTTAGTTTTTAATTAAATTCAACGAAACTAATAAAGCGCATGTTGCGACTTGAAGCGTTTGCTGTAATATACAAACACGATCCACTTTCTATGATCAGAGCAGAGCTGTAAAATTAGATTACGATTACATTTTTATTATGATTACTCAAGTAATCGTAATTAAAACTTTGAGTACGATTACTCGAGTAATCGTACTCAAATATTCTTGATTACCATTACAAATAATCAGAAAGTAATTGATTATTTGATTAGATTACTTGACTACTTTAAGATTACTCAAAAGTAATCGAAAGTAATTTGAATTATTTTTAGATTACTTCTTGATTACTTTTCAAGTAATCTGAAAGTAATCTAAAGTAATCAAGAAGTAATATAAAAATAATTCAAATTACTTTCGATTACTTTTGAGTAATCTTAAAGTAGTCAAGTAATCTAATCAAATAATCAATTACTTTCTGATTATTTGTAATGGTAATCAAGAATATTTGAGTACGCTTACTCGAGTAATCGTACTCAAAGTTTTGATTACGATTACTTGAGTAATCGTAATGCACAAGTATTTGATTACAATAGTAATCATTACGTTACAGCTCTGGATCAGAGTACGTAATGGTCTGAGGGTTACCTCGAATAACAAACATCTTGTTAGAAACAGTAACTATTTCATCCGTGAACACTAAAAGCAATATTGCACCCGCGAATAAAGCTCGTATACCGTATTAGATTACCTATATTATTCTCGGTGTTCGTTCCAAGTGTGTCCGTAGCAAATTAAGATGAAAACAGTTTGAGATAGGGAAGATCGTGAAGCGACGGTCAAATTAAAAATATCATTGGAAAGAGCATAAAAATGCGCATTTTCTAAGTATACATAGTTTCAAATTCATTAGGCCGTTAGTAAAAATTGATTCCGAATTGTTTATAATATGAAAAATAAACCTTATGCACTTAATTAAGTGTGTATTAATTTGAATTTAAATTTATTAAAATTATTTTAAATTGTTTAAATTTCTAAATTAGTCAAAGTTCCTCATACATTTTAGAAGTGATGACTTTTACTTCAGTTACGGCAGTGGCGTATCTAGGCCTCATGGTTAGGAGGGGGAACTTTTGATGCTTATCTAAAAGAACGGGGTAGGGGCTTGGCTAGCGGGCTACATGTGACCCGCAACATTTTTTTTTTGTGACCCGTCAAACAAGGGTGGATCAAGCTTACATTGGGTCCCTGGCTGAAAATTTTCGCCGTGGCCCTTGTATCAAGCTGATTTTTGTTAATTAGTAAAAGAGGACCATATATTAGTCATATGTACGTAGTTGGTACGCGAATATAATAAACGAAATACAGTTTGATGATATGGATCAGTGTTTCTCAATATTTTTGGCATCATGGATCTTCTGTAATGGAAAAAAAAAAACAAGTAGCCTTTCGGGATATTTGTAATTCCTTCGCTGCATATTATTCTTTTGCATGAAAAATGGCCCTCGACCCAAATGAGATTGATACTTGCTGTAGGATATTGATGTATATATCAAAAAGAAAATAAAAAAGATAAATTAATAATAAATTGTCTACATGTTGTATAGCGTCGATATTTGACTACACGATTATTTAAAAAAAAAACAAATTTCCATTTCACTAGCCTTTAAGGGGGCCTTCACATGCCCCCAGTGCCCCTCCCCCTGAATACGCCACTAATGTGCCGTAATTCAGTAATTACGACACAGTTTTCTTCAGGGCCGCCCCTAGCATTTGCGGGGCCTGGGGCAAAACTGGAGTTGCGGGGCCCCATCTATATATAAATATACAGTATTGAGCAAAACAAAGGAAACTTCTTGAAAATTCATCAATTTCAATTTATTCATTTAAAAATTTATGTTAGAAAAAAAATATTGCAAAAATATTTCCACTATTTCAAAGCACATATTTTTATTTGGTTTATAAAACACTTACAAAAAAAAAAAAATCGTAAAAAAATAGTGTCGTATTAAAATAACATTTTGATTCTAATAATTTCGAGCAAAACAAAAGAAACTTGTTTATTTATAACAAAAAGTAAAATATAAAATTAATATTTGGTCCAGTAACCTTTGTTTTTTATAACTTCTTGGCATCTATTAGCCACAGACTTTATTAAATTAATAACAACATCTGAGGGTATTGAGTCCCAAGCACATTGTATTGCTTCATACATGGCCGCTTTGTTGGTGTATCTTATGCTGCCAATCTTCCGATCTACTATTGCCCATAGATTCTCAATTGGATTGAGATCGGGTGACTGGGCTGGCCAATCTAAAACTTGAATCCTATTTGATTGCAAACACTCAGTTACAAGTTTAAATTTATGCTTAGGGTCGTTATCGTGTTGGAGCCACCACGATAACGGCATATTTTCGTCTGTGGAAGGATACATGACTTGCTCCAAAATATTTCTATAGTCCACAGCTTTCATTATATCATCGATTTTTTGGAGAGGACAAACTCCATACGAGGAGAAACAGCCCCATACCAACGCGTTGCCGCCCCCATGCTTTACTGTTGGGATACAGTAGCTAGGATCAAAACTTTTATTTTTCGGTCGTCTCACAAATTGGTGTCCATATGATTTCATCAGATTAAATTTACTTTCATCTGAGAATAATACAGTTTTCCATTGCTGAAATGTCCAATTTGCGTAATTTTTTGCATAATTTAATGTAGCCTTAATATTTTTGAAACTCAGCAATGGCTTTTTACATGGTTTGCATGGGCTGTTTCTCTGCAATGGTCCTCTTCACAAAATCGATGATATAATGAAAGCTGTGGAATATTTTGGAGCAAGTCATGTATCTTTACGCAAACGAAAATATGCCGTTATCGTGGTAGTTCCAATAACAACCCTAAGCATAAATCTAGGCTCGTAACTGAGTAGTCTTTTTCAGAACAAATCTTTATTTTATTACTTGACGGTCGAAGCGCGGGGACCTTAAAGGCCTGGGGCAGGAGCCCCACTTGCCCCCGCCTAGGGGTGGCGCAGGTTTTCTTTGCTCGCCATACTCGCCAAAAGTACTCGTTACGTCTTTTATCTGTGACTCTACTTTTATCACAACAATTTTTTGATATCTTTTGTTATGTATCTACTAAAAACTGTCCTATTTACCTAGTCAGTGAAAAGAGAAAACATTAAAGCCCAACTGAAAAAGTACGTGTAAAATTGAATTACATAATTTATAAAGACGTGAAGTTAAGTCACAGTAAGATAGAGTGGAATTCCCTTATGCAATCAAGTTAGAAAAACGTGTGCACGTAAGCAAAACTTGTGTCGAGTACTCGCGAGGTCATTGGCACTACTTGTGTGTAGGTTGTATTGCCTGGACGATAGGCGTAATCTCTACTATAAACTCAAATTACAATCCATTGATTTATAAAATCAATGGAAAACGATATTTAATATAACTATTGTCTCGTCTGTAAGTTTACTTGATAAACAAGGGATTGATTTAAAATAGCTAAATTTAAACTTTAATATTTCATTGGATTTTGTTTTCGTTTTAGAGGGTGTAAATAAATAACAGCGACCAGGGTCGTTCCTGGGGGGTTTGCAAAAGGTGCCCTCGCATCTGGGCGGCCGGCTGCACATCCTTTGTATTATGGCAAATGACCCGAATGAACTTGAATTATTATATAATATAAACTATTACTAAACATTAAGTTTTATGGAAATAATTCCCACTTCTACAAAACCCTTAATTACTTTGGAGTACTTATGCGGACACCGTTATTTTGGACGTTTGCCATTGATGATAATACTAGGCTAGAATGTACAATATAATGAGTATTAGTATCAAAAAGATATAATTCTTTATAAGTACCTATATAAAATAAATAAATTCGGACGTTTCGGAACCTGCTCAATAATCTGTTTCCGTTTTCAGCGATCACGAGAAGTGATAAACATTTCAATTTTCTTCGAGTTTTTATACCGAGTATTGTAAGAGTGGGAGCAGGTTATAGGTACGTTGCTATTGGTTGCGTGGTTGGGATCAGGTATAGGTAGAGACGGGAGTACCTGCGGAGGATTAACGACCGGATTAAGGTTGTTTGTCACATTATTGTGTGGTAATGAGTTGTTTGTTACCGGATTAGTGACTTGAGGATTAGAAGGATTGTTTTGAATAACGAAAAGCAAGAGTTGAGGAAATTCTATGCTAGCTTGGCTGACAGCATCTCCAGAGTTTTCGATCAAAGTAGACTCTTTCAATTTTCTTTTGAACTTGTTTTCCTCATACAGTAAAAGTTTAGCATGTTTCCATTGGAAATGGTGTTCATTTTCCCAAGCATGTTCAGCCAGTTTGGAACTGTAAATTTCTCCCTGCTGAACTTTTTTCTTATGCTCGTTTACCCTCACATGCAAAGGTCTGCAAGTTTCGCCAATATATTGTTTCCCGCAGTGGCAGGGAATAAAGTAGACACAGTTTTTGTTTAGGACAGATTTGGGTTTCGGACATGATAGGATAGATCTTAAAGTCGAACTCAATTTGAAGGCTACTTGGATTTTATGCTTCTTTAGTATCTTACCAATTTTCTTAGATACTCCTTTATAATAGAGCATAGAGGCATATCTCAATTCGTCAGTTCTAGGTGCGTCATTTTTCTTACTTCGCTGAAGACGGAAACAGATTGTTGAGCAGTTTCCGAAACGTCCTAATTTATTTATTTTATATACTTATGAAGTATTATATCTTTTTGATACTAATACTCATTATATTGTACTATTCTAGCCTAGTACTATCAGCAATGGCAATCGTCCAAAATAACGGTGTCTGCATTAATAATGGACCATTGCAAAATCATTTCAAAGATATTATTGGAGTACTTAATAAAAAATTAATTCCTTTTCTAATTTTTCTATAGCATTAAGATTTTTTTTAACTGTTTGTAACTATGAAATTTTTTAAATTAAAAATTAATCAGAAATTAGCTGAGACCGGCGGTCTCACAGGAAAGGCTAACTAATTTCTTATTATTGTCAATAGAGAAAGATATTTGCGAGAAATTGGATTTATCAAAAATAATTATACTTTATTCGCGCAATCAGAATTAGAAATTATAAAATATACATAGGATAATAAACTACAGTCAGTACTACATTTTTTTTTTTTTTTGAAAACATTTCTTAAATTAATTTAATATTTTTAATTTTAATAATTTTTTAATTAAGTATTAACAGTTCTGTGTTTATATATGGCATTAAATGTTAATCTTAAATAAAATGGTTTATTTTTATGGATATTTATTTTATTTTATGAAAATTTAAATTAGAAAATATTTCACGTTTTTTACCGACCGCCAATAAGTGAGGTACTGTGATCATACCGATTTTGACATTTCGAGATTTCGATGGATCTCCATGAATTGAGGCCCATACATAACGTTTTGACTATTTTTAGCATGATGTCTGTTGGTCTGTCTGTCTGTCTGTCTGTCTGTCCGTCCGTCTGTCTGTCCGTCTGTCTGTCTGTCTGTCTGTCTGTCTGTCTGTCGGTCGGTCTGTCTGTCTGTCCGTCTGTCTGTCCGTCTGTCTGTCTGTCTGTCGGTCTGTCTGTCTGTCTGTCTGTCTGTCTGTCGGTCTGTCTGTCTGTCTGTTAGTCTGTTTGTCTGTGTACACGTGCAGAGCAAATTTGGCTTATGAAACTTCATATTTAAGCTTTTGACATCAATGGTGTGAGTTGGTCAACTTTTGGTAAAAATCGGTTAACTAGAAATGGGAGTTTACTCGTGTTGGTTTTAAGATTTTTGCGAATATTTCACAACAGAGAAATATTTCGAAAAATTCATTTAATAAAAGTTTTATAAAAGCAATAACTAACAACTTTTAATTGAGACAATTATTTATAAAACAAAATTTTTTTTGAAATTTTTTCATACTTATATGTAACGTATTCATGGTAATGATAAATAATATGCCTGTTAGAAAATATAGGGCCAAGTTATTTCTACTCTGTTGCTAGAATGTATTTTATACAAGTACTTTGTGATGGCGGTTGGTCCTGTGGTGACCACAGCTGATTTTTTAAAGTTAGTATATTACATTAGAATTTTTTATACATATACAAATAACTAAAATATATTTATTTCTTCACGTAAATTTTTTACAACAATTATACTTAAAATAATATTTGCAGCGGTCCGCGTAAAAAGTTGAATATCTTGCTAGCCCGCGCTAAACTTGGGTTGAGAAACACTGCTTTAGAGAAGACGATTACAAGTAAGTTAAGATCTCATGATCAACGATGTCTAATAGCAAAGCTACAAAACTTCAAAGTTTCTGTTGCAACCTCTTCTGTAGTAAGACTGTCCTGTTGGCCCAGTTAAATTTTTACCGACCTTTTTTCGAAATGATATGAGCTCAAAAACAAAAGCACAGACCCATTCCAAACTTAATTTTCAAAATAAAAAGGACCCACAAGCGGCCCTTTGTTCCGCTTCCATCTTTCACAATTCGTATGGATTTCAGGATTCACACGGCCCGAAAACGGCCCTTTCTCGGTCCGGCCTGGCGATTGAACCGGACTCGTTACTCATTGGGGCCATATAACCCGCCCCTGTAAGTAAGAAGTAAAGGGACCAACCGTCCCGAGTTTCGCGAGACATCCTGATTTTCAATCTGTGTAAAGACATCCCAAAATAATCTTACTATTTTGACAACCAATTACCTGAAAGTGTGTGACTGAAAGTATGTAATTTTTTTCCAAACTAGTACTAATACACTAGTAGATATTGGGTGTTTACACATTTCCGCACTGGTGTAGATATAAACTCCATTAGTGAACTAAAATGGGCTCCGTGAAGTTAGCAGTCCACTGAAAGCACTAACGAAAATTCGTCGGCCATCCGTTAGTGCTTCGTTAGTGCCTGTTAGTGCTTCATAAAAAATCGTAGCCACCCTAACCGTTTTCGAAAAAAAAGCAATTCAAAATGGACTGCTAACTTCACGCTTCGTTGGAAGCACTAACGAAAATTCGTCGGCCATCCGTTAGTGCCTCGTTAGTGCCTGTTAGTGCTTCATTAAAATTTGTAGCCACCCTAACCGTTTTTGAGATATTGAGCATTCAAAAAAATAAGCGTGAAGTTAGCAGTCCACTGAAAGCACTAACGAAAAATCGTCGGCCATCCGTTAGTGCCTCGTTAGTGCCTGTTAGTGCTTCATTAAAATTTGTAGCCACCCTAACCGTTTTTGAGAAATTGAGCTTTCAAAAAATCGACCGTGAAGTTAGCAGTCCACTGAAAGCACTAACGAAAATTCGTCGGCCATCCGTTAGTGCCTCGTTAGTGCCTGTTAGTGCTTCATTAAAATTTGTAGCCACCCTAACCGTTTTTGAGAAATTGAGCATTCAAAAAAATAAGCGTGAAGTTAGCAGTCCACTGAAAGCACTAACGAAAATTCGTCGGCCATCCGTTAGTGCCTCGTTAGTGCCTGTTAGTGCTTCAATAAAATTTGTAGCCACCCTAACCGTTTTTGAGAAATTGAGCTTTCAAAAAATCGACCGTGAAGTTAGCAGTCCACTGAAAGCACTAACGAAAATTCGTCGGCCATCCGTTAGTGCCTCGTTAGTGCCTGTTAGTGCTTCATTAAAATTTGTAGCCACCCTAACCGTTTTTGAGAAATTGAGCATTCAAAAAAATAAGCGTGAAGTTAGCAGTCCACTGAAAGCACTAACGAAAATTCGTCGGCCATCCGTTAGTGCCTCGTTAGTGCCTGTTAGTGCTTCAATAAAATTTGTAGCCACCCTAACCGTTTTTGAGAAATTGAGCTTTCAAAAAATCGACCGTGAAGTTAGCAGTCCACTGAAAGCACTAACGAAAATTCGTCGGCCATCCGTTAGTGCCTCGTTAGTGCCTGTTAGTGCTTTATTAAAATTTGTAGCCACCCTAACCGTTTTTGAGATATTGAGCATTCAAAAAAATAAGCGTGAAGTTAGCAGTCCACTGAAAGCACTAACGAAAATTCGTCGGCCATCCGTTAGTGCCTCGTTAGTGCCTGTTAGTGCTTCATTAAAATTTGAAGCCACCCTAACCGTTTTTGAGAAATTGAGCTTTCAAAAAATCGACCGTGAAGTTAGCAGTCCACTGAAAGCACTAACGAAAATTCGTCGGCCATCCGTTAGTGCCTCGTTAGTGCCTGTTAGTGCTTCATTAAAATTTTTAGCCACCCTAACCGTTTTTGAGATATTGAGCATTCAAAAAAATAAGCGTGAAGTTAGCAGTCCACTGAAAGCACTAACGAAAATTCGTCGGCCATCCGTTAGTGCCTCGTTAGTGCCTGTTAGTGCTTCATTAAAATTTGAAGCCACCCTAACCGCTTTTGAGAAATTGAGCTTTCAAAAAAATAAGCGTGAAGTTAGCAGTCCACTGAAAGCACTAACGAAAATTCGTCGGCCATCCGTTAGTGCCTCGTTAGTGCCTGTTAGTGCTTCATTAAAATTTTTAGCCACCCTAACCGTTTTTGAGATATTGAGCATTCAAAAAAATAAGCGTGAAGTTAGCAGTCCACTGAAAGCACTAACGAAAATTCGTCGGCCATCCGTTAGTGCCTCGTTAGTGCCTGTTAGTGCTTCATTAAAATTTGAAGCCACCCTAACCGCTTTTGAGAAATTGAGCTTTCAAAAAAATAAGCGTGAAGTTAGCAGTCCACTGAAAGCACTAACGAAAATTCGTCGGCCATCCGTTAATGCCTCGTTAGTGCCTGTTAGTGCTTCATTAAAATTTGTAGCCACCCTAACCGTTTTTGAGAAATTGAGCATTAAAAAAAAATAACGTGCAGTTTGCAGGTCATGAAAAGCACTAATGAAAAATCATCGGCCAACCGTTAGTGCCTTGGTAGTGCCTGTCTGTGCTTCATTAAAATCGGAATCTACCCTAAGAGTTTTTGAGAAATTGAGCATTCAAAAAAATAAGCATAAAGTTAGCAGGACATAGAAAGCACTAACGAAAATTCGTCGGCCATCCGTTAGTGCCTCGTTAGTACCTGTTAGTGCTTCCTTAAAATTGGAATCCACCCAACCCGTTTTTTAGAAATTGAGCTTTCAAAAAAATAAGCGTGAAGTTAGATGGTGATTGAAATACTATATTTTTCTATAGATTTTTTTTTTTTCTATAGAAGTCATGAAAAGCACTAATGAAAATTCATCGGCCAACCGTTAGTGCCTCGGTAGTGCCTGTTTGTGCTTCATTAAAATCGAAATTCACCCTTACCGTTTTTGAGAAATTGAGCATTCAAAAAAATTAACGTGTAGTTTGCAGGTCATGAAAAGCACTAAAGAAAATTCATCGGCCAACCATTAGTGCCTCGGTAGTGCCTGTTTGTGTTTCATTAAAATCGAAATCCACCCAAAGTGTTTTTGAGAAATTCAGCATTCAAAAAAATAAGCATTAAGTTAGCAGAACATAGAAAGCATTAACGAAAATCCGTCGGCCATCCGTTAGTGCCTCGTTAGTACCTGTTAGTTCTTCATTAAAATTGGAATCATCCCAACCCGTTTTTTAGAAATTGAGCATTAAAAAAATAAGCGTGGAGTTAGATGGTGATTGAAATACTATATTTATCTATAGATGGGGGTAGATTTATCTAAGATATATTAATTAATTTATTTATTTATTTTACATTGACCTATTTCTGCAACGAGGCTAATCGCCGATGCCAGGGGGCGAACTCCTACACCTGGATGAGGGGTGAATGATTGTGAAATGAGAGTAATGTATACATTATTCTCGCCCGAATAATATCACCAACGGAGAATCGAACTACCGATCGCACAATCCAGACTGTTTTCACCAGTCCAAACTACACGAATTAATGCGCTCGACCACTCCGTTGGCATCTAAGATATGTTAAGAATCTTAAGATATTTGAAAATAATTTTTACTACAATTTTACGCCTTCACACATATTGTATTTTCAACCCTATCTAATTAATGTAGGGCGAACTTGCAAATTAACTTCGATGACAGAATAAGCACCCAGAATTATCTGATAAGTTGAAAAACGTATAAATGAAAAACAACTAATTAATTATGTCACAAGTATAATTAGAAGAAGTTAATGTAATCTGTGTAAAAAATCGTCTAAATCCTCTAATGTAAATAAGCAACTTTTAATAAGTGTTGGACTAAATATGACTGACTATTTAGGTATGAGAAATGATAAGCAAAAGATCTAGTGTAATAAGACACGATATTGAAGGAATGTTTCGATGTTAGTATTTAATATAATCAATATAATAATATACAAATAACAAATCATCAAAACACAATTTAAAATTTACTTCAACTAAGCAGAACTTTTGAACCAGCAGTATTGTTAATCCGGCAGCCCGCTCTACCACCTAACGATCAAACTGACTCATCAGATTAATTTATTTACTGTGATCTTCTTTCTGTGATTACTTCTGACCTATAAACGATAGGTTCATGGGTCCATGGGAGGGTCAAAAGGGGGGGGGGGGGGTCACGAATATCAATGTTACACTTATATGTTACACTTATATGCTACAGCATACGAACACAATAATTTTGGGTATAATAATTTTTAAATATATTTGTGACGAACGAACTAAACGAATATTACCATCGACTATCATCAACTGCATTGCAAACTAAAATATATAGCACCAAAGACGCGGAGTATAATACCTTATCTATCTCAATTGTGTGCGGCTTGCTTTATATTTATTAAAAATATAAAATATAAAAAAATATAAATAAACTGCAAAACTTTATATTTACCTATTAAATCTTTTGCCATACTTACTTTCATTGACAGCAAAAACCGCTCTATTTTTCAATTCGATGGTCTACCTGCACTTTTCTCCTTCGACCGTTAGGTTTGTGTGCGGCACACAAACGTGTGTGCGTTCAAGACGCCGCGTCTTGAACGCGAGAAAGAAAATACATAATAAAAATAATTGGACATCTTCTTCTTCTCTATATATATAAAAGAGAAAAATTGTCTGTTTGTTTGTTTGTTCGCTATACATTCCTAGGCCGTGTAACCGATTTAAACCAAATTTTGCACAGTTACTATTTAGAACCCTGCGGAATTGATTCTAGGTCAATTTATCGAAAATCAATTTATCGAATACAAATTTATCGAAAATTAATTTATCGAAAATCAATTTATCGAAAGTAAATTTATCGAAAATCAATTTATCGAATGCTCAATTTATCGAATGGCACGTTTATCGAAAATGCTTATAAATATAAATTTTCGCTATAACTAGGGAATAGGTCCACTAGCGTCATACCACACATGATTTGTTCAATTTACGGTGATTCTAAACAGGTGGCTTTATTATGTTTTTTTGAGTTTGTTTTGTCATTAAACTAGAAGATGGGTAGCTCGCTTCGCTGGACTTCTTCTAACCAAACCCTTACTAACCTAACCTAACCTAAGATAGTGTTTTGTCATTAAACTAGAAGATGGGTAGCTCGCTTCGCTTGGCTTCTTCTAACCAAACCCTTACTAACCTAACCTAACCTAAGATAGTGTTTTGTCATTAAACTAGAAGATGGGTAGCTCGCTTCGCTTGGCTTCTTCTAACCAAACCCTTACTAACCTAACCTAACCTAAGACAGTGCTTTGTCATTAAACTAGAAGATGGGTAGCTCGCTTCGCTCGGCTCCTTTTAACCCAAACCCTTACTAACCTAACCTAACCTAAGATAGTGTTGTGTCATTAAACTAGAAGATGGGTAGCTCGCTTCGTTCGGCTTCTTCTAACCAAACCCTTACTAACCTAACCTAACCTACGATAGTGTTTTTATATTCAAACACTATGTCACTTTATTTACCTTTTTTTAAACCATATAAAAAATTTTATGCAATTATTTCTTAGTCTGTCTACTTTTATTGACCACTGTTTTTTTGACTTTCCGATCCCCTCGGCATTCCTCTCAAATATTTACAAAAATTTTTTTTTTCGATTAATTGACGATTCGATGAATTGATCTTTCGATGATTTGATTTTCGATGAATTGATTTTCGATAAGTTGATTTTTGATGAATTGATTTTCGATGAATTGATTTTCGATGAGTTGATTTTCGATGAATTGATTTTCGATGAACTCGTCGGTTAGTGTTTTGATGATTTGTTATTTGTATATTATTATATTGATTATATTAAATACTAACATCGAAACTTTCCTTTAATATTGTGTTTTATTACACTAGATCTTTTGCTTATCATTTCTCATACCTAATACGTCATATTTAGTCCAACACTTCTTAAAAATTGCTTATTTACATTAGACGATATAGATGATTTTTTTACACAGATTACAAATTTATTGACTTCTTCTAATTTTACTTGTGATATAATTAATTAGTTGTTTTCATATCTTTTTCAACTTATCAGATAATTCTGGGTGCTTATTCTATCATCGAAGTTAATTTGCAAGTTCGCCCTATATTAATTAGATAGGGTTGAAAATACAATGATATGTGTGAAGGCGTAAAATTGTAGTTAAAATTATTCTCAAATATCTTAGGATTTAACATATCTTAGATGCCAACGGAGTGGTCGAGCGCATTAAGTCGTACAGTTTGGACTGGTGAAAACAGTCTGGATTATGCGATCGGTAGTTCGATTCTCCGTTGGTGATATTATTCGGGCGAGAATAATATGTATACATTACTCTCATTTCACAATCATTCACCCCTCATCCAGGTGTAGGAGTTCGCCCCTGGCATCGGCGATTAGCCTGGTTGCAGAAATAGGCCGATGTAAAATAAATAAATAAATAAATTAATATATCTTAGACAAATGTACCCCCATCTATAGAAAAATATAGTATTTCAATCACCATCTAACTTCACGCTTATTTTTTTGAAAGCTCAATTTCTAAAAAACGGGTTGGGTGGATTCCAATTTTAAGGAAGCACTAGCAGGTACTAACGAGGCACTAACGGATGGCCGACGAATTTTCGTTAGTGCTTTCTATGTCCTGCTAACTTTATGCTTATTTTTTTGAATGCTCAATTTCTCAAAAACTCTTAGGGTAGATTCCGATTTTAATGAAGCACAGACAGGCACTACCAAGGCACTAACGGTTGGCCGATGATTTTTCATTAGTGCTTTTCATGACCTGCAAACTGCACGTTATTTTTTTTTAATGCTCAATTTCTCAAAAACGGTTAGGGTGGCTACAAATTTTAATGAAGCACTAACAGGCACTAACGAGGCATTAACGGATGGCCGACGAATTTTCGTTAGTGCTTTCAGTGGACTGCTAACTTCACGCTTATTTTTTTGAAAGCTCAATTTCTCAAAAGCGGTTAGGGTGGCTTCAAATTTTAATGAAGCACTAACAGGCACTAACGAGGCACTAACGGATGGCCGACGAATTTTCGTTAGTGCTTTCAGTGGACTGCTAACTTCACGCTTATTTTTTTGAATGCTCAATATCTCAAAAACGGTTAGGGTGGCTAAAAATTTTAATGAAGCACTAACAGGCACTAACGAGGCACTAACGGATGGCCGACGAATTTTCGTTAGTGCTTTCAGTGGACTGCTAACTTCACGGTCGATTTTTTGAAAGCTCAATTTCTCAAAAACGGTTAGGGTGGCTTCAAATTTTAATGAAGCACTAACAGGCACTAACGAGGCACTAACGGATGGCCGACGAATTTTCGTTAGTGCTTTCAGTGGACTGCTAACTTCACGCTTATTTTTTTGAATGCTCAATATCTCAAAAACGGTTAGGGTGGCTACAAATTTTAATGAAGCACTAACAGGCACTAACGAGGCACTAACGGATGGCCGACGAATTTTCGTTAGTGCTTTCAGTGGACTGCTAACTTCACGGTCGATTTTTTGAAAGCTCAATTTCTCAAAAACGGTTAGGGTGGCTACAAATTTTATTGAAGCACTAACAGGCACTAACGAGGCACTAACGGATGGCCGACGAATTTTCGTTAGTGCTTTCAGTGGACTGCTAACTTCACGCTTATTTTTTTGAATGCTCAATTTCTCAAAAACGGTTAGGGTGGCTACAAATTTTAATGAAGCACTAACAGGCACTAACGAGGCACTAACGGATGGCCGACGAATTTTCGTTAGTGCTTTCAGTGGACTGCTAACTTCACGGTCGATTTTTTGAAAGCTCAATTTCTCAAAAACGGTTAGGGTGGCTACAAATTTTATTGAAGCACTAACAGGCACTAACGAGGCACTAACGGATGGCCGACGAATTTTCGTTAGTGCTTTCAGTGGACTGCTAACTTCACGCTTATTTTTTTGAATGCTCAATTTCTCAAAAACGGTTAGGGTGGCTACAAATTTTAATGAAGCACTAACAGGCACTAACGAGGCACTAACGGATGGCCGACGAATTTTCGTTAGTGCTTTCAGTGGACTGCTAACTTCACGGTCGATTTTTTGAAAGCTCAATTTCTCAAAAACGGTTAGGGTGGCTACAAATTTTAATGAAGCACTAACAGGCACTAACGAGGCACTAACGGATGGCCGACGATTTTTCGTTAGTGCTTTCAGTGGACTGCTAACTTCACGCTTATTTTTTTGAATGCTCAATATCTCAAAAACGGTTAGGGTGGCTACAAATTTTAATGAAGCACTAACAGGCACTAACGAGGCACTAACGGATGGCCGACGAATTTTCGTTAGTGCTTCCAACGAAGCGTGAAGTTAGCAGTCCATTTTGAATTGCTTTTTTTTCGAAAACGGTTAGGGTGGCTACGATTTTTTATGAAGCACTAACAGGCACTAACGAAGCACTAACGGATGGCCGACGAATTTTCGTTAGTGCTTTCAGTGGACTGCTAACTTCACGGAGCCACTAAAATGAGTTAGATAAGTTGGCCTATTTCCTAACTATCGAATAAAAATATAATAATAAACTGTTAGTTAAATGTCAAACACTATTTCTAGTTCCGATATAACTAAGCAAAATCAAGGAGAATAAAACAAAATTTCAGAAACTTTTTGTTAAATTGCGAATATTACGCGAAGCGAAAATTGAGCCGTACACTGTTAGAAGAATTTAAAAACAATAAAAAACTTACATTTCATGAAAGTTTCACCGAATAAAAACTTCCTCGTGATTCGTAATGGGTACGTGTTAGTAAATAAATAATTATTGTTATTTATAAGTTGGTATTTTCATTTGGGGTGAGAGCAAAATAATTTTGTGCATCGGGCCACTGACAATTTAAATCAATGTTCTTACCTATGTATTTTATTAATTATTAACAATAAAATTTTATCATGATTAAACCATTTTGTGATAAAGAAATATTACACATATTATTTAAAATAGCGTTTAATGAAAATCTGTTCCAATCATTAACCTTAACAATTAAAACGGAAACAATTACATTTTGTAACATAAACAATAATGTAGAGTAAACGGTTATTAATCAGTCAGCTGATTGTTTATATGAAGGTCATACTGTAATGAAATTCAAGAATCTTGTTTCGTGTTTGTTGACATATTGAAATAGATTTTTGCAATTGCTTTGGCAATCTAAATTCATGTCAGGTGACAGGTTATTGACCTCCACCAATGGTTATTTTGTAATAAATTATATAACTGTAGTGTGTTTTAAAAAATTCTTTCAGCTAATTTGTTTATTTTGCACTTAGCATAAAAGATGGACCGTTATATGCAAAACAAAATATTATGTTGCTTTCGAGTTGCGATTTCTTTTAGAATAATATGTGGTAATGAGGAATTATTATTGCAGCACTCTTGTTAGGTTCATTTTTAGAGTTTCGTAGGTATGACCAAAAAACCTTTATACCGTCATTCCTGCATCTGTTTAACTGTATGGTAGAAATTGTAGTCAAAAGGCCGGGACTAAAGAGTTGAAATCTGCTTTGCAGATACATCTAGTATACAGATAGGTCTTTCCAGGAAACACATTGTGCGAAAATCAGAGGCATAACTAGGAATTAAAGCTCCTATGGGCAGCCTACAAAAATGCGCTTTTTGTTATTGTGATCTAGTAATCTAATTTCTCTTGGTGTAAACAACTGTACCCTCGGATTGTTCCAACTTTATAATATGGGATTGTTAGAATGTATGTAGTATACTTGAAAAAAAAAATGAAGACGGAAGAACCGTCATCCGAGAAAAATATGACATATGAAATAGTAATAATAATGATAATAATAATAATAATGATTATTGACAAAAATTACACGTACAGAGCATGTTTTTCGTCAGTCAGGTACAATGTATAAATAGTAACTTATAGCTAGTGAAATTAGAGCAATGTAAAATATTATAAAATAAGAATAAAATAGAAAAAAATACATAAAATAAAAAATATAAAATACGTAGTCATAAATAAGAAACTCTAGACACTCCTATATTCTTTAATCGATATGAAAAATATTTTGCTGATTTATTCTCTAAGAAATTGAGGATAAAATTACATATAGAAATGTTTAGGGTTTCGTAGGCATAAAATAGAAATTCTAGACACGCCTATATCCTTTAACCGATATGAACAGTATTTTGCAGATTTATTCTCTAAGAATCTACGAATATAATTATACATAGAAATATCTAAGATTTCGTAGGCATAAAAAATAAACTTAAGATACTGTTATATCCTTTGACCATTATAAACAATATTTTGCAGATTTATTCTCTAAGAATCAATGAATATAATTAAATACATAAATGTCTAGGGTTTCGTAGGCATAAACTAACGTCTGAAATTATTTTTAGTTTTAACAATATAAATGTAATGTACTCATTTTTCCCATCTTAAAAAGTTTATGAATAAATAATCTAACTATATAATTAGTAAGTGTCTGTATGTAGTGTCGGTAACATTATGACGTCAATTTTAACTAAGGTTCTCGTGATTGGCTAACTGTTTCTTGATTGGCTGACAGGTGACACCCTCTCCCGAGATTGGCTAACGAGTGATATACAGTCGCGTGGTTCGCTGACCGGCGATGAAATTAAGATACGTCAAAAAATAAAACCAAATATACATACAAACAATTGAAAGTTTTATATTATAACTCCGTCATTGTTGACGGGTAATAACCTAGTTTTAAAATAATTTTCTTAAAGTTACACGTGTGTCACAATTATATTTTTAATTTCAAAATAGATTTAAACATAATAATTACGATAATTATAATTATGTCTACAACGATTTTTGACGTAGTTTAGTAATAATAGATTATATTTGCCCTTTATATATCGGACAGTGTTATTTACCTGTTAAATAGACAATATTTACATACAGATACAGATATCCAAGGTCTAATGGCAAGAATGTACGAAATTCGTTGCGAAAACATGACGGCCGTATATTTATTTGCTTTTCTTATCGCTATAAAAATAAATTAACGAGTCAACTGTACTAATTACTTACAGTAATGGGCTTGAATTATTGTTGGTTTATATATATCTTGTGTCGTAGATCTCCTCGCTGGAGCATAGCGTCTACAAACTCGCGCCTACGGGTTCTGCGAAGAGCAAGCCTCTTCACCTGGCGCCAGGTAGTTCTGGTGACAATAGGCGTTTACGTTTCTCAGTCATATTAATCCGAGCGATCCGAGTGCTTTCGATCCGTTCGTAAAGTCAGTCGGAGCGTACTCATTAGCTTATTTTTAGTCAATTCGATTAATCCGCCGGAGCAATCCGATGATCTGGCAGGATTGCTGGGATTAATGGATTGCTGGTGGTGGGGGTTAGCGCGGGTAAATTGAATCACAGCACGGAATGTGTTAAAAACATAGCTTAATAAAATATACGAAATAAATGCCATTTGTGACAGAATTCTATTATTAGTAATAAACTCATATTTATAAAACAAAATGCGGTAGCAGTTGTAATCAACGACAGAAATTTGACAGTTGCAGTTAGCGCCACCGTCACTAGGCGTCACTACTTGACTACAGACAAATATTGCTTACGAAAATGCTAACAAAATCCGAGCAATCCGACTAATAATGAGCAATCTTATGGATTGAATAAACGTAAACGCCTAATAAGTTCGTTATGTAAGTCGTTATGTACCGTTCTATTTCATGTGGGTACAAGGTGATTACGATTGATTCCTTGAGGGTTCCCCTCTAGTGCCATTCTAGAGATATCGTTTACTGCCTTCCGGAAGATATGATTAATCTAATTCCACTTTCTTGCCTGTTTTCCAATGGATAGGTTTTCGTGCTGTTGATTCCCAAAGATCGATTGGGAATATGATTTGATCCAGTAATGTGAAAGATTTTGTGAACATCTCTTAATAAAAACTTGGAGTTTATGGGTAATTTCCTCAGTAATTTTCCAAATTTCGCAGCCATACATCAGAACAGTTTTTATATTGGTTTTAAATATGCGGACTTTGTTGTTACAAGAGATCTTATTAGATATTCAGATTTCTTTCAGTAAGCCGAAAACTTGTTCAGCTTTAAGTATTCTGTTGTTCACGTCCCACAAAGTTCCTCCATCTCTCGTTATTGCACTATCGAGATAGAATTCTTCCACGTCTTCTAAATCTTCGCCGTTGATGGAAAATCTATTGATGTATTAGTACCAATCCGCATTAGTTTGATTTTCGCTGTATTTATGCTTAAGCCAAGTAAATTAGTCCGAGTATTTATACTTATGAGTTGGTCTTGCATATCTTCGTAATTATGTGGCGGAAGGCATTTATCGTTTGTGTAATCTTCCAAACCATTTTGGTAATCCCACTGTATTGCTCTATGTCCTATGAGAGCCTTACGAAGAACCCAGTCCAAGAAGATATTAAATAACAGAGGAGAGCAGAGTAGGCAGCCTTGTTTTACTCCACTTTTCACAGTAATATTGTTGGTTTAGTGCTAACAAAATCTACGATTGTGTAAATCAGGGGTTGACAAAGATTTTCTGAGAAGGGTCTGATTTTAAAAGGCTTTACGGGCCTAGAGAAAAGTGGGGCCTAGTAGGCAGCCTTGTTTAACTCTACTTTTCACAGTAATATTGTTGGTTTAGTGCTTACAAAATCTACGATTGTGTAAATCAGGGGTTGACAAAGATTTTCTGAGAAGGGTCTGATTTTAAAAGGCTTTACGGGCCTAGAAAAAAATATAGGTTATTACTTGGGTAAAAATTGAGTGTATATTTTCACACATTTTAGGGTTTCGTAGGTATTCCGTAGTGATAAATTGTAGGTGCATATTAAAAATCATTAAATTCGATTACTTTTTAAAAAATAATATGAAATTCTGATCCACGTGCTTCCATCTATTAACTTACAAATTCCCCGAGCTCGCATACCAGGCTACAGTATGGTATCCATTATAAAACTATAACTACTGCTTCGAAGTTTAGCCTAATCAGGTTTGCCAGACGTCCCGCATACCAGACTACAGAATGGAGAAGCTAAGCATTCTTTACCGATGACAAGCTGAATTGAGTCATCGTGAGGGTTATAGAACTAAAACTAATACCCTTTTCACACTAGATCTTTAAGACGAGTGAACTTAAAGTTCACCGATGTTTAAGATCGGTATGCTTTCACACTTGATGTTTAAATCTCTGGTGCTGTCATCAGCTACAGTAATTTTGTCCTTCAGTTACCGTCATGAAATTACCAGTTTTGAACTGTCTGCGCAGACGCACATTTTGAATTATTATAAACAAATATGGATATTTCATTTCATTCTACAATAAAGACACTACAATAAAGAATATATTACACCTGTATTAACATGTAAGTCGATACATTTTATCTCAATTATTGTAGCTCTGTATTTTATTAAACACATTATGAAAATAAATAATTTTATTATAACAATAAGTATAAACTTCTTATAACGTCGATATAATACAGTATTCTTGTTTATGATAATATAAAATGTTGACAGCACAAATTCAAGGAGTATTTTTTTATAATAGAAATTAAGTTGGCAATGCGGACGAAGTTTAAGACGCAGATCTCTGTCTTAAACATCGCTTGTATTTAGACGAGGCCATACAGTTTCACATTAGCGTTTAAAGATACATTCACTTTAACATCCGATCTTAAAGTTCTAGTATGAAAAGGGTATAATGCTTTGGAGTTTAGCCTAATCAGGATTGCCAACTATTTTTATATTGAATATATTGTTAAAGAGGCTTTAGTTAAAGAGTTTGTTAAATAAATTTGTACTGAATATAACTGAAGCTAACGAGACAAAACAATAGATGAGAAATGGATAATATTTTTAAAGATCACCCCGCTTGCAACAGTTTGCATTAAATAGTGTCCACATAGTCTAAGTTCCACTTTTCAAATTCAATTTGTAAAAGAATATTTAGTCTAAGGAGTGCAGCCTGGAAAAAGCAGAGAAACAAATTGAATCGGTTATTTCGAAAAGGCCACATATCCTTGTTTTTGCATAAATGAGTTAAGTCACCATTTGACTCAAAATATGCTTTAAGCTTTGTTAGATGTGAAAATGCCTCATCTCCACTGTTTGTTACATAATCCAGGCAGGTGTTGTTCTCTGTTTACTTTGAAAAGTCCGCTTTTCCGGAGACTTTTTTTGTTCTCCTGTCAAATTTAGTTTATTGGAGTTGTGTCGAAATAACCGATTCAATTATTGTTAAAGATTTTAAAAGCTGAATTCTTGATCAAACCAAATTTTAGTTACAATTGTAATGACAAGAAAATTTTTATAGGCCAATGATAAATATATTTTCCTTAATTCCTTAACATCTTTTTATTTTTGTCGCTCGAAACGGTGACTGTCCCGAACTGTGATTTTGGAAATCTAGCAACCCAGAGCCCAATTTATAGTAGCGGCTGTGAACAACACTACAGATAGGTAAAGCTACTGTAGGCTGTTATGATATAATAATATTAATTAAAATATATATAATAGTGTCTATTTATATAGTCCTTATCTATTATTTTCGGTCATATCAGAAATGAGTAAATTGTGATATAGTGTCATGGCAAAAATCAGGAAATTTACCAATTTTTTTTCTTGGAAATGATAAAGACATGTGCTAATTTATTTTGTAATATTTCTGACAACAATTTAAAATTTTAAATCTTCATCGGCAAGAAAGCGATATATGCGGAGTATAAGTCTCGGGGATGAAAATAATAATAATAATAATAATAATAAATAAATAAATAAATAAATAAATAAATAAATAAACAAATACTTTAATATGCAGTCATCGATGTTGCCAAACATATTATTTAACTAAAATGGACTTGGCTTGGTCATGTAATTAGAATAAACGATACCGATATAAAAAAATCAGATTTTGCCACTACAGGACCGAACGCCATTACAAAGTACTTTTTTAATTTGTGCTGCTTTATCAAAAAATGTCTCAAATAAAAGTTGTTAGTTACTTATTACTTTTATAGCAACTTTTGTTAAATAAGTTTTTTCGAAATATTTTTCTGTTATGAAATATTCGCAAAAAAATAAAACCTACACGAGTAAACTCCCATTTATAGTTAACCGATTTGTACCAAAAGTTGATCAACTCGTGCCATTGATGTCAAAAGCTTAAATATGAAGTTTCATAAAAATCATTTTAGCCGAATTTTAGCACGTGCAGAGCAACACGTGTACACGGACCAACAGACAGATCGAAAGACACACCGACAGACAGATCGACAGATAGACCGACAGACATCATGCTAAAAATAGTCAACATGTTATGTAGGGACCTCAATTCGTGGAGATCCATCGAAATCTCGAAATGTCAAAATCGGTATGATCACAATACCTGCCTTATATATGTTGGCGGTCGGTAAAATGTAATGGAAGCTCATATAACGAATAAAAATGTTGATTTTGATGTGAAGAGATATTGTCAGTGTTGTCGATAGCGGGGGGGGGTTCACCCTCCCCAATTTCTCTGGCCCCCAGTTTGCTCGCAGAAAAATGTGTAGCAACAATGTATCAAAGATTCTGTGGTTCTGTGTTTTAAAGAAGTCATTACTTATATCTAAGAAGTGATCATCATTACTTGAATTTTAGAGATGACGACCTTTTTTTTTGCTCATCATTTGTATTTTAGTGGTGAGGACCTTTTTTTTACTCATCACTTGTATTTGCACCTGTCCCTCAATAAAGATAAAGCTGATGCTGCCTTCCTCAAATATTTCCTGCCTCCACCCTCTTAGATTTCCCTTCAATATTTCCTGGCCCTTCCAGATTTTAAAAACTAGCACTGCCACTGGGTATTGTCCTAGACATCCAGCATTATGTTGCCTTCTTACAGTTATTAAATAACTACAAAACCATGAAATATATGAAAATTCACACTTCACATCAGAATTGTTGTGAAGAGAATCTAGAGAACGAATAACAGCAAAAAATATTAATTCGACCCTGGACATTTATCAGATAACTGATAAAAGATTTATTTATTCACAAGCAATAGCGTTTTAACTTCATTCGTTATTTTGACACTTTGAGAGTTTGCTGCTTTAAAACTTTCAATTTGAATATCTTGAGAGTGATAAATAAATCAACCATGACATGGAAAACTCATTTTTAAATAAATTACGAATTTATAAATTGTCAAATTTTATCAGAATATCGATAAGTGAAATGGCGTCTTAAAGTCTGCTATAAAATTTTATATTTTTATTATCGAACTGAAATTTCATTGGTAAACAACAAAAGTGTGATTTCTAGTTTTATGGTGATATAAAATACGCAAATGGTGTTTTTTGTGAATATTGTTTAACTATGATACGAATTTCTCAAGACGGATGTACTTATACGGAGTTATCGACGAGTAAACCAAGAAAGAAATCATGGTGGTGTATATCGTAAGTTATTCATTAATTTATTTTGTTTTTATTTATGAACTACTAGTGGGTGTAGCCGTGTTTCGCTACGGCATTTCACTATATTAATTCCAAAAAAGTGGAACATAACGATTATAAAGTTAAACATATAAAACGGTAGGTATTGTAATTTTAAATACCGTTAGGCAGTGGAGAATGAATGACCTTTCAGCACCGCCATCTGTTGACAAATTCCACAACTCTCAATACATCTGCATTTTGGACTTCTGTTTACCTTGTGATAACTCCAATATTATTTATCTTTGATGTATAGTGTTTGATATGTTATGATTCTATGTGAAATGATCTAATTTATTATTCTAAAATAATTGATACATCACTATAAAACTCTGATGTTATGCACCCACAAACTTTATAATACAAAAACTATTACGTTTAAAAACGGAAAATTGCCCAATGCACGATATCGGCGCATAATAGCTATATGATCTCGCGGATTTGTTTTAGATCTAGTTAAGAGCTACAGTTTTTGTCTACATTATATCGATATATCTCTTAAGGTTTAGCCTACGTAATTAATTTAAACTGCACGGAGAGTGAAAAATTTTGGGTTTCCCCCATAACGCTCCTTAGGGGGACATGGACGAAGTTGGAACCCGCACTAAAACCTTCTTCGGATTATTTTACTTCCCTGTACTAAATTTGGTGAAAATCGGTTCATATGTTTGGCTTTGCATAAGGGACAAACAAAGAAACAAACAGAAATTGATTTTTATTTATAAAGATTGTCGGTTTCTTCTAGCTGTACAAGTCGTGTATACTGTCTTTAGTTTCTTTATTATATCTTTCCAGTGTCGTTGATATCTGCTTCTCTTGTAGCTTCTATAAAAGCAACCGGTTACTAATGTAATCAGATTTGCCAATATAGTAGGAGATGGGCATAGGTACAAGACCGTCTTCCATCAAATTTCCGTTGTAGAATTAATCTCTATAGAGTATCACTGAGTCGTTTAAGTACTTGGTCAAAGAAAGTAACTATTATGTTATAAATTATTTTCTTTGGACTTATGGGTTCTTTACTTTATTCTATAATTGAGACATTAGTTGTCCTTTCTGTCAATGGTACTCGCAGCAGCCTTTGCCAGGACAACATTTATAAAGTTTTATTATTTTCCTTCCTCATCTCTCACGATTCGACGCCATATAGCATAATTTGAGAGTTTTCAACTGCATCACTTTGGTTCTCTTTGGCCGGGTGAACACAGATTAGTTAAAACAGTTTATATCAAAAACATTTTAACTTCAGAATGGTTTTTCAATGAATTAGATATGGTTAGATACACACTGGTAAGTCAAAAAGCAACTTTTTGAAATAAAAAGAAACGTAATTAGACACGTTTAGTTAATGCGGACACCGTTATTTTAGACGTTTGCCATTGCTGATAGTACTAGGCTAGAACGATCACGAGAAGTGATCGCGGAAGACGGAAACAGATTGTTGAGCAGTTTCCGAAACGTCCGAAAATATTTTATATACTTATGAAGTATTATATTCTTTTGATACTAATACTCATTATATTGTACTATTCTAGCCTAGTACTATCAGCAATAGCAAACGTCTAAAATAACGGTGTCCGCATTAATATTTGACCATTGCAAAATAATTTCAAAGATATTACGTTTAGTTAAAATTCAAGAATGTTTTGAAACTCAAAAAAATACGATTAGTCATGTTGAGCTTAAAAGCAAATTCGTTTGAAGCAAGAAAAAGCATGTTCGACATTGAAACACGTTCCCTTGTTTTATTTAGAAACATTTTATTCTGCGACTGCTCGAACCATTCTCACTCCCGAGAGCTTGTTAACTACTGAATTGACCCTGGAAACATCGCATTAGTTTGACAGTGCAATACTCAGGATGCTATTGTGCATCTATTAAAAGTTGAAGTATTTATAATGTCTTTTGTAATCTGAAAGAAAATCTGAAAAAAAAAACACGATACTCATCGATCAAACCCGTCCTTATTCTTTAAAAATTGCTGAATACTTTTTGGGAATTGATATACAGGCAGAACTTTACATACACCGCAATTTCGTTCCTAGGAGAACCGGCGTAAACAGAACTGGCGTAAAATGAACCTAACTTATAGTGAAGGTATAGGGTTAGGTTCCAAGTAATAAACAATAGACATAAAGGGTATCTAAAACGCTATTTTGTTTGACTTACTCGTTGACTCGTACTTAGCGTTTACTTCTGTAGTTTGCTGAGGAGATTGCTTAATTTTATCTGCATCTTTCATAATGGTAGTAACAGTTGACAGCGGTAAAATCATTATCTTGCAGGTATCGGGACGGTTTCCAGCATTCGTCTAATAACTTCTTTCTTCTTCTCAAGGGAGATTTTAGGTCCATTTTGAGTTAACATTTACTTTCTCCTCTTCTCAGATATGGTATTTATTTTACTGTACCCATTTGTATATGCACGCATGCAAAAAACACCTATTTTATAGAAACAAATAAACTAATTTAATTACGAATAACTAAACTAGAT
This sequence comes from Liopterus haemorrhoidalis, assembly GCA_963971575.1. Taxonomy (NCBI): domain Eukaryota; kingdom Metazoa; phylum Arthropoda; class Insecta; order Coleoptera; family Dytiscidae; genus Liopterus; species Liopterus haemorrhoidalis. Next base: position 209,112,814 of record OZ020611.1, read on the forward strand.
ATACGTCAGACGTGTAGAAGAATTTCCAGTCCAGTTGTCTCGATACTTTTCCGATTAGATAGGGGAATCCCAGGCGTACAATTCAGCGCAGGCTTAAAAGTGAATCGGCGTATATCGAACCGGCGTATATCGAGTTCTACCTGTATTTAATTTAACATAACGAATTTAGAATTGGAAAAATCGTAGTACATATATTGTGTTGGTACTGATCAGGGTTGCCAGATTATTATTTTACCAAATCGGGATTTTTACCAAATAAATATAAAAATTTCGGGATTAAGACTCAAAAAACGGGACAACCTAATAAAATGTACAGTTCAAAATTTTTCAAAATGTTTATAAACAAACTCACTCCCAAAATAGAAGTGGTGAGCAAAAAAAAGTCCTCCAAAATAGAAAGTGAGGAGCCAAATATTTTTTTTTGGGTTAATTCGGGATTTTAGTTATCCCGCGCGGGACAGTCTATTTTTGTTCAAAAAGCGGGTCGTCCCGCGAAATTCGGGACGTTTGGCAACCCTGGTACTGATCCATAATGAAATTCTAACTGGCAGTTGCAAATACATATCGTCGGCTGAAAATAATAAGGTTGTATGTCGAAATGTATTACATTTGAGAAAACAAGTTTCAAAAATTTTGACATGGAAAAAACCAACATAAGGTTACAATACAAGGAAGAAATTTTTATAATAATTATATATTGATATGTTATTGTCATTAACGAAAAAGTTTGAAAAAAAAAAATGCATAATACCATTTTAACAATTTGAAAAATGAACATACATCTTTGTGATTAAGAAAAACACGAAAGTTAGTACCTTAACGTTACATACAGCTTGGTACTTCAAAGTAATATCGGGGAGAAATTCATTTTATAGGTAAAGCTTCAGTTTTTAGGTTTCTAAAAATTGTGAAAAGGTAAAAAAAAAAGAAATGTTAGTCACGTATTAAATTTTTATTTGATTAAATAACACAAATTAAACAATATGCTTTCAAAATAATAACAAATTAAACATTAATCTTACCAAAAATTAAGATAAAATAAGATAATTTGAACTGAAACTGAAACATTCGAAATAAAAAAAATTAAACGAAATAAATTGTATTTTTTGAGATTTACTTTCTTGGCAATATTGTTTCATAATAAGATTTATCCATAGTAGGCAACCAATCCAGCATAGATTTTAAAGCGATTACCTTGTTTTCTGGTAACGGATTTTTATTTGTAGAAACCTTAAGAAGGTTGTATGTCAAACATACAACCATAAGTTATGAAATAAAAAAAAAAAAAACAATTAAAATACAAGGGTGTATGTTGTAACATACAACTATGTTTTGCAAGTTTTTTATTTTTTAAGACATGTAACTATGGTTTTCTGCTTTTTTCTCCGACACCGGTAATGCTATCTTATAGAAATTATTGGAACAAGTAGGTTACGTGACATACAACTCTATAGTATAAAAAAGTGCATTTGACAAAAAATGTCATATACAACCTTATTATTTTTAACCGACGATATGTTGTTTAGCTTTGAAAATTCATGGTAATTGGAAATCTAGAAATCACCGTATTTAACATGTGTTATTATTATGATATTATCTTTAAAAAAATAACTATTAGAGTGTCTTATCTGTTTATCTCTTTACTATCTTTTTTTTTTTTTTTTGTTAATCATACATATTGATGACGACGTAGATCTGTGTCACAAAAGTAAATTAATCCATTTACAACTTATAGTGATTCCGTTAAATGTTGCTAATTTTCCTGAAATTTCCGCTGATCTTTAATTCAATTGTATCAGTAAAATTCCGAGAATTTGTTTACTATTATTTAACAAGCAACATGTGAAATAAAAAACATGGTGGTAAACTAGTTATAAGAGCAGGGCTGTACTTATTTACAGATGCTTGCGGGCCGCTAGCTCTGAGTCCCGAAATTTTAGATGGCTATCCATTAGAAGCCATTGCATTTGGAGGGTCCCCACCTTGGTTCAGCGCCTTGGCCCGGAAAAATGAAGCGTGAAAATGAAAAATGTACAGTCTTGTATTAGAGAAGAGTACATAGTAGAAGTATGAAAGTTTCTAAAACGCAACGATGAAACGACTCTGGTGAAATAACTAACCATGACCACTGAACTATTTTACGTTTTCTGCGACTACGGTTCTTTCCAGGTGATAAATGGTCTACATCTTCTTCTAGTTCCTTGCGGATTCCAATTAAGCGCTTGCGTTTTTATGTACTTTCTACGTGTGACATATACATTTCCATTTTCTTCTTTTTAATTGTTTATTAGATTTAACTTTCCACAACTCTAGGTTTGTTATTATTTCTGGCCAGCATATGCTGACAAAAGTCTAAACAGTATTCAGACATTTTTTGATAAACACTTGGAGTTTTATTCTTGTTTTTTAATACTTCCATACCCCGTAGACATATAACAACACAGTCTTAACTTCAGTTTTAAAGATTATGATTTTTATTTGTTAGTTAACTTGTGTATTGCTACAAAAGTTTTTGAGTATTCCAAAATCTCGTTTTACAATTCGTATATTTACTTCGTTTTACAATTCGTATATAAAAGGCAGAAGATATCTGTCTTATATTACACACCTACGTAGACCTACCAAGTCTACTAGGCTACCTAGACTAGACAAAAGAAAAGTTGGCAGGCCATCAGTTATGTGGATACTCACATTAGTATATATATAATTCTTTATTTCCCCTAGGCCTTGCGGTGTATAGGGTTTTAACTATTACATGAGAAAAATAATCATAATAATAATAAAATAAAATAATATAGATTTTATGATTTTATTTCTTCTTCATCTTCATCTACTTTCTGCTTCCGGTGTTCCTCTCTTTCTTCGTAATCTCTTTTCGGCTTCCGTCTCCGGTCTCCTTCCTTCTTGACTCCAGTTCTTCTTCCCCTCTTTCTTCGCTTCTCTTCCCTCTTTTCTTTCCTCCTCCTTTGCCTCTTTCTTCCTTCCTGTACTCAGTTCTGTCTTACCTCTCCGCATTCCTTCCTTCTTTCCTCGAGTACTCTCACCCACCTTTCTCCCTTTCCTTCTTCACTCAACAGCTCCTTTATCTCTCCCTCCCATTTTGTCATCTTTCCACATCTTTTTGTAAGATGTTCCAAGGATTCTTCCTCCTCTCTACACACTCTGATCCACCCTATCCTCTGATTTTGCCCAATACCTACTACTCCGTTCTTCATTTCCGCATCTTAATCTGGCAATCCTTCTAACTCTGCCCCCTGCCTTTCCTCTTCTCACTCACATTAGTACATGAGGCTAAAACCAACGAAAATGGAATAAGGCTATCACCTTTTCATTTTTCAAAGGCTTTTGATCTGGAGTTTTTTTTTTTAGAAGAACTGCATGAATCGAAAGTAGTTATTATATATTACTAAATTACACTTGGATGATTACAATCCTTGCTACGTCTCTGGTGGTAAACTTCCTTCTCTTATCATCATCGTGTAATACAACTTCTATTGTATACATGTTACTAAATTACTATATTATTTATTTGTTTGTTATTGTTCTTATTATCTTCCTTATCGGATAATATATTTATTTACTATATTACTAATTTAAGGATTCCACACACCAAAGGGGCCGCGGTGGCGGCCGCGGTGGCGATAATGCAGCGGCCTAACGCAACCTATACAATACAATGAGACCACGCACATACAAGCGTTCCGCTATCTGAGAACGACGCCGACTGCAGCGATCAGTCTGGCGATCACCAAACACTGGCGGCCAAACTCGACAAGTTGCGTTAGGCCGCGCGATATTCATTGTTTATATACCACAGAGTGAATATATTTAAGAAAATAATGTCGAAAATAGATAATTGAACAGAAAAAATCATAGATCAGTAAAGGATCATTTAATTTTGTATGACTTAGCACATCCTGATTACAAGAATATTAGGAAAACAAATAAAGTGTGGGACGAAATAGGAAAAGTTTTGGAAATTGATAGTAAAGTCTGTTCCAAACGATTAGGCGGAACTAGATTTTGCAATCTAGTTACTTTCATCGTTTAAATAATGCTTTTCAGCCGTTTTGTTTAAGCTTTGTAAATCATACTTGCAACAAACATTTTTTGGTTAAGGTTAATATCATTTTAAAATGTCATTTTCTTTATATTTTGATTTTTTGTGTCATTCTTAATACAAATATCCCATTTATTTATTTTTTGTCATTAAAATATGTAAGAAAATTAATTTAAGTTTGACATATGTCATTCGTTTCCATGGTTTCATTGTTGGAATTTTAAATTTTGACATTCCAACGTGAAAAATGAAATAACCCAAGCAAGGTCCCTTTTCGTGACAACCTAAAAGAACGAAATTCCCATTTAGTTCCGCCTAACCGTTTGAAACAGACTGTGAGTAGATTATTATTTTTCCTCTACATACAATTAATTATTCTATTGTATTCTCGCAATCAATATTATCATACAACTATATACCGTGATTCACTAACTGATCGCTACCGCTACCGCCACTCCCACCGCGTTAGTGTGACCTGAGGAGACCTGATCGCTAGTCGTATCGCCACCGTGGCCGCTACCGTGGCCGCCACCACCGCGGCCGCTTTGGTGTGTGGAATCCTTTATCCCGACTGAACAAGTATGTCTATTTGCTACGTAATTTCTTCACAAATTTATCAAAGTTTGTATTTACACGGGAATTATTATCTTAATTCTTTTTGCTACTATCAAAAAAAAAAAAAACGATAAATTTGTTTTTGTCAATTAGTCATCATATTAATCTACGCACGTGTAGTAAAAAGAAAATAAATTCCTTGTTTACAATAATTAACCATGCAGTAGATCTCCAATGCTTGGAAGAATACTGTTATTACGTCTAAACTTAGTAAGGGTATAATTTAAATCTGCTAATGATAGTACAAGTGAATTGAATAAAACTTAAATAATAATTACTTGCTAAGCACTAAAACCAATATCTGGGGCAGCTCACAAAACCAACAGATATACGGCAGGCACAATGGAAGTGGATTGGCCATACCATAACAATCAGATAACATTACAAGGAGATCATTGGATGGGAATTTACAGAGAAAGGGAAGAGTGGAGAGACCAAGATAGGTTTGGCGACGATCCGTAGAGAAAGAAGGGAATGAACAGGGGGAAGCCTGGAGCAAAATAATAGTCCTAGCGATTAACCATACAGATGGCGTTATTTCTTTGAAGCCTTTTTCTCCATTGAAAAGAAAATACTTTCTAGGTTTCGACATTTACAATAAATGTCGGTTATGTGATGGCCTAACAGAATATGGTAATTAGGTGCCAAAAGATCGTAGAAGACCTGGTAGCCTTCTAAGATCTTGGAAGACAGATGTGTGTAAAGCAATGGAAAGCAAAATTTTCCATGAAGCCAACTGGAATGGAGATAGAGACGACAGTCGTAGAAGATTCGCTTATATATATATATATATATATATATATATATATATTTGGGTTTGTTAAATTTTGACAAAAATCTTCTAGTAGAAAACTATTGTAGCTTTTGAATCACGTAATACTAGACTCTAGTGAAGTTAAATACATGCGATTTCATCCCAAATCCTTACGATAAACATTGGATAAACCAGATCGACCACCTTCACAATGTGCAAAGATCCAAGCAGCACTGCTTTCGGTATTATGAAGATTAAGCCCACCAATTATTATAACCACAAATTTTACCATTAATTTACCATTAAAATTTTTAGTCAATCCTAATGCGTATAGTAAATGAGTACCTATATATTGCTATTGAACTAAATAGCAAATAGAACAAGGACAACACTATACTTTAGTGAGTTATTGCCAACCTGTGCTTTATTGGACATTTGAATGACAGTTAATCAGTAATATTTTACTAAACAACTAATAATTTCCCATAATATATTTGCAGTGACATTGCTATTAATTGTCGATATCGTATTACTTGACAACCACATTAATAATAGGGAAAATAAACAATGATATTATCCGAAATGACTTTTCAACAAATAGTTGTAGATACAAAACTATTCAAAATAACAGAAGGCAAAAAAGAAATGGAATGTTGAAATATTCATTTGTGATAATATTGAAATAATAATTTAAGGAAATAAGATGTTTGCTGTAAGGTGATTTGTTTCCTTATTTACGCCGTTAATTTTTTGATATTTGTTATCAGTTGCGATTAAAACTTTAACGTTAGAAAAATCTTGTAAACAATTTAATCCTTTATTTCAAAAACCACATATTTCCAGTTTACAGTTTTTTCAATAAAAAACTTTCTTTAAAAGAAGAATTATATCAAACATTATTTTATATAAAGCTATTAAATGAATACATAGGCATTCGTGGAAAATTGTTATGTGCATGTATGTTATTTATTAACAAATCTTTTTCTTTACAGAAATCCAACATGGTGGAGACGGCGGACGAGTATGGAGAGGAGTTTAACTCTCGTCACTGCCATCGTAGTAGTTATAGGAATCGGGCTCGCCATCGCTTTGGCCAGCGTACTACTCTGCAACAAAAAACAAGAACCTGGTAAGACATTTAAATATATCTACAACAAGACCTCGATTAACCGACTTGGAATTTCACGGACCATTAATCGATTGTTAAAATTTATTACATTAAACAATCATAATTCTTTACAAAATATTTACTGTCTTTTTTCACAGGTAGAGAAAGTGCGGTAAATATGGACTGCCATGGGTTTATCACTGTAGGGCTGTATGGCTTTATCAGAAATAAAATCATGCGTAATTATAAAATTAGTTTTTTTAATATACAAGGTGTCTCAAAAGAAATTTTATATTTAGTGGATCGATTAAAAAAAAAGTAAGCCGTATATAGAAAAAATGTTTATTAATTATTAAAATACACGTTTTGGGGATTTATTTCTTAAAAATAATATCGTCTAAATGTAGACCCTCGCGTTCTCGGCACTCATTTAATCGAACAGTAAAATTACTTATGACGTCTCGGCAGGTGGACTCAGGGATGGCTGCCATTTCGTGACGGATATTTTCTTTCAATTGCGCCACTGAAGTCGGTTTATTGGCGTAAACTTTAGATTTAAGATAACCCCATAGGAAAAAGTCCATAGGGGTTAAATCTGGACTGCGTGGAGACCAATTTATGTCACCTCTCCGGGAGATCAATTTGCCTGAGAAAATTTCACGAACACGTGGCAGAGACATATTGGACGTGTGTGAAGTTGCTCCGTCCTGTTGGAACCATGTTCTTTGGTTATAGCCAGGAAAGTTTTGCAGTTCAGGTACCAAAAAGTTGTCTAACATCTCCACATAACGCTCTGAATTCACTGTAACTGCACGCCCCCTTTCGTCTTCAAAAAAGTAAGGGTCGATAATTCCTCGCGCCGACATCGCAGCCCATACGGTCACTTTAGGCGAATGTAGGGGTTTCTGATGTTTGCGTTTCGGATTCGTTGCACTCCAGTAGCGGCAGTTCTGCTTATTTACTTGACCATTAAGATGAAAATGAGCTTCATCCGAAAACAAAATGTTGGTAAACGTTGAAAATCGCTCAATCACCTGATTTACGAAATTAAGTCTCTGACTGGCATCTTGGGGCTTTAATTCTTGCACCAATTGAATTTTGTAGGGGTGCAGCTTTAGGTCTTTGTGCATAATGCGATGTAATGATGATCTATGCACATTTAAAGCACTTGCGCGCTTCCGAATTGAAAGGTTCGGATCGTCACGAACAGACTGATTAACATTCTCCACGTTTTCTACCGTTCTTGATGACCTAGGTCGCCCGGATTTTGATTTATCCAGCGTTGTACCAGTCTCTTCAAACTTTTTAACCCAATGTCGGATGAGAGGAATGCTTGGCGCATCATTTAAGTGGCAAAAACCTCGAATACTGCAGAATTTTCTACGCGCTACAGTCGCCGAATCACCGTTTTTGTAAAACTCTCGCACGCATAACGCGCGGTCTGCTCCCGAGAAGTGCTCCATAGCGACTGAATTCCCAAGAGCCAGGCTACCGTTTGACATAACCCCCACGCCCCTCGGATACGTTGCGTTCACGCAGTAAGCTAAATAAATATAAAATTTCTTTTGAGACACCTTGTATAATCGGATTATATCAATTTGCTTATTCTGTTGCACTTTCTTGAAATTATCAGCGACAACATAGGTTTCGTTAGCGGCAAAGTGGGTGCATGATTTATATTCAGAATTGGAATAATTTAAAAATTTAGTGTAAAAGTTTAGTAGTTCCGAAGATATAATGATATTTGTACACGTGGATAATAGAAAATTCATATTTTCGGTTTATATTTAACGCATTACTTGAGAACAGCTGTTCGTATTTTTATGCAGTTTTTTCTTTATCTGTAGCTACTATCATCAGGTCAGGTTGTTTGCTGCATTTGATTAAAGTCGGTTCGGTAGTTCTAAACCTAAATTATATTTATGCTCGCGGGTATATAAAAAATCCATCTTTTCAGTTTATATTTTCTTGAAATTATCAGTAACAACATATACATATTTTTCAGTGGAAAACTTGATACACGAATTATACGCTAATTAGAATTAAAAGAATTTTGAAATTGTTTCAGTAGTTTCACAGTTATGAAATTTTTTACTGAGGAAGTAGTCTTGGATTAGTTTAAATCCTCTCCTGTACTTACATATCGACACTGTCGTAGATGAGGACGATGCCATGCACTATCCAGTCGATTTCCTGAATTTTCTTAACCCATCTGGATTACCTCCTTTCTCTCTTGTACTGGAAGTAGGTATATCAATAATGTTGCTGAGGAATATAAACCCGCCAAAGTAGTACAGGCAAAAGTTATGGCCAACAAAACCATGCGGAACAAAAATGAACATAGAGGTTGTGGTACAGACGAAAAGATGGTAATCCCTAAAATACCGATGATTTCTACAATTTTACCATTTCAGTTTAAGCGCCTCCAATTTCCAGTTAGGGTTTGTTTTACAATGACTATTAATGGGTACATTCGAGTTGTACAGGGTAGAGCGAGTGCTGAGCAAATAGTTGATGGTGACGTCATGAATAGAACACTGATGGAGCGCAGCAACTCGAACACGGAGAGAGCATGGATTGTGACGTAATGTTTATAAAATCCAAGCCTACAATTTTAGGCGGTGTTTTTACTGTCAGATTAGTCCACGTCAGTCATGAATCAAAATTATGCACTTCGATTTGCCGTTGGATTATTTTTCAATGATGAAGTTAATGAATCTGAACAATTAATTTTAGAAAAAGTATGGAGGTTTGCCGAAAATACGGTTCTAAATTTTACAGATTGTCAATTAAAATCACATTTTCGGGTATCTCCTACAGTTTTCGAAAATATTCTTGTTAAACTGCAAGCGGTACCAGATGAAATTCATCTGAGACCAGGGGGACATCCCGAAACAAAACTCGAAAAACATCTTATGAGAGCATTATGGTACCTTGCCAACATTAAAAGCTCCTATAAATTTACGAATACATTTTTTTCATGTTAATTTTATGCATGGTGTATTTAATTATTTTTACGCTGTGTTTACAAACACAATACAGCTTTCGAAGTTAATAGAAACGTCAGAAATACAAAAAATGGTAGTACTTTTCCCGCAGTTCCCATCTTTTTCCGTCATACCCTATATGCTCGGTCTTAAAACCTCGGACACATAGAGCGCACTCTAAAAACACCCTCGACCGCAAAACAAATGCAACTGGGTATACTCCGAGCGTCAAATCGAACAAGTATGAGTGTATAGGACATGCTCGGAGCACTCTGAGCGTCGAATCGAATGTATCCAATAAGTCATAGGATCCCCACAAATCCTGAACCGCGTTGATTTACGGAATCCATGCTTCTCACATTGACAGTATTGTAACCGCTACATTGTAGCGTATTCACGTGTCAGTTTTAGTATGAACCTTTACCTGCTAGAGCCTAATGGTAAAACTGAAAATATTGTGTATAAAAAGGCTCTTAGATAAGTAATCCTATTCAGTTTAATCCTGGCCTTTAACATGTTTATAGTATTGTATTCAGTCCGGTAACCTAATTACGAGTAGGTATGTTATAAATTCCATAAAAATGTAGGTCAATAATAACGAACTGTCCTCGAGCGAAGCGGGACGGGGCAGTTAGTTAATCGGAATGTTTTAATAATTCTAATAAAACACTGACATTATCTCTTCTAGCCTGAAACCATTTGTTTCTGAATATTAAATAATTATATATTCTTACTTAAACACGATTTGTATGGGTTTTTCCTATTCCACAGCTATTATTTTTTTTTAAATCTTACTGAACTTAGTATAAAACAGTCATATATGGTTTTACTTCAGTTCATTCTCTCTGGAACTTAATAAGAATTATAATAATCACATTTTAAAACAGTGCTGGTAGTTATATAACTGAAGAACAGTTATTGTTTAATTCAGTGTCTACAATGATAGAAATAAAGGAACTAAATTAGTGGTGAATTTTGTGTTAAAAATACTTCTTTGATTAAAAAAGTTATCAATAATTAATGTTTGTTGGTGTTTAATTAGAGTGGTTAATTAAAGAGATCGCAGTTTATAATTTCATCTGAACTTGGGTTACACGCTTTTTCTTCAGTAAAATAAAAATATTGCGTTTGACATTTACTGATTAACCTTATTGACAAGTTCAATATTTGATAAGAAGTTATTTTGCTATTTTTTTTACTTAGATATTGACATTTTGATAAATTAACTCTGTTGATTTGTTTTCTTTTATTTTTTGTCAGTATGATTTCGGAAGAATAAAATGTTTAAACTTTTAATTTTTTTCTTCACAGTAACAATACTAAGAGTAGTTTTAGGACAGAAATTATCGGAAAAGGATTATCCAATTTTGTGTAAAATTTTACGATTATGTTCAGGTATGAAATCAGTGATTACTTTTAAGTTGCATTCACAGCTCTTAAATTAGTCGACTATAGACCATGAATTGTGTATAAAATAGTTTTAACGTTAGTAGATAGTTTTAACGTTTAACGCAGCGATTCCCAAACTGTGCGTTGCGGCAGATAGGTTACAGGGGCGCCACGAAAATATTACAAAATTCCTCCAACTGCGTTAGTTAGACCAGTTTTTACTAGGGGCACCGCAGAAAATTTCTGATACATTAAAGGCGCCGGGAATCGAAACATTTTGGGCACCACTGGGTTATAGGAATCTAAAAATCTCCGTAGTTTATTTAGTATAGAAAAACTTGGGACTTTAATCATTGAACGCGTTTTGAGATTACGAAAAATTTTTAATGGTATAATTTACATTATTTGTGAAAATTGTGAATTAAAAAAAGCACAACTCAAAAACTGTTTGAGGCAGCGACCTCCGGTTATAATTTTTGGTTTCTCCGTAGTTTATTTAATCTAGAAAAAAATTGGGGCTTTCATCATTTAACGCGTTGTGAGATTACGAAATTTTTTTTTTATTGGGATATTTTACGTTATTTGTGAAAATTGTGAACTAAAAAAAGCAGAACTCAAAAACAATTTGACATAGCGTTCTGCGGTTGAAATTTTTGAATTCTATAATTTATTTAGTCTGTAAATAATTTGGGGCTTTAATCGTTTAATGCGTTTTGAGATTATGACAAATATTTTGAATGGCATAATATACATTATTTGTGAAAATTGTGAATTAAAAAAAAATTACAACTCAAATAACGGTTAGAGAAAATGACATGAGGTTAGAATTTTTGGATTCCTCGTAGTTTATTTAGACTAGAAAAAATTTGAGGATTAATTCGTTTAGCGTATTTTAAAATTATAACAAATTTTAATATGGCGTGATTTCTAGAAATTTTCATCTTCGCATGAACGTATCTCAAAAACGAAATGCGATAAAGACCTGCTGTTGAAATTTTTAAAATCTTGAGGTCCTAAATGACATGTAACCATATTTTGAAACAAACTAAATTTTTGAAAAATTTTAATTTTTTTAAGTTTTCGAATTTTTTTATAAATCCTTACTATAAATCTGCAATTTGAGTTTTTAAAATTCTACTAGATTATTTAGTCTAAAAAAAAAAAAATGAGCTTTAATAAACCGTTGTTTAAGTTTTGTATAGGCAGTAATCCAAAACTTGAAAATGGCCAAAAATCGTAAGGGGTAGGCCTTTAAAAAATCGTGAATTTTAAGTAAAACATTTTTGTCTCCGATTTTATTGAAAATTAATATAAATATGTATTTTTAATCAGAGATCAATAAAATTTGGTCCATTTTGAAGTTCGGGCAAAAATTTGTGAATTATTGGTAAAAAAACTTACCCAAATCGGCTCTAATTCAAAAACTAGGAAAGCATGAATTTTTTAAATATTTTTTTCATAATCCTCACCCCAAAATTAGCTGAAAATAATATTTTGGCTAAAATTGGAGTCAAAAGATTTTTGACCAAAATTTCAAAATATTAGTAGAAAAAAAATGAATTTTGTTGGTAAATTGGTATACTTATATATTTTTAGCCTTAGATTACAAATATACGGTCACTTTTGAGTTAAAGTCTAAAAGGTAGACTTTTGCGGCAAAAATTAAAAAAAAAAAAAACAGTCCACATCGGCTCACATCTGATAAAATGTTAGCCAGCCCCCTTTTTTTAACTATCTATATAAACATTGTCAAAAAAGTAATTATTATACTTACTTCTTATCTATGTCAGCAATTCCCAAACTGTGCGTTGCGGAAATATTCCAATATTCCTCCAATTGCGTTAGTTAGACCAATGTTTTGACTTGGGGCGCCGCAAAAAAATTCTGATACATTAAGGGCGCCGGGAACCGAAAAGTTTGGGAACCACTGCTATAGCCAATTCGACGTATTTAATGTAGACATTCAGACCAATTTTGTAACTCAGTTACTAGGATCATAGTACCTAAATTTGTCACCATGAGCAAAGTCAGTTACTATCATGAATGAAAGTCATTATACTTTTTATAATATTTTATCTTGTAGTAACGTTACTACACAGTAACTTTTTACAGAATTGATCTGAGTATCATATCTGTATTATAATGAAACATTTGTTTCATTACAACCATTTAAAATATTGTTTGTTAACTCTTACGTTACGATGTCCTTTGGTTGCGGTGTGGGGTACAAATGTACCCCATTTTTATTTTATCGTAAATAAATAATTTATTAATAATTTGTATTCAGGTTTACTATGGAATATATTAAAAATGTTTTTTAGCTGAAATTACAATATTTTCAATTGCAATTTTTTCATACGTCCAACATTCATAAAATCCTGTTTCATACTAACCAACTAAGTTTCTAGCAAAGCATAGTATACGCCCAACCTGATACGTCCGTCCTGTCCGATGTATAGATTCATACTGCATCGGGTGTTTACGCGTAGCTGCTTTGCAAATATTCAGGGAATTCACACGAGTTGACTCCGCCCTTTACTTAAAAATAACCAATAAAATTCATGAAAAATAAATAAATTAATATTAGGTGTTTAAAATAAAAAATGAAAAAAATATTTACCTACATTGTTTCATAAATAGGTAAATAAAGTATTTATGGTATTTATAAAACTCAAGAACGATTATTTTATTCAAATTTTGTGGGGTACATTTTAAATAGTACCAAATGTAAAAACTGTCAAGCTTAAACTTTATTAAGTCCTCTAATTTTGGTTTATATCTTTTTCTAGAAACTATGTCAACGTCAGCCGAAGCACTATCAAGCAGCGGTTCAAATGTTCAAGTAATAACACATCATGGTCCCGAAGATGATCTCTGCGTCACTGCTGGATGCGTACACACTGCCTCTAAGATTCTCCAAGACATGAACCACGATGTGGAACCTTGTGATAATTTCTACGAGTTCGCTTGCGGCAACTTCATCAAGAATACCAATATACCTGATGACAAAACGTCAATCACCACATTCAGTGTTATTAGTGACCAACTTCAGGAACAACTGAGGACAATGATTGAAGAACCTATTCAACCAGATGAACCTAAACCATTTGTTTTAGCAAAGAAACTTTACAAGGCCTGCATGAACAAAAGTAAGTTAATTTAACAAGTAAGTTTTTAGAAAAATCTGCTGTTTGTAAATGACCAAATAAAGTATGCAAAGGTCTGTTGAGCAAGTGTCTTTCTTTTATATGCATTTAGCAAAATATTTAAGGTATTTTGGATTCGTCATTCTTTAAAGTTAAACCACATCTCATTGGTGAACAACCCGGTTCTTTAAAAGCAGATCTGCTGTTACTAATCTAGCTCAATATATTTGGAACATAATGAATCATAGAGGTCAATTAACCGCTGTTTATACGCTGATTTATCGAAGGTCTTTGGCTTAGTGCTTCATCTAACCCTAACTTTAGAACTTGACAAGTTTAGTTAAAATTTTTGTAGGTTATTTGCGCCTTCCGCAGCCCATCTAAATAATTACACTACATATTAAAAACAATAAATTAAACAATAAATACATAAACAAAATCAAAATACGCATACTCAATAAAAGAAATGTTGCACAGATAAACACAAATAAATAAGATAAACTGTCAGTTCTAAGATGGTTTGTGCCATACATATTGAACCACTAATACCACGTTCTTGTCAATAATTTCATGTCCGCGATTATTTCCATACTCTCTAGTGCAGTGTTCTTCAACCCGTAGTCCGTGGACCGATGCCGGTCCGCGAAATATCTCGACCAAATCATGTAGATGCACAGTTCTATTCACGAGTATTTAGCACATTTTTTTAGTCGACGCAGAAGCTAACTTTTGTCCGAACCATGATTTATTTAACATTTACTAGCACCAATACAACGCCTTTCGCGGTTATTTTTCATACTTCTGAAGAAGCTAGCTCTTTGAAATAATCGCTTATAACAGGAAGATATAGAAATATTTCCACTTTTGGAAGACTTTTTGATTGCTGCTGATGTCAACCAGAAAGTCATATTCAACAATAAGTCAACATTTAAGAGCATTAGCTGAAAATTTTAATAATTATTTCCCTGAAAATGAGGATCCTCGCAAAGCTAACCTCTGGATTAATAATCCATTCTTGAAATATCCTCGTGAAAAAGAAAAGCTGATCGAGTTCTCTTGCGATGTCTTTCTGGTGTCCAGACATAAAATGCAATCATTGTCTCAATTTTGGAAATCGCTAGTAAAAAGAATATTTATCTTTGAGTTATAAGGCTATCAAATTATTAGTCATTTTTTCGAATTCCTATTTGTGCGAAAACATTTTTTCAGCCATGTCAATAATAAAAACCAAACAGAGAAATCGAATTGATGTTAATGCAGCGATTCGTCTCTCAGAAACAACTCTGTAGCCACGTCTATCAAATTTTCGAACAAAGAAGCAGCAGCAGATGTCGGACTAAAAATTGTAGTTATATAACAGTATAACATATACCTATATAATAATAAAATACTATATATATTGGTTTTTATTTGTGTCTTAGCTTTCAACCGGTCGGCGAAATATTTATCCTACCTTCACCGGTCCGCGGGGGCAAAAAGGTTGAAGAACACTGCTCTAGTGTACCTCAAGGGTCACACTTGGGTCAGCTTCTATTCTCTATTTTTATAAATGATATAAATTCATCTTTAAAAACATTTATTCTTCTCGACACGGATGATTTAAAAATCTATAAAAGCATCACTAATCTTGTTCACTGCAAAAAATCACAACTAGATTTAAATAGATTGTGTAACTATTGTCTTGTCGATAAACTGAAGTTCAACTCAAATGTTTTGTCTTATCATTTATTAGAAATCCGTGAAAAACACTTATTTCAATTCAATTTTTTTATCAATAATAGTAATTTAAAACAGGAAACTTTATCAGTTTAGGAATCAGACTTAGGAATAATTCATTCATTCATCATTGATGCGACAGCTCGCGGTGAACCTAAGCCTTCTGTTTCTAGGTACATGATCATATTTTCAATCTGTGTACATTCAGGAATTTATATGGTCAATATTACAATTTTTTAGCGTACACAAAAAGATTACCGATTGCGAACGGCTAAGCAAAACCTGTAATTTGTATAAATTTTATTTACACAAATTATTTGATATAGGCCAGAGTTGAACTCCTGAAGATAGTGACATTTTTCCCTTATGTAGGTAACGTTTATTTTAGAAGTCACTGGCAGGAAAATATAGGACTTTCTTCCCTTTTCCAAAAATAGCTATTATCGCTATCTAATTGGGGATGTTCCGATACTGTTGATACGATACCAGTATCGATATTTTTCATTCGATATCGCGATTTTAGTATCGATACTAATCTTCCGATGCTTTACTCATATCTGTTACATTTGACCCAGTATCGTATCGAAACGTTTAGTTTTTTTTTAACAATATCGTATAATTTATCTTTATACACACGTAGATATGTGATTATTGTTTAAAAAAATAAGAACACTTCTAAAAATTGTAATCTGGTGAAAACTAGTAGCTCTAGGTGCGCAGGTGCAATGGCGCAGGACTTAGTACGCGAATAAACATGCGTTGAAGTCTTCCCTAACCCTTCCCTATAAAATTGCTCAGAAATTCTTGTCTGTAGTAGCGACGTCAGTTCCTTCAGAGACAGAAATAGGCTTCTGGGCAAAAGGCTAAGTACTAAACTGATTTTTCTCGTTGCTTGCAATGAAGAAGAGTGGACAGAGCCGTAGTAAGGGGGGGCGGAGGGGGCGACGGCCCCTTGCGCACTAAGGAAAAGGGCGCCACATTGCGAAGGTGAGGACTTTTTTTTTGCTCATCACTTGGATTTTGGGAGGTGAGGACCTTTTTTTTGCTCATCACTTGAATTTTGGAAAGTGAGGACCACCTTTTTTTGCCACGCAGTTTTGCCCCTAGCGCAAGTTTTCCTTACTGCGGCTCTGAGAGTGGAGTGTTTAATTATATTTTAAACAACCACTCAGACCTATAGGCGCCATTGCCTTATCATTTTTAACAATTTTTAAATACCAACCTGACATACAATTTCAAAGGTGCAAACTACTGAAATCAAAATTTCCTCTTAATATGTCTTTACAAAAGTGAACAACATATATAGGCCATTCCAAACGTTTAGGCGGAACTAGATTTTGAAATCTAATAATTTGTATCTATTAATTCGGACTTTTGGTCATTTTGTTTAAGCTTTGTAAATCCTACTCACATTGCGAATTCTAGATTAAATTAATTGTCATTATAAAATGTCCTTTTCATTGTTTTTTAATTTTTTGTCATTCTTAATAAATATGTAAAAAAAATATTAAAATTTTAATAAATGTCATTCGTTTCCATGGCTTCACTCACAGTTTCACTGTTGGAATTTTAAATTTTCACATACCAACTTGAAAAATTAAATATCCCAAGCTAGGTCCGTTCTCGTGACTCGTGACAACCTAAAAGAACGAAATTCCCATTTAGTTTAACCTAAACGTTTGGAATATCCTTTATACTTTAATCTATTTATTAGTGTAGAACAATTAAATTATTATTATAAAAATATAATGTTTTTTACGTTTTATAGAAAATATATTCATTTTTCCTTTCGATACTTGAAAATATCGATATTTTGTTTCGATACGATATCGGTATCGATACTTTTTATCCAATATTATCGATACTTTCTCAGTATCGCATATCCCTATATCTAATACATATTTAAGTGACTAGTTATTTACTTATATTTTATATTCTAGCGGAAATTGAGAGTCGTGGATTAGCCCCAATGAAAGAAATCTTGAAGGCTCTAGGTGGCTGGCCCGTTTTGGAAGGAGACAAATGGAAAGACGGAGACTTCAATTGGAGAGAATCTGTTTACAAATTCCGTCAAGTTGGTTACAGTGTTGATTACTTCATTGATTTCTCAGTTGGCATTGATTTCAAGAATTCAACTCAACGTATTATTGATGTAAGTTAAATTTAAGTTGAGACGAATTAAAATACTAATTTGTATTTATTTTTAGTTGGATCAAGCGCAACTGGGACTCAGAAGAGAATATCTTATTAAGGGTTTGGAAGATAAAATTGTTAAAGCTTACTATGATTACATGGTGGATATTGCTGTTCTTTTTGGTGCTAATAGGGAAGTGGCAAAAACTGAACTTATGGAATCTCTGAAATTTGAAACTAAACTTGCTAATGTAAGTATTATTTTTAAAATATATCTATGGTGGTGCTAGTATATTCAGCTTGATGAAGCTAACCGTTTTTATGGGAATATTCTATCAATCCTCAGATAACTATTTAACAACTGTTTATAATTATAATTAATAACGACTTATTCTTTTCTTCAAATTTATTAAATATAATCTAGATCAACATTTCGACAGCTATGCAGTTTTCATCACTAGATTCAAAATATTATTTTATACATAGATGACCCGTAATGACAAAACATTCATAACTTTTTTAATTTCAAATATTTTGTAATCATTAAAATACAAATAAAATCAAAATATTCATGTATCAACAGAGAAACTTAAAATTTATTAATCAGTCTTCTTTGATGAGTAGAGGAGAGGAGGGTTCCTTGGGACGCTTTACAGATTTGGTTTTATTTTTTAAACTGCATGCAATATTTTAGAACAAACAAAAGATGAGTAGGTACCCAAACTCATTAAAAACAAAATAGTATTATTAATTTTATTGAAAAAATACAAAATTACTTTTAAAATATATTATTTCATTTATGAAAATAATGTCCAAATGCTCCCTTCAGAAGGGAGGTTTGGGACTCCTTGAAGGAACCTTGGGACAATTACATAACAATTACAATGCAAATATTTGCATTTTATCGAATATATTCATATTTATCAAGGTATTCCTTAAAATGCAGAAATTTGGATTGTCTTTTTTGCGTCCCACCTTTGACAAATGGTTTTGTTAATTTGATAACAATTTGTTCCTCAGTCACTTCGGAAATATCATCTATTTTAGGGAAATAGAATTGTTTAGTTTTAACCCTCTTCTCAAAAATTTGACTTTGTATTCAGTATGTGTTTTTCGTCATATTTTCGCAACATAATGCACAAATTCCTGTTTTTTTATCTTCTAGTGATAGCTTTACCAAGATATAATCATTTTTCTTAAAAGCTCTATGTTTGACTTCTACTTTATTAAAAGGGTTTGTTATTTCTTCATCACTATCCATCATATCCATTCTCACATCATAATCATCAACATTCCAGATATTTTCTGGCCTTTGTTTTTGTTCTCGAGGACTCGAGTTGTTAAAAAAATCATCTACATTTTTTTATTGAAACTTGTCGACCTGGACAAGCTTGTTACTTCTGGTTTTTGCAAACGTAACCTGGTATTTCTGGCGCAAAATCCTTTAAACCAATTTTTACTGACACATTTGTTTATCTTCCAGGAGAGAGAGAAGTTTATTTCATTCAATTTTGCAAAATTAAATGCTAACTTTAATGTCGCTTTTCTAGATAAACCATAATGCAATTTTGATGCATGAATTAAATAATCTGTAAGAAGTTCGTCTTCAGTCTTAGTGAACACTTGTCTGCTAGTAAATTTACTGAAGAAATCCCTTTTTGAACAGGATTTTGTACCAATTGATGCAATCTCGATTTTGAAATACCATATTTAACTGTAGTCTTTCGGATACTGCCTCCCATCTTTATATACTGCACAGCTTCGTGTATGAGATATTCTGGTATTTCATTAGGATCACAAACTATTTTCTTCTTATATGTATGTGGCATTTTGTCCTGTAAATATACATTTTGGTGAAAGGGAGAATTGGGACAGCGTCCCAATCCGCCCGTCTACTCATTGTCCTGAACTTCCCACCGAAGCAATTTTTAAGTCAAAAATGGCTATCATATTTAAGATTAGGTTTAACAGTACGCTTTTAACAGATATGCTAGGCAAAGACATTTGATTAACGTGCATGTATACAGTGAAACTCTAATATGTATATTATTTGAGCGAAACTAATTCAAATAACTAGCGAATTATTTACTAAAACATAACAAAAACATTTATTTGTTTCAACAGCGGGAATAAACAACACTAACTACAGAAGTTTTACTTGTATGTAATGACGTCACTGTTAAACATATCCAGGCGCGAGATTTGATTATTTGTTAATATCTGAAACCGTTTTTTAGATATTGTCCCAAACCATAACAGTCCCAACCATCCCTCCTCACCCCTAACTATTGTTAAAAAAAAGTGAATTTGACCGGAATTACCGATAGGTGTGGGTAATTACGGTCACGGCCTAGGGTAATATCGGTCATATCTTATGAGATCAATTAAACGTTCTAACACTACAAAATTTTAGAATAAGCCAGTCAAATTAGTAATTAATAATCTGGTAAATAGTAAATTATTCCAAATTCGACTCTCAAAGAAGACATGGGTCATAAACATATCATTTGGCTGAATCCCACCCAGAACAGTCAGCATGACTAAGGTGCTTTACTTGAGATGCTATTTCGCTTTCTTGCTTTCTTCTATTAAAAACTGCATTTCTTCCCATAGTTGGATTATCTAATTTGCTTCTTTTGAGTCTTTCTTGAAATGTTGAAATCGGAATTTTATACATTTTAGCTGCCGCTCTCATGTACATCCCTTTCTTGACAGCCTCTTCAGCATGTTTGAGGTCTTGATCACACCAATCCGTTTTTGTAGTTGTTCTTTTACGATATCTTGGAATCCGTGTTAAGCAAATATATTAAAATAATTATGGGGGTAATGGCGGTCAGATGACTGGTATTATCCCCCGATACAATTTACAGAATGAAAAAAACAATCAGCTTTGAATTTTAATGTTTCGTCGTACATTTGTTCATCCTCACATTCATAATCAGTCTGTATTTTATTTTACGCGGTCTTAGGCCCCTTTGATTTGTGAATTTAGGTTCTATGTCTAAGTTGGATGCTATTTCTTCTGGATTCAATAAATCTTCTTTTCTTATACACAGAACGCCGATATTCCATACTACGTACTACTACGCGGTATACTACTAAAATAAAAATTATTCAAAACTGTAAAACATAAAAACAGACCGACCAAAGAAACAATATATAAATCGGGCCTTCCCTGCATTGGCTTGGGTAGAGGTGTGACCGTCACGTTGTTCCGAGTCTAACATAAACATTTACACATGGGGATTCCCCGTAACCTTAGATATACCGTGTATCAATAGGAGGGTTATACGTACACTCTTTTTTTCTTGAAAGATACGATTTTTTTTGTTTTTAATTGAGAAAGCATATTATCTATCTTTTTCCTGGAGTTGGCGCCTCTGGTGCCTCAGCGCCGTTGTGCACTGCACAACCTTGCACTTATGTACGGGGTGGGCCTGTACTACTATACCAGCGTTGCCAGACGTCCCGATTTTTGCGGACGTCCCACTTTATGAACAAGAATGGATTATCCCGCGCGGGACAGCTAAATTCACGAATTATTCACAAAAAAAAATAAATAATAATAATAATAATAATTCGTTGAGGTAAGGTCAAAATAATGCGATGGATGCGTGTATACGTAATGCCGGCGAGCCGTACGGGAATTTGCGCAGAACTTTGCACATTGGTATTTGATGAAGTAGATATGGATTAATGAAGAATTCAACTTGCTAAAACCATCTATTAACATGATTGCGAAAAATTCGAAAGACTTAGCTGCACAAAAATGGCATCAGTTATTTAAGCTATCCCCAGAAAAAAAAAAAACACTAAAAATATTTACAAATTAATTTCATTTACCATAAGTATACCAACATCTAATTGCTATGTCGAACGAGTATTTTGTCAGATGAATTTAAAATGATCAGAAGCAAGAAACAGGTGTTCTATTGAGTTGATAAAGTCGGAATTACTTGTTCAATTCAACATGTAATAATCGTGTGATAAATTTTATCAATATATTAAGAACCAAAAAGAAACTCTTTCTAAAGTAAAATCGTCAGCCAAATACAAATAGGCGAGTTTCTGAAAAAAATATTGTTTAGTATCAGTATTTAGAAACATTTAGAAATATTTAACTGTACATTTTATTAGGTTGTCCTGGCATTTTGCGCCTTATTCCCGATTTTTTAAAATTTATTTGGTAAAAATCCCGCTTTGGTAAAATAATAATCTGGCAACGCTGTACTATACATTTGTCAAACACATATTTTCATTTCCCATATGATAAATGCATCTTTTTTTTTCGTTCAACTTATTAGTGCGTAATAAAATTATCTGATTGCATTTATATATATTCAAATAATTAAAAACAGGAGTATTTCAAAAAAGATATGATAACGTTTGTATTGCAATTTTAGTATATTTTTTCATAAATATTTGAAGCGCAATAATATTTGATAGACAAATAGATAAAATATATATTGTTTATTACATTTTTATACATTGATAGTAAATATTCAACAGTGATATAATAAAAATGTACTATCGCATAGTATGCGACGCATACATATACAAAAAAATTTGGATTAGATAGTTAAAATCAATGGAGTGAAAAGAACTAAGATAAATATGTAAAGTATTACATACACACGTACGCATAAATCAAAAAGTCAATGACTCTAGGTCAGTGTTTCCCAAACTGGGTTCCGCGAGATAAGGTGTCCTTCAATAGTAGATCAGATTACTTAAATTCATCATTAGAAATCTTTCTATAAAGGATTTTTTTCACTTCTTTTTATTTATTTTCTTTTAATTTATATTTCTTTTAATAATAAATTATTTTGATCTTTGCCGATCTATATTCATTAATCTTATCAAAAAGATAATTATGGGTTATTTATGTAAGAACTGTACTCCATTCAAAGCCGCAAGGCACGAATAAAGACTATATCTATCATCATCTATCTATCTATTCCTTAATCTCGCATTAGCTTCTTCCAGATCAGTTCTTGTTATTTCATAGAAAGTTCTAAGTTTATCTCTTTCTAACTGGAAGAAATTTCTTTTCTCCGTCACCCTTTCGAGTTCTTCTTTGATGCGTAAAGCCAATGCTTTCAACTGTTCTCTTGTCAATTCACTTGTGTTAATGTCATCTATCATAACCGCTGGCTTTTTGCCACCCTTCTTTTTTGGACCCATAGTGTATTATATTATTTTGTTATATTTTTATTTAATAATTTAAAATTACACATAAGAAATTTTTGCTTGTCCTATTTATAATTACGTAATAGAAAAATAGAGAGGGTGATAAAAAGTTGTAAAATTCTTGAAGGGGTTGAAAGTTTGGGGACCTCTAGTACAGAGGAAAAGTTTATTTTACAAATCCGCAATAAACAGATGTAAGTTTTTATGCACAAAAATCGTATGTATACTTATGACACTAATTTGCATTAATATTGTTCATGAGTTTTAAATTACTCCGTATGGCTCCATATTGAGTTGTCCTTTTTCCTTTTATGATCTTGAAAATTTTGCTTATATTTACCTTCCCTGAATCTAAATAATTGTTTTCAAATAAATTCTGCGCTTTTATGATCGATTTTTAAGTCGTTTGACTGTCACTCTCCACGTTTAGCTTTATTAGGGGTCCCCAAAGTGGTCCTTATGGACCTCCAAGGGTCGATTTGACATTATTAGGGGTTGATTCGGGCTGCGGGGTAGGCCTTTGATGTCCGAGGGCTGGTGGACTGTTGTTGGGGCAAATTTACTATTTGGATGTCTTGTCTCCTCTGCTCATCATTTAAAAATTTAGGATGCCCGCTCATCTGGTCATCACTTTAATTCCCCCCAGTTATCATTTCCAAATTTTGGATCCCCTGGTCATTCCTGAAAATTTTGGATCCTCCCCTTCGGTCATAACTTGAAAATTTTGAATTTCTTCCCCCTCCACCCGACAGCCACTTATTTTTTTTTAAATCCAGTTGTGGGCTTGTTTATACTTTTTATTTCTTTTTTTAAGCGAGGGTCGTAATAAAGTTTTTGAAGGGGTCGACGATCAAAAAAGTTTGCTATAGTATAAGTCGTCTTGATGTTTCATTCCGTCTTCACAAAAATTATTCATTCATTTACAAAACATTTTGAAAACTAATATTTTTAGTGTATTGTAAATAATTTAACAATAATTTTCGTCTTTATTTATATCAATTTATCACTTTGTTGTTTAATAATATTAAAAAATATATTTTTTTTTAGATTTCCTTGCCAATTGAAAAACGAAGAAATGCTACTCAACTATACAACCCAATATCTATTGATAAGATGCAAGCCAAATACCCAACTATCCCATGGATGGAATACATCAACAAGTTGCTGCCTAAAGAAGCACAGATCACACAAAACGAAATCATCATCAATTCAGTTCCCGAATACATTAGTGAATTAGAACAACTTCTCGCTCATACTCCTAAGAGGTAAATTATTTTTTCTACGACTACAACCAAAAGTAGGTCAACTTTATGGTTATAAATCAGTGATATCCAACATGTTTGACGTTGAGAGCTACTTTAATTATTTCAAAACTTTGATGGGGTTGTCCATCGCACCCATCTTATTTCTCTCCACTGAAAAAGAAAAAAAAATATTAATAAATTATGAAAAAAACCGCGTTTAAACAAAAAAAATATATATTTTAATGAAAATAAAAAAAAAAATAATAATAATAAATAAAAAATACTTTTATAATATATGTATAATTAATATCTTGCTCAGAATTGAACGTTATGGAATTGTGGTCATAGAAAAAATATAATACAGCTCGCGTAAAATGTCTGTTTGGATTAATAAATTATCATCACTCGTATATGGCGCTAGGTAACTTGCCAATCATACAAATTATGACATTTTACGCCCCCGTTGTGTAATATATTAAAAGTTTTAAAAGGCATTATTTTTCCGCACGCGTTAAGGACGACAACTGCGGCAAAAAGCCTTAAGCCGCATTCAGAGCTCTGTAAATTAATACACTATATACTGTACGTTATGCATATGTTTTTATACGTTGTTTTAACGTTCTATGTAGCGTTTACAGTTAGAAATTAGTGGGTTACGAATAGTCCGACATCTGTGTCTTTAAACCAACTACGTTGGCTTCGTAAAATGTTTATCTATTATCGTTTTTATAATTCTGCTGTCCTAGATTTTAACTAACCAAACCTTACCTAATTACCCAAATTGATCATATTTACTGTCCATCTTTGTAATTTTGAACAAGTTTTGATAATGATGACATTTTGTTAGGTTATGTAAAGGCATACAATATCTACGGTCTCTCCAATAGACTGAGATAGCCAATGTGTTTATATGTCTGCCTCATTAAAACAACTCACTAGCTATAAGTTTAGAAAATTATCCACAATCGACAAAGAACAACGTATTAAATTTAGAGGTCTGAATGGTTGCACGTTTTACCATATGAACTTGTTAGTGACAATCAACAGAGTACAAGCCATAGTCTATACTCTATTGATTTAAGAGCTCTGAATGCGGCTTTATGTAACGAGTTTTTTATTCTATTTTTTCTATTTTGCTTTCATATGCCTTTTAAAATAACAAATTTGCATTATATAATGAAACAATATCCTCGATTAGGGAATTTGGTATGTGAATATAGCGGTTGGACGGACTGGTTTTACAGTTTTATATTTTTCAAGGTAGCTATCAATTAAGTTTTGCAAAATTTGCAGGTTATTGTATGAATTTTACGAAATAAAATGTTAAGTGTCATAATAAAGCACATTATAACACTCAATTCATTTTTAGGGTTTTGTAGGTATGACCAAAAAACCCTTATACCGTCATTTTGTCGCCTGCCTGTCTGTCTGTCTGTCTATCTGTCTGTCTGTTCGGTAAAAATTATAGCCAAACGGCTAAACATAGAGAGTTGAAATTTGGCATGCCTGTACAAATTTTTGACCCGCACATAGGAAAAATACTAAAACATCTAAAAAACATATCCCACTACAAATATATGCTCATCGAAAAAAAAATTTTTTTATTAAAATTCTGTGTAGGGTATCAAATGAAAGCCCTTAGTACGTGGATTAACGATCAAAATTTTATTTTTGCAAAATAAATTATTTTGACTCGATTTTTGTCAAAATAGTGCAAAAAAAATTTTGTCCCACACCCTGTAGCCCAGATGGTTTAAACTAAAAATCTGAAAAAATTCTAAGTTATGTATATTGGTGTGAACCGGAATAGTACAACAGGAATTTTGGATCAGATTATGTTTTCGGAAAATAATGCATTTTTTGTGTTTTTAACCAAAATATGTTAAATATTTAATTCGCTATGTAACCGTTGATACGTCAGCGCTCATAGCGATGTACGTTTAGTAATTGGTTTTCTAATTTGTCAAACAGGTAACTTGCAAACTAGAGTTCAAATCCTGTCAATTTTATTTTTTTTGTTTTTTTTTTTGCAGTTTTGTTTTGTTTAAATTATTTTGTCAAAATTCTAGTTATATTTTGGTAAATGTTGCATTTAATTTTTAAAAGCGTAAATTTAATAACCAGTGGGAAGTGTTGAAATTATAATTTAATTCTGTTTGATGTATACGAAATCAGAGGGCGGGGCTAATGATTTAAGCAACCAATAGAAGCTATAGGCGCAATTTTCAAAATATTAATGAACTTTGCTATGTAAAAAAAAAATACTGCACATATTTAGAAACTTAAATAATGGTATTAGGCATTCGAATTAAAATTCATAAAAAAATATTTTGATATAAATTTTTTTTTGGCGTCCCAAATAATCATCATTCAGTTATTAAATACCTGCAAAACCCTGAAATGTGTGAAAATTCACACTTCACATCAATTTTTTTAGTGACTCTTATGAATGTAAAATAGAAAAAAACTATTATCATCTTTTTGTTTAGCCAATAAAAGTGATTAAACTTGACTTGAACGTCTACTGTATTTTGAAATTAATTTTGAATATTAATGTTCTTTATTTTATTTCAGAGTTCTTGCCAATTATGTGATGTGGCGTGCTGCTGGAGCATCTGTAAGTTATCTCACAGAAGAATTAAGAAACAGACAACTTGCTTATGGAACTGTCCTTAATGGAAAAACAGAAAGAGAAGCCAGGTGGAAGGAATGTATCGATATTACTTCTGGAAGGTATTGCTGGTCTCATTTTAACTCATTAAACTTAAGATGTAAGATACAAGAAATGTTGGTTTTGTTTTAGATCATGTAGAAGTTGGATAACATAAATTTTACAATGTTACAATTTCTTAATTTAGAAATAGTTAAATCTCTTAAGCTCAAAATACCACGATTAATAAGACGACTAATGATACTGAATTAGCATTTTATTTTAGGATTTTTGTAGGTTTACGTAGGTAGCCCTTATACTATGGTTGCCAGTTATCCTACTTTCAGTAGGACAGTCCTATTATTACAAAGACGTGTTCTGTGACCTATATTTGGGTTTAAATGTTATATGTATAAAAATTACATTTGCATACATGTTAAAATTATAAAAAGGAAAATATGTATTCTATGCAATTATTTTAGCTTACTGCTATTAAATATGGTTATGAAAGCAAACTCGCGCTGAATTAGTTGTTTGGTGCATATAGCTATAGCCAGGGTGTTTCGTTGTCCCCGGTTTGCTTTTCTGCAGTTTATTCCCGATTCAGTTTTAGGCGACGAAAATAACAAATAATTGTTAAAGTCATACGTATAATTCTTTCCCAACAAAAATTATTATTTATTTAACTACTTTGTTCTAACAATAGAACAAAACAGTTAAAATAGTAAAGAAAGAAAACACCATTTTTTTATACCATATTCCCAGAGTAGCTGGTTTCAAAAAAAGTATATATTAAGGGGACCAGAAAGAAATCCATTATTAGAATACAATATTTTTTTTCCAGAAATTTTTATTATGTATTACACTCATACATCGCTATACGGCCTTTCTTTATACGGCTTTTCACTACAACGGCCTTCTTTAATTATGGCACTTTTTCAATTTACGGCCCAAAATGTTTCATTAAACGGGGTAAAAAAAAAATAATTAAAATATGGCCAGAATGCATAAAAATTTATAATACTGAAGTTGATTCTCTTTCTGAAATTCGATAAACCATATTAAACCTAGCAAATGATCTTGGTTTTGAGGATTTGGAAGAAGGTGATGGGCTTGATTTACTTGATGCTGATAGAGAACCCGTTTCAGAGGAGGAACTGTTCCAATTAGAAGCAGAACAAGCACTTGATGAGGAGCCAGGGAACCTGCTGTATGCAAACAGCTAACAACAAAGAACTTGTCGAATGCGCTTTCTTATATCGAACAAGGAATAAACATCCTTCTTCAAAATGATCCCGACGTAGAACGCAGCGCTTAAGTTTCTCGAGGAATTACCTCAACCATTATCTGTTATAAAGAACTGCAAAAAGAAACAGAAAACAAGGCAAGACAAACAACGTTGGACAAATTTTTTAAGCCAGGTTAATCCACAACAGCGGAAAGTGATGATGACAATATAGCTTTTTAGTTTCAGTTTATTATTATATGTACTTGTTACGTATTTTTATTTTATATGTAAGCATTTTTAAATGAAATACATATAAAATCTACGTTATTTTATAAAAAATTGGAACCGATCCTATTGAATTTATATGGGTTTATATCAAAATAATTTATTCTTTATACGGCTTTTCGCTTTGCGGCCAACTTTCCCGGAACGTATCTAGGCCGTAAAGCGAGGTATGAGTGTATTACAAAATATAATTTCTATCATTATTTATTACGGGTTCCCAACATTGTACTAATTTTTCGATACCCTCTCTATAAGAAACTTGTTTTTGACTCAATGGTGGCGCTGCAGGGGGTCCCGGGGGGGGGGGGCTTTAAAAATGCTTTGGCCCCTCCAGAATTGCTTAGAGAAAAATGTATTTTAGAAGTGAGGACCTGTTTTTTTTTTTTTTAGATCATCACTTGTAGTTTCATGTGTAAACAAAAAAAAAATATATCAAATATTTCCTGGCCCCCCAAATTTTATTCAAAAATTTTCTGGCCCCCCCATACTTTAAGAGCAAGCGCCGCCACTGTTTTGACTTAATAACTGATCAGGCGATTTACTACATCGGTGATATTTCGATTTTTTTTTATCTCTGAGTGTACCGACCTAAATAGGTGAAAATTGGAAGGCACGAGATGGGGTGGATACAGTGGATGTGGAATAATTTCCCAGTTTAAGTCCTGAATTTTTTCGCGGGTTATTTTTGCTGATTGAACGATTGTTGAGACGTTCATTGTCATGCTGAAAAATTATTCCTTTTCGGTTTAAATATATTTGGAGTTTTTCCTTTAGTTTCTGATTAATTTCATGAGTTAGAGAGACTAAATAAGAAACTGAAGGAAAAACGTCCAAATTTATTTAACCTCACTCAACAAATTTAACCCGTGAAAGATTTCAGGACTATTCGTGAAATTATTCAACATCCACCGTATTCACCCGATCTCGCTCCTTCCAATTTAAATCCATAAGATCTACAGAGATAAAAAAAATATATATTGGGAAGCCGTAATAAATAATGATGGAAATTATATTTTGTATTCGAAATTAATGGATTTCTCTCCGGTCCCCCTCATATTTAACTATTGAATAATGTTACTTATATAAACGCAGACGCGTTTATAACACATAAAAATCATCCCCTGCTAAATACCTACGAAAACCTGAAAAATTTATACTACACATTAGTTTTTATTTATTTATTTATTTATTTACTATTGCATCAATTTTTTCTAAAATCATGGCATTAAAAATGTTTTTTTTTTGCAGTATTACGTCGTAAAACTTCTCCTTTCATTAATTTTAATTATCAGTTTGTTGTTTGTATACTACGCTTAATTTATTCATTAGTTTTGCCTGACATTCTTCCGGACATGTTTATGCAAGCAAGTGAAGTTTATAAAACTTGAGAATAAAATATGCCGAGCCAGATTTGTTATACTTAGTTAATACTATGTAAATACATCTTCAGAAATGCATCATTTCCAAAATGTATATAATTTAAATATGTAAATGCACAAAGTGAAGTTACCGAAATGAGATTGGATTTATTAACCTAGTAGGTCTTAACCTTGTAAGGCCGAAACTAAAAAACGTATCAATCATTTATTACTTTAAAATATCATAAAATTAACATGACATTAACATAATGAATTTATAAATTATCAACAACTACTCCGATAATTTTTACAATCGCCTCACAAGAAATATTAATTATTTATTATTTTATTTATAGTTTGTCCATCTCTACTGGTGCTCTATACATTCGTAAATACTTCAATGAGGAATCAAAGAAGAAGGCTATGGAAATGGTCCAGGACATCAGAGTAGAATTCAAGAAGATCTTGGAAGAACTGGACTGGATGGATGACGTCACAAAGAAGGCTGCTTTGGAAAAGGCCGAGTCCATGTCCACCCATATTGCTTATCCAGATGAACTTTTAGATAACAAAAAATTGGAAGAATTTTACGAAAACGTAAGATATAGAATTAGTAAAACTAAATGTTGAGTAGAAATAGGAATAAGTAAAAAGAGTAACAAATTTAGTATTTATTCCGCTTATTTGGGACAACTTGCCGCAAAATTGGGATAAGGACGATCGTAAATGATTGGTAAACTGAAATGGTACTCTCATGGTTGTATAGCAGTTTGTCAGTAAATCTGTTTGTTCTGCGTCTGGATAAATCTGATCTTGAAAACAAAATTTCTGTTTTCCATGCCTTATTAAGTTCTTAAGCACTGTCCTGAATCCGTGATAAACTCACTTCCAAATTTTTACTCTCCATACTGTGTATTTGGTTCAGGGATCAACTCAGCTTCGAGTATTTAATAAAAAAGAACAAGATTTCGTACGTATTCATTATGGGGCAACATTCGTAAATCTAAGTACAGTAATATCTCGATCGATCGTTCCTCGAAAAATCGCTTCAGGTATGTGTTGTTTATTCATCCAATCCTGAATTAATTCCATTCCATTTTAAATATTCACGCATTTATCGTTAAGTTCATTTATCGTTCATTTTAATACTTCAGTGGCATATTCTGGGGAACAATATGTTTCATTTCAATACTTATTTGTAATAAATTTAACAACCGATAAGCGTGAGTCGGTGCAATTCAGCTCCAACACACCATTGTGTATAGCTTTTTTAACTCTGTTTGGCCATAATTCCTACCATAAATACAGGCCCATGAGAGACTGTAATAAGCCTTACAGACACCCTATGCTATATGTGTTTCTTTGTTATACCTACGAAATTATAAAAGTGATGACATATTTATATGGGGATAATAGACTCGGTCGATAAATCAAGCTGATCACACGACATGTAATTTTTATGATGCTAGAGTAGTAGAAACAGAGAACTATCTTCTCTGTGCTAGCAATGGCATTATGAACTTATTATTATTATTAAAACACGAAATGCTGGAATTTTCATCTAATTGGGGCCAGTGACGTAGCAAATTCAAGCTGCGCTGGTGTGCAGAAACATTTTATGCGCCCTAAGATTAGCAATACTTAATTCAAATTACGACATTTATTTCAAGAACATTTTAGAAAATCAACAACACATCAAAAAATTGTTTTAAAAAGAAGAAAATAAAATATATATATAAGCGAATAATAATATTAAAAAACTTACCAAGAGATTTATAGATATACATTTACAGGGCTATTCAGAGACAACATTTTAAACACTGTTTAGATAAAGACAGCTGAAAATTGTGCAAGTTGGTAATAAAATAATTGAACTTAACTTTGGTCTCTTTCTAATTTTTATGTGCTAGAAAGAGATAGAATATCACATTTATAATCTTACGATCCATCAACGACATAGCTCTTATGTACTTTTTTTTTCTACGACATTGTAAAGTCGCTATTGTTCTCTTTCTTACACATCATACTGCCGTAAGAGTGATTTCTGAATAAATATATGATATACGTCCAATATTAAACGTCTTATATGACAATGGCTGGAACGATTTAAAAAAAAAAAATTTGGTGTATCTACCTTACCTATTTCGGTATATGTAGGTTTTTAAGAGGTATTGTATAGGTAATTTAAAAATTATTTTCTCGAGAACGGCTAGACCGATTTGAAAACATTTTTTTTTTTTTAATTAAATTTAATTTATACTTAGTATAAATCCCGGTGGTTTCATAATTTTAATATGGGTGCCATTTATTGCTCCAATATTAGATGGACACCCTGCCCTATTATAAAAAAATGTCATTTCTTTTTCTTGATGCAATTTTATAAAATCATCTTTTTTTAGAGCCAACGCAACTGAATCGTCCTGAATGTCCCCTACCGAAGTATCTTAAGTCGGATAATAATTGTAATAATTTTGAATCTATATGTCGTTCTTTATATATCACATAATTAATTTCATTTTCAACAAGGTGGTGTATAAAGTAACTCCTTGTTTAGAAAAAAGATTCTCGAAAAATTTTATTACTATAATTATCATAGGGATTTTCCCTGTCCATTTAATACCTGACAAAATTTGTACACACAAACTCATTTATACACTTCTTCGATGTCTTCTAAATATTCTTCCACTGAATCACTCATTTAAAAATCTCACGAAGATAATAATCTTAATACACAAATTTAAACTACCTACATACGTTGCTTAAAAAATGTTGATTAAATTGTAACTTAACTATGGTAACTAAAATGAAATGTTGTCTCTGAATAGACAAAATCAACTTAACCACTGTAGCTAAGAAAAACAGTGTTTAAAAAATATCTTTAAATAAGAAAAAAAATTAAACACTGAATTTGGACAGTGTTTAATTTAAACACTGTTTATTTTTTGTCTCTGAATAGCCCTGTTAGTGTTTAAAACAGTTTTTTTTTCCAGTTTTAACTTCCCCTGAAATGTCTATTAAATCTTCATAATACATTAATCTTGCACGTTCGTTTCAACACTAATTAATGCTAAGTCACTCAACCGCTGTTGTCATATACTACTAGTACTTTTTAGATAATTTTTAACTTTGAAAATGACCTCTCAGCTAACGCAGATGTTATAGGAAGTGTTAAAAACAGCATAAAAGCTGTGCATATATATCGTCGAAACTGGATAAAATAGTACATAGTCTATTAAAAATATTTTGGCAAGTTCTCTTGTACTGGAACATAATTTAGTTTTGCCCAACAATGCTGATCGAAAACTTAATATCTGCTGAGGAAATGGGTTTGTTAAATCAGTACTATATTTTCCTTGTAGTAGTTTTCGTCAATTCGGCGCCCTATAATTTTGATTTTGCGCCGCGCTGGGGTGCCCTCGCACTGAAAGCACCCCCGGTAGCTACGCCCCTGATTGGGGCAAACGATCTAATCCTCATGTGTCCCAATTAATCGGAATTTATTGTATTTCTTAACATACAGGTATTTTTTGACAAGATAAATAATTTTGTTTTACTCAATCATTTTATCGAATTCCTGTTTCTACTTTAATTATATTACTGCTTATATTTTTGTTATTTTATATTTATTTTGCATGATTTTAGTTGGACCTTAGTGATAGAGATTACTTGGCATCAGTCTTAAATCTTACCTTATTCGGTACTGCTTATTCATTCAAACGTCTCCGTACACCTGTCAACAAAACAGACTGGATCTCTCATGGCAGACCAGCAATCGTCAATGCATTCTATTCATCCATCGAAAATAGCATACGTAAGTTACATATATACTAATATATATAAATTTCTTTGCAGCTGGAAATCGAACCCAGCTTATTCCTTGAAGCTTATTTGAATTGTTCTCTATTCTATTGGGGTGTAATGAGTAAACAACTTAAAGAACCCGTTAATAAAACAGATTGGCGGGCTCATGGTGCCCCAACCACTGTTAATGCGTACTACGCAGATTATGAAAACAGCATCCGTAAGTTTTGGTGTCTTTGCTGTTGTGGTAGAAATCTAAGGTTTATACAAGTGCCTTAAAATGTGAGGACAGACATTTGCATTTAACTAGTTATTTCTATTTTTTAAGCATAAGTCACAAATCGATGGTTAAATGCAATTTTTTTGTCCGGACCATTTAGGAAACATATTTGAATAACCTTAGTGTAGACTTCATTTTAGAACGAATGCTTCTTAGAAAACACTTCACCATTTTTAGTTTACTTTTTTTTTACAATGTCATTTATTTCATTAATCAGAGGACATTTTAAAATCAGTAACTCCACGTAAGGTGTGTGGAAAATGTTAGTCTTTTCTTCATAATACATAAAATTACTGCCCGCGCTCTGTCTATCATTTCCCCGTTAAGTTTTGAATTCCTGCTTTAAAAAAAATCTGGATATATGCAGTGAAATCGTCCATCCATTTTTGTATCAGCTACATCTCGAAAGCGCTGTCCACCTAAAGAATTCTGCATCGATCTGAACAAATAATAATTCAAAGCAAGTCGCTTTCTAATTCAAATTAAAATAATATTAAGAACATCATGTGGCCTAGCGTTGTGCAGTAAAATGGCTTTCTGACTATCTTGTCTGAATGTTCTTTTCTGTTCCATTTCGTTGGCCTAATAATTCAGTTGACGAATTTAAAGTTTGGTAATAAGCGTTTTATCTAATTGGAGGAGTTCGTAACAACATTACACCACATGCACAAAAGAATTTTTCGGCCTGGATATTCTGTTTTACCGTTGATTTTGATGGCTGAATGGGATCTATCCATGAATGTTGCTTTTAGAATTGTAACATTTACATTTAGGCCCGGTCTTTCCATCTTCAGATAAAGTCCCAGGTAACTATCTGACAGATAAGGTTATTTGTAACTTCATCTGCTGAGTAAATGTCAATACCAGTCAGTGAATCCAATACGTCAGTCTCATTATCCGTTAGATAACTATCCGATAGATACATTTGTGTAGAAAGAAGGGATGACATTTACTCAGCAGATGAAGTTAAAAATAACCTTATCTGTCAGATAGTTACCTGAGACTTTATCTGAAGGTGGAAAGACCGGGCCTTAGTCAATTTTCCACAAAAATATCCTGTGCCTGGCAACAAACGAAATACATGCACTGAACCGACTAACAATGCTGTATTCGAAAAGTTCAAGTGGTACCCAAGTGGAAAATGATAAATAAAAGAAGCTAAAATGACCTAGTTAATACTCTAATACCCTGATATTTACCAGTGACCAAATTATTATACAAAAACGGGGGACGATCTCCATAGATCAATCTACTCCTTGCACAGCATTTGCCAAAATTACAATTTTAAAATGTCTACACAAAACTTAACCTAGAACCTATAATAACCAAAATATGAATAAATGACTTCATTCCTATAATATGTACAACTTATAATGTAAATATGAATATAAAAACAGCTACATAATTTCCAACTGATATGTGAATACATAAACCTAAGGCATAAAACAATAAAAAAGTTTGAAGAGGCTGTAGTTTGATATATTCATGGCAGTTCTCATGTTCACATACGGAAGAGAATTTTGAGTACTAAAAAAAGAGGAACGCAAGAAAAAGGATGAAAGCAAAATTCAAGCAGCAAAAATGAGATTTTTGAGGGTCGTTAAAGTATGTAGGATATTTGACCATATTCGCAGTGAATACAGTTTCACACATGAAAGTTCGGGTGCAAGGTTAATTAATGAAACAACTTCTTCTTTGGGCACTGTCTTTCGGGTAATACATCCACGAACCAACACTATCTGATGTCAAAGCAGCAATAAACATATTAAAGGATAAACGTGCTGCAGGAATAGATGACATTCCAACGAATTGCATAAGCTTGGCTGTGAATCATTTCACAAGAGACTACATGATCTTATTTTGATAGTATGGAAGAAGAGCTTCCCGAGGAATGGAAAATAACTGTGATATGCCCGATCTATCATTTCTATGTACATCCTATAAGATCCTCTCAAATATTATTCTGCATTGACTTGTATCATATTTAGAAGAACTTATGGTCACTAACCAACAATGAAAAAATTATAATTTTCAATTACGATTCATCTTCCCAGAGAACTTGCTTCTACTTTTTTTGACCCGTTTCAATGCAGTTGTGTCCATTGAAGTCGTTTTGCCTTATTTTGCATACGAAAAGATGATCTTGGTTCAGCATATCGACAATTTGTAAGATTTGCTTCTAGCACTCAGCGCAGTCCTCACAGGAATGTATAGTTGGCGTACAGAGCCGCCGGGTACGGATGTTCAGGCTGTACTCTTCGCACGGATGACTCGTCAAAATGGCGGCATTTGGGTCGATTTTGACATAATCCAATTATTAGATGGCGGTGTTATGAAAGTTCACACACCTGCGACAATTGGGTTCAATTCTTGTAAAAGGCGATCTGATGAATAGTTACAAACGGGCAGCTGACACCTACGTGGTGGCCCTTTTGGAGTGTATATATTCGATATTGGATAAAATATGAATATGCAGACGAAACTTATCGTGGCATCAAAACTCACTTTCAGGATTCCAAGCAGGTGCTGCGGTATAGATAAGTGAACAGAAACCGAGAAAGACAAAGGAAAAGGTGTATGCTGGAACCTCACACCAATAACCAAAATGGACAGCATGTTCCAATATGAACCAAAACAAAATATGTCGCCAACATTATCCTACGAGGAGCAAAGAGTTTGCGGACGGAAAATAAGCAATAACCTCAATAAAATTACCTTTTAAATTACCTATAAAGCGATATACTACTTTTATTCATATAATGTATACCATTTTAATGTATTTATGTTTAAAAACACTCTAGAAACCACAAAAAAAATAACATGATCAAATATAAAGAAAGTAATTTCGGCAATAAGTCACGATTAGTAAACGTTGTATCTTCGGAAGCATTCGGGAGGCAACGATTTATTCCAGAATAATGTAAACAAATAATGTTGGCGACATATTTTGAAGCAAATAAACGTATCCATCTTGATTATTGGTCCACAGCTTAATCCATGAGTGATGCTGATGATCAGTAGTAATTTACCTCGGTTCTGACTTCTGTATCATTATTTATTTGTTAGTTATTCATATATTTCATATTGATTATTAGAGTGCGGTTAAGTTAGGTCATAATACGTTTTTATCCTACTAAATTGGAAAAAGCCTATTTTGTAAGCCTAAGAAAATTACTAGTTCTTTTTAAATTAACAGGACAAAAACGTATTAACACCTATATTAATCGCTCTGTACTAATTATAGTCATAAGGCAATTAGTTATGCACTTACAGGTAATTTGTTTTAATTTTCTGGACAATAACAGCGATTTCCTGGCAGTTTATAATCTGTTTACAGTTAATATCAAGTTTTAACAATTTTATTGATTACGACAGCGCTGTTCTTAATTAGAAACTAATTTAAATTACCTGTTTTAGTAGATTATCCTTAACAGCTTGTCAAATTTGTAAAAACAAGTCAGAAACTCATATCTATATAAAAAAAATTAATAAATTACAGAATTCCCTGCTGGCATTCTTCAGGGAGCATTCTTCTCTAGCAATCGCCCACGTTACATGAATTACGGAGCCATTGGCTTTGTAATCGGTCACGAAATCACGCATGGATTCGATGACCAGGGTCGTCAATTTGATAGAGATGGAAACTTGGTAGATTGGTGGGCACCTCCAACTAAAGAAGCATTCCTTAAGAAAGCAGAATGTATAATTAACCAGTATGGCAACTACTCAGTTCCAGAAATAGGACTTAATGTAAGTAAACAAAATTATATTGATAGATGATGACAGTTTTTTTGTGTTAGTTATAATGAGCGGGGTAAATGACCAGTCTTAAATCCACAACCGGCAATTTTTAATTTAGAAAACGAATTTATCATTTGTTTTTTCATAAGCCTAATATTCAGCTTTAATGTGGTTCTATTAAGAAATACGTAGGCTAAATAAGCGCCTAGATTAGCGGTTCGTAACCTTTTTACACTTGGGACCCCCCAACTACCCTAAAATATTTTCTGGACCCCCCAATAAAATTTTTGAAATAATATTTTACTTGATAATTTATTGTTTAAAAATTAAGTTTATTGTAATTTTAAAAGCAAAAAATGGTAAAAATTAATTTTTTCTTTTAATTTCGTGACTCCCTAAGGTCTTTTCAGGACCTGGTGGGCGGGAGCCCCCGGTTAAGAACCGCTGGCCTAGATGGTTAAATATATACAGTGTTTGTTTGAAACGGGGCACCCCGAAAATCTCCTTTATTTGTAAAGATACAAAAAATCTTCAGAACAAAAGTTAAACTAGACAAAAAGGCCCATCTAAAGGTTACTATAAGAATTCTGAGGCACTTCCGGTTTCACCGGAAATGATGTCAACTTTTGATCTAGCATAGGGAATCGATAATTTAATATTTTTTTCCTAAAAGTACATTAAATTAGCTTTACATTGACACCAAAAAGTCATATTTTTATGCTAACCATTTAAAAATGGCGACTATTTATTTACAAAATAATAATCAACATAAGTTTTACAAAGTTGAACGTAGCAAGCTTTGAAAACAATAAAAAAAGAAACAAAATAACTCTAAAATAAACTATTTGACTATTAAAAAAAAAAACTATTACTTTTTGTAACATTGGTAATTTTGTTTATTTTGTAAAATAATTGTAAAAAGTAATAGTTTTTTTTTTGGGCGTACGATAAAATTATTTTTTAAATGCATTGTGTGGTAATAAATGAAAGATCTTTAAGTTCAAAAGGCTCTAGATCAGTGTTTCTCAACTGAAAACATATCGCGGACCAGTAAAATATTTAATTTTCTACCGCGGACCCCTAATAATAAATGTACTATTAAACAAATTGTATATGTAAACTCTACATATATCTTAGTAAGAAAAAATCACTGAAAATGAACAAAATACACAGAAAATGAACAAAATACACAGAAAATGAACAAAAGATCATAAAAAAAGAACAAAAATTCTCAAAAATAATGATTTATAGCCTTTCGCGGACCACTAAAATTTTGCTAAGGGCCACCAGTGGTGCGCGGACCACCTGTTGAGAAAGACTGCTGTAGATTAAGGAAGAAAAAGTATTAAAAAAAAAAACAATATAATTTTGATATGATTTTATTCAAATATATATATATATTGTTACTAACATGGCTCTGCCAAAGAATACAGTAGCCTTGAAATGGGCAGCGAACTTTGAATATTGAGTTATCCGACAGTTTTAGAAATCTATGAAACGTTTTAAGGTCCGCTATATTAGACTCATGACTTGCGACCGATATGTGGTATTATTCAGGCAGTGAAGCTCAGCGAGTCATTAAGAACAATTAGTCTGTAAATCTTATTCAAGTGGTTTAGTCTAGCGTTTCCCAACCTTTTTTCATGGCGGACTGACAGACGACCTAGAAAAAATTCGCGGACCGGTAATTTTAGAAAATAATGTGTATCGCAAAAATTTTATAATTTTATTGCACTGATTACATACCACACAAAAAAACAACATAAAAAAATCCCTTATAATTGGTGAAAAAAGAAACAAATTATTACATAAACAATTAACAGATTAAGGACCGAGATTACATCTTAAAATTAAGTAAGTTGTAACTTATTTGACGAATAGTTGCATAGTAAAAAAAATCTCTCGGACCGGCGGTTGGGAAACACTGGTTTAGTCAGTTCTGCGGGATAGTCAAGGTCGCCAATGTATCAGTTCCATGTATTTAACTTCAACGTAAAGTTAGATAAGTGATTAAACTCAAGTGGAGATACTGATCTAGTGGAATTCGGTACCGTAACTGAGTGATTCAGTGGGACTAGTTTGGATTACTTGAGGATATATTTGGAATAGTAATAATATAACTGTAGATTCTGGGTAGTATAACCGTAGGAACTTGTGATTTTTATTATTTAAGTGTTATTGTTGTTTATTAATTAGTGATGAACTCCAATATTTAAGTAGTTTCTTAGAAATTTGATTTTTAATTATTTGTTTTAATCAAATTTGACTCGATTGTAGTACAAAATGTCAACCCAAAAATTTTAACCCGTATGACTTAGATATTAAACAATAGGTTGTAAAAGAAATGTACGGTACACCGCTCATGGAAACACATGTTACTTGCTCATGCGTAGAAGTGACATTTCGCACAAAATTCAATTCCAGGAATAACATTTTATATATAATGGAATAAAAATAATACATTTTACGGTTAATCAATATTGATCACCCGGTATGAAATCTTGAAATATGTCAAGATTTATATTCAACATTTTTGTTTCATGAACTTGTTAAATGCTGTATTACTGAATTTGTTTAAAAATTTTATAGCTGAATGGAATCAATACCCAAGGAGAGAATATTGCTGATAATGGTGGTATTAAAGAAGCCTATCTTGCTTACAATAATTGGGTGAAGAGAAACGGTGCTGAACCAAGACTGCCAGGTCTACCATACAGTCCCCAGCAAATGTTCTGGATCAGTGCTGCCAACACCTGGTGCGCAAAATACCGACCTGAATCCCTAAAAATGCGCGTCACAACAGGATATCACTCCCCAGGAATGTTCCGAGTCCTTGGTCCAATGAGTAATTTAGAGGAATTCGCTAAGGATTTCAACTGCCCAGTAGGTTCGAAAATGAATCCTAAAAACAAGTGTAAAGTGTGGTAAAAATTATGTGTAATAATTGCCAAAAGATGGCGCATTATCACAAAAGTGAAATTTTTAATGTATTTATTTTTTTAACAAAGTACAAAACAAAATTACAGTGTTTTTGTAAGACTTTTTGTTGATCTTTTTTAAAAACTTTTTATTGAATTGATTGAAAATGTTTTGAATTAGGAAATCTGCCTTTTTATCCTCAATATGAAACGTAAATTTTCTCAGCCTGAAAGTATTTTATTTATGTAGATTTTAAATGTTAGTTTATAGGTAATTTTAAAGTGTAATATAAATGTATCGGGGATAATTTGTTGTCTTAGATAAGAATTCTTTTTTTATAAAAACATATATAAAATATTGTCTATTTGTTTTATTTTATATCCTATCTATCCTCATTATCTCACGTTCTCTCTTTTTCTCTCTTACGGTCTTTTTCTATTCTTTTTTAAGATTTTATTATTATTATTGTTATTCTTGTTACAATTAAGAGCAGAAGTCAAAAGATTTGTATAGTCTATATAATATACAATTATTAGTATGTGCAAAAACAAAATATTGGGCTGTTATATAAGTCCGTTCGTTTTTTTTTTTCACGTTTTATTCAATAAAACAGGGGTTGGCAACCTTTTTGTCAATAAGGGCGCAATATAAATTCAAATGTTATTGAGGGCGTATAAAACGTGATGAGCAAAAAAAAAGTCCTCCTCACCTCCCAAAATCCAAGTAACGAGCAAAAAAAAAAAGGTCCTAACCTCTCAAAATCCAAGTGATGAGCAAAAAAAAAGGTCCTCGAGGCCCTGCAATAAAAGATACATTCTAAAAAAAACTTTTATTATCAAATGTACTTCCATTATTTTCTATCACTTTGGACAAACGCTCAGACAATTTCATAATGCCATCTCTCCAGAAGGTTCCGTCTTTGCTCTCGAAAAATCTGTAGAGGTGAATTTTGATCGTCCAAAGATGCGAAATTTTTTCCCTTAAGGGAATTTTGTAGATAGCGGAACAAATGGTAGTTGAAGCATATGGTCCAGAAATATCACCATCCGACTACCATTTGTTCTGCTTTCTACAAACTTCCCTTAACGGAAAAAATTTCGCATCTGTGGGCAATATCAAAATTCACCTGGACAGATTTTTCGAGAGCAAAGACGGAATCTTCTGGAAGGATGGCATTATGAAATTGTTTAAGCGTTTGTCCAAAGTGATAGAAAATAATGGACAGTACCAGTGGCGGCGCTACCAAATTTATTGTTCAAAGGATAAATAGAAGTCCAAATTGTTCTTAAAATTGTTCACATCATTCCAAAACATAACATGTGTAGGTTTGAATTAAAAATTTGGAACGCAATCTTTTTTTTTAAACCTCCTTATTTAATTTAAAAACATGTCCAAGCAGACGGCTGTCACTATTGAGGATGAAAATACAAGGTGTCTCAAAAGAAATTTTATATTTATTTAGCTTACTGCGTGAACGCAACGTATCCGAGGGGCGCGGGGGTTATGTCAATCGGTAGCCTGGCTCTTGGGAATTTAGTCGCTATGGAGCGTTTCTCGGGAGCAGACCGCGCGTTACGCGTGCGAGAGTTTTACAAAAACGGTGATTCGGCGACTGTAGCGCGTAGAAAATTCTGCAGTATTCGAGGTTTTCGCCACTTAAATGATGCGCCAAGCATTCCTCTTATTCGACATTGGGTTAAAAAGTTTGAAGAGACTGGTACAACGCTGGATAAATCAAAATCTGGGCGACCTAGGTCATCAAGAACGGTAGAAAACGTGGAGAATGTTAATCAGTCTGTTCGTGACGACCCGAACCTTTCAATTCGGAAGCGCGCAAGTGCTTTAAATGTGCATAGATCATCATTACATCGCATTATGCACAAAGACCTAAAGCTGCACCCCGACAAAATTCAATTGGTGCAAGAATTAAAGCCCCAAGATGCCAGTCAGGCTTAATTTCGTAAATCAGGTGATTGAGCGATTTTCAACGTTTACCAACATTTTGTTTTCGGATGAAGCTCATTTTCATCTTAATGGCCACGTAAATAAGCAGAACTGCCGCTACTGGAGTGCAACGAATCCGAAACGCAAACATCAGAAACCCCTACATTCGCCTAAAGTGACCGTATGGGCTGCGATGTCGGCGCGAGGAATTATCGGCCCTTACTTTTTTGAAGACGAAAGGGGGCGTGCAGTTACAGTGAATTCAGAGCGTTATGTGGAGATGTTAGACAACTTTTTGGTACCTGAACTGCAAAACTTTCCTGGCTATAACCAAAGAACATGGTTCCAACAGGACGGAGCAACTTCACACACGTCCAATATGTCTCTGCCACGTGTTCGTGAAATTTTCTCAGGCAAATTGATCTCCCGGAGAGGTGACATAAATTGGCCTCCACGCAGTCCAGATTTTACCCCTATGGACTTTTTCCTATGGGGTTATCTTAAATCTAAAGTTTACGCCAATAAACCGACTTCACTGGCGCATTTGAAAGAAAATATCCGTCACGAAATGGCAGCCATCCCTGAGTCCACCTGCCGAGACGTCATAAGTAATTTTACTGTTCGATTAAATGAGTGCCGAGAACGCGAGGGTCTACATTTAGACGATATTATTTTTAAGAAATAAATCCCCAAAAAGTGTATTTTAATAATTAATAAACATTTTTTCTATATACGGCTTACTTTTTTTTTAATCGA
The DNA here is from genome assembly GCA_963971575.1 of Liopterus haemorrhoidalis. Lineage (NCBI taxonomy): Eukaryota > Metazoa > Arthropoda > Insecta > Coleoptera > Dytiscidae > Liopterus > Liopterus haemorrhoidalis. The sequence continues at coordinate 209,156,118 of OZ020611.1, forward strand.
TCCACTAAATATAAAATTTCTTTTGAGACACCTTGTATGAGACAAGTCGCACTTAAAATCGCTACGCATTATTTTAAAGAATATAACGATGTCACCTCTCATCCTGCGATGTTCTAGAGATGTAAATCTCAAAATTGTCAATGTTATCGTAACACATTTCTTTTTTAATCTCTTCTTAAAGATGGAGACCAAAATGACACAGCAAACCCCAAATGCGGTCTTTTGTATGTAATATACAATTTTCACACTAGTTCCAGCGACGGCTGATAAAAGTATCTTGATATCAAGTATAAGACATAGTTAACCCTTATCACTGATTTTAAAACTTGCGAGGGCCATTGCAGGTCTGAAGTGACAGTTATTCCAAAATCAATTTGTTCAGTGACTTGTTTAATTAGAACAGTATTTAATTTGTAGCAATATTTAGGATTATTGCGACCGCAATGTAAGACGGTAGTTTTCTGTACATTGAGAGATAAAAGACAATTGTTAGACTGTAAAAAAATCAAATTAATGTCGTCCTGTACAGTCTGGAATTTATTTAAAAAATTGTAGATATTGGTGTCATCTGTATACATACTGCAGGGAGAAGCGATACACGTTTATTGTCAGCTATATAAATTAAGAAAAGCAAGGGGCCAAGCATAGATTCTTGTGGAACACCACTAAGTATAGGCCTTTGTTCCGATAATATGTTGCCAATTTTGAATTGAAAAAATAGGTCGGTTAAAAAGGCTTTGTTCCAATGTAGCAATTTTCCAAGTATACCATAATGTTCCAGTTTGTGTTACAATTTTCTGATTGTAATTTTGTCGAACGCTCTCAAGAAATCCAAATAAATAATATCCAGAGGCATAGATCGATCATGTGTCTTTGTCCAGAAGTTGGTTGAAGACAGCATATTTGACGTAAATGAGCGCCCAGGAAGAAAACCATGTTGGTCTTCAGGAAGAACTTCATTTTCGAATAAAAAGCTTGTAAGAATCTCAGCAATAATTCGCTCCACAACTTTCCTAACATTAAACCCAACACTTACAGGGCGGTAATTGTTGGCTAATAGTTTGTCACCTTTTTTTATCAATAGGTGTAACGTGCAAGCCTGTAGCTGCAAACGTTAAATCGTCTCTACCTGCTACTTGAGCGCTGAGCAAGGGCACGGACGTGAGTTCAATTCCTACTTATGTCAAATAATTTGTGTAAACATAATTTATTCAAATTATAGGTTCTGCTTAGCCGTTCGCAACCGGCTTTAAACTGTAGGTGCCACCGCGGCCGCTTTGGTGTGTGGAATCCTTTACTCAATCGGGTAGACACAGAGAGTTTGGCATGCGTATGCAGTTCTTTCAGTGGAATGACGTCCATGGAAACAAAGGATGTACTGCATCCTTTGCTTAATCAGACGGAAATATATTTTTTTGTATAAAATCTTTAGCTAAAAAATAATTTACTAATTTATTTCTTATTTGTTATAGTAGAATATGATTATAATAATTACTTTAAATTAGTAAAATGTATAAAGTATGAATTGTGGTACAAAATATGTCGAATTTAAAAAGACGCTGATATAAAACTGTTGGATCCAGCTTTATTTTGTGCAATAAGCAGGGCCGGCGCTAGGATTTGCGAGGCCATGTGCCAGGTCAAGCGCGAAGCCATGTGCGAGATTGACAAGAAAAATTTATATTGACGCGGTGGTCAAAAAGGGCTGGTTCAAAAATGATGGACCACGCAAAATGACGGAATGAACGATATACATCAGTCAAAATGTAATTTTCCTTACCTGGTGCTGTCCGCTACCACGCTATGTTTACATATTAGATACTCCTATAATGTTTCAAATGTATATATTTTAATGAGGTGTATAGTGTAACATTCACTAAATGTATCAGTGAATGTTACACTATTTTTTTTTCTGTGGCATCTATCAATAACAACTTTCGGCTGTGTGATTTTTTCTCGTATTCGGGGAATCACAGCGCTTCACAGCTGATGCAAAGCACCCCACCCGTTTTTTTCTTTCTACATATACAATTTAGATGGGAGTTTGGTGTACGCGAGTACGCGCGATTCTGAAAGTTTGCACCATGCGCGAGGCCATGTGCCACCGCACATGCCTAGCGCCGGCCCTGGCAATAAGACAGGGAGAGTTCAGATGTATGTATATCATGTGTTTTCGCGCTAGCACGGGTTACATCGAGCACAAAGCAACGCCAGGGCATGTGATTTAAGTTCATCGGCGGTTTTTGCGGCTTGACGGGTTCGTATCTGAGTCTTCTTCATTTTACGTAGCGCAGCGGTCTACGGTTGGTAAGATGTTATATATTTCTATATTCTATATAGTCGGATCTCCAAATTCAATAAAAACATAGTTTTCTTAAAAAACATACTTTAAAACTTCGATAAATTCAGACGTAAATTATGAATTTACGAAAATTTTGCTGCTTTAAATTTTGCAAACAAAAAATTACTTATTGATAAAAACTAAACCTAAATCTGAACCTTAAAAGTCTTAGAAACTGTCATTAAAAAACTGGAGTACAGTCGACCCTTGGCATTTGCAAGGGTTACATTCCCGAGGTCCCCGTGAATTTGAAAAATTAAGAAATTAAGTTCTGTAGGTACGTATGGTGCTCGCATAAAGTGGGGAACAGAATGCAATGAGTTCTACGGCGCGTTGACGGCGTTTGGACGGCGCTATCTGTCAGAGGAAAGTTAAAATCAAGCTGTCGTACGCAAGTACACAGAATGTGTAACAACGGCGTTCCAACGCCTAACCTAACGCAACGGCGTCGTAAATGACAGCGCGCTAACGGCATAGCGCGCTGTGCATTCTGTTCCAGGCTTAATATGACAAATATAAGAAGCTAGCTGGAGTACCCGTACTTTGTACGATTTTTGTAATGTATATTTTTACTGTAACGTAAATTTTAAGTGAGTTTCGAGTAGAATAAAAATTAATTGTTTATTTATACTCAAATGTATATTTTATTAAAAACTAAATTAAACAGAGAGGAATAATTTCTTTCCTCATATGCATTTTAGTTTTAGCTATTAAGAAAATTATAAATGAAATATTTCAACCTTATAAGTAACACTCCCATTGTCCCCTAAATAATCTTATTAAAAACTGCGTTGAAGAGAATGAAAAAAATGTGAGATATTTCAAGAATTTAGGTTTAGGGTGTACCTCCGTAACTCACCAAATATTCATTCAATTGAAAAATATATACAGCAAAAATAATTTTTTTTTTCTTATTATAAACAATTTTCGTTATATACTTTTTTGTTGTTATGTCAATAATAAGGGAGATATTTCAAAAGCTTCAGAGTGTCCCCTCCTCCGTAACTCCCCTAATATTCAACTAAATTATAAAATGTATAGAAGTAATAGATTTATTTTCTTATTATAAACTATTTTTGTATTATATAATTTTGCTGTTAATTTAATAATAAGGGTTAATTAAATATTTTTAAAAATCAGATTCAAAAGAAGAATCAGTTGACAGTTCAATCAATTTTAACGTAAGTCTCTGTAAAACTCGAGTGATTTTCGCTATGATCTATATTATTTTCGTGTACCCCCAACTGGTCCTCTACGTACTACCGCTGTTCTATTGGATTGAATAATAATTGCAAATGAATAAGCGTCAAAAATGATGTAACTATCCCATTGAAGCGCTTTTAGCAAATGTAAAATTTCTCATGGAAAAAGCTCTTTTGGTCTTTTGGTGCTCCTTTCACGTACAACTTCAGTTAGGCTGCCAACCGTCCCGGATTAGGCGGGACAGTTCCGGATTAGCGACCCATGTCCCGCTTTACTATTGATACGTAAATTAGGGTGACCATTTTCTTAAGAAGGCAATGCGGGACGGAGCAAAAAAAAGGTCCTCATCTCCCAAATCCAAGTGAAGAGCAAAAAAAAAGTCCTCATCTCCCAAATCCAAGTGAAGAGCAAAAAAAATATCCTCACCTCCCAAATCCAAGTGAAGAGCAAAAAACAAAGGTTCTCACCTTCCAAATCCAAGTGAAGAGCAAAAAAAAGGTCCTCACCTCCCAAATCCAAGTGAAGAGCAAAAAAAGGTCCTCACATCCCAAATCTAAGTGAAGAGCAAAAAAAAATGATCAAAAAGGTCCTCAAATAGAAGTTACAAAATGCGGGACAAAATGTTAAAATGCGGGACGCATCTTAATGCGGGACAAAATGTTAGAATACGGGACAGTCCCGCAAAAAGCGGGACGAATGGTCACCCTAACGTAAATTCGTCCCGAAAAATTATTAATTGTCCCGCATGTCCCGCATTCGGAAATATAGCACTTATTTTAAAATTATAATAATGCTTTCATAAAAATTTTAAATAAATATTAACGATTTTTTTTTTTTAATCCGAAATTTAACATTTAAACTGTACACATCTTGATATCTTTACGCTGTTAGCAGTTAGAAGGGGATTACCCTTAATATAATATTAACTACTCATTAAGTATGTGTTTTATCTACCTGGAAGAAATGGACCCATTGAGCGAGTATTCTCTCTTGTAAATACAATGTGGACATCTGAAAAAACGACGCTTAAAATTGAAACTGTTCATGCAATGTTGCAAGTAAAATTTAATATAGTAAAATGTGAGAACTTTTATGAAATTTTGAACTCTGACTGAACGACTGAAGAAAAGACAGAGATATATAAAGTAACTTAATATAATTTTAATAATATAATAATAAAATATTAATATTTTCGTATGAAGTGTTTTCTAATTGTTTGTAAACAATTTGTGAATTATATGCCTCATTCAGTGGCGGATCTACATACGGGCTAATAGGGCTTAAGCCCTGGGCCTCAAATCCGCAAGGGGCCCCCAACTTCTCGGACTTATTGTCACGTGGGTGGTTTGATTGAGACACAACTCCTGGTTTCAACATAACAAATTTATTAAATATGTATATCACATTTACAATTTATATTTGAATTAGTCCAAGGAGTTGGGGAAGTCTTCGGTCCACCCCGTGTTGGCCAGGATCGGCTTGGACCTATCTCCGAGGCGGGGGCTACCCAACCGGGAGTCGAGGAGCCTGGAGAAGTCTTCTTCCACTCACATGGAGACTGCTTACTTGGCTTAACTCTCGTTACAAGAATCTGGCGTCAGTGTCTTGGTCGTCACCTTGTGGACTAATACGTGCAGTGGAGTTGGCTATGTTCCACTGCCTCCATATTTTGTGACTGCCGGCCTTTTTGTAACGAAAATTAACCCAGTTCCAATATTCATTCGGCATGACAAATATTTCCTCATTATGAAAATTCGATGTCTGCATTTTCATAATCAGGCCACATACGTCAGACGCTGACGAATAGTTTTTAATCAGACAGCTAACCGTCACAATGTCCAGATGTCTTTAGCCTGACCTAGGATTACCTATGTGACAATATACCTATTACATTCTATTCCAAAACAAAAATATTACTTTAATAAACAATACAAAGAAATTAAAAACACAAATTTACTAATATTTATTAAAAATCAACATAAGAGAAGCGCATGTGTAGGGCCCATTGGTATATTTAGCCCTGGGCCCCCAAAAAGCTAGATCCGCCACTGGCCTCATTGATAAAATTCGAAGAAAATATCGGGATATACACAGATAAAAATGGTGAGCAGATATTTCTTTGGGGGTGGGCCTAAAAAATGTCCCGCATTTAGTTCGTATAAAGTTGGCTGCCTTAAACTTGAGTCAACTGCCTCGCTCACCTTTCCCTAGACCCGGCCCTGATTTTAACAATCAAATCACAGGTCTTTGTTATATCAAGCTAGTGGGTGCGGAGAACAATACCAGTAAACATGGAAAATGCAAGTTTGGCATTATTTTTTCACATATCTCATTAAGTTCCACACCTACATACAAATAAATAATGCAACTATTCCCAACGGTGACCAATGTAACATTCTCGTCTTGCGTGTTGCAACAAGTTAGGCTACATTAAATAAGCGAATAATATTGTTTATTGGTTCCTCTTCGATTGTCATATATTACAAGAACATAATGAAACAGGTTTTAAAATCTTTTATTTATTTGTGTTTATATTTCATTTAGTTAAAGTAGTTTTTTGTCAGTCAATACAGGTGTGGCAATCATTGACTCTGTGCTATGAATATAAATACTGGAAGTAACTTGCTGTGCAAACAGTGCGCGTTGGACAGTTGGCAAAGCATTGCCTTCGGTGTTTAGAATTGCAGTGAAATATTTAGACAAATGTGAAATTTTTTATTACACGCTGATTGTATTAAAGGTTTGTTTATTTTGATAAGAATTGTTTCATGTTATTGTATTTTTAATGCAGTATACAAATTATATATTGTATTGTTTTAATAGTTTATGTCTTTGAAAAAAATGTTAATTATCCATTTTTAAACTTATATCTTTAGTATTTTGAAATGAAATAAATTAAGTACAGGGAATTATGGCAATCGTTTGAAAAGTCTTTTTAACGAACTTCTGTTTTGGTAATAAAAAACGTCACACACGGACCACAGCAGGTGAATATTGTCCCAGCAAACATTTTTATACGGGCCAGTACTGGTAAAGCACATACTCCCCGGCATTGAAAGTAATGGGCCAGTACCCCGGTGTCCCCGTGGCCGTTACTGGCCCATTGATGTATCAGTTGCCGGCCCAGCAACGGTAAAGTGCAAAATAATCGCATTAGTTGCAAGATTTATTTCTGATGGTTTTAAGTAAAAAGTATGAGTGAAGAAGAGTGCTTATAAAATGCTGGTAAAGTACTTCGTATAGGCGGAATGCGAAATACAAATGTGAAGTACATTATTAATACTGGCGTTGCACTTACTTTTGGTGCCAGTAATTTACCAGCATAAAAGCAGTTTGCCGGCATTCGGCCGTTAGTTGAATGTTTGCTGGGGTGGACGAGAAATGAGAAACTGTTTTTCATGAAGCGAAAAACAATGCCGAACTATTAGAGAAATGTGCAGTATCGTGATGCAACATCCATAATCTATTTTATCTGCTATCAGACCGTTTCTTCCTTATTAATTTATATAATCGCTTCAGAATATCAAATTAAAAATGTTATATGTTGTTTTACCAAGTGCCTGATATATAGACTAAGGGCCTGGTCTAGAGCCTGGCAATTCTGGGAATTTAAAAGAACCTGTTTTTTTATTTCTCTTAATTAGATTTCCTTTTTTGTTCACGACTTCAACCCGATCTCCTTTATTTGCTCATCACTTCAATTTGACTGACTTTTTCCTGCTCATCACTTCGAGTCGAATTCCTTCTTCTAGGACAGTGTTTCTAAAACTGTGGTCCGTGACTCGATACCGGTCCCCAAGAAAAAAATACTGGTCCTCAGAAAATATTATAATAACCGATTTATGAAAAAAAAAAAAAAAATCAAAAATCTTGTAGCTTTCAAAATCTGAGACATCATGTCATAAAGTTACGATACCTCAGTTTTAGTCAGCTACTGGGCACGGCTAATTTGTAGACGAAATGTACGTCAGGTGACAAAAAAAAAATCATAAGTTACAAATATCTAAATGATTTTTATCTAACATTGCAGTCAAGAAATTCGTAGGCACCGTAAAACATAATTAAATGAAAATTAAATGTTAAAAACAATATAATATTTTTATTATTTTATGTTATTTAGTTTAATTTTATTTATCCCCGATAAATTGAATTTGAAAGTAGGGATCTGGATACTACGTATTTTGAAAGCTAGTGCCCGGGTTCTGGATTTGATCATTATTTTTCTGGATCGCGCAATTAAATGTGAATTTTAGTTTTTTATATAACCCTATAAGTATTTAATTTAAGTGTCTTTCTGAATTTCTGCCCCCTGCTCTTTAAGTGATATTTTGCATTTCGCCCCACCATTCTTCAAGTGATTTTCCCAACTTTCTTCGGATCAAAGTGAGGTGCTAAATGGCAAATTGAGGTGCTTAAATATGAAACTTCATATTTCAGCTTTTGACATCAATGGCACGAGTTGATCAACTTTTGGTAAAAATCGGTTGACTAGAAATGGGAGTTTACTCGTGTCGATTTTAAGATTTTTGCGAATATTTAACAACAGAAAAATATTTCGAAAAAATTTATTTAACAATAGTTGCTATAAAAGCAATAATTAACAACTTTTATTTGAGACATTTTTTGGTAAAACGAAAAAGTTTTGAAAAATTTTTCGACATTTTTCAGTATCTATTTTTTCATGCTTATATGTAACGTTTCCATGGTCATGATAAATAATAGTAGTATATCTATAGAAAATAATAAGCCAAGTTATTTTTACTCTGCTACTAGAATGTATTTTATACTTTGTGATGGCGGTCGGTCCTATGGTGTCCACAGCTGATTTTTTTGCTCATCACTTCAACCTGACTTCCTTTTTTTTGGATCATCACTTCAATTCGACCTTTTTTTTAGGAATTTGTAGGTATAACTAAAAAACCTTTATACCGTGACTCATGTCTGTCTGTCTGTATGGTTGCAATTGTAGCGAAACATCTAGACTTAGAGAGTTGAAATTTGGTATACCTATACAGTTCTTTGACCTGCATAAAGCAAAACTATACTGAGACTTATTTGAAACTAAATACAGTAGAACCTCGATATAACGGACTAATGCGGGTAAGGGGATGTCCGTTAAAGCCGAAAGTCCGTTATATAAAAATAAAAGGTCACTGAAGTTTCCATAAATGGACTGAAAATATTATATAATTTTAAACCATGAGAAGGATTCAAAAAGTTTAAAAATATTTATAAAATGTTTGTTTTTTATCTAAAATGAAGATATATCTTTATATTTTGAACAGGGCTTCGATCCAGAACTGAACCGAAAACCAAACACCGAAAAAACCGTTATTTTTGTCGGAACGAAAACCGGAGCTGAACCGAGAAAAATATCGGTTTATAATATTTATGGGAGTGAATATAAAATACATTTTATTTAAGATTATTTTTTAAAATGATGAGCAGAAAAAAATCGTAATTTTTTTAACTGATAAGTAATTCTATTATTTCGAGGGGGGTGGGTGAACCCCCCTTCGCAACGGGCTTGGTATGATTATTACAAAATAAGGAGTAAAATGTTCTAAATTATAGTAGAAAATAAATTTCTAAAACAAATAAAAGCAAATTTAATAAAATAAAAAATATTTTAATAAAATAAAATTTATCACTCGGAACTGAACCGAAAACCGAAAAAAAACGTTATTTTTGCCGGAACCGAACTGATATATTTTTTTAAATGAACCGGAACAAAAACCAAAACGAAAAAAATAACGGTTCGAAGCCTGATTTTGAGTGAGTAACACATTTATTTTTCCGGACAAACATTTTGTCCGTTATATCCGAAGTCCGTTATATCGAGGTCCGTTATAACGAGGTTCTACTGTACAAAAAAATACTGAGACGAAAAATAAGTAATATATTAATGAATAGTAATAAGTAATAATCATTGATGAAATAACGTTTCAAATCGTTACGGTATTGTATAACGTTATTTATTTTTTGTTTTCGTTACATATCGTTATAAATAATGTTAAAAAATGAATTTTTATATAACGTTGCGTAAATAATTTTATATAACGTTATAAAAGTAATTTTTATTTGAAACTCTGGAATTACATATATTTGGGATCTGTTTTGGTGGTAAATAACAAATTATACCTACTTGTCTTGTGGTTTAAAACTGTTTTTAGGAAATATAGAAATGTCTACGAAAATTAAAACTTAATTGAAATCGCAATACATTTATTCAATACAAATGAAACATTTAAAAAACGTTACAAGATAACTTTTTATGAAGTGTTATAAGTTATTATAACATTACATATCGTTATAAAAATATCGTTACGTTATTGTATTAGAAATTGTAGTTGAATCGTTATTATAACGTTATCGAGTATCACTACATTACGTTATCTATCCCTGGTAATAATAATAAGTATTATTTTAAAATTTTGAGTAAGGTATCAAATAAAACCTGCAGATACGTAGATAAATGAGCAAAATCTGATTTTTGAAAAAACTATGTTTTTCAACAATAAACAAAAATGTTCAACAATTGATGGGAGCAGAAATAGTTCAACAGTAATTTTTGATCAAATTTGTTTTTCGAAACAATTTTTTTGTGTCTTTAAAGAAATATATATATATATATATATATATATATATATATATCGTTATTCCGTGTCTGTATTATATTTGGTAAAGTTATTGGGAATAGCGGTGGAGGAAAAAGTAAACTCAATATTTACATGTACCCGATATTTCGACTTGACTTTTCAAGTCTTTTTCAAGGGAAGTAAAATTTAAGAGTTGCCTCTGTTGTAACACATTAAAAGAATAAATAAATTAGAGTTAAAATAGAACATTACAATTAATATCACATTGAAAAATTACACTTTAAAATTGTTATCACAGATCTGTATATTGATTAAAATAGTATTAAATAAATAAATCTACTTGTATTAAAATAAGAAAGTTCTTCTTATTGATATATATTTATATATATAAAAATATATATATATATATATATATATATTTTTAAAATTTAATTATGTGATATCGAAAGAAATCTCATACGCGTAGATTAGGAACGAAATGTAGTTTTTGAAAATCTATTTTTTTTTTTTTTTGCTAAAATCTGGCTAAAAGAGCTTTTGCCCCGCTCCCTGTAATCCAAGGGGGTTAATCTAAAATTGTGAAAAAAATCTTAATAATGCACATAGGTGTGCAGGATATTTGTGCTGATTATTTTTTCGAAAGTTACTGAGTTTTTTTGCAATACCGTGTTAGCATTGTTTAATTGCCTAACTGTACTACTTGTTTAACTGGCTAAATATGCTTGAGGCGCGTACATCTCGTAATTAGGTAAACTTATAAGTTGATAGATGGAAGCATTACTGAATTTTATGATTTTTAAGATGTACCCACAATTTATTTTTACTTACCTACTTTTTATACTTGTGTTACATACCTATAAACCCCTAAAATGCGTGAAAATTCACACTCCAAATTTTTGCTAACACTTCGATAGGACTTCCTTTAGGGGCCCATTTTATCCATTCATCCTAGGGACCCCAAAAACCTTAATTTGGCATTTGTTTCACCTGTTTGTAGTCATTTATGGTGAATTTTAGAAACTGTAGGCATACCCGATCTCTCATCAATTTTTATTGAATTACTACTAACTTTAAAACGCCCAAATCATTTAAAACACGCAGTTCGACTCTTAGCATCTTCTCCAAAAACTCTTTGTAAAAGATAAAGTGTTTCGTCAGTCATATTTTCAAGTATAAAATAAAATTTTACACAGACATGCTGCTTTTCGATCAGGTTCATTTTAAAAATCTCCAGGACAATGAAAATATAATTAAAAAAACCGGCAGCTGCATCGTATCAAGTCACTTTGCTCACTATGTAATGTGTAACATGCGCAGTACGCGAATTTTTTATCCAACCTGGTAAGTAATACAATATTTACATAATAATTTTTAGATTCGATACGGCATTGTTTTTTAAATATTATTATTGATTAAATATAACCCATTGATTTTATTTGCTATAAAATAATTATAATATTATGTTCGTTATGGATATTAATTTTAAAAGCGTAAATGGAGTAACACTAATATAATGGAATTGATTTAAAAACTTAATCAATTGTTAAGTAATGCAAATTATAATTACAATATTACTACAGTTGATATATATTTTTTTTTGCACGAATACAAATAATGCTCTACTTGACTCCCTCAAAAGATGGAGTAAAATGGCACTTTTATTCCCTTGGGTAATTGGTATCACTGTCTCCTCCCTTGTTAAATGTATAAAATAACATCATTAAATTAATCTAAAACTTGTTTTGTACCAACTAAAATGCGCAAAAAACTACATTAAAAATTAAACAATTTAAAATATAGTTTTTTTTTATTTTTTCAATTTTTTGGTTAACTTCAAAAATGGTACAAAGAATTAATCTACGATCTTCCATTTATAAAAGTTCCTCAATGAGAGATTTTATGTGATTATTTGGAAATTTTAAGTTGGGACTTTTAAATAAAATGTGAAGTGTGGATTTTACACATTTCAGGGTTTCTCAGGTATTTAGTAAGTGAATGATGATTATTTGGGATACCAAAACAAATTTTATGTTAAAATATTTTTTTGTTAGTTTTAATTCGAATACCTAATACCATTATTTAGGTTTCTAAATATGTGCAGTATTTTTTTTTTTTTTTATATATAGCAAAGTTCATTAAGATGAAATTGCGCCTATGGCTTCCATTGGTTGTTTTAAGTCATAAACATACACTGTGCCGGGACACTAACATGTAGTGTCTACTGCATTGTTTTCTAGATCAAAATTTTTAAAATCTAACACTTATATAAAAAATCTTTGAATTAGAAATAATATAAATAAATATACGCAGATATATTTAGCTAGTTAAATGCAATTTTAAAGTATAAATAAGATAAAAGTCAGTTTTCCTTATTAATTTTTTTTAGGAGAACACTGTCCCAACGCCACCCTGTCTCTGCCGCCGCTGCCATTATTTAGGTTTCTAAATATGTGCAGTATTTTTTTTTATATAGCAAAGTTCATAAAGATTTTGAAAATCGCGCCTATGACTTCCATTGGTTGTTTTAAGTCATAAACATAGAATTAAATTATAATTTTAACAATACCAACTGGTTATTAAATTTACGCTTTTAAAAATTAAATGCAACATTTGCCAAAATATAACTAGAATTTTGGAGAACGGCTCTGGCCAACCCTTATGTAATTTATTGTTGATCTCTTGATATAATCTCACTAGAAAAATAACCAAATGTATATATTTTCAATTTCAATTTCAATTTCAATTTTATCTATTATAAATATTATATTACCGACAGAGATTAATTTTTCTTCAGATATGGTTCAAATACGTTCAATATTTATTTGACACTTTTGTAGACTAACATAAAATTTACAATTCCTTTGCTTGTTCATAATACTACACATTTTTTTGGAAAGAAAAAGAATCACTGAGCTTTTTGGACAATTCGTATATTTTAGAAACACAACGTTTCGCTAAACCATTGTTAGCTTCCTCAGTTCCTATGATCAGTGGCGTAGCTAGGGTCATCTCCGCCCGGGCACATGACACAAGGTCTGCGCCCCTTCTCGGACCGACAGAGTCTGGGGGCTCGCTGAGCCCCCAAGAAAATTTTGAAATTTTACGGTTTATATGGTTCATTTTCGAAGCATCTGGTATTTTAATGAAATAGAATACAGACTAATAATCTATATATATAAAATCGTAACTAAGCTACCTACTCATAATCAACGCCCAGCCCAAACCACTGAACCTACAATCATGAAATTTGGCGAGTATATTCCCTCCATGACGTAAGCACCCACTAAGAACGGATTTTTCGAAATTCATCCTCTAAGTGGGTGAAAAGGGGGTTAAAAGGGGTAAAATGTGGCTTCACGGTTTCCTTAATATCTCTTAGGTCCAATAAGATATCGACTTGGTTTTTGCTTACAAAGATTACGCATGTAAATATAAAAAAACTTATTTCAGGATTTTGTCCTAATCAACCCCTAAAGGGGTGAATCTGCAATCAGGGTGAATTATAGAACCCTTTGCATCTTCTGTGTTTATTGTGTTGTAACATTCCTTTTTGGCATATAGGTGTCTTTTTAAAATATTTAGAAAGTGTTTTGACCGTTTTTTTAAATTTTACCCCTAAAGGGGTAAATTGGCATTTTTTATTCGATAGGATGTCGTCTAGACAAAGAAACACAAAATTCGGGCCGTATATCCCTTTTATGACTTAAGGACCCCCTAAGAAACGATTTTTCGAAATTCGACCTCTCAGGGGTGAGAAGGGGTGAAATGTGTTTTCACGGATTCCTCTGTATCTTTTAGGTCAAGAATATATCGCCTTGCTTTTGCTTACAAAGACTACCCACATAAATGTTGAAAAACTTATTTTTCAGGATTTTGTACTAACCAACCCCTAAAGGGGTGAATCTACAATCAGGGTGAATTATAGAACCCTTCGCATCTTCTGTGTTTGTTGTGTTATAACATTTCTACTAGGCATATAGGTGTCTTTTTAAAATATTTAAAAATTGTTTTGACCGTTTTTTTAAATTACACCCCTAAAGGGGTAATTTGGTATTTTATATTCGATAGATTGTCGTCTAGACAGAGAAACATAGAATTCGGGGAGTATATCCCTTTTATAATTTAACAACCCCCTAAGAAAACATTTTTGGAAATTCAACCCCTAAGGAGTGAAATGGGGTAAAATGTGTTTTCACGGATTCCTCAATATCTCACAGGTCCAATAATATATCGCCTTGACTTTTGCTTATAAATATTATCCATATAAATCTTGAAAAACTTATTTCAGGATTTTGTCCTATTCATCCCCTAAAAGTGTGAATCTACAATCAGGGAGAATTATAGAACCCGACGTATTTCCTGTGTTTGTTGAGTTATGAAATTCTTATTGGGCATATAAATGTCTTTTTAAAATATCTCGAAACGATTTTGACAGTTTTTCAAAATTTCATCCCTAAAGGGGTAAAAGGATATTTTTTTATTTGATAGAACATCCCTTGGACATAGATACATGATATTCGCAAAGTACATTCCCTCCATGCGGTAGCATACACTAAGACGGGATTTTTCGAAATTCAACCCCTAAGGGGTGAAATGTAATTTCAAGGTTTCCTAAATATCTGTACGGACCAATAAGATATCGTCTTGGTTTTTGCTTACAGAGATTACCCATATAAATGTTAAAAAACTTATTTCAGGATTTTGTTCTAATCAAACCCTAAAGTGGTGAATTTCCGAACAGGGTTAATTATACAATCCATCATATTTCCTGTGTTTGTTGAGTTATAAAATTGCTTTTGGCATATAGGTGTCTTCAAAATATCTCGAAATGGTATTGAGAGTTTTTAAAATTTCACCCTTAAGGGGTAAACGGGAATTTTATATTCGATTGAACATTCCTTAGACATAAATGAATAAAGTTCGTGAAGTATATGCCCTCCATGATGTAAGCACCCACTAAGATGGGATTTTTCGAAATTCCACCCCTAAGAAGTGAAAAGGGGTGAAATGTGATTTCAAGGATTCCTCAATACCTCTTAGAACCAATAAGATATCGTCTTGGATTTTGCTTACAAAGATTACCCAAACAAATGTCGAAAAACTTATTTCATGATTTTGTCCGAATTAACCCCTATAGAGGTCTACAATCGGGGTGAATCATGCAACCCTTCGTATTTCCTGTGTTTATTGATTTATAACATTCCTTTTTGGCATATCAGTGTCTTTTTAAAATATCTCGAAACGGTTTTGACAGTTTTTCAAAATTTCACCCTTAAAGGGGTAAAAGGGTATTTACCTCGGTATTTACTCGATAGAACGTCCTCTGGACAAAATACATGAAATTCGTGAAGTATATTCCCTATATGACGTAAGTACCCACTAAGACGGTATTTTTCGAAATTCAACCCCTAAGGGCTGAAATGTGATATCAAGGATTCCTTAATATCTCTTAGTACCAATAAGATATCGACTTGGCTTTTGCTTATAAAAGTTACCCGTGCACATGTTTAGAAGCCAACTACGAATTTTACACTAATGAGCCTCTAACGGGGTGAATTTACACCTGAGGAGAGAGTGAGCGATGTGATCTATAAAGAACCATGACTTAACCACATAATAATTGCACGATGATGGCAAACCGTCAATATACCGTAGCGAAGCACGGGTACTCAGCTAGTTCTCTATACGATTGTAAACAATTTATTTGAAATAAAATAAAATATACTCTACTAATTATACATGACTGGAATAGACATAGTCTACAACAAATTGATCCTCCTTGATTTAACTGTTACAAACTCGTCAATCACGTTGTCAAAATTAATATTCTCAAGTGTTTCTCTTTTGATGCTAAGGAGTGCAAGATCACTCAGACGATCTTGTCTCATTGAAGCACGTAAATAAGAGAAAATAAGCTTCAGTTTGCTGAAAGACCGCTCACATCTTGCAATTGAAACAGCAATTGTTAGAAATAATTGCAGTGAAATGTGCAGATTCGGAATTACGTCATCTCTATATGAAACAATAAAACCAAGAAGATCCAAAAGAGTTTCCGGTAGAACTTCAGTCCGGGTACTGAGCAGCATTTTGCAGTCTTCGATTTCTGCGCACATTTCGTGACCATTGACGTCAGTGTCGTAGAAATTTCCAAAATTTATGCAATTTTGACGAAGTGTATCGACATTTGTCTCAGCGAGAAGAGTTTTGACGTCTAGTAAAAATCCAAATTTGGTGTTTAGGTGTTTTAGACGTAAAAACCGTATTGATATCTCCTGTTGCAGTCTATCAATTACGCTGTTCATAACTTTGTATTCTTAATATTATTTAAAAAATATATTTAATAAAATCTTGAGTAAGTATGAAAGGTAAATACAAGTAAAATAAAATATAGTTACCGAAAAATTAGCTAGATTTAAAATATTATTTAAAACAACAACTTGTTTGCTACATTTATATGTAATAACAAATTAATAAGTTAAGTATAAACCAGTGGTGGAATTCTGATGGATCGAAACGACAGTTAACGTCTTTATTTTTTCGTCTTTCAGTATGAAGAATAATATTTGAACCCGAACTGATCTTTGTTTACAAAAAAAGGCCATCAGCAATCATCCATTGTAGATGTGTCATTTGTTTATGAGTAGAATGGCGCCCCTTAATGCTCAATGGGGGCGCCAAAATCATGCTTGCCAACTGGTTTGTAATGAAGATATTTGTGGAGCTCCAAAATTCAAGATTGCAAACGTATTAGGGATACATTAGTTTACATCAAAATAAAATTAAATAATTAGTTTTAATACTCATTTTGGCGCCTCCTAACCTGACGCCCGGGGACATATGTCCCCCCCCCTGTCCTCCTCTAGCTACGCCGCTGCCTATGATAGTCCACCGTTCAGTTATCTTTTTGTATAGTTCACGCTGTTTGGTCTTAAATTATTACCCTTATTTGGTATTTTGGACTTATTATAATTGAATTGTTACCAGTGGCGAATTAAGTTGCTTGGGGACCCTGGGCGGTAAAATTAAAATGGGCTCTCTATTATTTTAAATAGAATGGATATATTTGTATATAGGCTCCGGTAGACCCCCGGCTTCGTGGGCCCCGGGCGGCCGCCCAGTGCTTAATTCGCCTCTGATTGTTACAATATGTTGCTCAGCGGGTAGTGCTTCATTCTCTAAGTTTTGCACGTACCAGACCCTAGGAAGTGTTGAACTACGTGTCGTCATATTATTGTACTTACTTATTGTAATTTATATTTTAAATTTTGAATATTTTCTGTTTTCCTCAGATGGTTAACTAGAGATTTGGTTTTATACTGTAATTTAAATTTCACATAACGATTCCGTTGAACCTGATTGGAAAATAGGAATAGTTCATCCTATTTTCCAATCTTTGAACATTATTAATTTCCTTATAAGCGTACTTGTCAGTCATTACACCCGCCCTACTATTGTTGATGGATGATGTTTGATGATGTTAGTTTAACATAACATTAGATTTGGTAATAGTATAACATATCATTGTATGATTTAATATTACTATTGTTATTGTTATTGTTTATAGCAACTGAAGAAACTAACAATGGTTTAGCGAAACGTTGTGTTTCTAAAATATATGTATTGTCCAAAAAGCTGAGTGATTCTTTTTCTTTCCATCTAATTATTTGTACGTTAAACAATTTTCTGTTTTTTTAGAAATAAGCATTTCACTTATCTTGCTAGAAGCATACATAAGTATTTAATGTGAATTCAGTAATTTGTGGTAACTTAATGTTGGTTACGCCTATGTGTCTGATAAAACAATAATATAATTAATATTGACATGGATGACTAAATTTTTAATAACTTATGATAAGATTATGTTTTATATTTACAAAACATAACAAATGAAACATATACTATTCAATTTTTGTATGAAGTCAATAAATAGAGTTTATTAATTTTGCAATTATTTTTATCACCTTTATTGAAAATTATTAAATGACAAATACGGTAATCAAATTGAGCAATCCCGAAGTGATTTCTGGTGTAACTAATTTTCCATTACGTTTATTTTTAATATTATTCGTTGATCGAATTTGTGGCGACTCGCGATGGTCCAGTACGCACTTGTTCTTCGAAATCACTTCTTCATGTCTCCTTCATATTAGTGAATTATATCATACACAGTAGGATTTGTTTCCAAAAAAATATTAAATGTTAAAATATTGTGAAAAAATAATGTGACATATATAATTAGCAAGTGTGTGTACAAGAGCCGCAGTAAGGAAAACTTGCGGTAGGGGCAGAGCCGTAGTAATGTTTTTGGTGCCTCTCAAAATCCAAGTGATGAGCAAAAAAAAGGTCCTCGCTCATAATTTGCGCCCCCTACAAAAGGCGTCAGCGCCCATTTCCTTAGTGTGTCAGAGGCCATCGCCCCCCTCCGCCCCCCCCCTTACTGCGGGTCTGAGTGTGTATGTAGTGTCGGTAACATTGTGACGTCAATTTTTCCTAAAGTTCTCGTGATTGGCGGACAATCCTATATCCTTTGACCGCTCTGCAATATTTTGCAGATTTATTCTCTAAGAATCTACGAACATAATTACATACATAAATGTCTAGGGTCTCGTAGGCATAAACAAGAGACTCCTATATCCTTTAACCGATATGAACAATATTTTTCAGATTTATTCTCTAAGAATTTGCGGACAAAATAACACAGAAATGTCGAGGATTTCGTAGACATAAATAAGAAACTCTAGACACTCCTATATTCTTTGATCGATATAAAAAATATTTTGCAGATTTATTCTCTAAGAATCTACGGATAAAACAACGTATAGAAATGTCTAGAATTTCGTAGGCATAAACAAGAAACTCTAGACACTTCTATATCCTTTGATCGATATGAAACATATTTTTTTGATTTATTATTTAAAAATAACCTATGGAAATGTCTAGGGTTTCGTAGGCATAAACAAGAAACCCTGGAATACACCTATATCCTTTGATCGATATGAACAGTATTTTGCAGGTTTATTCTCTAAGTATCTACGAATATAATTACATACAGAAATGTTTAGAGTTTCGTAGGCATAAACGAGAAACTCTAGACACGCCTATATCCTTTAACCGATATGAGCAATATTTTGCAGATTTATTCTCTAAGAATCTACAAATATAATTAGATATAGAAATGTCTAAGGTTTCGTATGCATAAAAAAGAAACTTTACACACTGTTATATCCTTAGACCGATATGAACAATATTTTGCAGATTTTTTCTCTAAGAATCTACGAATATAATTACATACAGAAATGTCTAGGGTTTCGTAGGCATAAATGAATTACGTCTCAAATTATTTTTAGTTTTAACAATATAAATGTAATGTACTGAGTAAAAATGAATCGTTTTTCATCTTAAAAAGTTTATGAATAAATAATCTAATAATTAGCAAGAAAAACTATATAATTAGCTGGTGTCTGTATGTAGTGTCGGTGACATTGTGACGTCATTTTTTCCTAAGGTTCTCGTGATTGGCTAACTGGAGACAACCAGTATCTTGATTGGCTAATAGGTGACACCCTCTCCCGTGATTGGCTAACTGGTGATATCCTGTACCGTGATTCGCTGACCGGTGACGAAATTAAGTTACGTTCAAAAATAAAACCAAATACACATACAAACAATTGAAATTTTGATATTATAAATCCGTCATTGTTGATAATAGAGTTTTTAAGTAAAATTAACTGTGACTGGAAACCAATATAAAAATGTTATCAAGTGTCTAGAGTTCAATTAGGAGAACTGTAAGTAATTTAAAACTTAATAAATAAATAAATAAATAAGTAAATAAATAAATAACATTAATTTTCGACTGGTTTAAAAATCTGTTTTATCGAAATTTTGGTCATTTTTTTGAACCAACAACGTCGAGAGTTACGATTTTTTAAAAAATTTATTTATTTGGTCTTAGCAATTATGACCATTAACCAGAATTAAATATACAATTTTAAACCTTAAAACTACAAATACAAACATCCATGCCATAACCGGGAATCAAACCCGAGCCATCCTGGTCTAACAGTCAACACGTCAGTATATTAACCATTACACCATGGTGACCGGCAGCGTGACAATTTTTAACTTATCTGATACAGAAATAATCCCACATGTTCATTTCTAGCACATAAAGTTAATTTAATAAAAATCAGTGGCGGTTTTTAAGACAAGGCAAGTGAGGCCCCACCTGCTTAAACAAAAATTAGTATTCAACAGAAAAAAAATTATATTAATTTGGTGCAAATATTTATTTATTTTACATAAAATATTCGTATTCGCGTAATTAATAGTACGGATATAAATACACTATTAAAATATTTATTTCTACAAGCGGAGGTCCTACAAGCCGCTAGGCCCGGAGGAAAGATTTTTGCCAAGCCATAAAAAACAAACAAACAGAAATAATTGAAAAATGAATTTTTTGTATTGGATTTTTGACAAAGTTGTGTGATTTTTGTTTTGTCCTCCCACTCTATTTCCCATAGGGGTTGATTTAAAAATCTGAAAAAAATGTCAATAATGTACCTACATTAATGGAGACCGTAATAGTTCAACAGGGATTTTTAATCAGTTATGTTTTTCTAAAAATATAGGGCCATGTTCATTATATTTTATTAAATATTGCAATTAAGCGGTACTTATTAAAATAAGCAAGTGTGATGTTAACGTTAGTAGTGTTCATAATCTCTATACTACAATCTTTTTACCAAAAAATAGTGAAGTACGTTTGGCAACGTTTTCTGTTGTCGATAGAAAGAGATAGACATATACTGTTCAACATGTTACAAGATGTTTTTTTTTAACAATGAATATAAATATTTAAAAACAATTATAAGTAAAAACGTAATGGTACCTAACTCATTATTCATGTTATTAACTAGTTACCTATATCTTGTTGATATGAAACTTTAGCAAAATGACGTAAAGCATATTTGAGGTACAGTTAAAATATTTCCAACATTTGAAGATACCGATTTTATATCGTCATTTGAGATTTTAATTCATATTTTAACTCTTTTGTAAATTTAATTCTTCACTTAATGATTCTAATAATTTTTTTCTTTTATTATAAAATTTTCTTAGTAATTGATTTCGTAACTCACCCATTTCACGAACATCCCGCAAATCTATCATATATATATATATATGATTAAAATCAGTCAGTTATATGGACAAATCACTATTTTAAAGTCATTTAATACAGCCTCTCCGCGCTTCTAAATCTGTACTACTAAATTACAATTTATAATAATAATTGTTTATTGATGTTCAGACATTACAGGAATGTTTACATAGGTCATAGTTTACCTTCATAATCTACAATATATTGAAATTAACGAAATGTTCTAATAATTGAATTAAATACAAATATAATAGATATCAGCTGGTATAGTGTCAATACATATTAAAGAACATCAATCTTAGGTTTATATACAAATTAATTTTTATTTCCAAAAATGTATCTCACTGAGAAAGACTTAATATTCAAATATTCACAAATACTATAAAAATTATGTTTTTTTAATAAAATTTTTAATTCATATTTAAATTTAATGCAAGATAATTTTTTGAAACTACCAGGTAATTTATTATTAAAACAACACCCATGTAATTAGGATTAGATTTTTTTTTTCAGTCTTATTCTATTAACTAGTAACAGATCATTATGCCTGGTATTGTATTCATGAACATCTTTCATCTTATTGAATTTATTTATATTTTCTTTCACGTACAGAAGACAATAATAAATGTACAGGCATGGCAAGGTAAGTAGACCTAGATTAATAAAAAATGGTCGACAATGCGTTCTACTTTTGACATAACACATTATTCTTATCATTCTTTTTAGGGTTTTGTAGGTATGACCAAAAAACCCTTATACCGTCATTTTGTCGTCTGTCTGTCTGTCTGTCTGTCTGTCTGTCTGTCTGTCTGTCTGTCTGTCTGTCTGTCTGTCTGTCTGTCTGTCTGTTCGGTAAAAATTGTAGCCAAACGGCTAAACCTAGAGAGTTGAAATTTGGCATGCTTATACAACTCTTTGACCCGCACATAGGAAAAATACTAAAACATCTAAAAAACATATCCCTCTAAGAATATAAAAAAATATGTGCTCATCGAAAAAAAAAATGTTTTTTTTAAAATTCTGAGTAGGGTATCAAATGAAAGCCCTTAGTACGTGGATTAACGATCAAAATTTAATTTTTGCAAAATAAATTATTTTCATGTGTTTTTTGCCAAAATTGTGCAAAAAATTTTTTATCCCACACCCTGTAGCCCAGATGGTTTAAACTAAAAATCTGAAAAAATTCTAAGTAATGTACATTGGTGTGAACCGGAATAGTACAACAGGAATTTTTGATCAGATTATGTTTTCGGAAAATAACGCATTTTTTGTGTTTTTAACTAAAATATGTTAACTATTTAATACGTTGTGTAACATAGCAGACCGTTAGCTCTCGTGGCGTGGTTGGATTTGTCGTACGCTTAATAATATAAGTTAACTTGCAAACTAGGGTTCGAATCCTGTTTTATTTTTTGTTTTTTTTTTGCATTTTTATTTTGTTAAAATTCTAGTTATATTTGGTAAATGTTGCATTTAATTTTTAAAAGCGTAAATTTAATAACCAGTGGTAAGTGTTGAAATTATAATTTAATTCTATGTTTGACGGAATCAAAGGGCGGGACTTATGATGTAAGCAACCAATGGAAGCCATAGGTGCAATTTTCAAAATCTTAATGAACTTTGCTGTATAAAAAAAAATACTGCATATATTTAGAAACTTAAATAATGGTATTAGGCATTCGAATTAAAATTCATAAAATAATATTTTGAAATAAAATTTGTTTTGGCATCCCAAATAATCATCGTTCAGTTACTAAATACCTGCAAAACCCAGAAATGTGTGAAAATTCACACTTCACATCAATTTTTTGTATTAAGAACATATTTTTCGCACATGGTAATGCTCCCCATATTATTATCCCATAAATCAAGTGACTCTCATATAATGAATGATATATCATCTTTACAATATTGTCTGAAACATCAAGTCTAATTTTTCGTACTAGATATATTGTTTTTGATAATTTATTCCCAAGTTGTAATATGTGAGATTTGGAATTTAAATTATGGTCTAAATTTAGTCCTAAAAATTTTATTGATGTTGAATCAAAATCTACGTTGTTTTGCCTTAAAGAAAAAATTAGTTTATCTGTTTTAGTAAGATTTAATAGTAATTTATTACTATTAAACCAATTTTGTGCTTCTGTAATTATATTATTGTAGTCTAGTTCGGAATACGGATTCAAGAAATTTGTGTCTGCAAAAATAATTTTTTCTTCTATAACTAACTAGCTGATTTTTTAAGACTATTTCAATTTTTTTTTTGAGTATTTACTACACAGTATTAAGCACCACTAACAATAATTCTGTATTATGAACATAAATTTTTAGTAGCGCTTAGTGAATTATCTTAATAGTGCTTTAAGATTTAGTAAAGATTATGAACATGGATTATGACTTTTTTGTATTGTTGAAAAACGTAATTATATACAATATTAATTGAATAAGTGGAAGGCACTCGTTGAAACATTAAAAAAAAAAGTAAAAATAAAAACACTCGGTTATTGTTTCAAAAATTATTTGATACGTATTCCGACTTACACAGTCATCTTCAGAATAAATAAATCACATACATTACTGAAATATATACCAACAGGCAGGTACAACAAACAAAATATCATGAAAGGAAAAACCTAAAGGATTAAAAAGGTGTTAGAAGCGGATAAGACCTTAATAATAATAATAATAATAATTTTATTAGTGTTTACAATCTATATTTTTACTTATGTCAACATTAGTATAAATTGAAAACTTCCAATAATATAAAAGAATTACAACAATACATTATACATACAATATAAATTACAATATTAAATTAGATTATTAAAATTATCAGTCATATATTCATTAAAATTATAAAATGATTTGTGTATAAAGTGGGTCTTTAGCTTGTTATTGAATAGATTATAAGACAAACATTTAATTTTGTCGAACAAGATATTATAAAAGTGAATACAAAAGTGAATACAGTTTTTAGAGTACCTTGCACAATTGACACGAGTGTAGGTAGGCCTTATTAGATGTTTTCCTCTTCTCCCGTAATTATGTATTTCTTGCTGAAATTTATAATTATCTTTGTTGAGATGCATATAATTCAGGCAATAAAATATATATATTCATTAGTCTCAGTTCAATTAAATGTTTTCTGCAATCTTGTCGATAGTTCAGATTACAAATGACTCGAACAACTCGTCGTTGCAAACGGAAAGTTCGTTGAGCATGTGTGGAGTGTCCCCATGCCAGCAACTCATAATTGATGTGAGATTCAAATAGCGCATGGTAGGCAGTTACTAGAATCTTCCTGGGAACATTAGATTGTAGGCCTCTTTTGCAATATATGGATCTACATAATTTCACAGCTCATGCTTCCACATGACTTTCCCAACTGAGATTGGCTCCGATGGTAACACCCAAAAAATTCACAGTATCTTATTTATTTATTTCCAACATGGGAAACCAACAAATCACCCTTTCGAGTGACTTAATAATAGGTTTCCACGATTTGTACAAAGTGCCTAACACAAAACAAAAGTACAAATTTTAATACAATAATCTATAGGAAAAAAAAAAAAATAATCATAATATAATAACAATAAGAATAATAATAAAGTGAGAGATAAGAATAATAACAAAATGAGAGAAAAAAAAAACAGTAACTGGAATTGTAAGGGAAAGTTGCAGTCAAGTAGTAGTACTGTGTAAATAATTTTTTACAACATTAGAATAATTTTTAAAAGACATATTGAATATATCTAGATTGCATCTAGATTTTGAAATACAATTATAACTGTTACACATCCGATGTATTGGTGAGTTGATAGCATAGTTAGTAGTTTCAAAACTCAAATTGAATAATTCATGTGATCGTGTGTTGTACTTAGGGACATTGAATTTTATATTACCTAGTATATTTGCAGAATTATATAAACTATTTACAATTTTATATAATTGTTTCATATCAAGTAATTGTCTACGGTTACTGAGACTAAGCATATGAAAGTATTCTAAACGAGCATTATAACAGTTTAATTCATTAGACTTATTTAATTTGTGACTCAAAAATTTTAATAGGCGGCGTTGAATACTTTCTATTTTCGACTCGTTATTTTTATAAAAGGGGTTCCAAATGGTACTACAATATTCCAAATGAGATCTAACGTATGAAGTAAACAATAATAGAATAGTTTTAATATTGAAAAAGTTTTTTGAAATTCTAAGTACAAATCCCAACATTCTATTAGCTTTGTTGACTATATGATCTACGTGTTTATTAAAAGACAATTTATCATCGAACACAATTCCGAGGTCTTTAATGCTAGGTACTCTTTCCAAAGAATGAGAACCTATTGTATACTCGGCGTTAACAGGGGTGTGTTTTTTCGAAAAAGTAATTACGAAACATTTTTGTAAGTTGAGGTTTAGCAAATTGTCAGAGCACCATACGGCCAGCTTGTCTAAGTCGCTTTGTAAGGCAATAATGTCATTCGAATTATTTATACGTTTAGCGATTTTTAGATCGTCAGCGAACAGCCAAAATTTTGACGATATTACTTCACAAATGTCATCTATATAAGCCAGAAATAATATTGGGCCCAAAACAGACCCTTGGGGCACACCGGAAGTTACTTTAATTTCTTTAGACATATATCCATTAATGGTTACGTATTGTAATCTTCCTTTTAAATAGGAATTTATAGTTTTCAAGATATTATTGCTAATGCCAAATCGTCTTAATTTCAAAATTAATAATTCTATAATAACCTTATCAAATGCTTTGGCAAAATCAGTATAAATTACGTCGACTTGTGAATTATTTGAAAAAGAATTAGTAAGAAATTCGGTGTATTCTAAGAGATTGGTAAACGTAGATTTGTTTGGAAGAAATCCATGCTGGTTAGTTGATAACTGAGGCATAATGTGGTTAAGTAAACACTTGTTTAGTAGGGTTTCAAAAATTTTTGCGAAAATTGAGAGTTTAGAGATCGGACGATAGTTACTGATAACAGATTTGTCACCTGATTGACCATTGTCCTTGACCATTGTTCTCGGGTAATGATCGTAGTGAAAAAAGCATTTGTCTGGTTTTAGCGTCATTTAGCCCTAATCTATTTGCCAAAAACCAGTCTTGTGCATCAATTTTAGTTGATATGTTTTCGTTTTTCATGTACACAAAACTAGGGATGGGAAAAAAACATCGATGTATCGAAAACATCGATGTTTGTTTTAAAAACATCAATGTTTTTACCATCGATGGTCAGCTGGCGATAGTATCGATAAAACATCGATGTCTACTACCGATGTCGATGTTTAAACTTTGAAATTCAGAAACTACCGCTAGAGGCGCTGGAATCTTAAAAATTTAATTTTTATTAAAATTAGTACACAAAATATAAGCGCCATCTATTGTGATATAACAATACTAATAGTGTTAGTTCTTATTCTTCTTAGCAGTTAGCAGAATACGAAAAAATAAGAAGAAACTTTTAATTTTTGCAAACAATGCGAACGACCAGCGACGCCAACACACCTTTTCTTTTTGAGTCTTGTTGACACTTTCCCAGTTTTTATTCCTCCTGTCCCTGGATTTTTCTAAGTTGTCATTAGCTATTTTTTTATATATTGAAGTTGGCTTTTCCTGAACAAAATGATCAAAAGCTTCAATTAATCGGTAAAAGTAACTAGAATTGAAAATCTAGTTCCGCCTAAACCAAAGGAACAGACTTTATTTCAACTTAAAAAAGTATAAAACTAATTGTGTATGACAGTGTTATTTTTATGTTAAATAATATAAAATTAACATTAAGATTACTATATTAGTATTGTAATAAAATCCAATATTTCATTTTAGAAATGTAAAAATAGTACAAATTAGGATTATTATATTGGGTATAATAATATTAATGTGAAATTAATTACTATTAAAAAGGAATATTTCTATTTCAAAATCTAATAAATGCTTTTTGTGTATTATGTGTTACTTTTTTCGTATTTTATCTCTACATTATTAAATAAAACCTATATAATATAAATAAATAGCTTTTTTTAATATTAATAAAACATCGATGTTTTTCCTTCGATGTTTTTTCAACATCGATAGTAAGCGCCGATGTTAACATCGATGTTAAACATCGATGTTTTGCCTTCGATGTACAACCCTACTCAAAACTAGTGGAATGATTAAGCAGAGTGTTGTACATGTTGTACACCTTGTACCAGGGGCGGATCGGGGGATTGAATCGGACCGGGCTATTTGAATGATTCGGCCCGGGCTTACGGGACTTGTTGACCATTTATAAGGAATGTTTTAAGAGACTCGAGTTCCCGAGAATAAATAAAGACCGAAGTATATTTAAATAAACTTATTTAATTTATCTTTTTAATATTAATATCGAAAATAAAAATGCAGTCTCTAAATTAATGAAAAAATGTTGAAAAAAAAAAACAAAGAATGTGAGGAATTTCTAAAATAATATCATAGAATTGATCATAGGGATTTGAGTGGATAGGGGCAGTCGTATCGGCCCAAAAGTCTATCGGCCCATCGGGCCATGCCCGATCGCCCGATAGTTCGATCCGCCCCTGTCTTGTTCTGTTGTACATGTTGTACTTGTAATGTTGTACATATTGTTGTACATGTTGTACAGGTTGTACTTGTTGTACACCTTAGGTTGTACATGTAATATTTTTACACAACTTTGACAATATAACCGTTACATAACAATTGTAATATTCTTACTAATTTATATTCGTTATGCTGAGCGTGAAAATTTGAAAAGAATTCATCTGGCAGTAAATTACTTAATTGCAAATTTGTATTGCTAATTATTTATGTTTTGAACACAATGACACATTAACAAAATTTGTTTTGTGTTGAATGACTATTGCGAAATTATTACCCAACATACAAATCATGAGCTTACTGCGTAAAATGCTCAACTTACATATTGACAAAGTTGTGAAAACCGCGTTACAAGTTCAGATACAACTTAATTTTTTTTAAATATTTCCAAAGGTGCGTTTGGCGTAAGCTAATAATCTACATACTCTGCATAATTTACACAAGAAACGTTCGTCATAAAGATTCTCTGTGTTGTCTGTGCTGCACAAAGATCGTACGCTAAATATCGTGCAGTGCAGTTTGCGTTGCACAGACGTCACAAGTTCAGATCGTGCGGAAATCTGTGCAATAGTGTTTTTCGCGGTAAAAATATAAGTGTGTCGTTAAAGAAACTAAAATATAAAAAGAAAAATATACCATTTGTTGTTGCCCAGCAAACATTTTTATACGGGCCAGTACTGGTAAAGCACATACTCCCCGGCATTGAAAGTAATGGGCCAGTACCCCGGTGTCCCCGGGGCCGTTACTGGCCCATTGATGTATCAGTTGCTGGCCCAGCAACGGTAAAGTGCAAAATAATCGCATTAGTTGCAAGATTTATTTCTGATGGTTTTAAGTAAAAAGTATGAGTGAAGAAGAGTGCTTATAAAATGCTGGTAAAGTACTTCGTATAGGCGGAATGCGAAATACAAATGTGAAGTACATTATTAATACTGGCGTTGCACTTACTTTTGGTGCCAGTAATTTACCAGCATAAAAGCAGTTTGCCAGCATTCGGCCGTTAGTTGAATGTTTGCTGGGTGTTTTTTTTTTTATCCCAAAAAAGTGCTTACTTTTTCCTGTCGAATAATACATGTTAAACTACTTGGTCATAAGTTAAAAACAGTAGTGAAATGGTAAATATGTATTAATTACTTCAGTAACTCACTTGTAACGTTACTTAAAATAAATAAGGCTTAAAGAAAAAAGTTAACATAAAAAAATGAAAAAGGAACTACTCCACAAAGGCGCGCACCCAAAAGGAGGCTCACGGGCTAGTGTCCCGCCTCAAGCACTAAAAAAACACGTGAGTCTATCGCAGGAAACAAATTTGGCCTTTGTGTACCCCTAAAAATATTTCGTCTCGATGGAAAAAATCTGGGTATATGTATCCTCAACTAATGTATCGTATCAGATCAATTCTGTAAAAAATTACGGTGTAGTAACGTTACTACAAGATAAAATATTATAAAAAGTATAATGACTTTCACTCATGATAGTAACTGACCTTGCTCATAGTGACAAAATTAGTTCCTAAAATCATAGTAATTTATACCTTTTACACCCTTGAATGAAAAAAGCCATCTGCTAGGCGACGGACCTCAAACGTTCGCTAGTGTAAACTTTTTATTTTCACCCTCTATGCGTAAAAAACTATTGAAACAATTGCTCCAACAAATTATATTCATTTTAAATTTGCAGATAAGTTTAACTGGAATTATTGTCATTAGCTACGTGACGCAATACCTGAAAAAAGATTAAATGTTGCAGTAAGAGATAATTTAATTTTTTTAAGCCGTACATGTTAGAACTGAAAGTAAAATGTTTTAGTGTTTGTAATAGTTTCGCCACGGTTCTTGCCAAAACTTTGTCAAAAACTTTGATTCTTCAACCCAGACTGGGTCGCTTAAATAATCTGTATATTACTTTGAAATTTCGTCGCAAAAACCGATATGTCATTATACAAGGTGTCTCAAAAGAAATTTTATATTTATTTAGCTTACTGCGTGAACGAAACGTATCCGAGGGGCGCGGGGGTTATGTCAATCGGTAGCCTGGCTCTTGGGAATTCAGTCCGTTTCTCGGGAGCAGACCGCGCGTTATGCGTGCGAGAGTTTTACACAAACGGTGATTCGGCGACTGTAGCGCGTAGAAAATTCTGCAGTATTCGAGGTTTTCGCCACTTAAATGATGCGCCAAGCATTCCTCTCCTTCGACATTGGGTTAAAAAGTTTGAAGAGACTGGTACAACGCTGGATAAATCAAAATCCGGGCGACCTAGGTCATCAAGAACGGTAGAAAACGTGGAGAATGTTAATCAGTCTGTTCGTGACGACCCGAACCTTTCAATTCGGAAGCGCGCAAGTGCTTTAAATGTGCATAGATCATCATTACATCGCATTATGCACAAAGACCTAAAGCTGCACCCTTACAAAATTCAATTGGTGCAAGAATTAAAGCCCCAAGATGCCAGTCAGAGGCTTAATTTCGTAAATCAGGTGATTGAGTGATTTTCAACGTTTACCAACATTTTGTTTTCGGATGAAGCTCATTTTCATCTTAATGGCCACGTAAATAAGCTGAACTGCCGCTACTGGAGTGCAACGAATCCGAAACGCAAACATCAGAAACCACTACATTCGCCGAAAGTGACCGTATGGGCTGCGATGTCGGCGCGAGGAATTATCGGCCCTTACTTTTTTGAAGACGAAAGGGGGCGTGCAGTTACAGTGAATTCAGAGCGTTATGTGGAGATGTTAGACAACTTCTTGGTACCTGAACTGCAAAACTTTCCTGGATATAACCAAAGAACATGGTTCCAACAGGACGGAGCAACTTCACACACGTCCAATATGTCTCTGCCACGTGTTCGTGAAATTTTCTCAGGCAAATTGATCTCCCGGAGAGGTGACATAAATTGGTCTCCACGCAGTCCAGATTTAACCCCTATGGACTTTTTCCTATGGGGTTATCTTAAATCTAAAGTTTACGCCAATAAACCGACTTCACTGGCGCATTTGAAAGAAAATATCCGTCACGAAATGGCAGCCATCCCTGAGTCCACCTGCCGAGACGTCATAAGTAATTTTACTGTTCGATTAAATGAGTGCCGAGAACGCGAGGGTCTACATTTAGACGATATTATTTTTAAGAAATAAATCCCCAAAAAGTGTATTTTAATAATTAATAAAAAAATTTTCTATATACGACTTACTTTTTTTTTAATCGATCCACTAAATATAAAATTTCTTTTGAGACACCTTGTATCAGATGTCGTTATAAATGATATTCAATGTACAAGTGTGCGAGTGGGATTTTCGAGGGTTGCGCAGTACCATTATTACCATAATTAGTAATTTCTGTTGAATGTTTACAATCTACTTGAAAGTCCATATCAAAATTTGAGAATGGTTTCGCAGTTGTAATATCGCTGTAAGCTACATTATTAATCAATCACGGTGCAGATTGTGACGTTATATTGACATTCAAGATTCATTAAAAAGCAATAAAGTAGCAGTTATCATTATATTTTTATTACACATTATTGTGACTCGTGTCTTACTGCTGATGAAATATATTACTGATGAATTTTAAATGCCTTTATTATTTTAAAATACGATGACATACAACAGCTGCCAAATTTATTGCATATAAAACAAGTTACAACAATTATTAATTTTAAAGACATACAATAATATAAGTACGAGGCCCGTCTCAGTTAAGTTAGCACAACAATTGAAATCATGAAAATGTTAAAATCATGTGAATTTATGTTAACAGTCGAGCGGGCGCGCTGTCGTAAATTCACAACTCTAAATTGACAAGTCTACAAATTGACAAATCTAGTTTGTTTACAATAAAACTATTTTATGAGTTTCAGCTGCACTATAATTCGTTTCTATTCCTAGAACAATGTTTATCTTATAATTTAGTGATGATAGATCGGTGATATGAATCACAGTTTAGTCTGTGCGAAGACTTTGATATGATAAGACAACCAGACGTAAAATTACGCTAAATGTGCGCTAGTTATTCGGTTTCCCGAATAACTAGAAGATGGCCCTGCGTATTTTTTTTTTTAGCCTTTTGAACATTGCTGGAATAAATGCTTAGATATTACATTCCTTTGCCAGACCATCAAATAGTCCAAAATATCGAAAATTCTTTCTGAAGAATTTATCCATGCTTCTTATGAAGGAACACCTTACTTCAAGATCAAATCTTAAAAATCTACCATCTGACATAAGTGCATTTCTAAAAGTAAATTACGGACAACCTACAAAGCGAATCATTGAAGAACAACCGCCTCTAAAGCGTGGAGTATGTCGTTTGTGTGTTTTGGAGAAGAAAAGAACGTCAACGTCAATGAAATGCCATAATTGCAAATCATTTACTGGCAAACGACATTCTCAAATCAATATTTTCTGTTTTCAATGTTAAGAAAAGTGTAATTCGAGCAACACCACAGGTTTTCAGTTCTCACCCTCTAAAACTAAAGCCGTCCATTTCAGTAAAAGACAATATAATAATTATAACCCAACTTTAAAAATAAATAACAGTCACATAGAATACGTTGATGAAATAAAGTTTCTAGAAATCACCCTCGATAAAAAGCTAACTTGGAGATCACACACTAAGAACCTGAAAAAA
Source organism: Liopterus haemorrhoidalis (assembly GCA_963971575.1). NCBI lineage: Eukaryota > Metazoa > Arthropoda > Insecta > Coleoptera > Dytiscidae > Liopterus > Liopterus haemorrhoidalis. The sequence goes on from OZ020611.1 coordinate 209,188,673, forward strand.
TAATGCATGCAAAGAATATCATTACTGACGACTCTAGCACATAAAAAATGGGGATCCGATAGAGATAGCTTGTTACGAATATACCAAGCATTAATAAGAATCAAACTCGACTATGGATGTATATCATACGGAACAGCTAACAAAACTGTACTCAAAACATTAGAATCGATCCAAAACACAGCCATAAGGATATCGACAGGCGCATTCAGAACCAGCCCTACAAATAGCCTTCTATGTGAATCCAGTCAAATACCCTTGAAATACCGTAGATTACAGTTATCTCTATCCTATATCGTAAACATAGCATCTAACCAAAACACGCCAACCCACAACCTTTTTTTCCATCAACTCAACAATCAACTAGCCATGCACACTTCTCTACCTCTGCTACAATATATAGAAAACTATCTAAATAAGTATAGTATCACATTAAGTCACGTCGAAAAGCACCGCCACAATAAGTTTCCACCATGGAGTATAAATCGAGAGCAGTTTAACACAACACTAGCCAAATATCCGAAACAAGAAACGGATCCACAAGTCTATCGGGAAAGATTCAAAGAAATCATGACCAACTACAACAACCATGTACACATCTATACAGACGGCTCAAGAATAGGACATAATACCGGCGCAGCAATCATCATAGATAAACAGGAGTACAAGATCCATTTACCTTCTGTAAGCAGTGTGTACACAGCAGAAGTGTACAGCATCCTAGAAGCAACCAGACTAATCAATAAAGATCATAGAAATAAATTCATAATAATAACAGATTCTCTAAGTTCTGTCCAAAGTATCCAAGAAACTTACTCGAAACATCCCATGATACAAGAAACACAAGACAACATACACAACGCATTAGCCCAAGACAAAGAAGTAACCATCTTATGGATCCCATCCCATGTAGATATAGAAGGCAACAATATAGCAGACGAAGCCGCAAAAAAGGCAACAACAGCAGCCACAACAGAAATACCGATGCCAATCTATGATTTCAAGAACCGGATTAAACACAAAATTAAAGAAGACTGGGACCTAGAACGGAGACTGACGAACAACCACAAATTACGATATATAAAACAGGACACGAAGAAATGGACCCTAACCAGAAACCGACGAGACCAAATTATATTGACGAGACTACGAATTGGACATACGGCGATTACACACCAATACGTATTCCACAGACTACAACCATCCATGTGCGAAGAATGTGCCACAGAACTGACAGTTGAACATATCCTGATGAACTGCCAGAAATATAATAACGAAAGGAAAACACATAAAATTCCCCCCACATTACAACAAGCCCTGGCTAACGACAACAAAACAATAGAAACGATACTAAAATTCCTAGAAGAAATATCATTAAAAAACAAAATATAAGTACCCTAAAAATCGAAGCAGTGGCGTAGCTACGATTTTTGGGCCTGTAGGCAAACATCAGGAAGGGCCCCCGGTCCCGCGAAACTACCTCCACCATATCCAGCAAAATTTGCAAAATGACATCGGTCTAATTATAGAATTACGTTGGAATTATGTTTACATGTATTACTGTTTTACGACAACGTTTATTACAATAGTGGTACAATATAAGTCATCTCGTGTTGATAAACGCTAGATTTAAGGTTCAAGTAAGCTCTTTGAAGTAAAAAAAAACGTTGCGTGTGTTTGACAGTACTCCGTTAGCTTCGCGCCTTCACAGAAGCAAGAACAAAATCGTGTCCAGTCAAAACCCCTTAATGAGCGTTCTGGAGGGAGGAGGATGTTGCCGAGAGGCCGTCACTGACTGTGCCGTCAAGGACTGAGGTTCAGGAGTTAGCCATGTTGGGGTGACAATAGAGGGGGGAGTTAGTAATAAATGTGATATTTATGTTTATAAAGTTGTATGTCGGTGCTTGTAAGATATGCTGAGAGTGCGTTGTAAATATTTTTGTTGTCTTTAGATAATATAGTTGCTATATTGGTGGGGAGTTCGATTTTTTCTCCGAGTAATGTGGCCATTAATTTGTCTTGTTCCTTTTTGAAATTTATACATGCGAAAATTAGGTGGTTCGGGTCGCCGACTTGGTCACAATAACTGCATTTGTCGTTATCCACAATGTTAAATTTCTTGAGGTGAGCTGGGCAGCTGGTGTGGGACAGCCTAAGTCACCCTAATGGGACTCATTAGGGAGGGGGAAATATGTGCCGTTTTCGCTCGCCGAACCTTCATACGTATAGGGATGGGAATTTATTTTTGAATATCGATATATGCGCGATTCGATACATCGTAAGTGTGATATCGATATACGATATATATCGAAGTAAAAATATCGATATTTTCGATATATCGAAATAACTAACACGTAACATGTAAGATATATAAATTACATATTTTTTGGTTGGCTTGGCGGGAAAAGAAGTCGCCAATTGACAGACAATCACTTTACAGTTGGTACTCACCCAGATACCAACCAACTTTCTAATATTATCCTTGTTAACAGCTCTCTTAATTAAATATATATATGCTGTTCACTTTTGTAAGGACAAACCAGATTTTTTGGTTACTTTTATAGTGTATTACGGTCTTTAAATATCAATTAAAAATATTCCTTACACTGTAAAACCGACTTTAGATTTATTGGTTATGATCATTATTAAGAAAGTGACATTTTTTATAATTTTTTAATACCGATATGTCAATATCAAAGGTGGAAGTTATTGAAATCAAAATTTCGTCTTACAAGCTATTCCAAACGATTTGGCGGAACTAAATGGAAATTTCGTTATTTTAGGCTGTCACGAAAAGGGACCTTGCTTGGGTTATTTCATGTTTCAGGTTTGGTATGTGAAAAATTAAAATTCCAACAGTGAAACCATGGAAACGAATGACATATGTCAAATATTTTAAAACATTTTTCCATATTTTGAAGACAAAAAAATTAATAAATGGGAAATTTTTATTAAGAATGACAAAAAACTAAAATGTAATGAAAAGGACATTTTATAATGACAATCAATTTAATCTAGAATTTGCAATGTGAGCATGATTTTCAAAGCCTAAACAAAATTACCAAAAGTCCAAATTAATTGATAAAAATTACTAGATTTCAAAAATTAGTTCCGCCTAAACGTTTGGAATAGCCTATAGTTTGTTTCTACAAAAGTGAACAGCATATATTTAAATGTAAAAAATATACAAGAATACCGATATTTTGTGCGAATATCGATATTTTGAGCGATATATCGCATTTCAAATATCGATATAAAAATACCGATATATTTTTCTAAAGTATCGATATTTTCGATATATCGATATATCGTTCCCATCCCTACATACGTAGCGCCTCTATTACTATTCTATTCTCGTTGGCAAAACGCATGTGCGTTTAGTTGAGCGCGGAGTCCCGCGCGTCTAGGACCTAGGGACCCTGCACTTCGAGAATTAAATGCATACATAACTAAATACATTTGGAAAAATAGTAAAATTTTTATAAACAATTTTTTTAAGTTCTTTATTCTTAATTGCCAAATTTTCGAAGCCTTAAGGTAAGACCGCACTAGGCGGAACTGCACTGCAGCGGAGCGACGCGACACGACGCAGACAAATATTATTTAATTGAATTTGTATAACATATTACTATGCTACGCGGCACTGCACAGCGCTACTAAGTGACTTTCTCACAAATTCTGACGCGCCGTGTCGTGCCGTGCAGTGTAGTTCCGCCTAGTGCGGTCTTACCTTTAATTGCAAATTTTCAAAGCCCGATCCGGGCCCCAGTTGCTTGAGGGCCCGTAAGCTTTGCTTACACTGGCCTTACGGTAGCTACGCCACTGAACCGAAGCGAACAATAATTTAAACCCAATATATATATTTTCCCAAATGTACTATTAGTAATGTTAAACACAATGTAAAATTATAGAAATGTATTGTAATACTAATGGCCTTAGTTGCCGATGTATTTTTTGTTAAATAAAAAAAAAAAAGTGTAATTCCTCGTCAGATTAGAAAATACTCAGACATTTTTAATTACGAAAATATATACATAAGTAATTTAGTTGGTAGATTTTATATTTCTTGTATTACAATTTTATTTGATTATTTTTAATAATAAAAGAATTCAATACACTCAGCTGAAGTTTTAATACTGTGCTATAAATCTTTTCTATTAATTTGTTAACTATATCATATAATAATTCAATCAAATGTTAAATAGTAGATAATATAATGCTTGACGTAAAAAATACTACACGCGCCTGCTTATGTTAAAATATCTAGCGCGCCCGCTCGAAGGTTAAAATAAAGTATATATAATTAAAGATAAATTATTTTTATTATAACAGTATTTTGCTAAAAGTATTTAAATAAAATATTTTTCGAAATTTTTTATATTCAGAAGAGAATACGAGAATGGAAAGGTAAATCATGCAAGAGATAGTAGATATAGTAAAGGAAACTTTAGTTGACAGATGACGGTTATTTAAAGCATATGGTTCAATGGGATAGAACTATAACAATAAAATTTCCATTTTTGAATAGAACCATATCATTTGTTCACAGACAAAGCTAGAAATAGAAAAAGAGATACAATTTGTTTCATTTGACAGGCCTGTCTTCCATCTAGTGGTGGGAGGTCTAAAGCGCACGCGTGTATACAAAGGGACATACGTTGAAGTTACCATAATATAATATAACAAAAACTATGAACATACGTTACAGTAAGAAGCAGACATACGTACTTGACATCTTACATAAAACTGTGTGAAATAGATACATTTCTTTATCCATGAATGTGTGTCCAACTCATAGATACTATTTTTTTTTGCTGAAATTAAGTACCTGTTTCTACCGGGATAATAAGACCAGCCAGAACTTTACTCTGCCAACGTGGCTTTCAAATATAAAGTGCCGGAGGTCTAGATACACAGAACTTACTTTCTCTGGTCTTATATGTTACTTAGTCGTTGAGACCCAATTATTATTATTATGTATCTTTTACTAATTTTAATTTAAAATCTTGCTAAAATATATTTTTACCAAAAATTACAATTGTTTGGCTCTGTTTCCTCATTTCCTTCCAAAATTTGGATTTTCATGCCAAAATAAGAACCTTTGCACGAATATGTTTATAATTTTTGACTATGCTGAAGAATTACTTCCAATTTTTTTTCCAATTTCTTGCTAAAATTGAGGAATTTTTGTTTAAATTGATAATCAATGTGTCGAATTATTATCAAAATAAACCAATTTTAGACTAAATTAGCTATTTTTATTTATTTATTTTTTTACTTGTCAAATTAATGATAACAATTAACAAAAATTTGTCCAAATTTTCTAATTTCTGGTAAAACTAGTTTAATTATTGACAAAATTTGTTAAAAAATAATTAGCATATTGTAAAATATAAAAACATCCAAAATTTTATCAAGTAATTGACAAATACTGTCAAGAAATTTGCCAAAATTTAGAAAAGTTTGCGAGAACTAACACATTTTGTGAATTTTTGCTATTTTCATAATAACATTTGGAATATTTTCGGTAAATTAAATCATAGGTTGAATTTGGGAATTTAAAAAATTTTGGAGACTTTTTATCGTATTTTGTCAATAATTTTCCTTAATTACTTTAACTTTAACAAAAATTTTCAAATTTAACGATAAATTGACGATTTTTAGGGTTTTGTAGGTATGACCAAAAAACCCTTATACCGTCATTTTGTCGTCTGTCTGTCTGTCTGTCTGTTCGGTAAAAATTGTAGCCAAACGGCTAAACCTAGAGAGTTGAAATTTGGCATGCTTATACAACTCTTTGACCCGCACATAGAAAAAATACTAAAACATCTAAAAAACTTACCCCCCTAAAAATATAAACACAAATGTGCTCATCGAAAACAAAAATATTTTTTTATAATTCTGAGTAGGGTATCAAATGAAAGCCCTTAGTACGTGGATTAACGATCAAATTTTTATTTTTGCAAAATAAATTATTTTGATGCTATTTTTGCCAAGATTGTGCAAAAAAAAATTTTGTCCCACACCCTGTAGCCCAGATGGTTTAAACTAAAAATCTAAAAAAATTCTAAGTAATGTATATTGGTGTGAACCGAAGTAGTACAACAGGAATTTTTGATCAGATTATGTTTTCGGAAAATAACGCATTTTTTGTGGTTTTTGGTTCACAAAGTACAAAAGTTATACCAATGTAAGACACCCATATGCAAGACGTACGATAGCGTAGTGGTTAGAGTACTGGTGTCGTAAGCTAAAACTCGCTGGAAACGAAGGGTTTCGAGTACAGAGTGAATTTTATTTTTTCTGTTTTTTTTGCATTTTTATTATGTTGAAATTATTTTGTCAAAATTCTAGTTATATTTTGACAAATGTTGCATTTAATTTTTAAGAGCGTAAATTTAATAACCAGTCTTATTATATGATTAACAGACGATAAATTATTTTAAAAATATCGTTCATTTTGCCGTGATTACTACAAAGTAAAATTTGTCCTACACACTCAGCATGCCGCCTTCACTTATTATATACCTGCGAGACCCTGAAATGTGTGAATATTCACACTTCACATCAATTTATTTATTTTTTGAATAAATTTGCTTATTTCTTGACAGTATTTACCAAGCGCACATCCAAGGAGAAGGCTCAGGGGTTTGAGCCACCCAAGTACTCAAAAATCGTGTTTCTAGCGTTTTTAAGGAACACATAGAGCATATGAACTTTTTTTTTGTCATAACTTTTGAAAGCGAGGGCTCTTTTTTGGGTCATCACTTGGAATTTGAAGTCCTTTTTGGTTTTTGGCCAGCACTTGTTGTATTTAGAGATATGCGCGGGCTGTGTTAGAACGTACTATCTATGTTATCGTACGGTCAGTAATATCTCGATAAAAAATTAGGTCCTAGTTCATCCCTGCCCCTATAAAACAATTTTGTCTTCTAAGTTCCTTCCAAGAAAAAATCCTGTGTGCACGTCTGGTATTTAGCAGTTTATTGCTAAAATGTGTTACCAAAATTTGCAAATCTTTTATCTCATTTAGTCAATAATTAAAAAAAAAAAGAGAAAACGTCAGAAACTAGTAATTTTTTACTAACTTTTCTCAAATTTTCAATGTGAAAATTTGGAATGTTATAGGACAATTTTCCAGTTTGTTGTCTTAATTTACGAACTATTGCCAAAACTTGCGAATCTATGCTAAAATATTACTGTCAAAATTAAATAATTAGTATTATTTAAGTACTTATTATATTTAAAATTATGTAATTAATTTTGTTTTTGTTTTTAGAACTAAGATGTCTTTCAAGATATTTATAACATATTTCTGCATAACAGCAGTATTATCTTCATCGCTTAGAAACAAGCGTCAAAATGACAACGAAATACCAAAAAACATAAGCTCAGAACCAGGAAACGAAGGATACAGTGATATTTGTGAAACAAATTCATGCATTCAAAGCGCTGCTACGATCTTAAAGAACATGGATGCGTCAGTTGATCCATGCGATGATTTCTACTCATTTGCTTGTGGTAGTTTTGAATCAAATACTATACTACCAGATGATAAATCTTCTTTGTCAACTTATGGTCTAACACGGGAAATGTCAAAGGAACAAATTTTCAGAGTCTTTAATAAGGATTTTAGTAAAGAGAAGAAATTTGGCTTGAATGCTTTCGAGAAAGCTAAGAGATATTATGATCAATGTATGGATTTAAGTAAGTTTGAAAATGAGCATAAAAATTTTAAAATTACGTCGTACACAATACATACTGTAACAACAACAACCTGGACCTTTAAAGGCAGGAAAAACACCACAGATTACAAGTTTCTCATATAAAACTAACAGTCGAAAATAAAATTTGTCAGAACTATATACCTAGTCTTGCCGTAAATACTGTTACAAAGTTTTCTATGAAATTGCACAAAATACTTAAAGATATTTTAATTTTCTTTGGGTACATACTAGATAGATGCATCTTGAACAAGAAACACTAATCAATTTTCAAAAGTACCACTTCTGGCCGTTACACAGCGCTTAAGTCTCTACGGCCACTCAACAATAGAATTACAAAAGGTTCCTTGAAAATACACCCACCGGCAAATTTAAAGGAACAGATTGAAAATTATGTTTTTTTTTTAAATTTTATTATTTTGTATCCTATATTTAGATAGCTTTGATTGCTCTACTAAACAATGAACGAAGATTGTATCGACGCCAAGAAGAACAAAATGCACCATTTAATTTTGCTACTACTGTATCTTTTGGTGGAGGTTCAATTATGGTGTGAGGTGGAATATGTTTGGGAGCTTGCGCAGAGTTAGTGGTGATTTATGGCGGAGCGTTAACTATTTATAGGTACATCAAAGATATTCTTAAAGACCATATTGTACTTTTTGCACCATATATCGGCAAAAATTTCACCCTAATGCCGGAATATGCGCGCCCATATGTCGGCCACTGTGTAACAGATTTTTTAAATCAAGGAAGTATAACAACAGTGGGTTGGCCAGCCTGCTCCCCTGACCTCAACCCGATTGAACATTATTCCAAAAAATATCGTACTAGAAGAATACCTGAGGGATATCAACAATATGTTCACTACAGGGAAAATAATTAGATTTTTATGTATGTTCCTTTAAATTTGCCGGTGTGTGTATTTTCATGAAAAGATTTTTAATATTGAGGAGGATTTCAACTGCCAGAACGATATGATGTAAACTACAAGTTCACGAGAGGCTTATAAGAAAGCGCCGACGATCCGGAGTTTAAAAGTCTGAAGTACTAATTTTAGAATTTTGAAAGATGGAAGTGGGCCAGAAGGCCACATGTGACCCACTTCCATCTTTTGAAAAATGAAAATACGAAAATACTACCAAACATTTCAAACCTACTCTTTCTGTGCTAACAATTAATGAATGTTTAATTATATAAATTTTCCGTTCGGGTGCAATGCACCCCCGGGTACGGCGACCCTGTATGACGGTACCACTAAGTTTAATTTGTACGAGAAAGGGGTAAAATCTTCGGTCAAGAAAACCGTGTTGAAGCCGATAGTTAAAAAATTGAAAAACTCCCTCTTTGCTGATTACCACATCCGCGGAGCTTCAGCAAGACTCAGTGCCAGCCCATAAGGCGAAAGCTGCGCAGCAGTGGCTTAAAAGCAATTTACCGAACAGTATTTTTCTTATTGGTTGGCAGCCTAGCGGTTCTGACCTTAACCCCAATGGAAATGGCTAGCAAGAAAAGACTCCCTAAATCGCTTGTCTTAAGCGCACCCTGATGAAGGCAGAGGAGGATTTTTCTATAGAAACCCTTCGTAATTCTATTAACGAGTGGCTCTCTGCGGTACACTCGTTGTATACCGACCAGAAGTGATCATTCTGAAAACTAGTGTTTCTTGTTTAAGATGCGTCTATGAATTATGTACTAAAAGAAAATTAAAATATTTTAAGCATCTAGTGGAATTTGACTGAAAACTCTGTAATAGTATTTATGACAAGAGTACGTATATTCTTTTAAGGGAGTTTCAATTGAATGCTCTTATTTAAAAAAGTATTATCCCCATTCAGGCTCTCTGTTATCCTCTTTCACTTACTAAATATCTAGGAGAACTTGAAATGTTTGAAATTCCACAAATCACATCAATTTTTATTTACAAACTAAATACAATATCATATTTAAAATTAAAAATATTCTATATTGTAAACATGTCCGAAACCCTCCCACAGTATCAACTCCTGCTGTGACGGTTTTCACTAACGCAATCCTTGAATCCATCTACATCTTTTCTTCCTCCCAGTCACATTTATTGTAATAAAATTGCACTAATCGTCATTATAACGATGATCCAAAATAAAAACTTAATCGCATTTAATTTACAGCAACTGCAGAAGAAAGAAATGTGGAACCGCAGATGAAAATTTTAAACAGTTTAGGTGGATGGCCAGCAACAATGGGCGATAAATGGAATGAAGATTTTGACTGGGTTAAAACAACCTACAAATTAAAAGATTTAGGTTTAGGTACACATTATATTTTCGACTTGGCAATATCAGTTGATATTAAAAATACAGAAAGACGTACCATCGAGGTAAGTAAATATGTAATTTTTGATATATAAGAACACAACCAACAATTCTTACATTAAATAGAGCATATTCGTATATTGAACAGTTCACAAATTATATATCATATAAATGCTGTTGTTTTTTGTAATTTGAATGTGTGAACCTACCTAAAAGCAAGCCTATGAATGATGACATGCAGTAGTTAGCCAACTATACTTTTGGAACAGAGCCGACCATAGATGTGCACCAGGAATGACCAGAATTAAACATTTCTGGAACCGGATATCCGATACCATTACCCAATTACCTGATTATTACCCGTTACCGGTTATTTTCCCACTACCTGTTAATTAAGGACAGAAGAGGGTTAATGGGCCACCTAAGGCCCGCTTCCATCTTCTCATTTTTAGGGTTTTGTAGGTATGACCAAAAAACCCTTATACCGTCATTTTGTCGTCTGTTTGTCTGTCTGTCTGTCTGTCTGTCTGTCTGTCTGTCTGTCTGTCTGTCTGTCTGTCTGTTCGGTAAAAATTGTAGCCAAACGGCTAAACCTAGAAAGTTGAAATTTGGCATGCTTATACAACTCTTTGACCCGCACATAGGAAAAATACTAAAACATCTAAAAAACATATCCCCCTAAAAATATAAACAAATATGTGCTAATCGAAAAAAAAAAAATTTTTTTTATAATTCTGAGTAGGGTATCAAATGAAAGCCCTTGGTACGTGGATTAACGATAAAAAATTTATTTTTGCAAAATAAATTATTTGGAAGCGATTTTTGCCAAAATTGTGCAAAACATTTTTTGTCCCACACCTGTAGCCCAGATGGTTTAAACTAAAAATCTGAAAAAATTCTAAGTAATGTACATTGGTGTGAACCGGAATAGTACAACAAGAATTTTTGATCAGATTATGTTTTTGGAGAAAAACGCATTTTTTGTGATTTTTGGCTAATAATGTACACAAGTTATAGCTTTGTAACACGCCACACTGCAACGTGTGTGCTGGTGTAGTGGTATTAGTCGTTGATTTTTCAACCAAGTAACCCGATCCGAAAGGGATCGAACCCCCCTATGAGAGGAAGAGACTATATTATTTTTTGTTCTTTTTTTTTAATTTTTATATTGTTTAAATTATTTTTTCAAAATTCTAGTTATATTTTGGCAAATGTTGCATTTAATTTTTAAAAGCGTAAATTTAATAACCAGTGGAAATTGTTTAAATTATAATTTAATTCTGTTTCAATGTAGACGAAATCAGAGGGGCGGAACTTATAACAACCAATGGAAGCCATAGGCGCAATTTTTAAAATTCTTAATGAACCTTGCTATATAAAAAAAAATACTGCACATATTTAGAAACTTAAATAATGGTATTAGGCGTTCGAATTAAAATTAACAAAAAAAATATTTTAATATAAAATTTGTTTTCGCATCCAAAATAATCATCATTCACTTACTAAATACCTGCAAAACCCTGAAATGTGTGAAAATTCACACTTCACATAAATTTTTTCAATTATGAAAAAGGATGGGAAATATTTTTACAACAAATAATAATAATATTTTATTGAGCCTGTTAGTGATCATTAGAAATACAGAGGTTAAATCAATTTAACAGAATGCAAAATTTAACACTAGTCAGCTTTGTAATTTAAATATTCAGAGATTGATAGAATGCATCTTCTAGTAGATATTTCTTAAACTTGTTTTTGAATATTTTCACATTGGTTATACTTTTTATGCTATCAGGAACCTTATTATACAATCTTGCAGCTATAAAACGAGGACTTTGCTCGTACAAAGTAGCATGGTGCCTCTAAATATTCAAGCTAAATTTACTCCTTGTATTGTGATTATAATAATCACTATTTATATTAAAATTACTATAATGATTTCTAACAAATAACACTCATTCTAATATAAAAAGTGAGGGAATTGTTAATATTTTAAGATCTTTAAATAAGTTTCTACAGGAAGTTCTATATGGATTAAATGTTAATATTCGAATAGCTTTTTTTTTGCTGCAAGAGAATTTTATGAAGTTGTTTTGATGCTCCCCAGAAAATAATAGCATAATTTATAATTGTACGAAATTTCGCTAAACAAACAATCTTAATAATGAAGGTAAAATAAAGTACCTGAGCCTCTTTAGCATATAACATGATCCTGATAGCTTAGTATTGATATAATCAATATGTGAAGACCAACGAAGATTTTGATGGATTATAAGTCCTAGAAATTTGAATTGTTGGGATTGCTGGAGAGAATATGAGTTTGGAACTCATATTAATTTGCTACTAATTTGCGTATTTTGAAAACTGTGAAAATTTAGGCAGGTTGTTTTGGTTTTGTTTAAGAGAAATTTATTTTCTATGCACCATTGATTGAATACGCAACATTGGTCATTAGCTCGCGTATGAAGGTCTTGTGGATTAGGACAGTTAATCAAGAGGTTAGTGTCATCGGCATATTGGCAAAAAACTGCATTAGGTAGATGCTGAGGTAAATCATTCACAAATAGCAGAAATAACATAGGACCAAGGATCGATCCCTGTGGAACCCTTGAAAGGGAACGACTTAGAGTTTTTCGAAGCAGATGTTATTGACACGAATTGATCTCTGAAGTAACAAATGATATAATCCAATTGTTGGGTATGCCAAATATACCAAGCAAACGGAGAATCTCAGAGAGTATGTTGTGATCTATTGTGTCGAATGCTTCCGATAAATCGAAAAACATTCCAAGACTTAAGCTTTTATTATCTATAGCTTGTATCGAATATATTTCTGTTACAGTCGATTTATTTTTAACAAAGCAATGATATAAATTGCTCATGGATAAATAGAAATACCACACAATTACCCGTTAATAGTTAAAGGGTAATGGGTAGATATCGGTTACTGGATAATCAAAATCGGAACGGGGTACAATCATGAGTCGGGTAGTAGGAACCCGGGAACCTATCGTCATTCCTAGTGTGCATTGCACACAGTCCCGCGGATATACCGGCCCCGTGTTGCCTATGCTAACCCCGCAAACCCTAGGACCGGTTCTTTTTCAGAAATATTTATGTCGATTTACTTTGTTTAATTATAATTTTTTGAATATTTCAGGTAGATCAAGCTAGTTATGGCATCAGTACAGAATATTTTTATCAGCCCACTAACCACACCGTGAAGAGAGGATATTTTGATTATATGGTTGATTTGGCTATTTGGTTGAGTGGTGCTGATAGGAATGATCCTAGCATTAGAGAGAGGGTACAAAATGAGTTAAATGAATCCTACAGCTTTGAACAAGAACTAGCTTCTGTAAGTATTGACAATCAATATGTAAAAATTTTTGGATAACGAGCGTATCCACATTATTTTTATTCTTACATTCATATAATGACATAATATTTTGGTAAGGAGGTATCAACAAGAAAACCAAAAAAATTATTTCCACTACAGTTCGTAAAGTAAGAACTTTACGCACGAATAACAGTGTCTAAAATAGTATATTATGCAACGAGCATAGAATGATGGTCATTTCATATGAGTATGAAAGTTGCGCAACGAGCCGCAGGCGAGTAACGCAATTCATACGAGTGGGAAATGACTATTTCATGCAAGTTTCATACTATGCATTTTCCACGACTGTATCTTTACTACTTTTTTAATTTTTATTCAGTTCCCTTACAAAACTAATAATAATTTGACAGTTGCGTTCAACTTATTTATTACGTTGCCTAGAAACGGTCATGTACGTGTCATACGGAATATAAATTCAATTAAAATAACAATACCTCCAATAATTACAGTGTCAGCTGATTCACTGATTGAACAAAACCAACTCTATTAAAAAAATATATTTGCAAAATTCGACAATTTTAACTGTTATTTTATTTTAATCTGGTTTCCTTTACAAACTAACAATAATGTGACATATACTTTGAACCTGTTTATTACGTTGCTTAGCAACGGTCGACTATTGATGCTTGAACCTGTTATGTAATTAGTTCAATCTGTTACGGAATGAACTCATTACGTAACAGGTCAGCGGTGTGTAATAAAAAAGAGTGGGGAATGTGCTACATTTACTAATCACTGACGTCTGTAATGAACGTATATCTATATAGTCGTGGAAAATAATAATTTTAAGTAAATTTAAGTATAGTATTTAAGTAAAATAAATAAGAAGAATAATCTATTAAAATATTTAAATTCCAAATAACCAAGAATTAGCAGGTTGGCCATATTTTCATGTTAACAATCTGTTAATATTGAAAAAACATTATATATTATGGTCATTGGTCTGCCATTTAGTGTGGAATTTAGGTATTAAATACTAAAATGGTAGATTATGTTATTCATTTTAGACAAATATTTATTATTAGTATTTTCGGTGTTAGAAAAAATGTTTTTTGGGCGACCATATCAAAAACTGTTACACACATATCATCTAGTACCGGCCAAAAAGTAAATTTTTTTCAGCCTAGGCCGTTTCGCTTATTTTTTTGCCGCTAGATGCTGGCGCCATCTATGTATCATTTCTTAAGTTACAAGATCTCCATGGTTACATGGAAATAATTGACTCTCAAACATTTATAATTGTAATAGGTGAACAATAACCATAAATTAAAATGTATATAAATAAATAATTTTTTTCTAATAAAAATTACTTTTGGTTGCCCAAAAAATATAATGTGCATCTTTGCCAAAAAGATCTTTTTCGTCCTTATCTGTTTGAAGTCCTCAGCTGCGCCTCGTGCTTCAAATTCAGATGCGGCCGGAAAAGATCTACTTTTTGGCTATGGTACACAAATAACTATTATCGTATCATAACTATGTAAAATTTAAAATAATTTGCATTTTTAGAATATTTTTCTTTGACATTTGTTAATTCGTAAGAGAGTAACACCTCTTTCCACTTAATACTCAACAAAAGTGTTCCAGGCGCAAAAATTTTCAGAGTAGATTGGAGTAAAACATTTGGGAGTAGTTCAGAGTATTTCACACTTACTTTGAAAGCACCTATAATATATTACTATTTCGGGAGCGCAAGGGAAGACAATATCACGCTTATTTGTATGATTTAAATTTGCATTACAAGCACACTTGTTTGAAATTTGGCAGATTCGTCCTGGAACATTCTATATCTTTATATGTTTTGTGCACTAATTTTAACAACTTTTTACAGATTTCTTTGCGAAACATCCAGCGTAGAAATGCATCATTACTTTACAATCCAACAACAGTGAAAGAAATGCAAGAAAAATACAAGTACTTAAACTGGAGTGAATATTTTAATACACTGCTAGCTCCACAAAATATTACCGATGATGAACCTATTATTGTAAATGTACCGCAATATTTCGAAAAGCTAGGTCCTATTCTAGAAAAAACACCCAAAAGGTAAAGAACGTCTTATTATTTAAAAAAATTGCAAATACTCCTTCATTATTCTTTAGGGTGACCAGACATACTCTTTTTTAGAGTATTATACTCTTTTTTAAGTAATATCCTCTATACTCTTACTTTTTATAAAAAAAACTTCAATAGGGTAACTGCAGCGAATTTCGACTACCAAATTTATTTATTTTTTAATTTACGTACTATTCAATATTTTGGTAGGAAAGTGGTCCCAATCGATACCTCATTCACTTATCGTTAGGTGCTAAATATTTTCACGATGAAACAAGCTGTTATTACAACTTAAGTTCGACATAAAAAAAATAGGTTGATTTCAAAAAAGTGATGTTAATATCGACTACCCTAAAATTTTAGGATAATCAACGTTTCTTGTCTCTTTTACATTTTATTTGGGGAAGAGAATATAATAATAGAGACTTTTAGTAAAACGTGATTTTATTGTCGTCAAATTAGGTAAGTGAAACATGCATGCATGTAATATCGACTAGTCCGTAGTTGCTTCATTCCTCTAGTCGCTATTACCTGCAATCAAATCTATTTTATTTAGCCTGTGATATTGTATCAAAATATTATGAAAATCTAATTTTACCAGCTAATATATATGTATTTGGATCAGTTCTTATCAGTTTATTCAATGCAAGATATTTTGTTCAACTTTCCTTTGTAAAACAACTGCTGATAAAAACCAATAAAAAAATATTTTAACACTTAAAAAATATAAATATCTACACTGTTCGTCTAAAGACATTCACACATAGCTTAAAATAAAGTGATGTTAGTTTTTCACATAAACGTAGTTATACGTTATACTACCGCTATATGGCAGCAATTATTTAGAGAAATAATGGGATAGTCGAAATTACCTGCATAGTCGAAATTCGCTGCAGTTACCCTATACTTTTTTTTTGCTCGTCACTTGTTTTTTGTAGAGAATGAGGACTTTTTTTTGCTCATCACTTCTATTTTTGAAGTGAGGACCTTTCTTTTACTCATCACTTATATTTTTGCAGTGAGGACCTTTTTGTTTGCTCATTATTATCACTTGTATTTCTATTCATTTTGTCGTCTGTCTGTCTGTCGGTTCGGTAAATATTGTACCCAAACGGCTAAACCTAGAGAGTTGAAATTTGGCATGCTTATACAACTCTTTGACTCGCACATAGGAAAATACTAAAACATCTAAAAAACATATCCACCTAAAAATATAAACAAATACGTGGTCATCGAAAAAAAAAAAAAATATATATATATATATATATATTTCAAGTTCTGAGTAGGGTATCAAATGAAAGCCCTTAGTACGTGGATTAACGATCAAAATTTTATTTTTGCAAAATAAATTATTTTAACACGATTTTTGCCAAAATTGTGCAAAAAAAATTTTTTCCCACACCCTGTAGCCCAGATAAAAATCTGAAAAAATTCTAAGTAATGTACATTTGTGTGAACCGGAATAATACAACAGCAATTTTTGATCAGATTATGTTTTCGGAAAAGAACACATTTTTTGTGTTTTTTGCTTGACCATGTAAAATATTTAATAACTTATGTAACAGAATAAATCAGCATGCTTCGATAGTGTAATGGTTAGCATTATCGCGTTCTAATTTGCAAACTAGGGTTCGATGCGGTCTCGAGACAATTTTATTTTTCTGTTTTTTTTTTGCATTTTATTTTGTTTAAATTATTTTTTATAAATTCTAGTTATATTTGGGCAAATGATGCACTTAATTTTTAAAATCGTAAATTTAATAACTAGTGGAAATTGTTGAAATTGAATACACAAAATCAGAGGGGCGGAGTTATGACTTAAAACAACCAATGGAAGCCATAAGCGCAATTTTTAAAATCTTAATGAACCTTGCTATATAAAAAAAATACTGCACATATTTAGAAACCTAAATAATGGTATTAGGCATTCGAATTAAAATTAACAAAAAAAATATTTTAACATAAAATTTGTTTTGGCATCCCAATTAATCATCATTCACTTACTAAATACCTGCGGAACCCTGAAATGTGTGAAAATTCACACTACACATCAATTTTTTTTTAGTATACTCTTTTTCTGTAAAAAAAAACTGGTCAGCCTATTATTCTTTATATTATTCAAATGGGCCTTGCAACAACCTGACACCAGTTTAGTAATGGTATTTACAACTGGCGTATGAAGTCGGTATACATTATAAAAGATTTTTTTTAAATTATTTATTAACATATATTCCCTCCGTCCGAAAGTAATATTATCTTGATCTTTTTTTGTTTTTATTTCTAAATAAGTGGTTATTAGGCAACTAATAAACAAATGGTGCGCAAATAGTTGCATTTTTGCATTTTTGCATTTTAGCATTTTTGCTATTTTGCTATTTTAGAAAACTTCAAGTGTGTTGACTTGCAAGGCAGTAGTTCCAAATTAACTTAAATCATAACCGCCAAATAGTCCAGATATTAATGTATTGGATTTTGGCTTTTTCAATTCTATATAATCCTTACATGATACAGCTTCATCGAATACAATCGACGAATTGATTGAATGCCTACAAAATGCATTTAATGCAGGGCTTCGAACCGTTATTTTTTTTGTTTCGGTTTTTGTTCCGGTTCAATTAAAAAAATAAATATCGGTTCGGTTCCGGTTTTCGTTCCGGCAAAAATAACGTTTTTTTTCGGTTTTCGGTTCAGTTCCGAGTGATTTTTTATTTAAATGCTTTTATTTGTATTAGAAATTTATTATCTACTATAATTTAGAAGAACATTTTTTTCCTTATTTTGTAATAATCATACCAAGGCCACTGTAAGGGGGGGTGGGTTCTGACCCCCCCCCCCCGAAATAATAGAATCACATTTTTTTTTACTAATTAGTTAAAAAAATATATATTTTTTTTCAGCTCATCAGTTTAAAAAATAACCTTAAATAAAATGTATTTTATATTCACTCCCATAAACATCATCTGAACCGAAATAAACCGATATTTTTTTTCGGTTCAGTTCCGGTTTTCGTTCCGACCAAAATAACGGTTTTTTTCGGTTTTCGGTTTTCGGTTCAGTTCCGGTTCGAAGCCCTGATTTAATGTATTAAACATACAAACCCTTGATAATATTTTTCTAGCTTTGCAAACCTGTCTAGAAGCAACCACGTTAGGGTAAGGCGGGAATTCCGCTCATTCCACTCATTCCGCTCATTCCTGCATTCATGATTTCACACATTAATAAAGCAAAACTTCTTCATAAGGGACCATTACAGACAACATTATCATGTTCCACACAAACTGTGGAGACAGCCACGTCCTTGTTAATTTAAAACTTTTTGTATTATTCTTTGTTTTACTAGATATTTGTAACTATTTCAAAATTTCAAATAAAATAATTCTAATTAATTAAAATTGTAAATGTATATCATAAAACAAGCAAAAAATCAAAATGTATATATTTTCGGACGGAGAGAGTAGCAAATTACAAATTATTTTACGAGTTATAATATTATTATTTTAGATCTCAATTTTGAGTCGAAGTTTACTGTTTGGATGTTAGAGATGGAATTTTTGTTTAAGGCATAAAATTTATGTATTAACGAGAACAACATGGGGTTTGAGTTAAATTTTTAAATGACCAGGCTTTAAAAGTTTTTTTTTTTTTTTAAAGTTGGTTTTTGCAGGAAACTTAAATAACTAAGATATTGACTACAGTTACTAAAATTAATAACTTAGGAATTTGATATTTTATAATAAAATTATTTAAAATGTATTTAATTTGAGTTAAGGTACATTACATTCTTATTAATTACAGGACACTTGCAAATTACATGATGTGGCGAGCGATTGCATCGTTGGTATCCTACATGCCCAAAAAATACAGAGATAGACAGCTTCAGTTTTCAGCCATCAGTTCTGGAAGCACTGTTCGATCTCCAAGGTGGAAGGAATGTGTTGACAGATTGTCTTCTAGGTAACTAATTTTTGCAAAAATTCTTATTTATACAGGATAGTCATTTAAATTTGACCACTGTAATTTGTGTAATCTCGAGAACTATAAGAGCTGCAAGGTTGACTAAATAAAAATTTTTAAATGCAACAATTGCCTTTTACAAGAAAACCAAGTGACGTGCATGTACTTGATACGGTATTTGTAAAATATATTTTTGTTGATAAGTGCTTATGATTACTGAGATATATCAAGTGTATAGGTAGAGTTCCTAATGCCCCCCCCCCATATTAATTTTATAACAAACTACATTGAAGCGAAAATAATCGTTTCTTTATTCTTTAAACAATTTTCTTGTATATATTTTGCTATAAAGTAAATAATAAGTGAGATATTTCAAGTGCATAGGTAATGCTATCCCCCTTCAATATTTATCTTATTGAATATAATAGAAATGTTTATTCATTCTAAACAAATTAAGAATAGAACAGAAATTATTTGATTTTTTATTACAAACAATGTTTGTCATATACATTTTTGCTTTTACGTCAACACTAAGGGAGAAAATTCAAAAAATTAATTTTAGGGTGCCTCCCCGTAACTCTCCATATTCTACTCTACATATTCATCTAATTGAAGAAATGCATAGAACAAATAAGATTTATTTTCTTATTATAAACAATTTTTGTTATATAAAATTTTCTGTTAAGTCAATAATCAAGGAGATATATGTTGATTTTAGTTTGATAGTTGATATGTTTGAGACATCCTCCTCCTTAACTCCCCAAATATTCATCTAATTGTAAAAATGCATTGAACAAAAAACATTTGTTTTCTTGCTACAAACAATTTCTGCTGTAGGTATATATTTTTCTGTTGAGTTAATAAGAAGGCAGATATTTTAAGTTTTTTATTTAATAGTTTTAACTCCGAAACACTCCCCTAGAATAAAAAATGAAATGCCTTATACCTTATGTTCAAATTCTGGTTCTACTCCATCATATCGAATTACATGATAATATGTCCAGCCGTTTTTGCGTGAATCTCGGACAGAAAGACAAACACTGATTTTTTTGCGGATATTGTCTTCTCATGAGACAGAAAATTAAAAAGAAATTTAAGAGAAAATTGTAGTTTTTAAGTAAACAGTTTAAACCTCGAAAAATGAAAATGAATATTTTGAGGTATCATATAGTCTATGTTTGAATCCTAGTTCTGCTTTATCATCATACCAAATTCCGTTCAAATATGGCCAGGCATTTTTACATGAATCTCAGACTAAGAGACAGGCAGAAATTGTTTTTTTGTGGATCTATGGTGCAATTCTGTGGCAAACCTGTAGGCTTACAGACAAAATCTATAAGAAACTGTCCATAACAACACATAAAACAACTCCTTACGATCGTCCGTAGCTTACAGATTTGCCACCGAATTGCACCAAAAGTCTCATAATCATCTGAAACGTGTAGAAACCAAATATGAGACCGAAAAGAAAACAGATATAGCCTCCAATTGTATTTTGATAGATATCAATAAGTGAAACAAATTTCCACCAGCGGTTCTCAACATACAGTAAAACCTGCATATGCGACCACCTACGTAAGGTGACCAACTGCTTAAGTTGAACATTGTTTAATGATCCCTGTATCTGCGTAAGGTGACCTGTCTAAAGTATCCACTTGTCTAAGATCATTTGGGACCAACTCAATGTGGTCGAGTTGGTCTCAGAAATTGTTTGTTCGAGGCTGTTGAACACAAAAATCGTTTCAAATTATTACGGTTTCGCTTATTGGTACTTTTTTCTGAATGCAATAACTAGTATAACGAGTATATTTACAATTTTCTAATTTCCTTATTAACATACCTGTTACAGATTTGGTTTAGCTATTGGGTCTATATATGTACGTGAATATTTCCAAGAAGATGCTAAGAAAGAAGCACTAGAAATGGTGAATAATGTACGAGAAGTATTTACTGAAACATTAAAAAATCTTGACTGGATGGACGAAGCCACTAGAACGAAAGCTCTTGAAAAAGCTAAAGCAATAACAAATCATATCGCATATCCTGATGAATTAATGGATGATGTAAAACTAGAAGAATTTTATAAAGACGTAAGTATCGGTTTTTAACAAGATGTTGTGTAGTTCGGATTATCTATAAATATGGCCATATATCTCTAGCTCGGAGCGTACTAAAAATAAAAATAATTAAAAATATTTCACTTTCAAGTACATTCAAGTTGTACTATAAAGTAGGTACGACTTGAAAGGGAAATATTTTTATTATTATTCTTTACACAAAAACACAAAACTGCACAGTTGTATGTAACAGTTTTATTTTACGTATAACCCTTAGAGATTATATGTTACTTATACCATACTAACAAACTAACAATCTGAAATAAAATTAGAAAGAGTTTACCTATACACAAGGTGTGTAAATTAAGTAACCGGACTGGCAACATAGCGTTCGATCTGGCAACATTTGGGACATTAGAGTAATTTTGTTGTCTGTAGCGATTTTTTTCGTGAAACAGTTTTTTCTAATGCGTTCTAAAAATGAGTGACATTCATTTCGAGCAATGGTGTGTTATCAGGTTTCGCTTCAGACTTGAGTACAGTGCAACGGAAACTTTTGCAAAACTTCAGCAGGCCTACGGACACAGAATTTTGTCAAAGACCCAGGTTTTCTGTTGGTTTAAGGCGTTTTCAGAAGGAACAGAGTTGATTGAAGATGAATCACGAAGCGGAAAGCCTTCATCTTCAAGAACCGATGAAAATGTCGATAGAATCCGGGATCTTGTGCGTTCAGATCGTCGGTTGACAGTCAGAATGATCGAGGAAGAGTTGAATTTGACTCACACTACCGTTCATCTGAGTTTGACCAATGAAAAACATTCCTGTAGCTCCTCAGCTTCTTTATTCGCCTGACTTGAGTCCTTGTGACATTAACCTCTTTCCAAGATTGAAAAATCACCTCAAGGGACTTCATTTTGGGACACTACAAAACGTTCAAACGTCTGTAAACGACCAGCTGAAAGCTATTCCAGTATCAGAGTTCCAGCACTGCCATGAGAATTAGAATAACCGTCTCCAGCACTGTGTGGCTTCCGAAGGAAGTTATTTTGAAGGGGACAATATTGAATTGTAATTCTATTCGAATATATTTTTTTTGCGGTCACTTAATTTACACACCTCGTACATAAAATTTATAGCGATTTTTAATCGGTCTAATAAAATTATATCGCACAATAACTTAATAATAGGTATCTGACAAAACAATTTTCTCTATTTTTCATAATATATTTGTGGCTTTTATATTTATATAGTTTTGTGTAGAAATGTACAAATAATACGTTTTATTTCAACATGGATGTTTATAGTTCAAATACTTCGTCGAAAAATACTGTACTTGATGATAATGGAATGTCACTTGGTACACGTGTTCTTTACAAATATTAAATCGTTTTTATCCGCAGCACCTATAATGAGAACTACGGCATATTCAAGATGACAGTAACAATAGAACATAATGTACAATAACTATAAATAATTTTCGTAGTAGACCAAAATAGCTAAAAACATATGTTTGTAGAATGAAGTTTTAGCTGCAAATTGTCGCGTAGTATGCAAATATGCGTCGATTGGTTTAAGGCAGTGGTTCCCAACCTTTTTTGTGGTGAGCACCCCTTTGAATGTGAAAATAAGCTCCCGCACCCCCATGTTCAGATTTTTTCAGTTGAGTCATATTTATATGTCAAATTGATCAAAATAAAAAGTGAAGAGCAAAAAAAAGGAAATCGCATGAATATTTCTTTAAAATTGATCAAATTAATTAGCGATTAAGTAGCATTCAGCGGTTCTTAATCTTAATAAAATTAGAAAGAAAATATACTTATTGAGAAATAATTTTTTATTACTATTTATAATAAAAAAAAAAAAAAATACAGAGAAAAAATATATAATGATTCTAAATAAAATATATTTTTTATATAAATTTTATATAAATTTTATAAATTTCTATAAATCGTCTCGCACCCCACAAAATGCTTTCCCGCACCTCCGGTTGGGAACCACTGGTTTAAACGATGGCGAAATTTAAAATCATGACAACATTTTAATTTTGTACATAATTAAAAATATTCTATTGATAGATAAATATTTACTGCAAATTTTGATGTACAGATTGTTACTAATTTTATTATATATTGTCAATTTTAGGTAGAAATAGGAAATAATTTCATTCAGCTTTTTGGACAAGAAGCGTTTATTTTAACAAACACAACGTTTCGCCAACAACGTCATATTGATGCGTTGATGAACCTTGATATCATTGTATTTATGAATTTTGTTAATATTGGACAGTTGTCTAGTTTATTTAGCCTTGTTTTGAATTGTAAAATTTAATTAATAGTTTCTATCTTTGATCATTATATTACAATATTTAATTGAAATTTAAGTCCTGTTTTCCTATTTTCTGTATTCTTCAAGTACACATTATTGTCAATGAATTTCTGCAATTCACTATCCTGGGAGATGATTGATGTACAATCTGTTATAGTTACGTTTAACTAACATAGGTAAATTTCTTTATTGATTGTATAAGATTGTTTTCTATTATGATGTTATTGTTATAGCACTTGAAGAAGCCAACAATATTGTTGGCGAAACGTTGTGTTTGTTAAAATAAACGCTTCTTGTCCAAAAAGCTGAATGAAATTATTTCATATTTCTACCTATATTCAAAATTGGACGTTAAACTACTAATCTACTATTGTCAATTTTGTATAAGAAACTTTTAAGAATTATACCGTTGTGCTGCCCTTGAACCCCGAAAAAATTATCGGTGTCCGGGTGGCTCTATTTATCCACTACTGAATATATATTTATTTATTTATCCAGTAACTATACAGATTTGTACAATAGTGCACAAGTCCAGTTAGATAGTACTGGGAAAAAAATACAATACAATTATAATAACAATAACATAGAAATACTAATAAAATAAAGAATAAAATAATAAAATACAATATAACTAGTCTAATTAATTTTTATATTAACAAACTTTCTATAATTGTCGTAAAAGATATCTACATCAGAGACTTGCTTGTTTACAAGACTGAGCATTTTGTTCAGTGGTGACATAGATTCTAAAATTTTGAAAAAATTATCATTTTTAGGGTTTTGTAGGTATGACCAAAAAACCCTTATACCGTCATTTTGTCGTCTGTCTGTCTGTCTGTCTGTCTGCCTGTCTGTCTGTTCGGTAAAAATTGTAGCCAAACGGCTAAACCTAGAGAGTTGAAATTTGGCATGCTTATACAACTCTTTGACCCGCACATAGGAAAAATACTAAAACATCTAAAAAACATATTCCCCTAAAAATATAAACAAACATGTGCTCATCAAAAAAAATATATTTTTTTTAAATTCTGAGTAGAGTATCAAATGAAAGCCCTTAGTACGTGGATTAACGATCAAAATTTTATTTTTGCAAAATAATTTATTTTGATGCGATTTTTGCCAAAATTGTGCAAAAAAAAATTTGTCCCACACCCTGTAGCCCAGATGTTTTAAACTAAAAATCTAAGTAATGTACATTGGTGTGAACCGGAATAGTACAACAGGAATTTTTGTCAGATTATGTTTTCGGAAAATAACGCATTTTTTGTGTTTTTAACTAAAATATGTTAAATATTTAATTCGCTATGTTCGCTATGTAAGACTCCAGATCAGTAACTCTGGTAGCTCAGTTGGTTATGTGATGCACTTTGTAATTTGCAGTGCGAACGTTGCAGAGTTCGAATCCTGTTAATTTTATTTTTTTCTGTTTTTTTTTTGAATTTTTATTTTGTTTAAATTATTTTGTCAAAATTCTAGTTATATTTTGGTAAATGTTGTATTTATTTTTTAAAAGCGTAAATTTAATAACCAGTGGGAAGTGTTGAAATTATAATTTAATTCTGTTTGACGAAATCAGAGGGCGGGACTTATGATATAAGCAACCAATGGAAGCCATAGGCGCAATTTAAAAAATCTTACTGAACCTTGCTGTATAAATAAAATACTGCACATATTTAGAAACTTAAATAATGGTATTAGGCATTCGAATTAAAATTCATAAAAAAATATTTTGACATAAAATTTGTTTTGGCATCCCAAATAATCATCATTCAGTTACTAAATACCTGCAAAACCCAGAAATGTGTGAAGATTCACACTTTTCACATAAATTTTTAATTCTCAATCTTATGTCAGGGACTCGAATATTTAAATTTTAAAGAATTTCTGGGGCATCTAGTTTATTATTAAATAATTAAAACGCGAAATTCAAAATGTGGATATTGAGTCTCCATTCTAATGTTTGAAATTTCTTACTATTACTGACAGCTAGGTTTTTTTAACTAGTTTGCATACGAGATACGAAAAGGATATGTTCCGGTTAATTTCAGGGTCAGGTTTCTTACAAATCTCTTATGTACTTTTTCTATTTGATTTTTGTGGGACATTGTTTTTGGGCTCTATATTGTATTCCCGTACTCTAATTTAGGTCGAACTAGTGCACAGTACAGTAACCAAGTTTTAGATATCTTAAAACTATCACTGTTTCTTACTATAAATCCTAAAGTTTTTAGGGCACTATTAACTATATTGTCTATGTAGTAACTAAAATTAAAATCGTGTCTAAATAGTACACCTAAGTCTATCACTTTACTATCTCTTAGTAGTACTATATTGTCAATATGGTAATCGTGGGTTATTTTGTTTATATTACATGTAAAGGATATTACTTTGCATTTGTTGATGTTCATTTTAAGTTTATTTTTTTCGCAGCAGACTTAATACTAACTAATTTGCAATATAAACTAATAGTGATGTAAATTAATAATTATTTCATCTTTTCAGTTGAAAGAGGATAAAGAATTCATGGAATTTAACTTAGAATTAAGTAAATTTGGTTATAAAAAGCAATTGGCAAGATTTCGCGAAAAAGTAAATAGTACTGATTGGATTACTCACGGAAGAGCCTCAGTCGTTAATGCCTTTTACTCACCTGTAGAAAATAGTATTCGTAAGTATACTATTACTTGGCCAATTTAATTTTGTTTACAATATTAATGTTCATTATTCTTTTCTAGAATTCCCAGCTGCAGTATTCCAAGGGATGTTCTTCGCTAAAGATAGACCAAAGTATTTGAATTATGGTTGTATAGGATTTACTATTGGTCATGAAATAACTCATGGCTTTGATGATCATGGCAGGCAATTTGATAAGAATGGACAGATTGATAACTGGTGGGACGATGAAACTAAGAAGAAGTTTGATGAAAAAGCTCAATGTATTATTTACCAATATGGAAATCACACTGTCAAAACACTTGGAGGAGAAAAGAATGTAAGTACATTAATTCATCGATTTAGCGGACCTCGATTTAACGGGCTTCGGATTTAATATATCATTGATCGGTTGAAGCCCAAATCGGTTTTTCTTCGGTGAAAAATCCAGAGGAAATTTTATTATTTCTATATACCCCTAATTTTGCCATAAACACTATTACAAAATTTTCAGTGAAATTCCAAAAAATACTTAAAGATATTTTAATTTTCTCTATAATATATGGATGAGTCTGAAACAATAAACACAAATCAGTTTTCAAAACGACCCCTTCTGACCGTTACATAGAGCTTTATTCCGTGCGGTCACACGTCAAAAAAATAACGAACTAGTGAAAATTTGTGAAAATTCTAAAAATGAAGATCTTTTTTAGGGTTTTGTAGTTATTACCACCAAAAATCCTTATAACGTCACTCATGCGTATGTACGATAGAAATTGTAGCCAAACGGCTGAATATGGAAAGTTGAAATTTGGCATGCCTGTATAACTCTTTGACCCACGTATAGAAAAAATATAGACAATTCAAAAAACACATTGCAAGAAAAATATATGTAAATAATAAAAAAAAAAATAAATATATTTTTTTGAAATATTGGTTGGGGTATCAAATGAAACCTCTTAATGTGTGGATAGACACACAAATTTTTATTTTTGAAAACACTTTTTTTATGAGATTTTTGCCAAAAATATTTTAAAAAACTGATGTCCCACATCATATTTTCCAGAAAGGTTGATCTAAAAATCTGAAAAAAAAATCATTATTGTACAATTATGGGAACTGGAATAGTTCAACAGGATTTTTTGATAAGATTAGTTTTTCGAAAAATATAAAAAAAATTTGTTGAAAAAATTATTATTATTATTATTTTTATATAATTTTGGACTTAGCTACTATGGCTATTAATCAGTTGATACATTTTTTTTTATTTTTGAGAATTTAACAATTTTTTTGGACAACACAAATATCCAGGCCATAACTGGGATTCGAACCCGAACCTCCATGACCCAGAAGTCAGTGCATCGCTACACTAACCACTACGCCACGGTTACCAGCAAATCATTAATATTTTAAAATTGATTGTGTGGTATTAAAAGATAGCTTTTTTAATTTTTTTTTTAACACTTTTTTTTCAAATTGTACTAAGAAAATTACTATCCCGCACCCTTTAATCCAAAGGGTTAAGCTAGAAATCTGAAAAAAATTTAAATGTATTTTGATTTGATCTGGAAACATACGAAAAGAATTTTTGATCAAATTGCGATTTTCGAAAATATTTCAGTTTTTGTGTTTTTGACAAAATTAATTATTTTTTTAATAATTCGTTGCCAAATGATGACAAATAATGTTATGGATTATTTGTATTTATGGCTAAGGTAGTATGTCTTCTTTTAAAATTAATATAATAAAAATTTTTAACGGTCGACAATCAAGTTTACACGCGGTCTTTAAAGCAACTTGTGGAACGTTTGTGTGTAAACGTTCATGCGTATCACCTGCTATTATACATCATTGTTCAATATATTGTTTGA
The DNA here is from genome assembly GCA_963971575.1 of Liopterus haemorrhoidalis. Lineage (NCBI taxonomy): Eukaryota > Metazoa > Arthropoda > Insecta > Coleoptera > Dytiscidae > Liopterus > Liopterus haemorrhoidalis. Next base: position 209,216,999 of record OZ020611.1, read on the forward strand.
ATTTGTTTAGATTTTTGTTTTTAAGGTATCAAAGAAAAATAAATCATTTATAGTAGTGAAACACTTATAAATCAATTAACATATTGTTAATAGTGAGAAATACGTTTCTGAAATTGAAAAAATGATGCCATTTAGCAATATATTTCTTCTTAATTTAATAAAGGTTTAGATGCGAAGCAAATACAAAAAAAATCTCTGAGATTTTTAATTTAAATTTAATTGTGACGAAATTTTCACTAATTATTTAAATTTAGTTTAAAAAAAATAAATTAAAGCTCTTAATATATGCTGTTCACTTTTGTACGGATAAACTAAATCTGGTTATTTTGGTTACTTTTATAGTATACTGACTTTAAATGCCATTAAAAAAATTTCCTTGCCCTGTAATTCAGACTTCAGATTTTTTTGGTTATGATCATTATAATTAAGATATAATTTTTTATTATGACATATGCCAAATTAACAGTTTTTGAAATTTTTTAATACCAACATGAGATACAGTTTCAAAGGTGCAAACTATTCCAGTCAAAATTTCCTCTTAGTTTGTTCTTACAAAAGTGAGCAGCATATACTCAAGTAACGAATAAAAATGATTATCAAAAAACTGTTGATTTTGATGCGATTATAGAAAAAGTATTGTCCTAGACATCCAACGTTCTGTTGGCTATAGTTACACTTGCTAAAAACCTACAAAACTTTGAAATGTGTGAAAATTCACACTTCAATGTTTTTTACTTCTTTTCACTCGATTTGTCTCGACTTATGTAAATAATGCTTTTGTTGTAACCAAAACTAGTTTTTAGACACTTTTTATTAAAATTTTTACTCTTTTTCTGTCAGCAGGTATAAAGAAATATAATTTTGTCATCTGTAAATATTATTCAGCAATTCAATATTAAAAACAAGGCAATATCTTCATCTCTCCGTCAACATTTCATTATTTTCAGTCGAATGTTTATTAAATTCTTTTCTTTGTTTTCAGTTAAATGGCATTAACTCCCAAGGTGAGAACATTGCAGACAACGGTGGTATTAAACAAGCTTATATTGCTTACGAAAAGTGGATGGCTAAAAATCCGAAACCAGAACAAAGATTACCAGGAATGAAGAAGTATAATGCAAGACAAATGTACTGGATAAGTGCTGCAAACAAATGGTGTTCCAAATACAAACCAGAACTACTCGAATACTTAGTTCTGAATGATCCTCATGTACCAGGAAGATTTAGGATAAATGTGCCGATGAGTAATTTGGAACAATTTTCTAAAGATTTCAACTGTGCGCCCAAGACAAAAATGAATCCGGAAAAGAAGTGTATTGTTTGGTAGGGAAAGAAGAAATGAGAAAAAGTACTATTAAAATTTATTTTATTATTTGAAATGTTGTATGAATTAAAATATTAAATAATATGCAAGTCATTATTAATTTATTTTTATTTTTAACACCTAAAAACCTATTTTAAATTCAGTTCAAGTTCAGCTGGATGAAATATCGGATTTGGCGTTAAAGATTTACGATATAAATTTTTTTTGTATAGGTAAAAAACCTATACCGTTTTTCAGGAACTCTTTTAGAGCGTTTTTAATCAAACCTTCACGAGCTATCCAACAATCTTCCAGCTATCGAATGCTTATTGGATCTACTGGGATTCGTATTTCTTCGTGAGCCCAGAACTGGTTAAAATATGTCACTGTTTTCCCACTAGATTGCTAAAAATATTATACTTAGTTGCTGATTTCGTAAGTTTACTTTTAAAAGTATCTCACACCGAAATATACGCCTGCGCGCTCGTTGCCGCGCAAACCAACTAGCAAAAGAAGCGGTTCAAGAAGAAGAAGCAGTCATTCCAACACCAACGTACGATATATGATTTTCTTCACGTTAACATAACCTCAAAACGGAACCAACGTACGACTTGAAAAGCTACTATAAGAGTAAAATATTAGATTCTTGGAATACATGACGACCCAAGATCCCAAGCCCAAACAGCAGAATCACTAGGAAACACCAAATCATCCTCACCAGAATCAAAATTGGACACACCCTACTCACACACCAATATCTATTTGAGAGGAAGCCACCACCCTCGTGCCCATCGTGTAACACACAGATCACCATTAAACACATACTGTTAGAATGTATACAATAAACAACACAAAGAGAAAAACACAAGCTTCCACTAAACTTCCAATAAATTATCCAACATAAACATGAAAACAACATTATAAATTTTCTAAAAGACACAGATCTACTCAACAAAATATAAAACATTAACACCTACCAATGTACAGTGGATGGCCAAATTATTAGGGACAGTGTAGATTTTCTGTAATTTTCAAATGAATTTAATGAGGAAATAAGTGGCTTTGGGTCTCGTATTTATTTTTATTCATTAGAGTGCTTTATTTAGAATAAAAAACGACATAATTGCTTATTCATAATCATCTATTTTTGTATAAAAAGTGTTAATTTAACAAATTAAGTAAAATCTTAATATTTTGTAATGCCACCCTTTGCTGCGATTGCGGCTTCCAAGCGTTTGGGCCTGCTTCCTATGCAGACTTTTGCGTTGTGTCGCCGATTGGGGTTGTGATGCCACTTCTGATAAGGGTTTCTATAAATTGCCGCTTGGTGGTGATGATTTCTTTGGCGATCTCCCGCTTTTTAAAATAATAATGTTACCAGCAACAAGAATATAGAAGAAAAATCATTTATTTATTTATTTATTTATTATAATTAAGGACACTACAGACCAATGGTCCCAAATGTGCCCATACATAAAAGTAAATATACATTCACAACTTACAACCTATATTTAACAATATGTGTATACATATATAAACTTATAAATATTTATTAAACATGTAACAAAATGAGAAAAAATAACTAATAAAAAATAGAAAATGTGGAAGTAAAAAACAAAAATTTTATACGCTCAAGATAAACTTTTTGAACACAACGAAATTCATATAAAACAAGTCAATGTCTTCATTCATTTGTAGAGTCTGGTATTAGAGTGATACCATCCGGTTAAGGGGGCTCATTCTGTACTGATCGGTTCTAGCATGTCGAACTTGAAATACTATATTTTTCCTTCTCGCTCCAACGCGTGGAATTTTGATATTAATCTGAGAAAGGATTTCCGAACAAAACAGACCACCATTAAGTATTTTGTACAGCAGAAGTAAGCTACTAGTATCACGTCTTTTACTTAATGCTATTACTGAATATTTTACACGTAATACCTCCGATAATTCATATCTAGGATATAAACCTGTTGTTCGAAATTCCACACTTCGCAAAAATTTCGTTTGCACTGACTCAATCAGTTTTATATATTTAAAATGAAATGGAGACCAAACCACAGACCCATATTCCAACCTACTTCTTACCAAACTATTGAATAAAGTTATATACGTCTGTGTCCTCCGGAAATCCCTTCCCATTCTCAATATAAATCCAATCAACTTATAGCATTCACTGACCGTTTTGGTTATATGAGAAACAAAGCTGAGACTTTCATCAAAAATGATGCCTAGATCTTTTATTACTTTGGTTCTTTGCAGGCAAGTGTTACTCATTTTATAATTAAATAGCAAACGGGATTGGGTTCTAGCAAATGACATAATTTTACTCTTAGTAGGATTAAAATATAATCCTGTACTAGAGCACCAATCTGACAGTATTTCAAGATCGCATTCCAGAGCAAGACAATCTGCAGTACTACTAATTATCTTATACAATTTTATATCATCTGCAAACAAAAGGATAGAACTTTCCAAGATACGTTGTGGAATATCATTAACGGCCATCAAAAATAACAACGGTCCAAGGTTAGATCCCTGCGGAACACCTGACAAGGTCAAAAAGGACCTTGAACGACAACCTTCATATTCTACGTATTGACACCTTTGACTTAAGTATGAACAAAACCATTTCAATGCATCAGCAGAAACGTTGAATGAGCTTAAGCACTTCAACAAAAATGTATGCAAAACCCTGTCAAATGCCTTACTCATGTCTAAATAGGCAACATCCATCTGATAACCCTGATCTAAAACAGACGCAATAGTTTGGGTGATAGTCAGAAGATTCGTAGTGGTTGATTTTTTAGGCATGAAACCGTGCTGATATGGTGTTATATTAGGAGATACAAACTTAAATAATCGCCTATACACGATTTGTTCGAAAACCTTGGCAAATGGTGAAAGGATCGATACTGGCCGGTAATTATTCAATAATTTCTTATCTCCTGATTTAAATATTGGACAAATTCTCGATATTTTCCATTTATCAGGAAACACGTTAGTACTGACAGACATGTTAAACAATATCTGCAGTGGTAATGCTATGACATCTATACAACCCTTTAATATATACGGTGGAATTAAGTCAGGTCCACAAGAACGTTTTGGTTTAAGTTTCCGAATTGACCATTTGACATCTTCAACTTCAATAACAGCAGTAATGAGATTGTTATTGGAAATATTTAGGTTGTCTGTTTTGTTGCGTTTAATTGGAGGTGTCTTGTCTATATTATTTGCCAACGGAACATCATCATAGACTGAGGAAAAATAATCAGCGAATGCATTTGAAATATCCATATTATTTGTTACTAAGTTATTTTTACTATCTATGAATTGTTTGCTTGTATCAGGCTTTCGATGTTTTTTTACATATTTCCAAAAAGTTTTAGGTTCACTGCAAATATCATTTTCCATGTCCGCAATATCTTCTGCATACTTTATCCGCATTAATTTTTTTAATTCTTTGCGCGTTTGCCTAAACATATGAAGGTGGTAGTCAGGATCACCGAAGCCGCACTTATGTTTCTTTAGATGATACAGCTTTTTTAAGCGCAGATTTTTCATTTGAAGAGTGAAAAACTCATCAAAGCTATTCTTAAATGAAGTTATTTTCGGGGCATGTAGGTCTAAGATTGTATATAAACGTTGGTAAAATTCGTCTACAGCCTCATTGACACAATTAAATTTTTTTAAGTATGACCAGTCTACAGAATTCAGATCCCTATAAATAAATTCGAAATTAGCCTTTTTATAATTATATGAATTTACGTCGTGTACTGGTTGTTTATTTGATGTAATTTTCCACACAACGACAATAAAAAGTGCAGGGTGATACAAATCTTCCTTAATCAGGGGATCAGTTTCTCTGTCAACTGTAAATGTTCCAAAATTAGTTAAAACAAGATCTAGGGTTCGTGATTTACTATTTAATATATTGTTATGACTATGAAGATTGTTAGCATTCATAAAATTGCACAATTCTAGAATTTTATTGTCATGAACATTATTGTCTACCAAAGAATCTACGCCACAGATTGTAGGAATATTGAAATCACCAATTATAACTATTCTATTGTTGCATATATCAGAAGACGTTTCCAGGCAGTCAAAAAAGGACTTGTAATATTCGACAGATGAGTTCGGTGGTATGTAAACACAACATACAAGAAAAGAATGCTGATTGTTAAATATTTTCACAAGTAAAAATTCATGAGAGGAATTATTAATTGTTAGATCAACGGACGACCATCTATTATGGACTGCTAACAAGACCCCCCACCCTCTTCTTCCATCGCGTCTATCACTACGATAACAATTATAATTAGTACTAAATAATTCACCTGTATTAATATCGCTGTTAAGCCATGTTTCAGTCAATGCAACAACATCGACATCACAGGACATCATGTTGGAATAGAAGGTGCGTGTCTTTGTCCGCAATCCACGTACATTCTGATAATAAAAATTAACATTATTACTTATCTGAGTTGTCGAGTACACGTTGAGCAAACTCTTTACAATTCCTCTCTATTGAATCCAAGTCCTTTTCTGTTTTAACATAAATTATTTGAGAATTTTCACGTTCCCGTACATAGATATTTCCGTTTCGTGACCACACATATGCAAGGTTATACAGGCGTTTCATTCTCCTGGCTCGTGACATAAGAAAACGTCTAGATTGAGTTAAGTTCTCATTCACATACACAACGTTATTCACAGTGAATCCAAGATCGCGGGTGTTTAAATTTGATCTAACTTTACGGCCCTTTAAAAATGTTTGCTTGTCTAAGTTGCGAACAAATTTTACTATTATTCCCCGCACAGCAGGGGACTCACCAGTTTTAGGCTGACGCCCTAGTCGATGACAATTATCAATCGAGTCCGGCTTTAGATCTACACCAAGCACACGAGACATTTTTACCACTTCACTTAGAACATTTTCACCCTTAATCTCCGGCAAACCATGAATTTCAACACAATTTCTACGGGAATACTGCTCTTGATCGTCTATGGACAGCCGTAGTTCATTATTTTCCTCTTTCAATTTAATATTCTCATCCTCCAGTTCTTTTGTTCGAGTCAGCAACGCTTGCAGCTGAGATGTCTGTGCGTCCAGCTTGTTGTGTGTTTCCACCACCGATTTATGCAATTTGAGATTTTCAGATAACAAGTTATGTAATATTGTTATTACGTCTGTTAATGATGGATTTTCTGGGATACCAGACCCCACAGGACCTGGTTGCTCCTCTACGACACACGCCCTTGGACCACTTGATTGTTGCATGCACCCCGAACACACCCATTTGGCGCACTCACCCTTGATTTTCATGTCCGTAAAACGATCTAATGAAATATTTAGGCATCTGAGATGGTATGTATTCCCACAGGAACCCATACAAGATAAATTATCCTCGTATCTGCTTATTTTAGTTAGGCATTTTGCGCATTTTGGACCAGCCATATTTTCAGAAAATTGACGAAATTATGTATTGTGTTAAAGAACAATATGTGTAAAATAATATAAGAAAATAAAATGTATTACTTATTTAGATTATATATTATTATAGAATTATAAATTTTATTCTATCACAACTTCGCCGAAGTCGCACGAGGTTCACCGAACTAGTATTATCCGATGCTTGGTCAGCGCACCGATGCACAAAATACAAGAATCTGCCTGATTTAACTTATCACTGATAATTTTATTTAAAATAAACAGCTGATTTTGATTTTGTTTAAATGATGTTAAATTATCAAATATTGTTTAAACAATCTTGTTCTAACCACAACCACAAAAATTAGATGCACATATGTATATAAATTTTACAATTTTTTTATAACTTTGTCTACACAATTTTTGTACTTAGACACAGAGCTAAGTTGTACATGTATATTAAGTTGAAATATAGATCACAATATATATATTTAAAAACAATTTATTTTCTTACAAAATGCATTTAAACTTGAAAATTACAGGGGGGGTGTACTGTCCCTAATAATTTGACCACCTACTGTATATGCATATAAGTATTATAATAATCTTAATTGTACTACTCTGTATCTATAAATTGTAAATATTGTAAGACATTCCTACCTGGGTGTTAATAGCTAACAGCTGAAGCATCCATAAATAAACTTTAATAAAAAAAAAGTATTAGACATATGAAAAAAATTCGCTTTATTTTCATAACATACAAAATACCCAAGAACATCAACAAAATAAAAGAAAAAATAACTGGCTTATTTTTTACTAGCAAAAACAAGAATATGGTTGTTTTTAAAATTAACTACTAAAATAAAATATACTAAGAAATGATGTCATTGATTTAGTAACATTTTATTTTAGTTGTTAACGTCACCCAATATGATGGACGAGGCTTAACGATGATAAAATTTAATTTAATCATTTTAATATATGCTCTACCTTCCGTCCTTTCCTGGTTGTTTCGTATTCCTGCTCGAAATAATATATCAATTTCGGGAGAGAAACCGTCAGTCTGTTTTTGTATATCAATTATATCTCGATAACGTCCTCCAGCTAAAAAACTCTGCGTAGATTATCAAATTTGGATGAATATACCGAGCGTGCGTGAATATCTCAGTCCAATTTAAGGACGTGTAATTGAGAGCAACATGCTTCGGTTATTGTGCAGCAAATTTTTTTACCGACTTCCTAGCAAATGGTCTTTTCTAGCCCATTTTGTTAGACAAATGATTTAGTTGATGACTATAGCGGTTGTAATTGCTTCAGACGGTTGGAGATGCTCGTGAAAGAATCTGACCAGATGTCCAGAAGGACATTTTTGGCATGGTTGTTCGGTTTTGCAGTTAATTGATGTCATGGCTTCTACCCATGCTTTAAGACTATTGTACATAATCCATTTTACGTTTCTGGTATCCAGTTTCCACAAAAATAATTCTTTTTACGATGCCTGACAAATATCGGAATGGATAGGTAGGAAATGCTAAGTACGGAAAATATGATTCATGTGATGCCCATTTTTGGAGCTTCTGTATTTTTATCAACGCATGCAATTGTCTCTAAACTGTTGCTCGATCTACTCTCAGCTATTCTGCGAGTTTTTCTGGCAGCAGATTACCATTTAATAATCGACCAATGTTCGATTCAAAACATGATTGGCCACTGGCAGTACAAATGTCCACGATTCAAAACGTCGAAACCAATGTATGTATTGTTTAGACACAACATTATCTGTAAGTACAGAGAAAATTGATAAGCATACTTTAGCCCCGCTTTTGCCTCGTTAGAACTCGTACACAGCAAAATTCATGTGTAAAAGTTCATTCTCAGTTTGGTTAAAATTTTAGTGTTAACATTTAATTTCAAAAAAGTAAAAATTTCACTATATTACCAAATCACCGTGTATATATTCATTTAGTCCGGGAGGCAGCGTTGCATTTTTGATGGTTATTTCATCCCGCTTAATTTTTTTTTTTGTAATTGGTAGTTTAGATATGGCTAATAATCGAAACAAGAGTCAGCCGCCAGAATCGTGGTGGGGCTGGTCGTGAGAAAATGTGCAATTTGTAGAAAAAAAAAAAAAAATCAAAAATCATTTCAAGCCACTTGAAAATTTGCACAGTTATTGTTTAAGTGGTAATAATAATAATAATAAAAGTCAGCTGCATGCATAGTAGGACGTCAGTCGCTTGTATAAATCTGTCATAAAAAGTTTGTAAAGTCATTTCAAATTCACTTAAACTTCAAAATTAATAATTATAATACAAGGAATAAAAGTAAGATTTATACACCATTTTTAAGATTGATTAAATCTAAAAATAGCACCAAATATTATTTTTATAAAATTTATTAACATATTGCCAGACTACTTCAAATCCAATAGTTTTAACTCTTTTAAAATACCATCATTTTCCTGCATGCATGCGTGCGTGCATGCGCGCGCGTGTGCGTTTGAACTGCGTGCGAGCGAGCGTGCGTGCGTGCGTGCGTGCGTGTGTATGGGTGCGTGCGTGAGTGCGTCCGTGTTTGCGTACGTGCGTTTGTGTGTGTGTGTACACGATAACTCACAAACAGTTTAACTTAAAGAGTTCGTTCTGGTACTACAAAATTCTCCTAATAATTGGGAAGAACCCTATTGTTTTTTATTAAAATCCGAAACCGGAAACGGAAGTTATTAAACTTTAAAATTTTAAAAAATTCGTAACTAGTAAACCAAGCTTTGGACAAAAAATTGTATAGGACATAATTTGATGTATTTTTGAAGAATTATCTAAATCTTCTTTAAAAAAAAAAATATATGTATTTTTTTTTTATTATTATTATTTTTATGGGAGGGCAAGTCTAGCGGAGATCTCCCTTCGCCACTGGTTATTCTATAAATGAATTTTTACAACATAAATTCTGAATCATTTTTATTGTTACCTTTACCCCGTTATGTCGGCAGCTAATGATTATTTTTATTTATTATAATATATAATTTAAGTGGCTTGAAATGACTTTTGGATTTTTTTTTACCAGATGTACATTTTCTCAAGACCAGCCCCACCACTTCTAACGCAGCTAACGCTTAGATCATCAACTTACTACCCGAAAGGAATAATTTCCAGTAGGAATCAACCGGGATGAAATGACCAGGTCACTTACAACGCTGCCTCCCGGAATAATAGTGTTATTTTTATGAAATATTACTTTTTCAGAGATAAAATTAACACTATATTAACACTATTTATTTTTTAATATTGTAATTTAACCAGTATGTAAGTGTAAACTTTACACTAAATTTAACCAAAAAAGAAGTGTAAATAATTACCATGAAGTCCACTACTTTTTTTAGAGTGTAACGAATGCAATCTAGAATATGGATTATATTTTCTCTGAGCGTATTCATTTCTATTTCATGTGAACTTCGATGACAATCTTTTAAAAATGCAAAAAGTCGGGAATTTATTTGAACATTAAATACAATAATTTTACGAGAGCGATGAATGATTTACAATCATGTTAGAGCAAGTTAATTTTATACAATGTTGAAATATGTCTATGGTCTATTTCAAAGTAGAAAAAAGTAGATAGCGCTGCGAACCGAGTACGATTTACACTGATCAAATACAGTATAGCGGGAAATTTAAAATAAGTTACAACTAGGGCATGGGCGTAGCAACTGGGTTAGCAAGTGATTTTTTTTTTATATAAAAAAGGTTAATAAGATATTGAAATAAACAAGGCAGATAATACACTTACGTTATTTATAAGACATAAATTCAGTTTAATGGGAAATTTGAAAAAGTTAAAAAAATATTAATTTTAAAAATTATGTACTCTATATAAAAAGAGAGATTTGGCTAAAAGAGTTTAAATAAAGCAATAAAACAAATACATCTTCAAAGCTAAAGTTTCTTATTTAAGTAATTATTGTAAATAAAAATTTAAAATATATGTATATATGAAGGTCTAAAAATTATATCAATAACTTCTTCTTTGGGCACAATCAGCTGGGCTGTCTTTTGACCTCAAATTAGTCCTCTCTCTTGATCTGATAATTGTCAAGTGTCAAAAAATATTTATATGTCAGATAACCTAAGAAACATTAACTGCGTAAAAACAAATACATGGAGAATTTTCTCCATAAAATCTACGCCAAGAATATAAATAAAAGTCTAAATATGTAAATAATAACAAAATATATGAGAAAAATTAAATAATATAAATATTATATATTTCCAATGTACGACACTGAACATCTGTCAACTTGGACTAAAAACAATATTTTTACAGTGTAATAGGGATGACGATCTAAACCAATCCGCAGCAAGGACAAACAGCTCCTATCTTTTACACACATTTTTCTACTTTGAAATAGACCATAGTTGTAAAAATTGTGAAATATTTCTATGACAATTAATTGACAGATGTCAACTTTTAAATTAAATAGGATGAGAAAGGAGAAAGTTTTGTAAGTGGATGAATTAATACGTTTTATTTTAGCAAATTATATAGTTTACTTTATATGCAGATTATGGTTTTTATTAGAATATTTTATTTGTGTGACTGTGGTAACAAGCAGAAAACCTTTTAGAAAGACGTGCTGTAAAAAAATATCAAGAAAATGGAGAAGAGGTAAGAAATAATAACATTAAATATATTAAGGTATTAATATTATTGAATAAGGTCAGTGGGCCTGGAAACCTTAAACCGTCACTCGATGAACAAATGAGAAGGCTATTCCAAACGTTTAAGCGGAATTAACTGGAATTTTCATTTTCTTAAATTGTCATGAGTTTTCTTTTTTTAAGGTTTGAACTGGGCTTTTGTTAAATAATATGATCAACTTAATTACTTAATTGTTAAAAGTTGCGGCATTGAAAACAAAGAATTGATCTACTATTTTCCACGTTGTGATTTGTGTATTTAACAAATGATAAATGATCCTCTCAGAACATTTTAGAATAATGTAAAACTATTATTGTTATTAAAATTTCATTCAAATCAGATATTATCAATGTTTAGTCCATTTAAACCATTCTTTGCCCACTAAGTTCATTCAAAACGTTTTTGTCCAATTTTAAATAATCGATTTTTCATATTTTTGTACATTAAAATTTAAATGACATGTTTAAATTCAATGTTTGGGACCTTAAAAATAAGTGGATCTTAAAATAAGGTTGCCAATTTACTACAAACAGAAGTATGTTTTTTACAATTATCGCAACATTGCATTATTGTGACAAAGTGACAAAACAGTGTAAACGGAATATTTGATTAGTTAAATTTTTCTAAAGATACCTATCGAATTATTTTAAGAAAATTCTAATAAATATTGTTAATTTTGATGCGACTACAACAAAAAATATTGACATACATACATGCAGCATGCTCTCTGCTCCTTGTTGGCTGCATTCGCTTATTAAATACGTATAAATCCCTGAATTATGTCAAAAATCACATTACATCAATTTTATTCTAACAATCATTCATAAATTTATATTGCCAATAACTGCATTGTCGTTTGAAACAACAACATAGTAACTAAAGATGTGCTCTTAGTACCTTATTACTCACTTTTTCAATCACATATTTCTTATGCCCTCTTAGCATAGGGACACTCGTCCTCTGCTGATAGAATTTTTGCATTGCAAAGACGCGCTGTGAGAATCATTGACGGCATTTCTTGCAGAGCAGAGTGTCAAAAATCTTTTTTATCATTGCAAATTATCACTCTACATTTTAGCCTGTTTAAAATTTTATTACAAAATTAAAAACGACTTTAAATCGTTTAATGAGATTCATAGTCATAATACTAGATACAAGAATGATATATATCTTAAATTTTGCAGTCTATCAAAATCCAGAAATAGCACTACCTACTACGCTATTAAATTCTTTAGTAAATTGCCAGAGTCAGTAAGACTTTTACCCCAAAATAAATTTGAAGCGTTTGTGAAGGATGTGTTAATTCAAAATCCATTGTACTCTGTGTCCGAAAATTTTGATTTAAATTTTTAGTATTATCATTAGTTTTTTGTATCTGATTTAAGTAATAATTGTATCGATATGTAACTCTTTTTGTGTAAATTTATACTATTTGCTTGATTTTTTTTGACATTACTAAACGATTTAATTGTATTGTATTGTGGTTAATACTACAGTGTTTCACAACATTTTTCTTGAAACAATTATTAATTCAAAATATATTAATATGTAATACCGGTTGAGAAACACTGATGTACTGTACGTAATTTTCTTTGTATATTATACTTTGTGGTGCTTTTTTTGGGCTTATCCCGTTAAGCACCATTTCAATAAATAAATAAATAAATAAATAAATAAATAAATAAATAAATAAATAAATTTAAAAAAAATGGAAAAGGATAATCCAGTAGACTTAGAACAAAATGTGGACCAGAGCAGACTAAGAGCAGGTTTCTGAAAGCTTAGTAAACTATAAGTAAATGATCAACTACGGTCACAATATAAGAATCCCATAAGTAACCATAGCAACCATTTTCTAACTATTTGGTTATAGTTAACTAGGCTTTCAAAAACCGGGCCTTAGTGTCTAATCCATTGAAAGAAGAAGAAGCAATGTCATTAATACATTTATCTTTTATTTGTTTTATTACATATAGTTACCTATGTAGTTAGAATTTAAACATCGTGGGATTAATAATATTCTCAATAATGTTAGAAGCAGACAAAATAAACCATTCTATTTGTCCCAAGGTTTGGTTAAAACAAAGGGACTATTTATAATGTCCCCAAGCTGCGAAGTAGAATCCTCACAAATATTAAAACTCTGACAATAAGTATCATCAAATATTTGCATCTTATAAATTAGGAACTTGAACACAATATCATTTTCAAAAGGTTTCAGTTCTTGAGGCACATTCTTCAAATAAATATAACAATACGGCAAGTCTTCTTGGGAACAATCAGTTAGATTAATATATTTATAATAAGTAATTGCTACACTAAATATTGGTAGCTTTTCAAATTCTTCATAAGTTATGGTATGATTAACGTCTTTGCAATAATTCGGACTGTTGTTGAAATATTTACAATCGAATTCTTCGATTTTTTGGGTGAGATAAAGTCCTAATTGCAACAGTGGCTTATATTTCTTGGCATACTCTTCATCAGTTTCTTCTACTTGTCGTTTCAAGCGATTTTTGTCTAATATGTCAACATACTTTTCTTCTGTTTCTTTTATTTCTCTTTTAAAGTGATCTTTGCATCTATCTAAAAGACAACGATCAGTTTTTTCTGGTCTATTTATTACGTTATGTAGATCTTCAGTTGTGTCTTTACATATGTGGTAGTTAACGCAATATGATTTATCTAAATATTGGACCATGTAAATCAGGAATTTGAATATGGTTTGATTTTCAAATCGTTTTAATTCATGGGGAATTTTTATGTTTTTCAAATCGACATTACAGTATGGTTGCTTGTCTTTGGTACAGTCAATATTATTAAAATATTTAAAATAAATTAATATATCCGTAAAATTTGGTCCCTTTTTAAATTCTTCAAATGTTACTGTCCTGTTTACATCTTTACAATACTGTGGTGTGTTGTTTAAGTATTTACAATCGAATTTTTGGATTTCTTCTGTTAAATATTGGGCGATTTTAAGCAGTGGTTTGTATTCGTGAATGTATTGGTCGTTTGTTTGTGTTGATTCTCTTTTAGGGCGTGTGTTGCACTGGTCCTTTGTAACGCATTGTCCGGAGTGGTTTCTGTAGTAGCCTGCTTTGCAGTAACAACCGTTTTTGCAGTTGGCTGGCCGTGGGCATTTTCTTAAGGAACATGTTCGTGGGCAAAGGAGGCAGGAGTATTCTTCATTTGTTTGGGTGCAGTTTACTGAAATTAAAAATAACCAGTTTGTATTATTATGTAAAGCAGCAGTGGGAAAATACGGCCCGTGGTACACATTTGCCTGGCCAATTTGATTTTGCGGCTTACCAGTAATAAAATATAATGTTTAATTTTCCTATACAGTTAAGAGCGGATTTACGCAAAGGCTAAAGTATCATTCACAGCTCATGTTTTAATAGATAGTACGTAATTCATAGTGTTAATGTTAACGTATAACAATGTTAGTTCTACACAAATCCGTATAAGCATTCATAGCTCCAATTTAGTCGATAAGCGTAAGAAAATATTTAACGCATAATGTTAGAAGTTTGTATATCTCAAACTTCTGACATTAACATTAACATTAAAACACTGACAACTGTCAAAATGAAGGAATATATTATACTTGAAATTCGAATAAGACTTGAGGATGTTAGCTTGTGACATAATTATTAGTAAAAATGTTGAAACTAATATTGAAAAATAGATGTGAAGTGAGAATTTTTACATATTTCAGGGTTTCGCAGGTATACAGTGATACATTTCAAAATAGACGAATATATTATACAGGAAATTCTAAAAAGACTTGTGGCTGCAGTTTATGATATACTAATTAATAAATGTGTTGAATCTAATAAAAAATTGATGTGAATTTTCACATATTTTAGTGTTTTTCAGGTATCTAGTACCCAAGTTAAAGAAGCTATATGTGTGAAACATTTTTTTTTTTTTTCGGTAATCAAGTCAAAATGAACAATATGTTGAAAATAATGTACCGTTTGTTATTCTGTGTACTAAGAGCTTTTCCTTAAAATACAACATGAACTTTTAAAATAAAATATGTATTTTTTCAACAATAAAAAAATTTATTTTTTTTATTTTAGTACTAATGGGGAGACACAACAGGACAAACCCACAATGTGCTCACAACTTAATAATTAATAAAAAATATAAATTAAATATAAATTATGTTGATACAACTGTAAAATATGCAATAGTACAATTCACTTAGATTGACGCAAGGTAAGGAAAGACGCACTAAATTCATGTTTTTATTGATTTTTTTTAAAAATAATTATAAATCCTCTCCTAACCCTGCGGCAATAGAGTTGAGAATTGTCTTCTTGAATGCTTTGAGTGACATATTAAAAATATCAGTGTTTAAGTTTTTCATATTATTTATACGGTAAAGTGGAGAATTTTGACAGCATTGAGTACGAGCTATAGGGTTCCAGAAAAGATTATTGTTGCGGGTATTGTATGTCGATATGTGGATATTAATTTCAAATAGTAATTCAGGAGAATCAATTTTACTGTTTAATAATTTATATAGAATTACATAATCATTTATTTTGCGTCTAGTAGTAAGGGGTGTTAAATTAAAATGTACACAAGCATCATTATATGTTTTAAATCGAAATTTGAATTTATAAGATAAATATTTCAAATATTTATTTTGAATCGCTTCGATGCGGTTAATGTGCACATTGTAGCCAGGGTTCCATACAGATGAAACAAAGTTTAATCTACTATGGACGTACGCGTAATACAGAGCATTTAATGAAGTTAAATTATAAAAATTCTTTGTCGTGCGTATTATAAATCCTAACATTTTTAGCGATTTATTGCAAAGTTTATCAATGTGGTTGTTGAATAGCAGTTTAGAGTCAAATATTACACCAAGGTCTCTAATATTGGTAACGATCTTAAGAGAAACATTATCTATGGTGTAAATATAATTAAAGTTATTCCTGTTATGTGTAAATGTAATGTGTTGACATTTCTCACTACTTAAATGTAAGTGATTTTTGATGCAATAGTCGCTTAATCTGTCGAGATCTTTTTGAAGTAATAAACAGTCTTCAATAGAATTAATGATACGAAATAATTTTAGGTCATCAGCAAATAGTAAAAATTCTGAAAATTCAAAACATTTTGAAATATCATTTATATAAAATAAGAATAACAAAGGCCCTAATTTCGAACCCTGGGCCACCCCTGAATTTACCTCCTCATATTTTGACAGATAACCATGAACATAAACAGCCAACAGTCTTTTGGTTAAATAATTTTCAAGCCACCGTAACAAATCACCATGAATACCTAAATTTGCAAGTTTATTTATTAAGACAGAATGATTTAGTTTATCAAAGACTTTACGAAAGTCTGTATACACGGTATCAACTTGTTTGCCTTTATGGCAGTGCGTTATGTAAATAGTTGCTAAATATGAGAAGGTTTGTTTCGACAGATCGACCCGCAACAAATCCGTGCTGGTTTGTTAGTAAATTGTTTTTAAATGTATTGTATAAAACGTCGTACACCAGGGACTCAAAAACTTTTGAAAATATATTTAAAATAGATATCGGCCTATAGTTTGTAACCAATGTTCTGTCACCAGATTTAAAAATTGGAATTATATGGGCTTGTTTCCACACCGACGGAAAAATGCCTTCGGACAAAGATTTATTAAAGATAATCTGTAAAGGAAGCGCAAGAGTACTTGAACACATCTTTATGAAAAGTGGTGAAATTCCATCAGGCCCTGCCCCTTTATTGACATTAATTTTATTGATTGATTCCAAAACAGCATCGACACAAAAAACAATTTTACCTACAGTGAACGTATAATTTGTGGAATTATTTTGATTAAAATCCGTTAGAGAATTAGTTTCATAAACTGATAAAAAATGCGATAGAAAACTGTTACAGACTTCCTCAGCAGTTCCAAATGTTTTATTGTTATATTTGATATTTAAAGGTATTTCAGTGTTCCTTTGTTTGTTCCGCACAAAATTCCAAATTTTCTTGGGCTCTGTTATAATACAGTCTTGAATTTCGCTAACGTAATCTTTGTAATCATTTTCAATATGAAATTTAGATCTACCTCGCAATAAAGAGAATGTCAAATAATCTTGCGTATTATTATATTTTTTCCACTTTTTATGGTATTTGTTTTTTTCCTGAACAATTTTAATTGTTGAGTGTTTAAACCAAATTGGATAATTATTTTTGTATTTTCTTAGTTTAGGTATATACAATTCAATCAAATTGTTCAGGAAACTGTACAAGTACGTTACATTATCATTAGCGTTTGAAGGTGCGAAAATCGTGACCCAATTGTGGCTATGTAGTTCATTATTAATTTTGTCATACTGACCACGTTTAAAATTATATATTTTTTTAGGTTTATTACTGATAGTACAATATGTTTCAAAATTTAGATGAACAATAACAGATATATGATAAATATCTTCTTTGATGAGCGGACTGTCGCACCTACACACCTTTGATATAGAATGGTATTTATTACAAAAAACTAAGTCTAACACATTATATCCAGGATTACATTGATTAGAGAATTGCAGCAAGTTTCCAAACGAAGCCATATTGTTAATTAATTGTGTTCTTAAGTCGTTGCCGTTCACTATGAAATTAATATTAGGAAGTTCTTGTGTCCATTGGGCTTCGGGTACATTAAAATCCCCCAAAATTATTATGACGTCGTTTGGGACATTGTTGCAAATACGAGTAACATTGTTAACAAATTCAGATAAGGCATAATCATCACGGGGAGGCAAATAAACGCAGCACAAATGACACTTTATCACTTTATCACCAGCTGTTGATATGTTGAACGACACCCAGATATCTTCAGCCTGTGACCGCCAACCTGTTTGTTCTAGTGAAACCAAAGAACGGTGTAGGGCAATTAAAACACCCCCGCCCGGCGTAGCACTCTCACGATCACGCCGATATACTGTATAGCTGTCATCAAAATACTCCGCTGAATTGATTCCGTCACATAAGAACGTCTCAGTTAGTGCTATTATTTTGAAATTGTTGTTTTTTAGAGAACAAAAAAATGTATGAGATTTTGTGCGTAAACCTCGCACATTTTGATAGTAAACATCAGCCATTTTAACTAAAGTTTTAAATTGAATATTGTTTAATTATTTGCTAGAATTTAGATAATTTTATTTAAGTCGTTTAAACATTTTATTATTTTTATCGGAGAGGTTTCGTTTTTCCTTATTAAAATGGAGCAGTTTTGTACCCAGATAAATTTATATAGTTTTTCTTTAGCTACAAGTTTCGCTTGTTTTAACAACAATTTATTTGATGGTGTTAAATGTTCATTGATAAAAATTGAATCACCTACACCTGGTATGGTTAGGCCGGGTTTATTATTTACCATTGATTTCTTAGAGCGTTTGGCAGCTGCTATGATTTCATTTTTCTTATGACGGGAGCATAATCTAATGACAATGTTCCGTGGGACTTTACTGGCTGCATTCATGTGTTGGACCCTATGCACTACGCTAATATCAGTCTTCTTAATTTCACATTTAATATTATCCCCAATCTGCTTTAGAGTAGCATAAATATCCTCGTTGTTATTCTCCACAACACCTGAGATCTCAATATTATCCATTCTAGTGTATTGCTCCAATTCTTCGCACCTATTTTTGTACATTTCGGCAGAGTTTTGAATTATTACAAAGTCATTTTGCAACTTATCAATATTTTTACACTTTATGTCCAGTTCAGTTAGTTTTTTATTGAAATCATCCACCTTATCATTACAAAATTTAACAGAGTCAGTAAAAGCCTGATAGTCTTTTAACTGATTTGTAATGGTTCTAATAGCTCTTAAAATTGTGGCCAAGGTGGGCGTCTCATCTGATTCCTCATCTTCTTCAGCTATAATGATTGCTTTAGAAGGGCTTCCGGGAGCTAACCTGCATTTGTTGCAGGACCAAGAAAAACCATCAGTATTACAGGAATTGATCGATTGCAGAATTTTATTGTCCAAACCAGCGCAGGAAGCATGATAGTAATTCTTACATGGGCCAGAACATTGAAGTCCTGGAGATTTAACAGGCGTGATGTTTCTGTTGCAAGTTACACATGACATTGTAGGAGGGGCCATTGACAAGTCCGTATCAGACCACTGCCGTTTGACAAATGGATTAGCAAATAGAAATTAAGTTGGTATCACTTGTTTGGCACACTTGTTTTACAGAGATGAAGGTCACTGACCGATAAGTATGCGTGTGCGTCACACGGGAAAATGCACTTTATTGAATAATAACCTCTCAAATTGATTAATTAATAATTAAATTAATCAATATTTATTAAAGAGTAACACTTAAAGTAACTAAAATTTATCACTCAACAATGCTTGCACTGCAGTAATTAACGGGAAAATTTTAATTATTTAGAGAAGTTTATCACTATAAAACAATATTTTACAGAGCAAACTATCAACACATGTGTCACGAACTATAAAAGTTTTATATAATTAATCTGACAAAAATTCCTTTTGAACTATTTTGGTTTCCATCAATGTACATTATTCAGATTTTTTTCAGTTTTTTAGACCAACACTTCTGGGAAACAGAGTGGAAACAAAAGTTAACTTTTTTTTGTGAAATGAAAAAGTTAGGTTAGAGTGAGTAGCTTCAGAAACATTATAGTTATTTTATTCAATAATTAACTTAATAAATATTATTTTGGTTCTTTTTAGAAGTACATTAATAAAAAAAAAAAACAATACATATATTTAATAACAAGATATTTTTATTATAAATTGTTTAGTAATTTCTATTGCGTGTAGATGCCAGCTAGATCGATTTATCTATTAAAATATGAGCTATGAATGGTACCAAAGTGTTGTGACTAGCCACTAACATTATCCATTAACATTATGCACTATGAATTACGTACTATCTATTAAAACATGAGCTGTGAATGATACTTTAGTGGGCTAAAGTCTAGAGCGTAAAATTGGGGGTGGGGGTCGAATTTTGTAAAATACATAATAATAATAAATTAACTAGGGTAGCAGTATAACTATAGCTTAGAGGCGACAAAATCATAAATCCGCTCTTGTATACAGCGTAGCCAATATATGACTACTGTGCTATAGTGCGTTCAAAGGTGAGTTTGCAGTATAGCTCTTATGGCAAATGGGAGCGGTGTTGCCAAATGTTGTAAAAGTGTCAAATGTGTCAATTATAATAATATGAAAAACTCGTATGTTTTACAAAAATCAACTCTTATAAAACTCAAAATAACACTCAACAAAAACAAATGGCCATTTGTAGAATACGGCGTTTTCACAGACCAGCGCGTTTTAGAGCTGGCAACGTCGACAAGCAAGAAAAGGATAGCGTCATTGTATAAACCCATTAGAGCAGCGTTTCTCAACCGGGGGGCCGCGCCCCCCTGGGGGCCGTAAAAGCCTCGTCGGGGGGCCGCGAAGTCATATAAGATCGAAGCATGAAAATATAATAGAATGCAGTCATTTTTGCACAAATATGCTCCATTCATAAATTTATTACATTTATATTCATAAAAATATACCTTCCATAACATAAAATAAATTATACTTATTTTGATAACAAATTTAAATAATATCATTGTCAAATTAAGTGTATAAGTCGGCTGATGCGTTTCTGTGATAACGGTTCGCGTTGGAGGTACTTCAAGTACTTGTAAGTTGTAGTTTCAAGTGGGCACGACTTGAAAGTGCAATATTATTATTATTTATTATGTGCCGAGCTACGGATAATTCAAGAGTAAAGAAGCGAAACTGATTATATCTAAATGGATGGCACTTTGAACACTTGTAAATAAAAATACTTTACTTTCAAGTCATTATAGGGAATACAATTTTTCGTCAACCATAAAAGATATTTAAAAAATTGTTTCTTTGAAAAAATTCTATCAAAGTTGATATACGTTCCTATTTAAAAAATTGTCCTTGATTGAATTTCGATAGGTACTGTCATTCAATTCTTTGGATAAACTTTGGTCATCAAACATTTTTCCCAGTTAGCTCACACATCGCCTTTTTTACTGTGCCATCTTGCAAACATCATTTTATAAAACTTACTAAAGTAAATATTTTTTATGCCGTCTGTTAATGAAAAGAACTGAACTTTTAAAAACCACATTTTTTCATTGCGTTGTTTACAAGTTTCTTTGTGTCGAGCTTGCTTTTATTTCAATTTTTTTTTTTTTGATTGTGTCTACAGATATAGTGTCGTGTTATAAGCGTTTAAAATACGGCATAAACACAATAAAAACGCTGACGCCACGGTTCATCCTGTATATCTATATATATTGGGGGGCCGCAGACCTTATTTAAATAATTTTGGGGGTCCCATGCCAGAAAAGGTTGCGAAAGGCTGCATTAGAGAGTATGAAAAAGAACTACTCCATATGCCTTGTACTGCAAAGTCACCTTTCAACGCTCTATACTTGAGCTTTCGCACACACTAGCCGTATTTACACTGACGTAAATACACGTAAACCAGCGTAAGGAAGCTCTTTAGAAACTGAAAACGGTAAGATAGCCCGCCAAAAAATTTCGGCACTGAATATGGCCCGCGACATAAAGATTGCTCGCTCCATATATAAAGTAATATATAATAGATTAAAGCCTTTTGTTCCTGCTCAAATACGTAAAGTTAGTTTTTAAATTTTTTGGCACACAGCTACAATGGCTAGTTGCACCAAACGCCTCCCATCTAATAATAACTACAGTACATATTAAAAACAATAAATAATACAATAAATAAATAAATAACATCAATAAAAATACACATACTCATTAAAAGAAATCTTGGACAGACAAACACAAATAAATAAGATAAAAAGTCTGTTCGATCAAATACGTAAAATAGTTGATGTCTCTCTCTTCAATAAACGGAATGAATAGAGATTATAATGACAAATGCCAAAACTGATGATAAAAACTGCGAACCATATTGGAAATGCCATGTGTATTGACTGAAATAACTCATAAAATCTAGATAAATGAGGAAGCAATAGAAGATATAGGTTAATTTTGCTATCTAGAGCAGTGGTTCCCAACCTATTTACACCGGCGGACCACATTTCCAAATCACATTAGAATTGCGGACCACCACCACCACGTATTATTTAGATTTAGATTAGTGACTTAAATTAAAATCTTTAAATATTCGCTTCTAAAGGAATAGTCACATATCAATAATACAAATTGGTATTCACTAAAACATAACAGGGAAAATGTAACAAGAAAAAGCAGTCACAGCGTCTAAAAATAAAGTTTATGGAAAAAAAAAGAATGTATAAGTGTAGAAATAAGAATTAAATTATTTTTTATGTTGTTTATTCGGAACAACAATTTACAATACCTTCAGTGGGAGCCTTGTGCTTGCATATCGTTTACAAGTTTTTCAATATTAGGCCTTAAAGAACTTAAAGACAATCTCAATGCCGTCTTCACATCTAAACAGTTTCTATGCTTCGTCTTAATGGCATTAAGCGCAGAAAATGCAGTTTCACACATGTATGTTGAATGGAAAGGAAGGAGTATTTTAAGTGCTCTTTCTCTCAGTGCTGGAAACAAAGCCTACTTCACGAATTATAATCCAAAAACTAAACATATTATTGCAGCTAATTTTCGTTGCCTTTAGATGCTACAGCTGATTAGCAAGTACTTGAGAACCATTCCCTCTACAAATGAATCAAAAGTTACTAGTTTTAAAACTGGTACTGATCGTGTACAAAAACATTTCCAATTTTTTTTTCAAAATGGTTTTCAACCACTGACGGAATGAATCTTTTATTGCTGCCAAAGTCGCGGACCACCTGAAAATATACCGCGGACCACGGGTTGGGAAACACTGATCTAGAGCCTCTATTAATGCCAGACTTGGAAGAAAATGTGGGTAGTTGAATATTTAAAGCACGTGAATTTTTGCCAAGCTTAATAAAATATTGTGACGCACATCACTTGAGCAGGGAAACATAAATAAGTTTGTTTTACTCTAAGATAAAATTTGTTCTCTTCTGAAGAGTTGTCGTGGTACCGTGGTAAGACGGTTGTCTAAAGAACACAGGAACGCGGGTCCGAAATTGTACAGTCAGCTCTGGGGTCAACTTAGTCTCAAGTATTTAATACTTAATATGAGTACATGTTTATGTAGGGATAATGGGTCCGGTCGAAACGTCACACTGACCACGTGGCTTTCATAGCTATGGCTGGCGGTCTAGAAACAGAGAACTTACCTTCTCTGCCATTTATATGTCTATCAAGGTGTTGGGATCCAATTATTATTATTATGAATACATGCATGCGAAATTGAAAAGTACACGCTTACTATCCAC
Source organism: Liopterus haemorrhoidalis (assembly GCA_963971575.1). Taxonomy (NCBI): domain Eukaryota; kingdom Metazoa; phylum Arthropoda; class Insecta; order Coleoptera; family Dytiscidae; genus Liopterus; species Liopterus haemorrhoidalis. The sequence goes on from OZ020611.1 coordinate 209,240,806, forward strand.
AAGTTTATATAGAATCTGTCGTATATTCTAGCCCCAAGTATTATTAGATTAGGAACTATGGGAGGTAAACAACCAAATCGAAATGAAGTACAAATACAAGTGCAAAATTAGGTATGGATTAGCCACACTTTAAGAAAATTAAATAATGCGATTTTTCAGAAGGAATTTGAGTGGGATCCTTAAAGCAAAAGAAATATTGACATACCACCAGATAAATGGAGACGCGCAGTATTAAAGAAGGCTATAGACAATAGTAAATCATTGAACGATTCAAAATCTTAGCAAAAAATGGGATCAGTTTGCTCCTGCTAGATGCTCTAGGGTAAAGGTGGGATAGATGCCACAGTTATAGAAAAACAATCGTGTTGCATTAATCTTAATTATTAAACTTTATCTATTACTTTGCTATAATTCTTAGATAATCTTACCACACAATAACATAAGATTAAAACACTTATAATTGTTCTAAATATATAAAATTAATGATTTAAAATAGTACTGTAATTGGCCATATATCCCATATCGATGGGATTATTGCCCCATATGGTGGTATTTATGCCTCACTAAATTAATACATTTGATTTTCACCAACAATTTTAATATTTTTTTAAAATAACAATTAAAAATTACAATTTAATCAAAATTACAATTTATTATTATTATTTTTACCGACTGCCAACATATATACGGAATGGTCATACCGATTTTGACTATTTTTAGCATGATGTCTGTTGGTCTGTGTGTCTGTCGGTCCATGGAGATGTGTAGAGCAATTTTGGCCAAACGGATTTTTATGAAACTTCATATTTAAGTTTTTGACATCAATGGCACCAGTTGTTTAACTTTTGGTACAAATCGGTCAACTATAAATGTAAGTTTACTCGTGTCGGTTTTAAGATTTTTGCGAATATTTCACAACAGAGAAAAATTTCTAAAACATCTATTCTACAAAAATTACTATAATAGTAATAATTAACAACTTTTATTTGAAACATTTTTTGATAGGACTTAATAAATTTTTAAAACTTTTCATATTTTTGCGATATTTTTTCTAAGTATCTATTTTGGCATATATGTTGTTGCGTGTCCTTGGGAAAATATTAGTATAAGATTATATATATATATATATATATATATATATATATATATATATATATATATATATTTATATATATTTTATTATAAGATTATATATGCAATGCCCGAGCCATATATCCCACATTTATTGCGGCCTTATATCCTTTTTCTATGGGATAGATGCCCCATCTGTTTATTTAGAATGTATACAATATTGAGCATTATTTTCTACTCCATAATGTGAGGTTAAGTGTCTTCTGATAGCTAGTAATGAAACTAATTTTGTTAAAGTTATAGTTACGTCATAAAACCTTAAGACAAAATGTCGTAATTATTGAAATACAACCACTCATATGAGCACCCACCTTTACAATTTAATTTTTCATAAACTATTAACATGATGATAATTACACATTTATTTCGGAAGACTGTGTTTCTCGTAAAAACTGTCAGTACTGAAATGATACAAACACACACCGTTATGGATATATGCGAAGTGGGGCGTTTATCCCACTGGGGCATCTATACCAACTTTACTATATGCGCATATACAGGAGTAGAAACACAATTAAATGTAAATTAAACCAGATATGCCCACAGTTCTTTTAAAAGGATGGTGGTTCACTATTTGAATTAGCCTTCTTAATTTCTCTAGATTACTAGAAGATTGCACTGACACAATAGTCCGCTTAGTTGTTTTGATTTGCAACAGTTAGTTCGGTTCGTGCTATGTACCTGCTATCTAAGTGTGTAGCTTTGAAGTTTGTTTCGATATGTGCAAAAAAGAATCTTCTGCAATTCTGGGTAACAATAAGAAAATTATTATAATTCTTGATTATAAATTTCATTTATGTTATTTTTAAACATTACTTACGCCTTTTGTCTTCATTTCTCCACGATTTAGCCTGAACTACAACCGCCAAAACTAACAAGCCAGCTATCAACTTCAACATTTTGAATTACAAGTGCTATATGCTAACTAAATTTTCTTTATATATTTTCCAAATATCAGTTAATTATATATTTTTAATACATTTATTGATTGATAAATTGAATTTTCCCACATTACCCTATCATATTGACGGGTTTAAGTTTCCCAATTTTTATTTCAATATAATTAGATATACGTCAATGAATTATTGGCGGAAATATTTATACTAGTACTAATGATAATAAATATTTGTTATTTATTCGATAACTTGTGATAACATAGTTAGTTACGGTATTTAGTATTTTTTGAAGTTTTAGTATTTGTTAATTAAAAATGTCAAACAGACGATAATACTTATTTCACTAATTTTATAAACAGTTGCGAATTTTATAAGATTTTTAATGCAGTCGTGAAGCGATTCTGTGATCTCAGTCGATCCTTTGCTTATTTGAATTAGCAGTGGCAAAAGGCACGGGTGAGAGGGGTACAGGCCCAAGGCCAGAGTCGTAGCAATGTTTTGGCGCCCTTGGCAAATAAAGTAAATTGATTAAACAAAAAAAAGTCCTCATCTCTCCAAATCCAAGTGATGAGCAAGAAAAGGTCCTCACCTTCGCAATGACAAAGTATACACAATGGCGCCCTTAGTCAAGCCCCGCACGCCTGGCTAGTGCTCCGATGCATACATTTCTCAATTTAAAGATATACATATTTATTGATTATATAATACCTAATAGTCAGATTTTTAGAAAAAGAGAAACCCCCCTGGGTTATTTGTGTGGGATAAAAGTTTTTTTAATACATTTTTGGCTAACATCGTGTTAAAACAAATAAATTTTAAAAAACTACATTTCCTTCCTTATTCTACGTCTTAAGAGTTTTTTTTTTTATAGCACACAATATATTTAAAAAATAATTACTTTTTTCAATGACTCAAAAAAAATCTGTTGATCTATTTCAGTTCCCATTAATGTACATTAATGATAATAAATACATAGTTATTCAGGATTTCTGAAACGCAAAGCGATGACACATATATAATGTACAAATTAAATATCAAAATACTGCCACATCGGGAATCGAACCCGTCAACCTAAGAATTTCGCTTCTCATTCTAGACCACTAGACTACAAAGGCATATTAGAGGACATGGCTTCGTAGAAGAACACGCCACAGAGTAGCGAAATTCTTAGGTTGACGGATTCGATTGCCGGTGTGGCAGTATTTTAATATTTACTTTTTACATTAATGAGATTTTTCAGATTTTTAGATCTACCTCTCTGGTAAATTTATTTTTTGTCACATTTTTGGCGAAAATCCCATTGTTACTGAATGCGATCGCGACGTAAAAAAGGATGCCTATCCGTCATTTAAATTATCAATAATTAAATCCAAAACGGTTTAAAATTTTCAGAAAAACTGGCTAGATGTGGTAGCACAAACTGGACATACAAATCTATTAAATGTAAAGGTTGAGCCAGTCATATCTCTTCTCCTGGTATTAAATGTGCGAGTAATAAAAATCTCAAGTAGAGTTACATGTAATTTAATAGAGCAATTCTAATCTATTTAATAGACAAAATATTAGTTACACCACTTTCGTGTTGGTGTTGAAGCTGATGGTTCGCCGGGGTCTACCCACAGTGGCAGACTGGTCCACCCGTACTCCGGGTAATTTTTCCGTGGGCTGTTCCCAAAAGAATCAATTCTTGGATCAATGGAATTAGCCCTTGAACCAATGGGCCTCTATTCTAATCTAATCCAGAGCTGGTACAATTTTCCAGTCCGCTACTGTCTACTCATGAATATGTTGATTTAGGATTATTGTACATAATCCAGCTTTCCTTAGTGGTAACAATTTTCTACAATAAAACCGTCCTAAGTTGCTTGGTCAACAATAAAATGCTCGTGTCGACTCGGCTGGCAAAGGGTATCCAGCTTCTGATTTTTTTTCCAGCTTGGCGCATATTTTGTAATAAATATCTTGCTTAATGATTGTTTACGGTTTTTATTTTATAGATGACATTTATTATTCTCAAAACTGGACAAAATACGAATATATAGAGCCATCAGTATGCATGAACAGTGGTTGTGTGAAAGCAGCATGTACCATATCAAGAAACATGGACTTAACCGTGGATCCATGCGAAGATTTCTATAATTTTGCTTGTGGTAGTTTTATCAAGAATTCCTACATACCAGATGATAAAAGTTCAGTCAACATACCCCATTCAATTGGAGATGCTCTGGATTTTCAATTACGTCATATTTTAGAAGATTCGAAATATATGAATCATTTGAGAGCATTTAGACTTGCTAAAAAATTATATTCTACATGCATGGATATAGGTAAGGTGATATAGAGGTATAGAGATGTTTGTTTTTTAAATTGCACCAATGTACAGACTGGGATTCTACAAGAGATCAATTACAATGAAAAATTAACATTTCAGCCACATATCGGTCTGGCAAAAAGTTCGTGGCGTTTTTTTTTTTTTTAGTAAAATTCAACTGGTTTTTTTATAGTGTGAAAATGAATGAAACCAAATATGCTCCATTATTGTCGACAACGTTTCGCCATTTTTCGGGTACAGCCATGATACCATCGGTGAAGAACTACTGTACTTTCTGGTTGAAAAACTGAATCAAGTGGTTTTCACAGGCTTCTTTTGAAACAAGCTTAATTCCACTGAGATAATTCTGCAGAGATCGGAATAGGTGATAGTAAAAGGTGCTATGTCTGGACTATACGGTGGATGCAACAAAATTTCCCAACCAAGCTCTCGCAATTTTTGACGGGTCATCAAAGAAGTGTGTGGTCTTGCGTTGTCATGATGAAAGACAACACCTTTCCTATTATTCAATTCGGGCCGTTCTCTCTCAATTGTCTGGCGTAATCTATCTAGTTGTCCACAGTAGAGTTGAGAATCAATCATCTGACCAACTGGAAGTAGCTCATGGTGGACGATTCCCTTCCAGTCCCACCACACACAAAGCATCACCTTGTTCGGCGTCAATCCTCGCTTCGCGAACGCTTGTGACGGCTCACCATCCCTTGTCCACGATCTTTTACGCTTCCGATTGTCGTACATGATCCATTTTTCATCACCGGTTATGACACGTTTCAGAAATGGCTCGATTTTATTGCGTTTCAGCAGCGCGTCGCAGATGTTAATTCGGTCTATCATGTTTTTCGCGCTCAACTCATGAGAAACCCATATATCGAGCTTCTTTTTGTACCCAGCTTTCCGTAAATGGTTCAAAACAGTTTTGTGGTCAATGCCTAGCTCCGTACCAATATCGACACTGCTGATATGCCTATCTTGCTGGACTTTTTCAAGAATTTCATCAGCTTTTTCACTGATTGGACGACCAGAGCGTGAGTCATCTTTCACATTAAAATTACCAGAACGAAAGCGAGCGAACAATTTCCGCGCAGCAAATTTCGATAAATACCTTCACCGTACGCAGCACAAATTTTTTCACAAGCCTGCGCAGTGTTCTTCCTTTTGTCGTAATAATATTGCAAAATATAGCGCAATTTTTCATTACTTTTCTCCATTTTCAAACGCAAACAACTTTTCAACCACTGGAAAAATTTTGATGTTTAGACACTCAAAGTAACGCTCGAACTGTCACCTTTCCAACGAGCGCTTAGTGGTGTCGCTGCGATCTGTGTTTCCTGAGTTATTTGCAATTGGCGTCGTCTATCGGCAAAAACCCCACGAACTTTTTCCCAGAACGATACCATATTTAGTAAAATTTAACAAATGCCTTGCGCGCAATTCTTTCGGTATTGCAAAAATGTACATCTGGGGCAGTGAGCTGAAAGAAAGCAGGCGTATAGGGAACATTTTGATGATTTAAAATCATTACTAAATCATTACTTAATCATACGTACTAGTTCAAAGAGTACACATATAAATCAATTTGTTACATTGGTCAATCAGCCAATAGAACCACAAATCTAATCTCTATCTGTCGCCAGAATTACTTTAGATTTTAGATAGGACGAGCGTCAACAGTTTTTAAGCAACGAAGGAAGTAAATTTTGAACGACGAGCAACAAAATTAATACACAAATTTTTTTCAGGATATATTGAACAATATTCTGTCCTTTGTATGAAAAATCATCTTAGAATATTTGGTGGCTGGCCTGTACTTTTAAATAATTGGGACGAACGTAATTTTAACTGGGAAACAGTGACATACGCTCTTCATAAAACTGGATTTGGATCTAGTTATCTGTTTCGTTTGTATGTGTTTCTTGATCCGAAAAATTCTAGCAGAACAGTTTTATTTGTAAGTACGAAATTTAACTATTTCGTTACTGCGGAACTTATCGAAAACCACTGATACGTGCTAAAAACATAGGGCTGGACCAAGAAATTCTTACACACCGGGAAATCAATGATATTGCATCCTTAGTTAACCATGTATCGCTCTTTTAGGCACCACAGGCTGGTGATGTAATTTATCAATATATCACCACATGGCTCTGCCAATCAGACCGTAGTTTGAACCAGCACTGAGAAAAAAATAAACAGGCCTTGTAATTCAGTGGATCGGGTGCAGGTATTTTAGAGAGAAATGAAGGGGGGCCATTACTTAAATTACATATATTAGTGCCCGGATTCCAAAAGGAATGCTAAATCCTTTGTTAGCTAACACGATGCTAAAATAGCACGTGTTCAGTTCAGTAAATGCTGTATTCAGTTTAGGGTTTTTATTAGGTAGATTGGTATGAATATCAACTTCACAGTCAAACAAGCTTATTATAACCTTAGTAATCCTTTGAATTATGTACTGGCATGTATTATTTTTCAATAAAAAATCAATTTCTATATTATTCCGTAACATTTTTTAAAATAGGAAAAATATTTCGTAACACATGATTTTATGAGGAAAATAATTTAAAACATTCTTTATTTCTTTATATATTACATGTAATAAAAAATTAATATATTACAAAAAAGAAAACAATTATTTTTCTCTTGTAACCTAGTAAAAACGGTGTTATTAATCGCAGTTAAATTTAATAAAGATGAATCTGATGCGCTATTGGTTTATGACACCTTACGGGCTTTCAACTTGCAAAAATTGGTGACTTTCAGCACAAGAGGCAGAAACTGTTTGGATAATATATTCGTAACATCATCTACCGATAGTGACAATGTTTTTAGAGTCAATAATTCCTTCTCCGATCACAGCGGTGTTGGATTATACAGGAAGGTTACCCAAACGGTTCATGCCCCTTTAAATGACACTCCTAATATTTCTCGGCCAATTACAAATGAAGGACTGATAAAATTCTATTATGAATTATCTTTGGTTGAGTGGAATTTTGAAAATGATGATAAATCCGACTGTGAGAATGATTTTGAGAGTTTTCTTAGTCAAATAGTAACCATATTTAACAGAGTCTTTCCAGAAAAAAGAATGAGACAGAAAACTGACAATAAAATTCACTGGTTCAACGAAGACATAAAATTCTTAAGAAATATAGCTCAACTAGCCCAAGAACATTATTTGCAAAATCCCACTCACATTAATAAAAATCTTAGGAATAGGTGCAGGATTATATACAGGAAACATATTACGGCTAGTAAGATAAGAGCAAATTGTCAATACATAGATGACTCTAATAATAAACCAAAAGCTCTTTGGGCTGTAGTAAACAGTCACAGACCCCCGAAACCACATGTAGAGTGCCCTAAACCATGCAACGAAATTAATAACTTTTTTATAAACATTGCCGTAAACATAAATTCTAGTCTCCCCCTCAGTAGAACTGACCCCATATCAATAGTTAAAGCAGCAAATAATAACTCGAATATCCCTATTTTTTATTTTAAAGAAGTGTCTCACAATCAGATTAGAGAAGCCATACATGCTTTAAAAAATAATAAAAGTAGGGATGTTTATAATCTCAACGCTCTCGCAATAAACAAGATTAAGGATACAATTATTTCTCCACTTTGCTCACTTTACAATAATGCAATAAAATCAAATATTTTTCCATCGGTGCTAAAATTATCAAAAGTAATACCAGTTTATAAGGGAAAAGGGAGCAGGGAGGAGTTAAATAATTATAGGCCTATATCTCTTACCCCAATTTTTTCAAAGATTTTTGAGAAAATTCTGTTTAAGCAGTTACTGGAACATCTTGATAAGTATGATCTACTAAACAAGAGTCAGTTTGGTTTTAGAGGAGGCATATCAACAACTACTGCCATTCTGGAGTTTATGGACTTTATAACAAATGGATTCGACAATGGACTGTATAGTACTGCCACTTTCTTCGATTTAACAAAGGCGTTTGATTGTGTGCCACATGATTTACTAATCAAAAAAATGTCTTGTTATAACATTAATCCAAACAGTTGTCAACTGCTAAACTCCTTTCTAACAGGCCGGAAGCAGTTTGTTTGGACTAATAATAAAAAATCTGATGAACAAGAGATCCATTTTGGTGTGCCACAAGGTTCAATATTAGGTCCATTGTTGTTTCTGATTTATATTAATGATTTGCCGTTTTTCATGAAAAAGGATAACACAAAATCAATTCTATATGCAGACGACACCACGCTACTTAATCAGTCTGTAGACTTTCAGGACATGAAAATAACCAAAAACATCTTAATAAAAGCTGCGCAAGACTGGTTTTTAGCCAACCGACTAAGTCTAAATGAATCTAAAACCCAACAGCTCTTATTTTCTCTAAGACCAACACCAGAAAACAATAGCCAAGATCCTGTGACCTTTTTAGGAGTCACCATTGGTGTTAATCTAAACTGGGAAAGACATACGGAGGCTACTGCTGTAAAATTATGTAAAGCCGTCTTTTGCATAAGAAACTTAATATCTAATGTACCCAGGCAAGTTCTAGTAACTGCTTATCATGCCCTGTTTGAGTCGCATATCACATATGCTCTGCTGGTTTGGGGACACTCCACACATACCCAGCGAATTTTTCGCCTACAACGGCGAGTTATTAGAGTGATTTGTGGACTGAAGTACAGACAAGATTGCCGACAGCATTTTAGAATTTTGGGACTATTGACATTACCGTCACTATATATACTGCAATGCCTAATATACATGCATATAAACAGAGATAATTTCATTTGCCAGGAACAAATTCATAGCTATGGAACAAGAGGTAAACACCTAATCAGGCCATCATTTGTTAGAGTCAATAGTGCAAGATACTCTATTAACTACTATTGCATTCAGTTCTTCAATATATTACCTGAAAACATTAAATGTTTGCCACTTAACACCTTTAAAAAAAGATTAAAATCTTTTCTTAAGAATAAAGCATTCTATAGCTATGAAGAATTTCTTACTGATGATATGAATATGCTTTGAAATCCATGTAAATTCTGACTTGTTTTAATTTAATTTTATATATCTCTGTTGCATCTATTTGTAAATTTGTCATAATTATAATGTTCTTATTTATTTATTTTTATTTTATTTTTATATTTATTTTTATTATGTATTTTTATTACTTTGACTTGAAACTAATATTTTAATCTGTTGTATTGTATTATTCAATTTTATAACTTTTAACTTTTGACTTGTGTAAGCATGTTGTCATGTATTTAACACGAATAAATATTATTATTATTATTATTGTTCTTGCAGCAGTATTATTTAGTAAATTTCTGTTTGGTCCAATCGGAATTGCATCGGAAGCGTCTCCAAGTATTTGAGTGTCTTCTACAATAGGTGGAGTTTCGTCTTTAAATAACATTGTCATATTTTGTAAAACACTTCATACAATTATTACTGCACGACATGTCAATTTTTTCTCCTAATCCCATATACAAACATGGAAATCGTCTTTTTAAGACTCGGAACGATCTTTCTATGGTATTTATTGTCAATGTGTGTGCTGGGTTGTAGTTCTATTCAGGGTTAGTGTATGAATTTAGTAAAGGAGTTAATAACCAACTGCAGGGATATCAAATTAAAGGATAGTCATTTAATATACGCGGACGAAGAATCAATGGCACAGCAATGTTAAAAATGCATCTGATGACTCGGCAAATAATTTGCTGGAAAAAAAACAATTTAATGAGGTTATAATCTATGATATTATTAAATATTAATAAAACTTATACACACATCTTCCAATATCTGAAATTTTCTGTGTAAAAATATTTATTATAACTTACCTTTTCTATTTTCTTTATATTCAATTTAAATATTTGATATAAAAATTAGTAAAACTATGGTAACAGTGCAATATTAAATATTTAACACAGCCTCAGACCTATGTTAAAATAGTAGAGGGTTTAATTCTTTGCTAAATGTAACATTGCTTTATGGAACGCAAAACTATTCTTAACAACGAAATTAAAATTTAACAGCGTTGCTAAAATTTAAAATTGCTTTATGAAATTTGAGGAGCCATAAACACGGCCATTTGTACAGCCCTGACCTCAAGTATACAGGTATCAGGGTGGTTAGGCATCGTATGAAGCAGTAGTCTCCACGAATGTCTATTATATTAGTAAGGTGACCAATCGTCCTCCTTTAGGGAGGACAGTCCTTCTTTTGTAAGTTCTGTCCTCCCTCGAAAAGTGTCCTCCTACATGTCCTTCTTTTCGACATTTGAAGACTAATCTGTAACTCTCCGTATTCGATCGATGCCATTCATAAAGTAATGTCAGGCATTAAAATAGACGACATTTGCCTCTTTGAAGAAATTAGAAGACTGAATGTATGTATATCAGCACCTAAGAGGTAAACTGTATCAAGTCACATTTTTAGGGTTTTGTAGGTATGACCAAAAAACCCTTAAACCGTCATTTTGTCGTCTGTCTGTCTGTCTGTCTGTCTGTCTGTCTGTCTGTCTGTCTGTCTGTCTGTCTGTCTGTCTGTCTGTCTGTCTGTCTGTCTGTCTGTCTGTCTGTCTGTCTGTCTGTCTGTCTGTCTGTCTGTCTGTCTGTCTGTCTGTCTGTCTGTCTGTCTGTCTGTCTGTCTGTCTGTCTGTCTGTCTGTCTGTCTGTCTGTCTGTCTGTCTGTCTGTCTGTCTGTCTGTCTGTCTGTCTGTCTGTCTGTCTGTCTGTCTGTCTGTCTGTCTGTCTGTCTGTCTGTCTGTCTGTCTGTCTGTCTGTCTGTCTGTCTGTCTGTCTGTCTGTCTGTCTGTCTGTCTGTCTGTCTGTCTGTCTGTCTGTCTGTCTGTCTGTCTGTCTGTCTGTCTGTCTGTCTGTCTGTCTGTCTGTCTGTCTGTCTGTCTGTCTGTCTGTCTGTCTGTCTGTCTGTCTGTCTGTCTGTCTGTCTGTCTGTCTGTCTGTCTGTCTGTCTGTCTGTCTGTCTGTCTGTCTGTCTGTCTGTCTGTCTGTCGGTCTGTCTGTTCGGTAAAAATTGTAGCCAAACGGCTAAACCTAGAGAGTTGAAATTTGATATGCTTATACAACTCTTTGACCCGCACATAGGAAAAATACTAAAACATCTAAAAAACATATCCCCCTAAAAATATAAACAAATATGTGCTCATCGAAAACAAAAATATTTTTTTTAAATTATGAGTAGGGTATCAAATGAAAGCCCTTAGTACGTGGATTAACGACCAAATTTTTATTTTTGAAAAATAAATTATTTTGATGCGATTTTTGCCAAAATTGTGCAAAAAAAAATTTGTCCCACACCCTGTAGCCCAGATGGTTTAGACTAAAAATGTGAAAAAATTCTAAGTAATGTATATTGGTGTGAACCGGAATAGTACAACAGGAATTTTTGATCAGATTATGTTTTCGGAAAATAACGCATTTTTTGTGTTTTTTGGTTGACGATGCATACATGTTATACTCTTATAACACACTAAGTTGATAAGCGTTTGGTGGTCTAGTGGCTCAGTTGCTCGACAACCACACAGGATCGTTATTCACTACACAGGTTCGTTCCTGGCTTGTGGAGTCAATTTTATTTTTTGTTTTTTTTTTTCATATTTATTATGTTTAAATTAATTTGTTAAAATTCTAGTTATATTTTAGCACATTTTGAATTTAATTTTCAAGAGCGTAAATTTAATAACCAATTGGAATTATATTTTCATTCTTTGTCATTTATACGAAGCCAGAGGGGCGGAGCGTATGATTTAAGACAACCAATGAAAGCCATAGGCCCAATTTTCAAAATATTAATGATCCTTGTTATATAAAAAAAAAAATACTGCACTTATTTATAAACCTAAATAATGATATTAGGTATTCGAATTAAAATTAACAAAAAAAATATTTTAACATAAAATTTGTTTTTAAAGCTTTGAGATTAACAGACGATAAATTATTTTAAAAAGATCGTTCATTTTGCCGTGGTTACTACAAAGCAAAATTTGTCCTACACACTCAGCATGCCGCCTTCACTTATTATATACCTGCGAAACCCTGCAATGTGTGAAAATTCACACTTCACATCAATTTTTTTTACCAAAAGTGACATTTTAGTGCCAAGTGACTCAATACTTTATAGTCTGTCGAGTGAAAAATAATTTGGAACTATAGCTCTAGCCAGTTTCAATATACGTTGCTTTAAAACTGTATCAAGTCGATCAACGCAAGGAGATAAACAATCTTAAATCGTATTTTATGTGCTGTTTATCATTTGCGACTTAATACAATTTACCTGATATTTAAATTCTGAAAAATTAATACAATGGGAAAATCAACACGATGAAATTGATAAAAGATGTTGGAAATATTCAGCCATTTCAAAAATGGACATATTCCATGTCAAAATTTATTTATTCTTGTTCAATTTACGTTCAGCTGCTCTGAAACTAATGCAGCAGTTGAAAGAGTTTTTTCAATTGCTAATGTTTTTCGACAAGTGAGAAATCGAGATTGAATATTTATACTCTAGCTGCGGTAACCAGACAACTGGGGCCGTAAGACAATTCGGGCCGTTCACAATTGGGGCTTTTGACAACTGGGGCCATAACTATAAGAGCTAGAGTCTTCTTTTGTTTAAAATAAAAAATAATTATTTTACGAGTTGGATTAAGTAAATATGAGTGTTCTTTTGAAAAAAAAAAAAAAAAAATTGTGGTTTGATTTGTGTGCTAATTAGAATAAATTAAAAAATTGTATTTTAAGGGTTGGCTTAAGAAAACTTTCGTGTTCATTTGATTAAAAAGAAATTGCATTTTAAGGGTTAGATTAAGAAAAATTTAGTGCTCTTTTGACTATATAAATAAAAAATGTATTTTAAGGGTTGGCTTAGCTAAATTTAAGTGGTTTTTTGAATAAATAAATAAAAAATGTATTTAATTTTAGAAGTAAATATTTTGTACATAAAATACCTATGTACAAAAAAATACTATCATACATAAAAAAAATTGATGTGAAGTGTGAATATTCACACATTTCAGGGTTTCGCAGGTATATAATAAGTGAAGGCGGTATGCTGAGTGTGTAGGACAAATTTTACTTTGTAGTAATCACGGCAAAATGAACGATATTTTTAAAATAATTTATCGTCTGTTAATCATATAATAACATAATTATAAAATTTACGCTCTTAAAAATTAAATACAACATTTGTCAAAATATAACGAGAATTTTGACAAAATAATTTCAACATAATAAAAATGCAAAAAAAAAAACAGAAAAAATAAAATTCACTCAGTACTCGAACTCGAAACCCTTCGTTTACCAGCAAGTTTTAGCTTACGACACCAGTGCTCTAACCAATAACGCCATCGCACGCCTTGCATGTGAGTGTCTTACATTGGTATAAGTTGTGTACTTTGTGAACCAAAAACCACAAAAAATGCCTTATTTTCCGAAAACATAATCTGATAAAAAATTCCTGTTGTACTATTTCGGTTCACACCAATATACATTACTTAGAATTTTATTAGATTTTTAGTTTAAACCATCTGAGCTACAGGGTGTGGGACAAAATTTTTTTTGCACAATTTTGGCAAAAGTCGCATCAAAATAATTTATTTTTCAAAAATAAAAATTCGATCGTTAATCCACGTACTAAGGGCTTTCATTTGATACCCTACTCATAATTAAAAAAAAAAAAATTGTTTTCGATGAGCACATATTTGTTTATATTTTAAGGGGGGTATGTTTTTTAGATGTTTTAGTATTTTTCCTATGTGCGGGTTAAAGAGTTGTATAAGCATGCCAAATTTCAACTCTCTAGGTTTAGCCGTTTGGCTACAATTTTTACCGAACAGACAGACAGACAGACAGACAGACAGACAGACAGACAGACAGACGACAAAATGACGGTATAAGGGTTTTTTGGTCATACCTACAAAACTCTAAAAACTAGTAAAATCAAATAATCAAACAAAAAAAAACTGATTTTCCCGTAGTTGACTCATATTAATTAAATTTAGTTATAAAATATTTACTTCTAAAATTAAATACATTTTTTATTTATTTATTCAAAAGAACACTTAAATTTACTTAATCCAACTCGTAAAATAATTATTTTTTATTTTAAACAAAAGAAGGCTCTAGCTCTTATAGTTATGGCACCAGTTGTGAAAAGCCCCAATTGTGTACGTCAATATAACGACTAATTTTTGGTATTATTTATTTCTATCCTGATGTTCCGTTTCGTCATAATTAAAATTATACTAAAGCTTATATATTTTAGATTCATCAAGCTTTACTGGGGCTGAAAAGAGAATATCTTTCAAGAGGTATTGACGATAAATTAGTGAGAGCATATTATAAATACATGGTGGACGTGGCTGTTCTTCTTGGTTCAAGTAGAACAAGAGCAAAAAATGAACTTCGAGAATCTTTAAATTTCGAACTAACCCTTGCCAAGGTATTTAGTTTTTATTATAAAAGTGTTACAAAACATATGATTCAACAGAGAATTTCACTTGTTCCCATGATATAAATTAATAAACAATGAATGACTTACCTACAATGCCGTATTAGTTGTATAAATACAAAGATATTAACTGAAAAGAAGAGTCCTCAAAATGTACAAATAGTACATAAGAAAGACGGAACTGGTTTCTATAGAACCTCATTTAACAATGTCTAATTCTGAAAATAGATATTATATAATAGTAAGTCTAATTTTTATATAAAATTTATTTTGCGATATTAAAATAAAACTCTTAAAACCTAAATTAAGAAATCAGTGGCGCAGCCAAGGAAGAGATGAGAGCTTTTTTTGCCATTACTTGTATTTTGGACGTGGAGATCTTTTTTTTGCTCATCACTTGTATTTTGGAGGTCAGGACCTTTTCTTGCTCATCACTTGGAATTTGGAGGTGACATTATTTATTTATATTTTAAATAATTCTGTCTTCCGGGCCCCCTCCAAACAAAAATTCTGGCTACGCCACTGTAAGAAATGAAAAGTAGTTTTTTAAAATGTGTTTCTTTTAACACGATTATAGCAAAAAATGTACTAAAAAGTTCTTGTCCCGCATCCTATAACATAAAGGGGTTAAACGAAAAATCTGAAAACTTATAGGTAATGTACATTGATCTGAGCCGAAAACGTACAAGAAGAATTTTTGATCAGAATGAGTTTTTGGAAAATATTGCAGTTTTTGTATTTTTGACAAAATTAATTAGTTTTTTAATTAATGGCTAATAATTTATAGATTTTTTGTATTTATGGCTAAGTTAGTAGGTATATGTCTTCTTTTATTAAATAATAAATTAATTTAAAAAAAAATTAACAGCTGAGTTCATGTGTGTAAGAAGCCTACTGGGAGCGTCCACTCTTATACGCCATGATTCAACCTTTTGTTTGCATCAGTTTAGTTTTTGTTTTTAATGTATCAAACAAGAAATAAACATTTTTAATAGTAAATTATTTATAAATAAAATAACACATTGTTATAAGTGAGAAATAGGTTCATGAAATTGAAAAAAATGAAGCCATTTATCAATATATTTCTTATGAATTTAAAGCAGAAATCGCTGGGAGTTTTTAATTTAAATGTGATAAAATTTTCGCAAATAATTTAAATTTAGTTTAGAAAAATTAAATGGAAGCTCTTAGTACTCAAATAACAAATAAAAATGATTAAAAAAAACTTTTTATGAAAAAAATATTCTATCGGGGTGTTACACTTATTAAATACCTACAAAATCCCCTTACCAATAATCCCCGGGCCATTAAGCTCTGGGTTTCTAATGATGTAAACTATTCAATAAAGAGTGTTATTATTGAGAGGTATTATTGAGAGTTTATGCAATAGTGTAAATAATAAGCAATGGTACAACATTTAGTAAGATAGTTAAGTTAGAGAAATATCATATTAGTAATCACGAAAACTAATAATTGGTAAGAATTAGTGTAATTAAAAGTTAAGGATAACCAGTGGTCAACAAAAGTTGACAGACTTCTTCGTATCGAATATATGAAGTAAATAGTTCCCTTAAAAATAAATTTGTTAGTATTTATTTTAATATTATTTTATTTATATCTTAAATTAATTTGTTTTATACTTACGTAACTTGATAGTTGAGAAAAGAAAATTCGATTTTTATCATTAATCTGAAAAAATGTCTTCAACCTTGAATTTTTAAAACTCAAATAATATCGAAAAAAAGCCATTAACTCGAAATTGTAAACCAAAACATTATTAAAAATATTTAAATTCCATTTAAGGCTCAAAGAATACAATTTTCAATAAAAAATTCTCCATTAGGCCCTCTAACCCTATGAATTTTTGAAAATATTGATAAGGGCGTATTATTACATCCCTTAATTCACATTCACTCAAAAAAAAATTAATCAAAATCGTTAGAGCCATTTTTGAGAAAAATTGATTTTTGTAAGTTAACCTTTAAAATATTAATCAATTGCCAGAGGGTTAATGGCCCGGGGGTTATTGGTACGGGGGGTTAATGGCACGGAGGTTGTTGACGGGGGGTTAATGTCCGGGGGTAAATGACATGGGGGTTATTGCCCAGGAGGTTAATGGCACGGGGGTTATTGACATGGGGGGTAATGTCCCGGGGGTTATTGACGGGGGTTAATGTCCCGGGGGTTAGTGTCCCTGGGGTTATTGTCCTAGAACCCATTACACCATAGTGACCGGCTACTTTCATAATTAGACATTGTTAACAAGGTTTTTATGGAAACCAGCTCCGTATTAAATATGTACTATCTGTACGTTTCGTGGAATCACTCTTGTCTTTTCAGTTAATGTCTTGATCATTTTTGCGCGATATTCGAAGATTTGTCTTCTAATGGAGGTTTTAATTTTGATATTAATTTCTATGTTTTACAGAATTTCAATTCCTGAATTATCATATTTATATATTTTCTAATTTAAAACCATCGCCCTTTTCTGAAAATATTTCAACAGCAGCATTATATATTATGCATCATTTAAATAATAATTTTGCCCCTAATTAATAACGTACAATAAAAGTGAGAACTGCTAGATCCGCCACAGCGAATATATTTTTTAGGGCAGATTTATGCCAAACAAATACCTTCGTCTATATCCGGTAAAAGGTTAACAAGTTTGCACCTTAACTCCAGGCTAGTCGGTATTCTACATCAGTGTTCTTCAACCTTTTTGCCCCCTCGGACCGGTGAAAATTGGATAAACATTTTGCGGACCGGCTTAAAGCTAAGACACAAATAAAAACCAATATATATATATATATATATAGGGTACGGCAGCGATGCTCGCTGAAAAGATTTGGCAACCTTTCCCTCCGGAGCTTTAGCAATCATCAAAGTCTGGCCCGAAACACTTTGGGTGGTGGCGGCCGCCTACTTTCAAACTGCTATTCGGGCCAGCGTTCCTGCTACATGAGGCGCCTGCACAAGCTCTGGTGCGAATCTCGCCCAGAGCTTAGTTACATGTCGCAACAACAACTACGAAATCATGTACAATTCCTGCGTCTTTCAGCACAGCCGCAAGATGCGGAGACTGGAAACGGTTCTGTCCGCACTCCTCCGCGAAGAAGGTGTTTTCTTCCTCGCACCCCACCTTCAACTCCCAACGATTTACGACCTGGGTTTCTTGCGGCTGTAGCCACCGCCGAATCTAGACCCATTGAGATTCACCACAAGCGTGCCATTCGGGCTGAAGATCTCGCTCGAATGAACGACATTCTTGAAGAGCATCTGTCCCCCGCCAGTAGTCTCTGGAACATCAACTGTGCTATATACGCTGCCGCGTCCATATTCTGTCCGAAGAGGCCAAATCCTTCCGGCATGGACAACGACGCTAGGCGTATATAGCACAAGCTCGTCGCGAAGCGTCTCGGATTCAGTGTGTGATAGACGTACTCCGGGAAAATAGACCACCATCCCGGAAGCAAAAGTCATTTATAAAAATGCTACATTTACGCTATCACACAACGAAGCAGTCTACCCTATTGCTTATAAAGCAAAAATCTGTGGACAGCCTCTGAGCGCTCTCTGTGGCGAGGAATCGGCTGGTAAACAAGCAGAGATGGGTAAGGGAGAACAACATTTTTCGTTCCAATCCCTCCCGCTTGTTTAAACTAAATCCTCCAACAGTCCATGTGCCACCAACAGTCGAAGAAACAGAGTCTTTATGGCGGAACATCTATGAAGAGGATGTCGTTCTTGAAGACTCTCTGGTTATCGAACAGTTCCAGAGATTCTGTAACCGTTCTCTTAATGAATCTCTGGATGTCCCTCCTGTGACTTCTGCCGAAATCGGCCGCATACTCTCGTCATCTAAAAGTTATGCGGCCCCAGGAGTTGACGCTATAAACAACTTCTGGTGGAAGTCCTTCCCGTGTGTACACGAGCACTTGGCTCGTTTTTTCACCGAGTACATACGGGGAACAATGCCAATTCCACCCTGGCTTGTGGAGGGACAAACTGTGTTCATCCTTAAAAAGGGTGATTTGTCCAAGCTGCAAAATTACCGCCCCATTACCTGTCTCAATACGCTGTACAAGGTTTTTACTACCGCACTAAATGAGCGTATCTTGACCTCCATCGGTCCCGTCTGGAATCAGATCTATGAACAGAAGGGGCCGAAGAGAGGCCTCGCAGGCTGCAAAGATAATATACTAATTGACTGCTGTATTTGCCATGATGCAGTGGCTCATCTTCGCAACCTGTGGCTTGGGTGGACTACGCTAAGGCATTCGATTCAACATCCCACCAACTTCTTTTGAAACTACTCGAATGCCTTAAAGTCCACCCTGATATAGTGAGATGCCTAGCAAATATCATGGCATTATGGAGGACTAAGTGTACACTAAAATATATATATAGAATTTTATTATGATATAGGTATATGTTATACAGTTATATAATTTTTAGTGGGACATCTGCTGCTGCCTCTGTGTTAGAATATTTGATATACGTGGCTGCAGAGTTGTTCCTGAGACACGAAGCGCTGCGTTAACATCCATTCGATTTCTCTGTTAGGTTTTTATTATTGACATGGCTGAAAAATCTTTTCGCACAAATAAGAAGTCGAGAATTGATAGCTTTATAACTCAAAAATGGATATTCTTTTTTTACCGATTTCCAAAATTGAGACAATGAATGCATTTTATGTCTGGACACCAGAGTGACATCACAAGACAACTCAATCAGCTTATCTTTTTCACGAGGATCAAGTACACGTGACTTTATATCTTTCAAGAATGGATAATAATCCAACCTCTGGACTAATAAGTCCAGAGGTTACCTTTGCGAGGATCCTCATTTGGAGGAAAATAATAAATTTTCAGCTAATGCTCTTAAATGTTGACTTATTGTTGAATATCACTTTATGGTTGACATCAGCAGCAATCAAAAATTCTTCCCAAAGTGGAAACATTTCTATACCTTCTTCTTGTAAGCTACTATTCCAATGATCTAGCTTCTTCAGAAGTATTTAAAATAGCCGCGAGAGGCGTTGCATTGGGGCTAGTAAATATTAAATAAATCATGGTTCGGACAAAAGTTAACTTCTGCGTCGACTAAATAAATGTGCTATATACTCGTGAATAGAAGTGTGCATCTACATGATTCGGTCGAAATATTTTGTGGGCCACGGGTTGAAGAACATTGTTCTACATATCCAGTATCATTCCTTTTAGATTTCATTACCTAAAGAAGAGTTGAGAAACTTTACTAAACTGTACAATCCACTTACAATTGGAGATTTACAACATAAATATCCTACAATTAATTGGTTGAGATATATAAATACAATAATAGATGGTACAGAAGTGGATGAAAATGAAATTGTTATTTTACAATCACCAAATTACATAGCTGCTTTAGAAAAATTGCTCCGTACTACTCCAAAAAGGTAAACACAAGTTAAGATTCGCGTAACTTTACAAACAAATATCATAATACTACTGTATGGAATAGGGAATAAAAATGAACAAGATTAACAAGGAGAACACAGATTTTTTTTAGTTCTCTGTCAAGTGAATGTATTAAGTACTAATAACTAATTTAATTCTAAGCTAGTTCATTTAATCCGTTTTTTTTTCTTTTAAGGGTTTTGTAGGTATGACCAATAAACCCTTATACCGTCAATTTGTCGTTTGTCTGTCTGTCTGTCTGTATGTCTGTCTGTCTGTATGTCTATCTGTCTGTCTGTCTGTTCGGTAAAAATTGTAGCCAAACCGCTAAACCTAGAGAGTTGAAATTTGGCATGCTTATATAACTCTTTAGGAACTCTCTAGGAAAAATACTAAAACATCTAAAAAACATATCCCCCTAAGAATATAAACAAATATCTGTGCCAAAAAAAAAAAAATATATTTTTTTCAAGTTCTGAGTAGGGTATTAAATGAAAGTCCTTAGTACGTGGATTAACGATCAAAAGTTTATTTTTGCAAAATAAATTATTATGACGCCCTTTTGCCAAAATTGTGTAAAAAAAATGTTGTCCCACACCCTGTAGCCCAGATGGTTTAAACTAAAAATCTGAAAATTTCTAAGTAATGTACATTTGTGTGAACCGGAATAGTAAATCAGGAATTTTTTATCAGATTATGTTTTCGGAAAATGACGCATTTTTGTGTTTTTTGCTTGACCATGTAAAATATTTAATACCTTATCTAACACAATTAACCAGCATGCTTTGATAGTGTAATGGCTAGTATGCTTGCGTTCTAATTTGCAAACTTAAGTTCGCTCCGCTCTCAAGGCAATTTTATTTTTTGTGTTTTTTTTGCATTTTTATTTTGTTTAAATTATTTTTTCAAAATTCTAGTTATATTTAGGCAATCATTGCATTTTTAAAAGCGTAAATTTAACAACCAGTGGAAATTGTTGAAATTGAATACACGAAATCAGAGGGGCGGGGAGACTTAAAACAACCAATGGAAGCTATAGGCGCAATTTTCAAAATCTTAATGAACCTTGCTATATAAAAAAATATAAACTGCACATATATAGAAACCTAAATAATGGTATTAGGCATTTGAAGTAAAATTAACAACAAAAAAAATATTAAATTCACACTTCACATCAATTTTTTGATAAAATCTTCTTTGAATATTTTATAGAATTCAAGCTAACTATATCTTTTGGCGAGTTGTTGAGAACTCGGTAAGTTTTTTATCAAGTCCTTTACGAAACAGATTACTGCTGTATTCAAAAAGTATTTCTGGAACACTGAAGTTACCTCCAAGATGGCGAGAATGTGTTGCTGTTGTATCAAATGGGTAGGTGGGTAAATTATAGCGAAAACTATCTAAATCTATCAAAATATTTGCATTAGCTTCTGCTTGTCTTCTTTTCAAACGCAAAAACCCAACAATGGATAGTTGCTGTGTACTAAAAATTCTAAATAACTTTTTTTGTGCTAAGTCCACTTATAACAGTTGTAAAAGAAATATTATGGATAGGTGACTAAGGCCCGGTATTTCGAACCATAGACAAAATTGACTATCTATGGGATAAGTCGTTATCAAGGGAATAAACGATTTTTTGCATATTTCCAATTATTTACCTATAGAGTAACTAAGTTATCAATAGGATAAGTTATTCACAACGTGTAGGTACTGATAAATATTATCCATTGGATAAAAGTGACAGATTTTGACAGATAGTTGTCAAAAAACATTTTATTGATAAAAATATGTACATAATATAAACATATATACATAAAATATATAATATAACAGGTATTATGTACATATTAGACATACCTACACTTTGTATACATATTACATACACTTGTTTCCATTATGTGTACTATTTTATTGTGTAATTGCCTATATCAAAATAAATTCAAAATAATTTAGTAATCTACTTTAATTTATACTGAAATAAAAAAAAAAATATTGTCGATTATTTTTAGATAATTTACATGTATTTTTAAAGAAAGAAATCATGGATGCTGATTTAGAAGATTTGCAAGCAGACAATGATGAAGAAGTTGTAGAGCATTTAGAACGTCCATACATAGTTCGTGTTAGACCACATCATATGAACTATTGGGATGAGAAAGATTTTATTAATCGATTTCGCTTAGCGAAAAATGCATTTAATATCCTGCTTCACCAAATACTACACCAATTAAAAAATAAAAATAAATAAACGGTCGTATTTAATTTTCAATGTTTTTGTATTTCTATTCTGTATTTTTTTCACTTGTAAGTTTCAAAAAGCAAATTTTAAACTTGATTTAATTATACATCAATTCTTTATGTAATTTTAATAAGATTCTAGTCTTAAGTTTATACTACAGATGATTTTATGTTTTTGTAATTTTGTGTAGTATGTAGTGCCAAACCTGTAATTTGGACATCTTGTCTTGTTGGATTGGCCTAATAAATAAAATAATATAAAAATAAATAAATAAAGTATGCAGGATGCAATAAACATAATACAATTTTTTTATCTTTTAGATTTACAGAGTCAGTAGTTTTATTTTCTATAACACAAGATTTACAAGTTGCCTTGTTTCGGAAATATTGAAATTTGCGCTTCTTGGGCGTTTATCGCACATTTTTCTGTACAAAACTTGGACAGTTGTCATTTATTTTAACAGTTGTATCTATCTATCTTTTATTCGTGCGAGTCGCGTATGTCTCTATTTGTTTAGGATAACGCTACTAATACCAACATAAAAAAAAACATTCGAAAATATTATTATCAATCAGAATAGCTGTCTACGAGATAACTAGAGTTGGAAATACAGAAAGCAATTTATCCTAGTGACTATCAAGAGGAAAATATTATCCTATTGATAGTTATTCTTATAGATAACAGTAAGGTGGAAATACCGGGCCTAAACTGTAAAAACTCTATTCATGATGAAAAAAGAAACTAACAAACATTATTTTAGCATGCCTGTAGCGATCGGAGCTTTATACGTTCGAAAATATTTTGATACAGAATCAAAACAACAAGCAATTGAAATGGTTGCTAACATCAGATATGTGCTAAAAAATATCCTACAGAATGTAGAGTGGATGGATCATCAAACTAAACAAAGAGCTTTAGAGAAACTTGAATATATGCAGTCATATGTTGGCTACCCTGATGAACTTTTAAGTGACGAACTGATTGACCAGTTTCACCAACAGGTTAGTTAAGAAATAATTCTAATATTCTTTTGTGAAGATTATTTTTGTTTCAGTTAAATAGTTCTAAACAATATTTAGAAGCTGTGTTAGAAATTACTAAATTTGAGAGATTATTCGAATTCAGATCTCTTCATGCTCCTGTCAACAAATCCGGTTGGGTTGATCATGCCAGTGCTGCTATTGTTAATGCTTTTTATACTTTCTCAGAGAATAGCATTAGTAAGTTTTACATTAATAATAATAATAGCAAGAATAATAATACAAGTTCTCTGTATATTTACCTCTCGTTACACACTTTAATTGGCTGCGACTATGTCGTCAGCGTCCTATTAACTCTGTATACACATATAAATTTTAATAGCAAAAATAAAATAAAAAGAGTCGTTGAAAGATAAAGAAGGAGCAACCAGAACGGAAATACGGTTGCAATTCTCGCTTTGAATGCATTTATGGAAGGTGTTGGTACCGCTTCGTCCGAGAGTTAGTTCCACAGTTCAAATACTTTGTTAGAGATGAAATGTTGTCTCTGCTGCCTAGAATATTTCTTGTACTTTGGCTTGAGATGGTGGTCACCAAGACGATGGTTCAAATTGAGTTGATATAACGAGGACATGTCAGTAGAGAACTTGCATGTGGTTATCCTATACTTTTGCTTTAGATCTCCGCGTCGTCTACGATCAGCGATCATAAAATCATCAACCGTTTACGAGAAAATCGGACAAGGGAGTTTTAAAATATAGATTTATTTGAATAATTCTCGAGATGATATACCTAGAGAGTTGACGTAAATAAAAAAGTAGTAGAGCTTTTTACGTGCTACAACTTGTCTGTTAAATTTTTTTTTCTATCATCAACCGTTTACGAGAAAATCGGACAAGGGTGTTTTAAAATATAGATTTATTTGAATAATTCTCGAGATGATATACCTAGAGAGTTGACGTAAATAAAAAAGAAGTAGAGCTTTTTACGTGCTACAATTTGTCTGTTAAATTTTTTTTTCTATCATCAACCGTTTACGAGAAAATCGGACAAGGGTGTTTTAAAATATAGATTTATTTGAATAACTCTCGAGTTAACATACCTAGAGAGTTGACGTAAATAAAAAAGTTGTAGAGATTTTTACGTGCTAAAACTTGTCTGTCTAAAATTTTTTCTATCATCAACCGTTTACGAGAAAATCGGACAAGGGTGTTTTAAAATATAGATTTATTTGAATAACTCTCGAGTTAATATACCTAGAGAGTTAACGTAAATAAAAAAAGTTTTAGAGATTTTTACGTGCTAAAACTTATCTGTTTAAAATTTTTTTCTATCATCTACCATTTACGAGAAAATCAGACAAGGGTGTTTTTTGAAATATAGATTTATTTGAATAACTCTCGAGTTAATATACCTAGAGAGTTAACGTAAATAAAAAGTTGTAGAGATTTTTACGTGCTAAAACTTGTCTGTTTAAATTTTTTTTCTATCAGCAACCGTTTACGAGAAAATCGGACAAGGGTGTTTTAAAATATAGATTTATTTGAATAACACTCGAGTTAATATACCAAGGGCCGAGAATTCCAGTTGCTAATAAACTGTCCAATAAGTTTATTAACAACATAATTTTTTTCCCGAGAGTTCCACCCCGAAATAGTTATTAGGTTGCTAATAAATAGGCTTATTTGTCTAATAACTTATAGGCAACATGAAGTGCTTAATAAAGTGACATATAACCAAAAACAAGTTCGCAAAATGTGTTAATATTTCAATTTTAATTGAAAAACATTATAATTTTAAAAGAATATACAAATGTGTAGTTTTTAAACATTTCTATAATAGCGATTTTAGTGTTTTATATACATTTTAGTTGTATTTTGACGAAATCGACGATCTGTTTGGATGAATTTATAAATTATAGACAACCGTTTTTAGAATATTTTGGGCATTTATTGTAAATGTGATATATAAAGAGCAATATATAAATATATATTTTTTAATAAACATTGTCTTTTATTTTTATATATGTATTTATTTCAATTACGATTACAACACATTACTATTTATATAAAAATGATAGAAAATAAGAAGATAGACGCAATTATTGGCAGAATAATAAAGATGTGTAGCTGAAAATTGCTGATAAGTTTAATTCATATTGTTTAAGGAATGTAAAATAAACCAAATATGGCTGTCTTCTTATTATTATTCACTTTTGTATTATAAAATGCTATTTTTATTAACTTCTCGGCTAGACCAGGGATTAGATTGCTACAACGTTACAAAATTTCTTTGTAGATGGCAGCACATAACAATTTTACTAAGTAATTCAAGGATTATCAGTGGCTGTAAAACAATGGTGCGAGCTACCCATCTTCTAGTTTAATGACAAAACACTATCTTAGGTTAGGTTAGGTTACTAAGGGTTTGGTTAGAAAAAGCCGAGCGAAGCGAGCTACCCATCTTCTAGTTTAATGACAAAACACTATATGTTTCAAGAAACTCACGCTAATATAATAATTCCGCCTGTTTAGAACCATCGTATGTAAAACAAAACATGTGCGATGTAAGGCGGTGTGACGTATGCACAGTTGTGTAGCAATCTATTCCCGGGTTATACCAACTTCTCTTCTATCTATATTGTCACCTTTTTCTGTGATAAAATTTGTTGAACGCCGTTTAATTGTCATTTTAACAGTAACACAAAAAATATACGTAATGTCATTGAATGTTACGTCAAACTATTTATTGTCAAAATATTTAATGTCAAAATATTCAGTGTCAAAATTTCATCTCACTTTAGCTCTACAAATTTACGTATAGCTCTATCCCTCTTGCACCGTGTTACTATCTTCATAAGAAATACCAATACAAAAACAAAAAATTATGTTGCTAATAAACTATTAGAAGGATTTTGTAACTTGGAAATCACCAATAAATTTATTAGCTTCATAAATATATTATGTGTCAAATAACTATTAGGGAGTTTACTTGGTTTACTATTAGGGAGTTTTCTCCCTAATAGTTATTTGACACATAATATATTTATGAAGCTAATAAATTTATTGGTGATTTCCAAGTTACAAAATCTTTCTAATAGTTTATTAGCAACATAATTTTTTGTTTTTGCATTAAAACTGGAACTCTCGGCCCTAAGTGTCTAATAACTATTAGGGAGTTTATTAGGAACTGGAACTCTCGGCCCCTAGAGAGTTAACGTAAATAAAAAAGTTGTAGAGATTTTTACGTGCTACAACTTGTCTGTTCAAAAATTTTTTCTATTATCAACCGTTTACGAGAATATCGGACAAGGGAGTTTTAAAATATAGATTTATAATAGTAATTTTATAATTTATAATAGTTTTAAAATAGTAGTTGCAATTTACTGAGATGCTCTTCGTAGAGTAGACAGCGGAGGTTATTCGGAAGACTAGTTACTCGTTTTTGGACGCCTTCCAGAAGATTTATATCCCGCTACAAGTAAGGCGATCAGACAACAAATGCAAATTCGAGGATAGGGCGTATGTAGGATAAGTAAATTATACAATATAAGGTATGGGTTAGGTGGGGAAGGGATTTGTAAATTAGGTAGAATACTTGGTTTGCTTTCTTGGCTACATGCGGAGACCAATCTAGGGTTGTTGTTGTTGTAGAGGTGAATAAACCTATGACTTACTGTTTTAGATCTTCCTGCTGGAATTTTACAAGGAGCATTCTTCTCAAGTGATCGTCCTAAATATATGAACTACGGTGCTATTGGTACAGTGATTGGCCATGAAATAATCCATGGCTATGATGATAAAGGCAGACAGTATGATAAGGACGGTAATCTGGTGGATTGGTGGTTACCACCAACAGAAAAATCATTTATATGTCGAGCTCAATGCTTCATAGATCAATATTCTAGTTACATGGATCCACAAGTCGATTTATATGTAAGTCACCATGATAAAAAAATACATTTTTTATATTCATCTCCAAGTATATTTACAGACAACTTATCTTTTCTTTAAGCAATAAAGTATGATATTTTTATATATTTTTAGTTAAATGGAATAAATACACAAGGAGAAAACATGGCTGACAATGGTGGAGTAAAAGCAGCATATCGAGCTTACATGAACTGGGTGTCCCTTAACGGCCCAGAACCAAAACTTCCCGGACTGAATTATAACCCCGAACAACTATTTTGGTTATCTTTAGCAAATGCTTTCTGCACGAAATCACGACCGGAATACATGAAGCTTATTATAACAACTGATGAACATTCTCCCGCCATGTTTAGGGTTTTAGGATCCCTCAGCAATAACCCAGATTTTGCCAGAGATTTTAACTGTCCACCTCAAAGTAATATGAATCCTCGGCATAAGTGTGTTTTATGGTAGTATTAATTTTATTGTATTATTTTTTATGAATTTTATTTTAATATAGTTTTTTATTATTATTAGATAAATATAAACATATATGTATTTAATAAAAAAATTTTTTTTTTTTTTAATTTTGAGTAACATACCAAATGAAAGCTCTTAATGCGTGGATCAACAAGCAAATTTTGATTTTTTTATAGTATTTTTCCCTATAAACAATATGTCAAAATTTTTTACCTATTTAAAATATGTCAAACTTTTGCCTCCTTCCTTTCTCTCAGAGGGATTGATCTAAAAATCGGAATAGTTCAACAGGAATTTTTGATCAGGTTAGTTTTTAGCTAAAAATGTGCTAAGAAAGTTCTTGTCCCGCCCCCTTTTACCCAAAAAGGTTAAACTAAAAATCTGAACAAATTACACCGCTCAATAGGAATTTTGAGTCTGGGTTCTGCATATCTGATTTTTATTTGTTCCACATTATTAATTAAAGAAAAAATAGTTTTACCCGAAAAAGTTTGCTTTTGTAGCTATCGGAATGAAATTACGGATTTTAAGAAAATTTCCCTTTTTTCAGACCTTTATTGTATGTAAAAATAATACAAACTATTGTTATGAATTTGAATCGGTATTAGTTACAAGAAACAAACAGCTTGCTATAACAGAATATATAAAAAAGTTTAGAAATGATTATTTTTCGTATTTCTTCTGTGATTGTATGGGCTTTCTCGTATTAGGCCCCAAATATAGTCCCCCATCATACTCTCATTGTATTGCCCCTAATAACGACGTTCAAAATCCATCACGTCTTGATGAAAACGTTCACTTTGTTCTTCCGAATAGGCTCCCATGTTATCTTTAAATTGGTCCAAGTACGCATGTAACATGCACTTTAAGGGACATTCTGCAACCCATGAGTTTAAAGTTATCAAGCATAGTTGCAATAAGCTCTTTGTAATTGTATGCTCTGTTGTTTCCGAGAAAACCATGAACCACTGCTTTCAGGCTTTCTTTTTATGAGTATTGAGTATCTGTGAAAATTCGGCACTGGACATTATTTTCTTTATTTGTGGTCCGACAAAAATAAAGGTAGCAAGGATATTTAGTATAACCGTCTATGCAAGGCGGTCGGAATCTCATGCATTTCTTCTGATGGCGTCTTTTCATAGACAGTTCTACAAAAAGTTTTAAAGCTGTCCTTCTTCACAATGGAAATAAATTTCCATCTCTTCCTTTGACTCATTCCGTAATGCTCAAAGAAAATTACGCAAGTGTGAAAATTGTGCTTGAGAGTTTAAAGTATGATGAGTATCCTGGCCAGTGATAGGGGATTTTAAGATGGTTAGATTTCTGATGGGATGCATTCCCATCAGAAATCCAACCATTCTCTTGTTTTGATAAATTCGCCGCAAATATTGCAGAATGAGTCTAACTCGTGTTTACAACTTTTTGACGCCATTTTTGGATCTGTCGCTACACAAAATGCGTTGTATCGCTGCAATGCGCATGCGCATACCGACTATGGACCACGTAAGTGAAATGCCACTTGCTTTCCACCCGCTCGTCCCCACCCTTACTTAATATAACGCGCTTCTCCTTATATTGTCATAAAAATAAATAAATATATATATTGATCGTACTAAAAGGTACAAAAGCAAAGTTTTTCAAAAATAAACGAAGGTTTTAGTTATTTTTAGTCATTAAAATAAAGACTCAAAAAAAATGTTTTTTTTTGTTGACCTGTGTTATAGGTAATATATATTACGAGAGGAATATTTATTCCTATTGCGTTTTTAAAAAATATTGCAGTTTAAGGGTTTTTGGATAAAATGAATTATTTTTCTAATTCATGGCTAAATTATGGCTAATAATGTTATGGACTTTTTGTATTTATGGCTAAGATAGCGTGTGTCTTTTTTTGAAATAAAAAATATAATAAAAAATATTTAACAGCTGAGGACCGAGTTTTGAACACCACACTACACTAGTAATGAAATACTATATATACTTGTCATGCAAATTATAAATAAACTACGTTACTATCATCCGTTCACAAGATGTTTCCGTAATCTAGAACAGTGTTCTTCAACCTTTTTGCCCTCGCGGACCGGTGAAAATAGGATAAATATTTCGCGGACCGGCTGAAAACTAAGACACAAATAAAAACCAATATATATAGTATTTTATTAATATATAGGTATATGTTATATAGTTATATAATTACAATTTTTAGTGCGACATATGCTGCTGCTTCTTTTTTAAAAAAATTGATATACAGAGTTTTTTTAACAGACGAAGCGCTGCGTAACATCCATTCGATTTCTCTGTTTGGTTTTTATAATTGACATAGCTGAAAAAATATTTTCGCACAAATAGAAAGTCGAAAAAATGACTAATAATTTGATAGCTTTATAACTCAAAGATGGATATTCTTTTTCCAGCGATTTCCAAAATTGAGAATGATTGCATTTTATGTTTGGATACTAGAGTAACATCACAAGATAACTTGATCAGCTTTTCTTTTTCCGAGGATCAAGTACACATGACTGTATATCTTTCAAGAATGGATTATTAATCCAGAGGTTACCTTTACGAGGATCCTCATTTTCAGGAAAATAATTATTAAAATTTTCAGCTAATGCTCTTAAACGTTGACTTATTGTTGAATATGACTTTCTGGTTGACAACAACAGTAATCAAAAATGGCAGTTTTGATGGTAGTCTCGAAAATTAACTAGACATGTGAAACTAGAAATGTGCTACTGGTTGAATGCAACCAGTGTAAAATATCATACATGACATTCTATAAGAAATATTAATTCGGCAACTCTGGCAATATATTTAGTTGATATCATTGTTTTTTAATGCCAAAATCATGTAATTGAACGAAAAAATATCACATATAAATTAAGGAAACATCGTGAAAGGATTATATATAACTGTAAATTATATATAACAGTAAGAAAAAATATTGTTTACATAAATAATATTAAAAACATATTACAAAAAACTGAAGAAAAATAATAATAATAAAAACATTTAATATAAACTCTTGAGTATTTTGTTGACTTTCCATTCTAAAATCTCTACTTTCCACCAATTGACCTAAAATAAAAGAAAAATAATTATAAAGTAAGCCTTAATATTAACTTTTGTTAATATATTGGCAGATTTGAGCAAAATTTTTAGACACTTTGGCTAAAATTTTTAGAAATTTTGGCAAAAATTGGAAGATTTGAGGGAAAATTTGAATAAAGTGGGTTTTACACGATTCAATTTATTGATTAATTAATTGAAAAAGTTGACATTCAATTTATTATAGTGTGTAAAGTGTTCAAATTTGAACAATTAATTGAAAAATTTATTGACGAAAAAATATTGACGAAAAATTTATTGACTTCTATTATATTGTGCTATTGATCAATTTATTTTGAAAATAGAACAATCTATTTTTCATTAATTTTTTAGGGGATTCTAGGTATATTTTTATCTGTTAAGATATTGCCAACTGTTTAGTTGTACCATAACCTAGAAATATATAGTTTGTTTCGTTTTCAAATGTGATAGAACATCAAACGTTCTAATTTACCATAATCTAGGTTATTTCTTTTGTTTTTATTCACAACTCGTAACTTTGTGAAGAATTTTTTAATATTTTCATTTTGATAAATATGTCAAGATGTTTTACAGTTGGTAATGTAAAATTTTCAAAAAAATTGATAAACAAATTGATGTGTGTAAAGTGATCCTTTTGTTTCCAAGGTTACCAATATATTTTTCAATTAATTGACAAAAAAACTTGATCAATTTATTGATCAATAAATTGAACTGTGTAAAACCAACTTAATTTAAGCCAAAATTGACAGAATTGAACAAAATTTTTAGAAATTTTGGCAAAAAAGGCAAATTTTAGCAAATTTTTTATAAATTCTGGCAGAATTGCTAGATTTGAGCAAAAGTTTTCGAAATTTTGCTAAAATTTGGCAGATTTGAGCCAAATACAGCTGGCACCCTGGGCCTGTGCCCCTGCCTTTCACCGCCTCTGGAGCATATTGGTGTATTAATTAAAAAGACAATCCCGAATGCAGCCGTAAAAGAATAGAGCAACAACAAAAGTCTCCTTTTCCTGGATTGAAAGCACCATTTTGTTCCAAAACCAAAGTCCAAACTTAAAGACTTTTTTTTATATAATTCTGCCACCAATATTTGATCCGTTGCCATCAATTGGTAGATATCATAATACTAAGATAATTAAAAAGAATTGTTTGTAAAAATATGTCTGCAGTATTCTATAACAATTTTTCGTCTCTCCTGCAAAATGCCATAGAGTAGACATGGAAGGTTTTGCATTTAGACCCCTCATATATTAGTATAGATGAGCAATACCTACCTAAAAAGACCTGACAACCAGCTTTTACAGGAATCAGTGCTCTGCTTAGCAATAATGACAGATTTCGAACTACTGCGATGTGTAGTGTGTGATATATTTGCACAAGATTTGCACATTATTGCCTTATTCCTATTCCTCTTAGTATTATTTCCTCTCCAACAATGACGACATATTGAAGAACATCTGCTATTATTCAAATAAAATGTAGACCGAGTACCCCTACATTTCTTTCTAAATTTACAGCAAGCCTTTGGATTCATGTGGTCTGTTTCCTTTGAGTTTCTTTTGGTTCTACTACTTGATTTAGATCTGTTGTTTGATCTTTTCCTGTCTTTAGTCCTAGATCTTTCATGAGATCTGGATCTATGTCTAGATCCTCCTCTTGATCTAGACTCGCGATCTTGATCAGATAGAGAATCGTTTTTCCATTTTGTTGGTTTTTTCCATACTTTAATTATTTTATTATTATTATGGTTATACTTTGGGTCATTTTTTAATCTGTATTCACACCATTTACATTTGTTTATTTTCCTTTTTTTAACATTAGCCATCTATAAAAATAAATTTTATTTTGTTATTAGGCTTCGGAAATATTTTAGAAAAATTAATGAGAATTGGGAATTTTCACACATCTTAGGGCTTCGTAGGTATATAGGTAGTGAAAGGGGTCAATAGAGGACCCTAATTCTAGATGTTGGAGACCATGTTGTTTTTGCCAGCACAATATAAATATCAATAGATGTTTTTCGTTCATTAATTTAAATATTAAGAGCTTTTATTTAATACCCTATAGCAGAATTTCCCAAACTGAGCTCCGCGGTGCGTTTACTAGTGCTCCGCGGGAAGATTAGACAGAAAAGTAAATAAAATAAATGTGATCAGATGTGAAAATAGTGTTTATTTTTTTTTCAAAACAAACGTTTCACTCTGAAATGATTCGCTACTGCAGATAACAAAAGCCAGTACAATAATATTTTATTGCCCTCAAAAAATGTTAATAAAGACATTCGAATCTCAATAGTTTCAACTGGTCATTGAAAAAGTTTTAACCATTATGAAATACAAATATACAGCTGAGTGACTGTTCTATAACAGGGCTGATATATTACAAGAGCGGCATATAATATATAGTCGGATTGCTGATAGGTGACTCTTCGTTGCTACAAGTATCGATATGCAATACTATATGCTTTCTCTGTCTATATCATTATAATTATTTGCATACCCATAGTAACGTATAGTGACGTAACGTAAGTTGACAAATAACCTTCCAAATTATTTTAATAAAAAACAAAGCATTAAAAAGAAACGGCATGATTCGTAGATATCTTTACTAATTAGAGCACGAAAATAAATTCACAGCAGTACTCAAACAAATAAAATTATTAATTTTAAGGTAATAATTATAAATAAGGAAAAACTTATACTTATGCGTAAATTTTGGATTATAATTTGTTGTTTAATTATGTTTCCCCTAAGTACAAAGTAATAAAATATTAAGTTTATATATTGTAGCAATATATTATATTTATTCATAAAATATATTGCTACAAGTTGTATTTAAATGTTTATTTTTATCGCTGTCATTTCTTGTATTTATTATTATTGGATTAATATCATCAACAATCCTTTCCCTTTCCCATCATTCATTTAATAAATTTTCGATTTTTTTAACAGATTTTGCCCAAGTTTCACAAGTAATTTGATCACAGGCTACTTGCCCCTTTTTAAAAACTTCGTTATAACTATATCCGTTTTGACCAATATGTCTATCATAATAATTTTTTGTTATACCCCAAATTAGTTCAATAGGGTTAAACTGGCAGTGATAAGGCGGTAATCTTAGTACTTCATGACCATACGTTTGTGACCATACTTTGATGGACACAAGATAGAGAAATAAATGGCCCATTGTTCTCTATTTCGGAACTAAAATATTCCAGCAGATTTAAAATTAAAGTTTGTGAATTTAATAATTGGCTGCAAGCTCTATTAATTAATATTATTAACAGACACTGACAGCTAAGACAAATAACAAAAAACATTTTTAAAATCGCTGAAAAATGGTAACTAGATTATTATATGAATGCACTACTTAATACATACATGTAACAGTCACCTATTAGCAATCCGAATATAGTACAAATTCCTTAAAGTTTGCCAAATAATAGATAATGTATATTGTGACGTTTCATGCAATGGGAATATGAATTACCCATATTCTTTATATCTTTTATAATTCAGACAGGAAATCAGTAAGTCATAGGGGTGCAGTGATATTTATTTGTTTTTGCTGCGATTATTTTTCGATAGATCGCTGGGTAAAGTACGGATTGTTAAAAAAAAACTGCCAAAGTCTCCGTCTCAAAACGTCCAGTAGACGACAAGTTTGTTCAAATATTATAAAAATAGTATTTCAATAGTCTTTTCTGACGCTTAAGACTTATGGTTTTTACCAACCACATACATATACATACATATAAGGGAGGTATTGTGGTCGTACCAATTTTGACATTTTTAAATTTCGATGGATGTCCACGGATCGAGGTTCCTACATAATGTTTTTACTATTTTTAGCATGATGTCTGTCGGTCGTGTAAAGCAAATTTGGCTTATCGGATTTTTATGAAACTTCATTTTTAAGCTTCTCACACCAATGGATTCAGTTAATCAACTTTTGGTAAAAAACGGTCATCTAGAAATGGATTTTTGGCGGTCAGTCTTGTGGTGGCCACAGCTGATTTTTTATAAATATTTTTGCTTTTAACTAACAAAGCATTCTTACATTTTGCTCAGTTTATAATCCGTACCAGATAACTTTTCAAGATCGGCATAAAATAATTATCCTGTATCAATCAACTGAGAAATTTATTTCCAGAACATATCACACGTCAAAATCCACAAAAATATATATAAATATATAGCCAGTGGTGTACACATAGGGGGAATTAGGGGGATAAGTCCCCTCCCCCCAAAAATTCAAAAAGAACTAAAATTTTAATTACCCCATTTCAAGATTGCTCATATTCTCAATACGTATAAATTCCGATGTTGTGAAAAATACTAATATTGTGGTCAATACTACTAATACATCTAATTTCTCAAGAAATTAGACGTATAGAAAAATCTTGGCCGGAAATGAAGGCCCTTGCAAACAATAGAACCAGTAGAGAACCTTCATAGATGCCCCAACTTTGTAGAGGATCATTCCTCCACCATGGAACTAAAGGAACCTATATATATTGTCCCAGTTTACAGTACTAACTACAGTAATCTAATATGAAATGATCTATTATACCTACGAATTCCTAAAAATGTGTATATAGTCGGTTAGTAGTTACATTGTTAATGAATTTTCGTCTACGTTTGCCAAATATTCTGTGTCTTTTAATTTTTTTCTTCCTTGGCCTATACTTTCGACCCTCCCCTTCTGCTTGAGCTACTTCTGCCATTTCCAGATAAGGTAATAATTCATTAGGTGTCATTTCTCTCCATCGCATACTTGCTATTTTATTTATTTTCTTTATAGGAACTGCAGCATGTGCTCGAACATCCTAAAACCGTTCAGCTAAAAAAGGTTTTTCCAGTGACTTGATTGGTAACAGACTATACATGGTGTAACAAAATACAGGAATACGATATTTTTCGGAAAGGCGATGTGCAAGAGTTGAACAAAAAAAAAATTGACGAGCAAAGCTTACCTAAAAAATCGAATAGCAGTATTGAAAATTTTCGATACAAACCGAAAGTACAGGATATCAAGAATAACTTTGATTTTTTTAAATTGGTAACGTATGTCGATATCTTTGGATAGAGCTTTTGAAACTAATAATCTATCACTTAAATATTTTTTTTTAAATATCTTTTACGGTTTATGAAAAAAAAATATAAAATTATATTCTCGAAAACGACTTGAAAGGACAATATTTTTATTTACAAGTGTTCAAAATACCTCCCACTTTGATTTAAAGACTTTTGCATTTTGACTCTTGGGCTAAAGGCTATTCCAAACCTTTAGGCGGAACTAAGAGGAATTTAAATTTTCTTAAGTTGTAATTAGCTAATTTTTTTTATATATTGAAGTTGGCTTTTCCTGAAAAGATCCAAAATGATCAAAAGCTTCAATCAATCGGTAAAAGTTGCTAGATTTGAAAATCTAGTTCCACCTAAACCAAAAAAACAGGCTATATCTGTAGTTCAGAGCATGTACTTAAAAGTGAAATATTTTTAATATATATATATATATATATATATATATATATATATATATATATATATATTTACCGACCGCCAACATATGGATGGTTAAAAAAAAGCTGCCAAAGTTTCCGTCTCAGAACGTCCAGTAGACGACAAGTGTGTCCAAATATTATAAATATAGTATTTCAATAGTTTTTTCTTACGCTTAAGATTTAAGGATAAAGTTTTTACCAACCGCTACATACATATACATACATATAAGAGAGGTATTGTGATCATACCGATTTTAACTTTTCGAGATTTCGATGGATCTCCCCGAATTGAGGTCCCTACTTAACGTTTTGACTATTTTTAGCATGATGTCTGTCGGTCTGTCTGTCTGTCGGTCCGTGTACACATGCAGAGCAAATTAGGCTAAAATGATTTTTATGAAACTTCATATTTAAGCTTTTGACATCAATGGAACGAGTTGATCAACTTTTGGTAAAGATCGGTTAACTAGAAATGGGAGTTTACTCGTGTCGGTTTTAAGATTTTTGCAAATATTTCACAACAGAGAAATATTTCGAAAAAAAATATTTAACAAAAGTTGCTATAAAAGCAATAATTAACAACTTTTATTTGAGACATTTTTTGATAAAGCAGCATAAATTAAACAAGTACTTTGTGAAGGCGGTCGGTCCTGTAGTGGCCACAGCTGACTTTTTTTCTTTAAGATTTCGCGGCATAATTGGAAAATTTTGCGGCACACCCGTTGGGAAACACTGGTTTAGAGGATAGTTATCAATCTAATATAGGTAAAATATTTGCAATCACTGAAAGTAAAATATACTAGAATGAACCATATTAATTGTTTTTTTTTTTTATATGCTTGTTGTTATTTTAAAATCATAAGTGCTATAATAGCTCAAACGGTCGCGAACGGGCTTCTCAATCTAGTAATCCTTGTTCAATCCCAAAGTCTCCTACAATATTTTTGGTAAGAGCAAACGGTACCGTTTGAGCTATTTTTATCCTAAATATGCATAAGACTTACCCTAGTGAATTGTTTTAGAAAATTTAAATATGGGTTGACATAAATCCTAGGCAATCGTTTTATAATTTTCTTATTTGCCATTTTTTCTGACTGATTCATATTATTACCTATAATTAATAAACTTATCAAGAAACATTATACAATTTTGTATCAAACATTATAAACTATCAAAACAACACAAATTTTGACAATTTTGACAGAAAAAATAAAAGAAAATTTGAGACAAATGGTAACTTTGATGTTTCTACTACAACTTAAGGACCATCCGGGTGATACTGGCATTCTGGAACGTTGGTAGATGGCAGAAGATGGCAAAATAAATTACGAATACACCCGACTTCAAACGATCAAAAACTTCGTGTTCTATAGATCAGCCACCATTAGCTGTCAAACACATGATAGTTGGTGTTGAAGTAATACGCATTTAAGCTTGTTAATTTTCAAATACGTGGTTCAAATTAAAGTCACTGGATTATACAAAGTACCACAAGCCTTTGAAGAAGCCGACAGACCCCAGGGTTTGATTGGCAACATTGCTTCCCCTATTAAGCTAACTAAAGCAGCAATTTTTACGTTCTTAAGTTTACGTCTGCGCTGTCACATCTCCCTCTCTCGCTCTCATTTAATAACCTTCTTTGTCAGCGGTTTGAATATTTAAGGTTAAGTTTAATTTAAATTTATATATTACAGTCTGTTCCAAACGGTTAAGCGGAACTAAATGGGAATTTAGTTCTTTTAGGTTGTCACGAGAAGGGACCTTGCTTGGGATATTTCATTTTTCACGTTGGGATGTCAAAATTTAAAATTCCAACAATGGAACCATGGAAACGAATGACATATGTCAAAATTAAATATTTTTTTTAGATATTTTAATGACAAAAAAATAAATAAATGGGAAATTTGTATTAAGAATGACACAAAAAATCAAATTTAAAAGAAAATGACATTTTAAAATGATATTAACCTTAACCAAAAAATGTTTATTGTAAGTATGATTTACAAAGCTTAAACAAAACGGCCGAAAGGCACGATTTAAACGATGAAAGTAACTAGATTGCAAAATCTAGTTCCGCTTAAGCGTTTGGAACAGACTGTAATATATAAATTTAAATTAAACTTAACCTTAAATATTCAAACCGCTGACAAAGAAGGTCTTTAGTTTAAGCGGAATTAGATATCGAAATCTACCAACTTTTAAGGATTGAATGAGGCTTTGTATCATTTTGTTTAACAAAAGCCCACTTTGATCGTCAAAAAGTGAACTCGTGATAACTTAAGAAAATAAAAATTCCATTTAATTCCGCTTAAACGTTTGGAATAGACTTTACAATTTACGAGTGAAAGGAGTCGGGAGTCGGAGTCGGTTTCCAAAAATACCGACTCCGGAGTCGAGGGTCGGGAGTCGGTAATTTTTCTGTCGACCCCCTATCCCTGGTTATGCCCTGTATAAAAATTAGGTAAAAATATAAAGTACTACTGTAAATTTTTTTAATTATTAATAATACCAAATACATGATACAATGAAAAAATGTTTGTATTAATTGTATTTTAATAATAACTACTTCTCCTTCTTCTTCGGTATATTTGTTTCACTCTTTTTCTGCAAAAAATAAAAATAAAAACAATTAAGAGAATATAGTCGGGTCTCCGTATTCGAAGATTAATGTTTTTGCGACTGCCGTATTTTGTTGTTATTGCTATATATTTAATTTATATTAGAAGTATTTAATTTGTACCAGGGCCGGGCGGTAGCATGGAACAATGGAGCAGGCGCTCCAAGCGCCTAAAGAATGTAGGCGCCGGAGACGGTTAACTTAGGTGCTTAAGATCTTTTGGATATATATTTATTTATTTATTTATTTTATTCAACAGCCCAACGGCCAATATATATTTATTCTGCATAGAGGAATGCAGTGTTAAAGGAGATATGAGCAATTTTAACATCACTTTAGAAAACAAGAATGCTCCTGATAATAATGAAATATTTATGATTAAACTACGTAAAAAATATGCTCAAACAATTTTTACAATAGCTCTATACGATTCTACACAAGATCACCACGAAGTGTACAAACTTCCTTCAAATATTATAATTTTTCATGCGGAACAGAATATATATTAGAATAGGGCGACCAGATTTCAGTGAAGGGAAATCGGGACACAGGAAAAAAAAGAAGGTCCTCACCTCCCAGATCCAAGTGAAGAGCAAAAAAAAGGTCCTCACCTAACAAATCCAAGTGAAGAGCATAAAAAAAGGTCCTCACCTTCCAGATTGACTCAGTTGTAATATTTCTTTTCTTACAAATGCAGAATTATGTAGAAACCGGGACAATCGACCGTTCCGAAAGCATTTTTCGGGACACCGGGACAATTGACCTAAAACCGGGAAACCGGGACGGATGGTCACCCTATATTAGAACAAACTTCTTCGAACAACACAGTCTTAATAGGGGAAAAATTTTTAGATCGTAGCGCGTCGCGGATATTTTTGAAACCATACTTAAACAGATACCACTTGACATTTACTAGTAAATAATAGCGAAAAGTGTATCAAAAAACGACAAAAAATAAATAATTGTATGCGATTTTCTGATTTTGTTTTAAAATTTTATAATCAAGTAAGTAAGTATACACACGTACTGTGAGGACATTTTTTTAAAGTGACATTACTTGTAAACATCTTAAATACTACATTTTGTAATCTGGTTTTAAGTTATGGCGGCACAGTTTTCCATTGTCGATTATTTTAATTATATTGGGAGTTTAAATAATAATTCCCGTGTTGTTTACGAAGGGGTAGAAATCTACAATGCTGGGCATATAATATTGTGTGGGGTCACTGAGAAAAACAGAGAGTTCATAAAGATTTATACAGATTTGTGCATTATAATCAAACCCACACACAATAACAGGAATTTTCAAGATATGCGATAATAAATACCAAATTGAAAATATTATTTGTAGTCACTATCATTAAAATGTAATGAGCAAACTTTCATATAAGGGCTCACTTTTTTCCAATTTTTAAAATGTTTTCCCAATTTTGTTTAGAACCGTACGGTGTCTCATATTGGTGGAAACAAATGAAACGATATTTCTTTTCAATAAATTGCACATAGGCACACAACAATATGTATTATACATTTTTCAATGATTATAATAAAACTTTAAAAACAAACTTCATACAAAACCAATACACAAAACGAAATGTTATCTGTCGTATACAAGTTCATGAAACGCTCACCAGATGGTAGGGTGCTTAGCTGCAAATCCCTATAGGTAAATTCGGCCGTAATACGCATTACATTCATTACCTTGGCTTACGTATTGAAATTTCTCGTCTTGAACCCCTTGAACGTTTAGTACTTCTTGATTTTCTGCGTCTAACTGATTTTCTACTTCTTGATTTTCTGCCTCTAACAGGTTTTGTATTTTTTGATTTTCTGCGTCTAACCGGTCTTGTTTTACTTCCCCTTTTAGCGTCCTCCGCTAACTGAATATAAGGCAGTTTCTCTTCATGGTTCATTTCCCGCCATCTAGCACCAGCAAGCTGGGCTAATTTTGTAGGCCTTATATTTTCTCTAGCCATATCCTGTGAATTATAATAAAATAAAATAAATCATCGAAAAGTATCATTAAATATCAAAATGTAAACATTACTTTTCTAAACTGCATGAGAAAAATGAAGTAGGCATTTAAAGATCTCTTAGATAACCTTCTTTTAAAACGTGATGTCACCTTTTCAGGCTGAAAATTGTAAAATTTAACAATAATCTGAAAAAAGAATTAGTAGTATTACATTTCCTTACCTGTCGTTCATGAGCCATTTTTTATACTTAAATTTATATTTTTGAAATTATATTATAAAACGAAAATATTGAACATAATGAAAATAAAAATGTTAAAATGTCAAATATAAACAAACAAACAAAAATTACATTTTTTGACAGTTGTATCTATGCATATTATTAGAAGGGTCATAAACGTTATATGAATAATTAAAAATTGATGTGACGTGTGAATTAACACACATTTCAGGGTTGGCATCTATGGTCTATTTCAAAGTAGAAAAATGTGTGTAAGAAGATAGGAGCAGTTTGTCCTTGCTTCGGATTGGTTTAGATCGTCATCCCTATTACACTGTTAAAATATTGTTTTTAGTCCAAGTTGACAGATGTTTAGTGTCGTACATTGGAAATATATATTATTTAATTTTTCTCATATATTTTGTTATTATTTACATATTTAGACTCTTATTTATATTCTTGGCGTAGATTTTATGGAGAAAATTCTCCATGTAATTTGTTTTTACGCAGTTATATATTTTTTAGGTTATCTGACAAATAAATATTTTTTGACAATTGACAATTAACAGATCAAGAAAGAGGACTAATGTGAGGCCAAAAGACAGCCCAGCTGATTGTGCCCAAAGAAGAAGTTGTTGATATAATTTTTAGACCTTCATATATACATATATTTATATTTACAATAATTATTTATATAGACGGTTCACTTTTGTAAGAACAAACTAAGAGGGAATTTTGTTTTCAATAGTTTGCACCTTTGAAGCTGTATGTCATGTTGGTATTAAAAAATGTCACTTTTTTAAAATGTTGATCCATTTGACATATGTCATAATGAAAAATGATATCTTAATTATAATGATCATAACCTTATCAACCTAAAGTCGGTTTTACAGCGTAAGGAATATTTTTAATTGACATTTAAAGTCAGTAACACGCCATAAAAGTAACCAAAATAACCAGATCTAGTGTGTTCTTACAAAAATGAACAGCTTACAGTCTGTTCCAAACGGTTAAGCGGAACTAAATTTTGCAATCTAGTTACTTTCATCGTTTAAATAGTGCTTTTGGACCGTTTTGTTTAAGCTTTGTAAATCATACTTACAATAAACATTTTTGGTTAAGATTAATATCATTTTAAAATGTCATTTTCTTTATATTTTGATTTTTTGTGTCATTCTTAATACAAATTTCCCATTTATTTATTTTTTTGTCATTAAAATATATAAAAAAATTATTTAATTTTGACATAGGTCATTCGTTTCCATCGTTTCATTGTTGTAATTTTAAATTTTGACATTCCAACGTAAAAAATGAAATAACCCAAGCAAGGTCCCTTGTCGTGACAACCTAAAAGAACGAAATTCCCATTTAGTTCCGCCTAAGCGTCTGAAACAGACTGTATAAGCTGTTCACTTTTATAAGAACAAACTAAGAGGGAATTTTGTTTTCAATAGTTTGCACCTTTGAAACTGTATGTCATGTTGGTATTAAAAAATGTCACTTTTTTAAAATGTCGATCCATTTGACATATGTCATAATGAAAAATTATATCTTAATTATAATGATCATAACCTTATCAACCTAAAGTCGGTTTTACACCGTAAGGAATATTTTTAATTGACATTTAAAGTCAGTAACACACCATAAAAGTAACCAAAATAACCAGATCTAGTGTGTTCTTACAAAAGTGAATTGCTTATAAATAATAAACATTAGCTCTGAAGATATATTGTTTGTTTTATTGCTTTGTTTAAACTCTTTTAGCCAAATCTCTCTTTTTATATATAGTACATAATTATTAAAATGAATATTTTTTTAACTTTTTCAAATTTCCCACTAAACTGAATTTATGTCGTATAAATAACATGTAATAATCATATAATAAGTGTATTATCTGCCTTGTTTATTTCAATATCTTATTAACCTTTTTTATATTAAAAAAAAACCACTCGCT
Organism: Liopterus haemorrhoidalis; assembly: GCA_963971575.1. Lineage (NCBI taxonomy): Eukaryota > Metazoa > Arthropoda > Insecta > Coleoptera > Dytiscidae > Liopterus > Liopterus haemorrhoidalis. Next base: position 209,284,037 of record OZ020611.1, read on the forward strand.
AACCCAGTTGCTACGCCCATGTCCTACTTGTAACTTATTTTAAAAATTCCCGCTATACTGTATTTGATCAGTGTAAATCGTACTCGGTTCGCAGCGCTATCTACTTTTTTCTACTTTGAAATAGACCATAGTATTATTATTTTGTTGGTACAATTTAGATTGTAATCGCATCAAAATAATTTTTCTTTTTATCATATTGTCACATAGGTAATCCTAGGTCAGGATTACGACATCTAGACATTGTGATTAAAAAACTATTTGTCAGCGTCTGACGTATGTGGTCTGATTACGAAATGCATACGCTGCATTTTCGTAATGAAGAAATATTTGTCATGACGAATGAATATTGGAACTGGGTTAACCTTCAGTACAAATAGATGGATGTCGCAGAATATTGAGGCAGAGGAACGTAGCCAACTCCTCTACACGTACTAGTCCACACGGTGACGACCAAGACACCGACGCGAGATACTTGTACCGCTGGTAACAAGCAAGTAGCCACCATGTGAATGGGAGAAGACTTCTCCAGACTCCTTGATGAGTAGCCCCCGCCTCGGAGATAGGTCCAAGTCGATCCTGGCCAACACGGGGTGGACCGAACACCGGACACAACTCCATGGGCAAATTCATACCATACTTTGTAATTTGGATGTATAATTAATAAATTTGTATTGTTAAAACCAGGAGTTGTCTTTCAATCAAGCCACCCACGTGACAATATGTTAATTTAAGAGTATCAACCTATAACTTCGTGGGTTACACTAAGGTGTTCAACAATGTTATCTGGTCGAAGATATGGGCGTTTTAATATACCGCTTAAGAATTAACTCGGCGTTCCAATACACCTTACAGAATTAAGTTGGCAGTTATATTGAGGCAGCAAAGTTAAAGTTGAAATAGACGGCACTCTTCAAAGAATGTAAAATAATGAAGGGAGTTAGACAGGGATGCGTGTTGTTTCCACTATTATTTAACGGTTATACTGCGTACGACATCAATATATATATATATATATAAAATAGTAACTAACTCACTTATAGTAAGGTGACCATATGTTCCGAATTTCCGCCTTTTGTCCCGAATTTTTTCAGAGCCAATATTTGTCCCAAATTGTCCAGAATTTTAGAAAAGGTACTTATTTTAAATATGTATTTATTTTTAATATATTTCAACTAAATTTATTTTTACAAAACTTGAACTAAAATATCTACCGAAAGGGTATTTGGATGAACAACTTTTGGACAAGTGACAACAAGACTTTTGATGTAGACACATTAAATATTACTGATTAAAGTAAATTATGAAGAAAACTGCGGATTTTTATAAAATGCTTCAAAGAAAAAAAAGACCTACTCAAAAAGATCCATAGTTCGGAAAAATATAAAAAAATTTCTATTGAGTAATTTTAATGAATAAATTGTGAATTCATTTAAAAAATACTGTGATTTTAATAATGTTCCTTTTAATAATATAAGTTAATTATCTGAGACTGGAAATTTTTATTATAAATTATAATGAATTAAACAATTATATTTGTAATCACCCCCCACCCCTCTATGAACTCCTGTCCCGAATTTTGAACAGAAAAATATGGCCACCTGACTTATAGGCTATTCCAAACCTTTAAGCGGAACTAAATAGAATTTAAATTTACTTAAGTTGTCACTAATTAACTTTTTATATATTGAAGTGGGTTTTCTTACACAAAATGATCAAAAACTTCAATAAGTAGTTAAAAGTTACTAGATTAGAAAATCTGGTTTCGATTAAACCAAAGAAACGGTCTATAGATATAATCAACGCCCAGCCCAAACCCCTACACACAGAAACATGAAATTTGGGAAGTATATTTCCACCATGGCGTAAACGAGCATTAAGAAGGGATTTTTCGTAATTCGACTTCTAAGGGGGTGAAAAGTTATAAAATGTGTTTTCACTGATTCCTCAATATCTTTTAGGCTCGTTGAGATATCGACTTGACTTTTGATGACAAAGGTTAGCCATATAAATGTTTAAAAATTAATTTTAGGGTTTTCCCTTAATCAATCCCTAAAGAGGTGAATTATAGAAACTTCTGTATCTTAAGTGTTTGTTGAGTTTTAACATTCATCAGGTCACCTGGCGCATTATTATTTTTTTTTTCGGTCCGCACTACCTACTCTTGTGGAACGTATTTTATAGTTGCGTGCACTACGTTCTTTTATGAATAATATATATATATATATATATATATATATATATATATATATATATATATATATATATATATATATATATATATATATATATATAGGCGGTTTCTTTGGTTAAAGCGGAACTAGATCTTCAAATGTAGTAACTTTTACCGATTAATTGAATCTTTTGTTCATTTTGTTTAGGAAAAGCCTACTTCAATATATAACAAAATAGCTATTGACAACTTAAGAAAATTTTATTTCTATTTAGTTCCGCCTAAAGGTTTGGAATAGTCTATAGTTTGTTAAATAAAATGCTATTAAAGTCTATTCCAGTCGATTAGGCGGAACTAGTAATTTTTACAGATTAATTGAAGTTTTTGACCATTTTGTTCAGGAAAAGCCTACTTCAATATATAAAAAAATAGCTAATGACAACAAAAAGTAATTCCAGTTAGTTTGTTAGTTAATAATTCCGCATAATCGTTTGGAATAGCCCGTACAGGCTTCTTTTTCCATATTTTGAAACCTTCCCAAAAACCCAAATAAATCATTATGATTTTTTAATTGTTCAAAACGATCTCCTAATGATTCCTTAGCTTACTTTTAATAATAATATACCTACCTAGATATTTAAATATATAAATTTTGATGTGCTGCGGGGCACCTTCAAGCGCGGGGCCCAATTGGCTCAATCGGTCCAATCGCTTCAAATCCGGCCCTGCTAATCAGCCAGCGTCATAATATAATATGAGAACAAAAACCATTAAAAACACGTATTCAGAGAAACATAAATTATAAAAAATCTATATTTTTAATATATATTTGTATTCGTATAAACATATTCCATTAAAAATAAATAATAAAATAAGTTATTTAGACTAGAATATAAGAAGACTAGATAAATTACAATACTTATACATGTGTTACATCTAAGTCAGTACTATTTGGGGAAACTTTGGCATGCACCACTTTATTACTTTCTAATTGAATTTTAGTGTCCCTTTTAACTAGAGGAGATCTAAGCAGAGATTCTTTATTTGGAGTTAAAAATTGATTATGTACTGGAGCAATATTCTTTGTATTTAAAGTATCTTGAAAACTGTCTCCATTTAATGTTGTGTCGGATATTTCTGATTTCTTGTCACTTAAATATGGCGATCTTCTGACTCCACTATCCATCGATCTTTGACTAGGGCTATGTGAATTGGAATTGACCATTGGTTCGGATAATAGGCGGGGCACTGATTTGAAATAAACTCCGTCGTTTTCGTGTGGCGGCGCTGATACTGGGGTATGCGGCGCTGATTGTGATATATGCATTCGTAATGACACCTTGTTGGTATCTTTTTCTTTCATTGATGTTTTTCTAGAATGTGTATGGCCAGTCACGTCTATCTGTCGTATGTTTGGTTGTGATCTGAAAGGAACAGAAGTACACATGCGTTTTATTAAAACTGAAATATACTCAAGCAGTTTAGAGTCGCATCATAAACTTGAATTAATTTTACTAATTACAAAAAACTAGAAAATTACATCTTTTATTTTTCGATTTAACTACAGCGTACGATATTGTCCCAGTCTTTAAGTTACAGCAAACACTCTATAGCAGCGGTTCTTAAACTGGGGCCCGCGAAACAATTTTGACATTAATTTTACACCCCACTACTGTTCGCTTTTATGCAATAACTCTTTTAATAAAAATCCTACATGGTCAAGACTTTTTGTATTTGTTGTTATCTAACTAGTTATTGACATAACCAAACAATAATTAGTAAAAATTTAATTATTTTTATTCAACTGCGAATTATTTACAGAAAACATATTACAATAAAATCTATTTTGACCAAGAAATGTTTGTATGAGTTTAACGCATTATAATTTGTAACTTTTTTAATTCTTTTTACTACTATTTTTATTCATTTTATGTTTTTTATTCTATATGCTAATAAAAATGTTCATCTCTATAAATCCGCAAGACCATTTATTAAAATAACCAGCGATATATTTTTACCAATATTTATTATAACGTAGTGCCTATGAAATTATTGAACCAGAAATTAAGTCTCAAGAACGACGTAAAATGCCTAGGATTGGATTTGGGTCCGCAAAAAAAAAGATTGTTCAAGAGGGGGTCCTCGGACTACATAAGTTTAAGAACTTCTGCTCTATAGCGACCTATGGGTAATGGAACTATCTGTAGTAGGTCGTAGAGTCGCAAACCTACTACACTTCAGTATTTACGGTCAAGATAATTTACGAAGAGAATGGTGTTAGAATTTAGCCACGTCTACCAGGTTTTACGTTATTGGTTCATTTCGAGAGTAACGCTAGAATCTAATAGCGTATTTGGTTGGGTGGTCTACTATGCACTCAGTTCACTCGGCGAACAAGTTTCGTATTCGATTGGCCGAGCAGTCGCTCTAGAGTTGATAATAATTGTATTCGATTAGGAAGGTCACTGCTCTGAAAGTGCTCGCAGAGCACTTTTTCTTGCTTTGGCTAAAGATTCAGAGCAGCGTCGAGCAATATGGCAGTATTTCAAATATAGTATGTTTGTTAGAACTAATTGAATCTTCATCAAGTAGTGATGTGTCTTTTTGTATAATAAATCAAATAAGGAAATTTAAAAAAAAAAGAACATTTTGCTAATATAAATAAACAGAGGTAGGTGCCTACCATCTCCATAATACCCCAAAATATGGCAGTATGCCCCACATCCCAATCTATCTTCCAAATATATTCTTGAACTACCCTGCAGTCGACGACCCCTTGTTCTCATTCCTTATCTTGTTTCGTCAACTTCTGTTGAAGCATATTCGGGGTGCCATTTTCTTTTAACTATTTTAATTTTTGTGTATTATGTAAAAAATATTTTTTAAATTCTGACTGTTGTATTTATTTATTATTTTTATATATTTTAATTTTTACTGTAATCACTAATATATCATGGACCCAATCTACTTTTTATCCTCGACCAATAGCCACACATAATAAATCAGGTATGCTTAAGCATTTATAAAAGAACAAAGAAATTCATTTAGGACAAACAATGTTTCATGTCCCCTATTGTAGCGCCGAAGAAGAAATACATGATTTCAAAATTGGTCAGCTGAATTTAATTACTTTACTACTCGGATTCATCAATCGATGGACAGGATTAACTCGTTTATCTAACATTTATCTTAAATAACACAATGATATAGAATTATTTTACCTGGCATGTAGGTTCCTTTGATGTGCCCTAGTAGTATTTCTTCTAACTGGATTAGCGGGGGTTCTATGGGTTAATCTCATCGAACTGTAGTTGAATAATCTATTTGGTCCCTCAGGTTTATGCTGAGATTTTGTTCGACTTAAACCACTTGCTAAAAATTCAAAATTAAACAAGTTCACAAAACATACACATTAGAAACATTAAATAATTCTTAAGTAGAGAAGAACACCGACTTAAGTGATTTTGTTAAATTACAGGTGTTTAAAGTACAGATAGATGTTTTGTATGAAAGATACTTACAATTGCTAACTGTTTGTTTTTTCCTCTGTTGTGCTAAAGCGTAAACTACTGCTGCTAAACTATTATATTGACTAGCTTGTCTTGTAAAACCTAGAGATCTTCCAGAATGTCTTCCTAATACAAAATATGTTTCCATTGGACCTTTACCTTTCACTTCTACTATTCCTCTAATTTTCACACTGTATCCACGTACACCCAGTAACTAGAACAATAAAATGCATAATACTACCAAAAAAAAAAAAAAATCGATATTTTTCTATTAAAAAAATAATAATCTGATCAAATATTACTGTTGTATGTGCATTACTCAGAATTATTTTCGATTTTTAGAAAAGTTTTGGCAAAATAATACTTCCAATCTTTATTATATTATGTAATCATGAAAGTAGTGAACAAATAGTAATAATATGTTTATGCAGTTACTTACTTGAGCGGTATATTTTGGCACTTGAATTTTCCCCATAACTCCCGTCGAATCCATGCGGGACGCCTCATTTACTGTATTGCCCCAAATATCAAATACTGGTTTTCTAGCACCTATCACTCCACCGACCAGTGGACCACATGATACTCCAACACGCAGACCAAAATTATTAAAGGAATGTTTATTTACATCATCTAATCTCTGCTTCATTACTATTGAGAAATCTATTAGAGCACATAGATGTTCTAGGTCTTCCGAATTATTTTCATCCTAAAATTAATAACAATGTATAAGAACTATGTAACTTAATAACAGCGTATGATCGAAGTCTTTAATAAACTGATAACCACTGTTAAAGAAATAAAATTGAGGATACAAAAAAAAAAAAATCGACATAGTTTAAAGCAAAAACGTTATTACTTCAGCTTGCTTTTTCAGTGAACCAGATATGGCTAGATGTAAAGTCACTAGATTATACAAAGTAGCGCAACGGCGGCCATACTGGGGCTAAAAATGTCGCCAACACAAATGATTTTCAGTAATTGATTAACATTGTAATCACGATTTTTTAAATCAAAGATACACTATAACAAGATTGTGGTACAATTTCAATTATTTTTTTAATTTTTATTAAATAAAATGGATATAATATATAAATTTAAATGAAACTCAACCTTAAATATTCAAACCGCTGACAAAGGAGGTTATTAAGTTAGAGCGAGAAAGAGAGATGTGACAGCGCAGACGCAAACTTAAGAACGTAAAAATTGCTGCTTTAGTTTGCTTAATAGGGGAAGCAATGTTGCCAATCAAACACTGGGGCTGTCGGCTTCTTCAAAGGCTTGCGCTACTTTGTATAATCCAGTGACTTTAGCTAGATGCACACTGGTAAGTCAAGAAGCAAAACGTTTTGAAACATAACTTAATTACGCACATTTATCAAAAAGCAAATTGTTTGAAAGGAAAAGTATGTGAAAGCATACTCGACCCTGAAACGCATTCCCTTCTTTTATTACAAAACATTTTATTCTGCCACTGCGTGGAACATTTTTACGCCCGAATTCAGATTTTAAAGTGCAAATTGTTGTGACAAAATTTCCTCTTAGTTTGTTTTTACAAAAGTGAAAACTGTATATAAAGTCTCTCCCAAACGTTTAAGCGAAACTAAATGGTATTTTTATTTTTTTTAAATTTTAAGAATTGTCATTATAAAATATTATTTTCATTACATTTTTAATACAAATGTCTCATTTCTTGAATTTGTACGTCTTCCAAAAATTAAAAAATGTATTATATATTTTGGTTTTTTAAATATCACTTAATAATAAATGACAACATGGAACATAAAATAACCAAGACAAGCACTGTTTTTGTGCCAAATATAAAAGCGAAACTTTAGTTCCGCTTACCAAAGAAATGAACTATATCTTGGTTCATAAATTAGTAATACAGACGAAGAATTTCTACCACCCCACTAGAAACTTAATAAAAGTTTACTTACTTTTTGTGTTGGGTTTAATCCAGACGCAGCCATGTATGTTGAACCTACAGTTTTTATTTTCTCTATACAACTAAACTTCGGTTCATCCAAAAGTTCATCAAAGTCGGCTGAAATTAAAGAACAATAGAATTATGACTAACATTATTCAATAGTTAAATATTAGCGGTACCGGAAATAAATCCATTATTCTAGGGTACAAAATATTTGTTTTCCAGATATTTTTATTATGTATAGTTACAATATATAATTTTTCCACGACTATAAAGATATACGTTTATTACAGATGTGTCAGTGATTAGTAAATGTAGCGCGTTCCCCACTCGTTTTTATTACACACTGCTGACCTGTTACGTAATGAGCTTATTACGTAACAGGTTCAAGCCGCAATGGCCGATCGTTGATACGCAAAGCAATAAATATGTTGAAAGCATATGTCAAATTAGTGTTAGTTTGAAAAGGAAATCGGATTAAAATTAAATGATATAGTTAAAAGTATATTTTTTGATAGAGTTAGTCTTGGTCAGTCAGTTAATCACTTGACGCAAGTATTGTTATTTTAACTGAATTAACATTTCGTATGACACGTACATGACTGTTGCTAGGCAACGTAATAAATAAGTTGAAAGGAATTGTCAAAATATTGTTAGTTTTTTTCTTCTTCTTCTTTCTTTGGCCTTGGTAACTACAGACCATTGGCCAGGTGTTAAAATGTTATTTTAATCTCATATGTGTATTTTACTTACTGTTAAAAATGTAAAAATAATTTTGTGAATTTCTTCCTTCTGCATAAATAAAAGTATTTGAATATTGGTAGGTAGAGTTATTTTCATATTAAGGAGTTCATTAAAAAAAGAGTGACGAAGGCCATCATATTTTGGGCAATTGAATAAAATATGGTTAACGCCTTGTATGCTAGTGCCGTCGCAGTCACATGTTGTTAGTTTTTAAAGGTAAATGAATAAAAATTAAATAAGTAATCAAATTATAGTCGTGGAAAAAGCATAGTATGAAACTTGCATGGAATAGTAATTTCTCACTCGTATGAACTGCGCTACTTTCATACTCGTGTGAAATGACCATAATTCCATGCTCGTTGCATGATATACTATTCCATCATTATTTATTACGGCTAACCAACGTTGTACTATTTTGTCGAAACCTTCTCTATAGAAGTTTTCTAGTTTTGACTTGAAATAACTGATCAGGTGATTTTCTACATTGGTAATATTTCGAATTTTTTTATCTCTGAGTATATGTTCAATAGACCTAAATAGGTGAAAATCGGAAAGTCCGAGGTCGGGTAAATACGGTGGATGTGGAATAGTTTCTCAGTTTAAGTGCTGAATTTTTTCGTGTGTGTCTTTCTGGTATCCCTAATATATGTTACTAAGCGAAATAAAAACTACTTACCTATTATTTCATTTAGCAATCGAATACATTCCATTCCTTTATTTATATCTTCTGAATAAAATTCCGTAAAATTTGGAATACTGGCAAACATAACTCCAACTTCATCTCGAGATTGGGAATAAAGTTCCTAAAGGAAGAATGAGAATATGAGAAATTCTTCATGATAAAATAAAAAATATTCAATACAAATAACTACAATACATTTGTTTTTAGACTTACATCTGTTTGTCGTTCTTCCATAAGAAAATGTCTAGCTACATGATCTGGCAAAATATTTTTCAACAGCTGCGTATTGTTTTGTCTCGTTTCTACCATATCCGCCAATTCTCTTTCAGCTTGTTGTTTCCAAAGAAAGTCTAATCTTGAAGTAACTTCCACTAGCCGCGCATGGTACGACACCATTATAAAAAATACAGCCAAAAGTATAAGCATTTGGTATTTTACTGGAATCGGGGAGCTAAAAATTCATAAATAATCACATCAGATTCTATAAATCTATATCTAACGGTTTATCAAATACAATAAGACCCAGGATAACGTTCAAGATTTTCCTAGAATTTAGAGTGCTAAAAGAAAATGTGCTAAACCGGGTTAATTTAATATTAGGTAAATAGGAATACTGCATATCAAAATCATGCTTGGAACACACAGAGTGCAGGAAAAGACATTTCTTTTTATATAAAATAGTAATATTAATTGAATTAGTTGAAGGCACTCGTTGAAACATTTTGAACACGGCAAAAATAAAAACACTTGGTTATTGTTTAAAAAAACGTTTAATGTATAGTATTTATACGAATTTCGGCTACTAGGCCATCTTCAGAATAATCCACTTTCATTCAACTTAATTCTGAAGATGGCCTAGTAAGCCGAAATACGTTTAAATACATTTTTTTTTTCCTAAACAATAACAGAATGTTTAATTTTTTTTTGCCTTGTCCATAAAATAGATTTGGTTCTACTAAATACAGTGGAGCCGAGTTAATCCGAACATTTCCTAATCTAATGGTTGCGGTAATCTGAACTATACTTTCTCTGCTCCCGCATTGTACTCCGACGAACATCGCACAATACATGCTTAGTTACAGACAAAAGCCAAAATAAGATCTCGCATCGTATGAGTTATATTGTTCTCCATATGATTAATATTGTTGTGGAGGTATTCTATATCGTCATGCTCGGATTGTACATCTGGCAGTTTTGGCAAATGCCAGAAGGGTCAGTTCCCGAATGGGCTGGTTAGTACATTCTGAAGTACAATAAGTGCAAAAAATTGATGTGAAGTGTGAATATTCACACATTTCAGGGTTTCGCAGGTATATAATAAGTGAAGGCGGTATGCTGAGTGTGTAGGACAAATTTTACTTTGTAGTAATCACGGCAAAATGAACGATATTTTTTAAATAATTTATCGTCTGTTAATAATATAATAAGACTGGTTATTAAATTTACGCTCATAAAAATTAAATACAACATTTGTCAAAATATAACTAGAATTTTGACAAAATAATTTCAACACAATAAAAATGCAAAAAAAAAACAGAAAAAATAAAATTCACTCCGTACTCGAACTCGAAACCCTTCGTCTTCCAGCCAGTTTAAGAGCGCTCTAACGCATGTAGCTATGGAACGCTATGCATGTGAGTGTCTTACAATGGTATAACTTTTGTACTTTGTGAACCAAAAACCACAAAAAATGCGTTATTTTCCAAAAACATAATCTGATCAAAAATTCCTGTTGTACTATTTCGGTTCACACCAATATACACTACTTAGAATTTTTTTAGATTTTTAGTTTAAACCATCTGGGCTACAGGGTGTGGGACAAAATTTTTTTTGCACATTTTTGGCAAAAATCGCATCAAAATAATTTATTTTGCAAAAATAAAAATTTGATCGTTAATCCACGTACTAAGGGCTTTCATTTGATACCCTACTCAGAATTTAAAAAAAATATTTTTGTTTTCGATGAGCACATATTTGTTTATATTTTTAGGGGGGTATGTTTTTTAGATGTTTTAGTATTTTTCCTATGTGCGGGTCAAAGAGTTGTATAAGCATGCCAAATTTCAACTCTCTAGGTTTAGCCGTTTGGCTACAATTTTTACCGAACAGACAGACAGACAGACAGACAGACAGACAGACAGACAGACAGACAGACGACAAAATGACGGTATAAGGGTTTTTTGGTCATACCTACAAAACCCTAAAAATGATGATAAAATGCGTCATTTTATAAACTGCCCGTATTCAATCTAATGTTTTTTTGAGGCCCCGTAATACTTATGACCAGCCCTGGGCCTGGTTTAAGTTTTTGAACATCTCGAATAAGAATCCAGGGCCTACATTCTACAGCATTGGAAGAGTTAAAGCCGCATTCAGAGCTGTTTAAATTAAGAGGTTGTAGACGGTACTTTGTTAGCTGTAACTTATGTTTCTATGCATTCTTTTTAACGTTGCTTATAGCGTTCATAGCGAATTAGAAATTAATACGTTACGAATAGTCCGCCATCTGTGAAATTTGAAACCTACTATTTAGCTTGGTAAAATATTTTATATGTATTATCGTTCTTATAGTTCTGTTGTCTTAGATTTTAACTACCTAATTACCTAAATTGATCTTATTTACTGTCCGTCTTTGTAATTTTGAGCAAGATTTGTTAATTATGACATTATGTTAGGTTATGTAAAGGCATTCGATAACTACGGTGTCACCGATAGAATGCAACAGAGAATGTGTTTATATGTCTGTCTCATTAAAACATCTCACTAGCTATAAGTTTAGAAAATTATGCACAATCCACAACAAACAGCGTATTAAATTTGGAGGTCTGAACGGTTACACGTCTTACCATATGACAAACTTTCTGAGAACAGTGAATAGTCTATAATCTACAGTGCATAAGCTATTAATTTAAGAGCTCTGAATGCGGCTTAAGTGTTCGTTTGATAAAATTTGATGAAAGAGCTACATCAGACAACTTGCGGTGTGAACTTATGTCTCGCGTTGTATTGGGAAAAATTAAAAACATCAGCACTTGATGAATACTCAATTGAAACTGAAATGCCAGTATCTGAGCAAGGTGAAAAGGATAAAGAATCTTAAGATATAGATACGGACGTTATTCGTAAGTCATGTGCAGTTTGTAAAAACTGCGCAATTTGCTGCTTTCAAATTCTGCGACAGTATAATTTATTAAGTGATGCATATAATATACTGGGCTCGGGTATAAGTTTCTGTTGACCCTTTCTTCCATGCAAGTTGCATGTGAGCAAATATTTTCAACTCTGAATTTTGAACCGCTCGAAAAGCACCATGCCCCAAGATCATTTGGAAACGTTCATGTTGATGGCAACAGAAAAAGATATTCTGATGGATTTATATTCGGGTGAAATTATCGACAAAACTGCAGAAACAAGTGAACTTTTGTAAAGTCTTCTAATTGCTAAAATTGCTTAAACAAATATATATATATACAGGGTGTTTGTATGAAACGGGGCACCCCGAAAATCTCCTGTGTAAAGATACAAAAAATCTTCAGAACAAAAGTTAAACTAGACAAAAAGGCCCATCTAAAGGTTACTATAAGAATTCTGAGGCCGGAAAAGATGTCAATTTTTGATCTAGCATAGGGAATCGATAATTTTATATTTTTTTCCTAAAAGTACAATAAATTAGCTTTACAATGACACCAAAAAGTCATATTTTTATGTTAACCATTTCAAAATGGCGACCATTTATTTACAAAATAATAATCAACATAAGTTTTACAAAGTTGAATGTAGCAAGCTTTAAAAACAATAAAAAAAGAAACAAAATATCAATAATTAGGTACAAATAACGTCTTACTACCAATTAATACCATTTTTTTTTTTCAAACAAAAATAAGCAAAATAAACTATTAAACTCTTGTTATTTATAAAACATTTAAATGATAAATTAAAATTTAAGTTATTTCATGTTATTTCATATAATAACTAGTTATAACAGTTTATTTTAGAGATATTTTGTTTCTTTTTTTATCGTTTTCAAAGCTTGCTACGTTCAACTTTGTAAAACTTATGTTGATTATTATTTTGTAAATAAATGGTCGCCATTTTGAAATGGTTAACATAAAAATATGATTTTTTGATTGTAAAGCTAATTTAATGTACTTTTAGGAAAAAAATATAAAATTATCGATTCCCTATGCTAGATCAAAAGTTGACATCATTTCCGGTGAAACCGGAAGTGCCTCAGAATTTTACACCTAACGGGACAATTGACTCAATAAAACATTAATTTTAATTCTTTTCCACTAAGCCCCGCAATTAATTTTCTGAATACAGCGACTTACGCCACTTTCAAAATAAACATGTTTGTTATACCGTTAACTAGCAAAATTTCTCTAGAAAATATCTCAATAGTTTTCAACACAATTGGTATAAATTATTTCACAAATGAAGAGATACCGTTAAAATGTAATCATTGTTATCAATAACTTGATTTATTTGAAAAAGTGACTTATGCCACTTTCAAAATAAACGGCTCATATCTATTGTATGTCTGTCCAGGTCAAATTTTGTAATCTTATTTTCAGCCAACCGGAATGGTATACGATATACAGTGACGGACTAGGAAGAAACACCGGCCCTCGCATTTAGATTATAGAGGCCCACAGTTAGGGTCTGTAGAGCACTTAAACAAAAGAGAAAATTTCGCCTTCCCCCTTCTCTTCCAAAAAGAGTGCTAGTTTTGGACAAAAAGTAAAAAAAAAAAAAATATATAGAAATTATAAAAAAAATTAAGTTACATGCTTTTATTATAAGATGCACTAAAAGTAAAAAATATGTAAGTTCGAAATTGATGTATAGTTCGTTCAAAGGTGAGAATGCAGTATTGTTCTTATTCGCGACTATAATTACCGAAACGGCGCCACTATCGCCTTGTGAACTTTTGACACGAAAAAGGATAGTCATCTGTCAACGTATGTAAACAGTATTGGTTTATAATCAATTTTTGGTCTAATTTACGTTTTCTTGCTGTATACAGTATATTTAAATTATAACCGAGTATTAAAAAAGTGTATAAATATATGTGAATCCAATTTTATGATAAAATTTGCTGCTTGTAAATGAATATTTTCAGAGGTTATATTGTTGGTGCCGGCTTATACTCACAGAGAAAATAAAATGTTATACTTTGAACTTAAAACATTTATTTGAATACTTAATATCTACACATATCTCAAGAAATTTTATAGAAAGAGAACTTGTAATTTATTCTACACAAGAAAACTGTCAAATATTTGCAAACTAACACAGTTATGGAACACTCCCATGAAATAACAAGGGGTTTTAATTATATTAACAATAATTTACACAACATTAAACGATTTTCTTGCACATGTGAGACAGGGAAAATGAAAAATTCAACGTTAAAAACTTGTTTAAAATCATCTTAACAGTATAAATTCCCTTCAATAGAAACAAAATTTTAGAATCACTGATAATCTTTCAATCTAATATTCGAAGATGTTCTTCCTGTGATTGACTACCATACACACAACAAGGAGTATTTAATCTTTTTTTCTTAAATTTATCACTTTATTCGCTGTAAATATGGAGCGAGAATGAACAGAAACAATAAAACACATGGTGAACTATACGTAAACAATGACAGTAACCTTTTTCGAAGTGTTCGCTTTTTTGCCGCTAGAGGGATACGAGTTAAGTTGAGTCACCAATGGCAAATGGGAGCGGTGTTGCCAAATGTTGTAAAAGTGTCAATTGAGTCCATTGTAATAATATGAAAAACTCGTACGATTTACAAAAATCAACTCTTATAAAACTCAAAATAACACTCAACAAAAACCATTTGTAGAATACTGCGTCTTCACAAATCAGCGCGTTTTAGAGCTGGCAACGTCGACAAGCAAGAAAATGATAGCGTCATCGTGTAAACCCATTAGAGAGTATGAAAAAGAACTACTCCATATGTCCTGTACTGCATACTCATCTTTGAACGGATTATAATACTGTATTGTCATCAAAGATAAACATATCCTCAAAGTTTTAAGAATATTAGTTTGAAACAATGTTAAATAGAATAACGTTAATCAGGGTCTTACTATAATTAAAAAAATACTTACTCTTC
Source organism: Liopterus haemorrhoidalis (assembly GCA_963971575.1). NCBI lineage: Eukaryota > Metazoa > Arthropoda > Insecta > Coleoptera > Dytiscidae > Liopterus > Liopterus haemorrhoidalis. Next base: position 209,299,199 of record OZ020611.1, read on the forward strand.
TAAATTGCTGAATTTAAATACATTTGTCGCCATAATAAGCGACACATAAAAAATCCCCATTGCAACAGCTAAGAATGTCTTTATCAAATAGTACAGTTTCAGAGCAGTAGCTAGCGCAATTAGACACAACACCCACATGAAAACCACATATTCAGGATGCTGACAAAATTCATCATCATTATCTTCCGATTTATCCCCGTGTTTAAAATCCTGCGCATTCAAATCCGAAGTATCTCTTTTTATTCTATACAAAGATTTATTCGAACATTCTGTTGTATTCATACAATTGATATCATCATAATTATTCAAATACGATTTGTCATCGTAATCACCTTCTGTATTATTTACATTTAATTTAATTTTATCAATATATTTCTTTATAATTTCTTTAATTCTATTTTCATCACAATCCCGTACACAGTTTTTATCAAATATGTCTTGTATTTGTACCCCGTTCAAAGTAATATTATGATGTATCGTAGCTGTTAAGAATAAGTTAAATATAATTTGCTGTCGATTCTTTAAAAATATATTATCATCATTCGAAGATTCTGGATTAATTTTTTTACTTTCCCTATCAAAATTCTGTCCGTTCTCATAAATATTAATATTGGATATAAAAATTGGTCTGTTAGATTTTAGATATGAAGGATTTACTTCAGGAACTCTTGCGCTTTTTACTGGATTATTATCACTTTCTTCTGTGCTTGTTGTTGTTGTAGATATTGATGTAGAAGATATTGTTGTTATATCTATTGTTTGTTTTTCGTCTCTCCAATCATCACAAGCAAATAAACTTAATGATATACTGATTGACATTAGTACAATGATTCCGCAGATTAGAAGATTTCTACAATTTCGATTGTGAACTATTGTGGATGAGAAATTTTGAAGAGCTTTTGGTAACTGTTCGAATTCTTCAGCCATTACTAATACTGTTATTCCAGTTATAACTAATGTTGCTGTTGCAAATGTTGAATATATTGCCGGACATCTAAAAAGAAAATTATAGTTATTAGTGTATACCTGCACTATCGGCCATAACTAGAGAATCAAAACAATTTTTTAAATAATTTCATAAATCCCGATTTGAGTACAACAAATGTTATTGAATTATATTCCTGGTACAGCAACAACAAATAATAAGTTAGAACCTGCTTTTAAAAATATTTGTTGTAAAAATGATAACAGACTTGAAACCTGTTAGGTAAATGTGGCTAGCTTAAAACCCTGATTTAAATACCATAGAGAACCTGGGAAGAGGTTGATAAAAAAATAAGAGTAAAAAAATACAAAAATAAAGACGAATTGTTTTTGGAACTAAGGGATTCATTTTTTCTGTTGTATATTGCCAATACATTTATAATATTATCATAGTATTGGTTCACACGGATACGCCAAAGTCTGTTTACACCACAACAGTCACCAAAGTAACCAGATCTAGAGTTTCGTATTATAAATTGAGACGGATTATAGCAAAATTTAAATCATGACAAAATAGATATATTATTACTATATATGAAGAAAAAATGCGCAGAAATAATAAAGGATACTCCACTCATTTCATTATATTTTTGTTATATTTTTTAATAATATTTATTTGTTTCTCTACTCTTGACCCATTATGTTTTTAAACATTGTATAATCCGTTGTATACTCGGCTTAGAAAAATCCAACAATGCCTCTATTTTAATGTATTAGACGTATTTAAATTAAGTATTTATACATATTAAGTGAACGTAATAGGCAATTACTTCTGACGTCATTATCTTTGATCTATAACAGGGGTCGGGGAACATTTTTACCCATTACCCAAAGATAGGGTGACCATTTGTCCCGCATTTTAACATTTTGTCCCGCATTTTAACATTTTGTCCCGTATTTTAACATTTTGTCCCGCATTTTGGATTTGGGAGGTGAGGACATTTTTTTTGCTCTCCACTTGGATTTGGGAGTTGAAGACCTTTTTTTTTGCTCTTCACTTGGATTTGGAAGATTTTGGGACCTTTTTTTTGCTCCGTCCCGCATTGCCTTCTTAAGAAAATGGTCACCCTACCCAAAGATATATTTCTTTACACCGACGTTACCCCATTGGCTTGTAAAAAAAAATTTAAGTGACAGGCAAACAAAAAAAAAGGTCCTCACCTCCCAAAATCTAAGTGATGAGCAAAAAAAAGGTCCTCACCTCTCAAAATCCAAATAAGGAGCAAAAAAAAGGTCCTCACCTCCCAAAATCTAAGTGATGAGCAAAAAAAAGTCCTCACCTCCCAAACTCTAAATGATGAGCAAAAAAAAGGTTTTCACCTTCGCAATGGCGCCTCTTAGTCAAGCCCCTTAGCGCCCTTTTCTTAGTGCGCTACTAACACGTTTATAATAATAATAATAATAATAATCATTTATTAATCTACAGACATATAAAATGTATAAGACCAGTCACAATAAAAAGGTACAACACAGGTACAATAAAATCACTGTGTACCATCAGCAAAATATTCGTTAGTAGAATAGTAGCTTTTAGAAATCAAATGCTTATTAAGCTGATTTTTAAATTTTTTCTCAATTCTAATTGATGTAATGTCCTTCGGTAACGTATTGTATAGCGTTATTTGACAATAAATAGGACATTTTTTGTATGTTGAGAGCTTATGTTTCGGAATTTCTAACTTGTTATCAGATCTAGTATTGTAATGATGGAAATCATTTATAGTCCAGTAACCTAGTACATCATAAGTTGCATCAAGTGGGGGTAGTTAGTTTCGTTTTTTTTTCTTGTATGGGTTGTGCCTGAGATGCAAAATCCAAGTTTTCGACCTCGGCAGCCTTCCGGAACACTTTTGAATTTCGCAAAAACTGCTAAATTTTCGCACTCTTTTCGGTTTCTGCCCATTTTGACCATAAAGGAGCATGTTTTCGACAAACACCATTCTATGCATTTTTAAACTAGATTAAATTTTCTACAATTTGAGACCAAAATGGGCTCGGTAGTCTTAATAGTTTCCGAGATACAGCTTTTCAAAGTTTGAAATAATCTCCAAACTTGAAAATTGTATGCTATATCATGCTCATGGGCAATGTTTATTTTTAGAAGTGAAAACTACTCCTTATTGTCAAAAATTATAAAATAACATTGCAAAATCTTATATTGCTGCCGAAAATACTGGTTATGTAGATGTTTCGAAAAAAAAATTATTGGTTTTTTAAACATAGCTCCTTCATTTTTAGTGATAGAAAGTTTTTTCAAAAGAGATTTTGTAGGGCTTTTCAAGAGCTATAAGACTGTGTAAATTAAATTCCTTAAGATCCCTTAGTTTTTAAATGGGGTGAGTTTGAAGGGCTCGAATAAGGTGGTGTTCGCTTGTAAATAGAGGTTTTAAACGGCTATATCTCGCCAAATATTCACTGTACAGAAATTATATGCACAGGGAAATTTAAGTCATTAAAAAAGCTACAATTTGGAACTCTATCATTTTTTTCGTTTCTCCAGTACTTTCGGAGATATTTTGAAGAAAAGGGTGAAAAATACGAAATCGCAAAAAATCGTTTTTTCTTTAAACTCCAATTTTTCTAAAATTAGGCATTTTAAATTGGTCAAACTTCTTGGGTGTACTGAAAATACATATATGAAGAGAACCACAGAAGGGTGAGGATCAATTTTAATTAGGGGGGTAAATAGGGGGTTGTTTTCACTGATTTTTTCGTAGAAAAAAGTAGGTACCGACCTTATTTTGATCATAAGTCGCTTAATTTTTATACTAGAGACTTTTTTTTTTTTGTTTGAAAGGTCTAATCAAATACTTTAAAAAAGATTCAATGAGTTTTCTTCGAAAAATGCAAAGAAAAAAAATTTTTTTTTTCAAGTTTGGAGATTTTTTCAAATTTTGAAAAGCTGTATCTCAGAAAATATTAAAGCTACTGAACCCATTCTGGTCTTAAATTGTAGCAAATTTAATCTAGTTTAAAAATGCATTGAATAATGTTTGTCAAAAACGTGTTCCTTTATGGTCATAATGGTAAGAAACCGAAAAAAGTTCGAAAATTTAGTAGTTTTTGAGAAATTCAAAAGTGTTCCGGAGGGCTGCCGAGGTCGAAAACTTGGATTTTGCATCTCAGGCATATCCCATACAAGAAAACATGACGAAACTAACTACCCCCACTTGATGCAACTTTTGCCCCATAATCATGACAAGGTTACTGGACTATTAGTTTGTTAAACGAAAGAAAATGTTTCCATACATAACATAAATTTTTATAAATGAAAATGCAGAGCAGTCAGAATTTCCAGCTCTTTAAAATTTTTTTTACAATTTTTTCTTTTAGGGACACCAATCATTGTTCTGATAATACGTTTTTGAATGGAAAAAACTCTTTTAGCTTCATATGATTTACCCCAAAATATTATGCTGTAAGAGACTAAAGAGTAAAAAGAGGCATAATAGTAAGCCTAAATAGCAAATAAATTAGAGATCTGTTTCAGCCTGATAATTGCAAAGCAAATCTTTGTTAGTTTATTACAAAGAGCTTGAATCTGAGGATACCAGCTGAAATTGGATAAAATAGCAAATTGGAAAAATTTCCTTATTACCCCCAAAAATTTCATTTTTACCCCATTTGGGGTAATTTATCCCAGTTCCCCGACCGCTGATCTATAATAATTTGGTTTATAATTTTATTTTTTCCGTATGTTAGGTTTTTTTTTTTCATAATACATTTTTCTTTATTGATAACAAATTTTAACTTGGTTGTGATTCCTGTGAGTTTTAAATAAATGAATATTAAAATATAATTTTGTATTTATGTTTATTTAAAATTTTCATTGAACCCCTACCCGAACCTGAAAAAAATATAGGTTCCTGAACCTAAAAAATATGTTGATATTGAACCTGAACCTGAAACCGAAATGGAATTAATATAGTGAACCTTAATTCGAACCTGAACCTAAATAAATGCAGCTTCAGGTCCCTGTCCATTTCTGTATGATCTTTTTTTAATACTGTATTAATCGTATATGTATATAAATTTTTGTTTATTTCTGTATTTACTTGTAGATATTTGTGTTTGTAAATATAATTAATTAATCTGTCGCCATCGATTTATTGGGACATTTGTCCTGTTGTATGGCGAAAACTTGTTAAATAAATAAATGAATAAACATTAGTTTGAAATAATTATTAAAATTCAATAACAGTAATAAAATAAAATCTGGGATAAAATAAGATTTTATAAAACATACCTGGGTAAAATGATGAAGTAACAAATGAGGATGAAGATCCAGACTATAAAACAGCAAACTACGTTGGATTTAAACATATCTTCACGAAGCTGATAAAACTAAAAAAATACAAAAAATTTAATATAATTTTTAAATTTAAAATAAAAGAGATGAAATTGCATATTTTTAATGTTTAATGAGTTTTTACTTAGATCAACCAAGAGCTATATAACGAGGAATTAACAAAACTTTTTCTACATCCATAAAAAAAATAAGGTTTCACATATTGTTTTTCTTGTGAGATGTAAGTTATTTTTTCATGAAGTTTTTTTTAACGTAGCCGCGACAGAAATTGCAATAAAATCTATTTTACAGTATCATAATAGTATATTATGCAACGAGTCTAGGAATGATGGTCATTTTACACGAGTATGAAAGTTGTTAACTCATCCAAATTCAAAAAGCCAAAAATAATAATAATTCATAAACAAAGCCGGCGCTGACGGGCATGCAAGGCAAGCGGCGCATGCGGGCACCGTTGTGAGGGGGGCGCTGACGTGAGATTCGAAAGGGCGTTAAATGGCCAAATGAATATAAAAGTAAGATAGTGAAATGTAATTTTAGAAGTGAGGACCTTGTTTTTTAGGTCTTCACTTGAAATGTAAAAGTGAGGCCCTTTTTGTTTTAGATCTTCACTTTAAATTTAGAAGGGAAGATCTCGAAAAAGTGGCGCTCAATTAAATCTTGCCTACGAGCGCCGCAGACCCTCGCGTCGGCTCTGTTCATAAAAGTCCATTCACGATAAGAATTAGATGACGTCACACTTGGTTAATTTAATTGCCAATATTATAATGTAATTTAACCAACATGAAAGCATTACTCAATTGTTACATTTGTCTACTACATGTTGGTACCACTTTCCTACGTTGGCACGTTTAAAAGCCTTGTTCAGTCGTATTTCTGTTTGACATATGAAGGAGTGAGGTTAAAGTAGTTGTATATAACCTAGGGTGACCATTTTCTTAAGAAGGCAATGCGGGACGGAGCAAAAAAAAGGTCCTCATCTCCCAAATCCAAGTAAAGAGCAAAAAAAAGGTCCACATCTCCCCAAATCCAAGTGAAGAGAAAAAAAAAAAAGGTCCTCATCTCCCAAAATCCAAGTGAAGAGCAAAAAAAAAGGTCCTCACCTCCCAAATCCAAAATGTTAAAATGCGGGACTTTTGCGGGACGAATCTTAATGCGGGACAAAATGTCAAAATGCGGGACGAATGGTCACCCTAATATAACCTAACTTTTTTAACAATTAACGAATTGGCAACACAGCAAGATTTTCAACTGTGAAGTCATCTCATTCTTATCGTGAATGCACTTTTTTTTATACTTTTTTCTAACTACTGATTTACCTCAAAATAAAATAAAATAATACCTTGTTCTCTGTTTCTGGATCTTTAAATCTTAAAGTCCATGGATTAACATTGGCATTTCTCATTCGCTTATTACTTTCTATTTCAATACTGTGATCCATGATTTCCTCCACTTGCTCAGCAGTTGTGAGCATGACAATAGGTGGTTTCTTCTTATCATCCTGATTACCTTCGCCTGGGGCAGCTCCCACACAAATATCAGAATCCAAATATTCAACATCTTCACCTTTATCTAACTGCAAAAATAAAAAATCAGCTGTGGCCAGCACAGGACCGACCGCCATCATAAAGTACTTATATAAAATACAGTCTAGTAGCAGAGTAGAAATAACTTGGCCTAATATTTTCTAACAGAGATATTATTTATCATGACCATGGAAACGTTACATATAAGTATGAAAAAATTGGGACTTAGAAAAAATTTCGAAAAATTTTACAGAAATTATTCGAAATTTTTCGTTTTATCAAAAAACGTCTCAAATAAAAGTTATTAGTTATTGCTTTTATAGCAATAACAAAATTTCTGTTGTGAAATATTCACAAAAATCTTAAAATCGACACGAGTAAACTCCCATTTTTAGTCAACCGATTTTTACTAAAAGTTGATCAACTCGTGCCTTTGATGGCAGAAGCTTAAATATGAAGTTTCATAAAAATACTTTCAGCCGAATTTGTTCTGCACGTGTACACAGACAGACGAACGGACGGACAGACAGACAGACAGACGGACGGACAGACAGACAGACCGACAGACATCACGCTAAAAGTCAAAACGTTACCTCCCTTATATATGTTGACGGTCGGTAAAAATTATGCAAAGTGTGAATTTAAAAACATTTCAGGGTTTTATAGGTATTTAATAAGAAGCCAACATAATACTGGATGTCTAGGAAAATTTGTTCTATAATCACAATCAACAGTTTTGTGGAAATTACTTTTATTCGTTATTTGAGTACTAAGAGTTTCCATTTAATTTTTTTCAATCTATATGTATATAACTGAATATTTGTGGGTATGTCCGGAAATTCTAACCCACTTCCAGATATGCTACCGAGTTGAAATTTTGCATAAAGGTAGGAAATGCATTCATCATAACTAGAAAAAATTTTGGTGTCATTGTAAAGCTAATTTAATGTACTTTTAGGAAAAAAATATAAAATTATCGATTCCCTATGCTAGAAATGCTCAAAAGTTGACATCATTTCCGGTGAAACCGGAAGTGCCTCAGAATTCTTATAGTAACCTTTAGATGGGCCTTTTTGTCTAGTTTAACTTTTGTTCTGAAGATATTTTGTATCATTACAAATAAAGGAGATTTTCGGGGTGCCCCGTTTCAAACAAACACCCTGTATATATATATAGTTAAAAACAGACACACACTATCTTAGCAATAAATACAAAAAATCCATAACATTATTAGCCATTATTTAGCCATGTATTAAAAAAATAATTAAATTTGTCAAAAACACAAAAACTGCAGTACTTTTCAAAAACACAAACTGATCAAAAATTCCCCTCGTACGTTTCCGGCTCAGATCAATGTATATTACCCATAATTTTTTCAGATTTTTATTTTACCTCCTTTGGGTAAAGGGGTGCGGGTAAGAACTTTTTAGCACATTTTTTGCTAAAAACGTATTACAAAGAAACGAATTTAAAAAAACTACTTTTCGTTCCTTAATCTACGTATTAAGAGCTTTCTTTTGGTACCACACAATACATTTTTTTTAATATTATATTTTTTATCAACGACACAAAAAAATCGACATTTTGCGAAAATCTAATCTGATCAAAAATTCCTGTTGAACTATTCCGGTTCCAATCAATGTTCATTATAGGGATTTATTTCAGATTTTTAGATCAACCCCTCTGGGAGATAGGGTGAGGGACAAAAGTTTTTTGACATATTTTTTAGCGAAAACCACATAAAAAATTTGATTTTTCAAAAATAAGAATTTGCTTGTCTATCCACGTATTAATTATTTGACACCGCACTCACATTAAAAAAAAATCGTTTATTTTCATTTATTACATATTTGTTTATATTCACCTGGGGATGCGTTTCTTTGAACTCTCAGTATTTTTCCTATATGTGGGTCAAAGAGTTGTATAAGCATACCAAATTTCAACTTTCTATGTTAAGCCGTTTGGCTACAATTTCTACCGTACAGACAGACAGACACATGAGTGGCGTTATAAGGGTTTTTTAGTGGTCATACCTACAAAACCCTAAAAATGCTATTAGCTATATATATTTTAACAGTTTGCGGACCGGTTTGATATGGCCGCAAACCCGCGGTTGAGATACACTGCAATAATGGATTCTTGGTTATACCTACGAAACTCTAAAAATGTATACTTAATTACTTTCATAAAAATTATAGATAAATATTACTCAATTACTATTAGATAATATCAGTGAAATTAAAAAGTTTTATTGCAGAAAAATTATTCAAAACTTGCGTTAAAACATCTTTTACCATGATTCTGCGAAAACTTAATTAGTTTACTTAAAACAACTGTAAATATTGAAAATATAAATAATATTCATAATAAATCATTAACTAATCTTATAATTATTTAAATAAAAATCATTCCCACTACGCGTGGTATTTTATATAATATAAGACAAACAAATACTTAATAAATAAACAAATGAATTTTAAGCTATTGTTTTCACTATCACAACGAATAAATATCATATTTTAACAGACCCGGTCTTGTTTAAAATAAATAAAGAAACAAAAACAACAGAATTAATCCATAATATACTTGTTTGCTTTCTACAAAAACATGTTTGGGGGCATATCATACATAAGTCACCAAAAATATATGCAGCAAATCTATATTACTAAATATATAAATTCAAAATAAACAAAAGATAGTATATCTCCATTTACCGTTGCATTTTTTTGTTGGGTTTTTATCAAAAAATTTAATCCGATTCTGTAAGATTACAAAAGTGATAAGTTGCATATATAACTTACATTCTCAAATGGGATTTCTGGTGTCCAATCAGTGGTAGTTTCCTCTTCGACAGAAGCGCCACTTTGTTGGGGACCACTGTCTAAGTGTTCTTTTGGTATGTTTATGTGTGTTTGTTTTATATTCGTTGAAGCTTGTTTCAATTTTTCTAAACTTTGATTTTCTTCGCCTTCAGTCCATAAATTATTGCTGAATAAACTAAAAATTAAAATTAAAACAAATATAAAAATCATTTCTATAGAAATCGATTCGCTTTCATAGTTTATAGTGTTATTTAAATAAAGTTCTTTAAAATTAATTTATTTTCCATATAAATATTGATAAATATGTCTTTTGTTTAAAGGTTATAATAAGAGATCCCTTTGTTTATTTATTATCTTAATAAACCGCTAATTATCTTAATAAATTGTATACAATGGTACAAGAATTGCATGATGTTGCCATCTATTATTTTCAACAATCACTATTAATATATTTCTATTAACTAAATAACCTTGATTTAGAGCAATTATTTTTATTTCATTCCACCAGTTTCTATGCTCCAAAAGATTTGATAATTTTACTGTCCGATACTAAAATTATAAATAAAATCATAATGCTTCTTCATTAATTCGTAGTCATGATTTTATATATAGTTTCACTTGTATCGAAGTAAAATAACCTAACTAATGCTTTACGATATGAGTAATATTTGAATATTTGTTCAAATCAAAATTTGTTTGAAATTATGAAATTTTTTATTACGATCATTATTATTTCGTAAATTATTATTACTATGTTAGATTTAGAGATGAGCTTCTTAAGCGAAGGGCAGAGAGAAGAACAGAATCAGATGGAGAAGACCAGTGGTTGTCCTGTGTTCTAATAAGTAATGACAGGAAATTATATATAACTTAATAAACACCATGCCTAAAGCTGCAATCCATGTAAAAACTGAGACAGATAGAGACGTTTATACCAGTGCTTCTCAACCAGTGGTCCACGGACCACTGGTAGTCCTTAGCAAAATTTTAGTGGTTTTGGAGATTTTTTGTTAATTTTTCTGTCATCTTTTGTTCATTTTCTGTAATTTTTGTTTAGTACTAGATTTATTTTTTGTGGCCCGCGGTAGAAAATTAAATATTTTACTGCTCCGTGGTACGTTTTCGGTTGAGAAACGCTGGTTTATACTATTGTCTGGCTAAATAAGCTGGCCAGTTGCACAGTAGGGAAAAAAAAAATAGAAGGGACCGTCGTTAGTTTTCGTGTAGCAGTCGTGGGGTACAGTCTGAAATAAAATAATTTTCAGAGCAAATTGGGAAGCACTCGTCCGTTAAAAAGTCAATCGCGCGAAATTATTAGCACTGTTGCGAAATTTGCAGAGGCTGAAAGGGATGAATTTTTTAAACCTCAATACAATACAGTGTATATTAATTACCTAATATAAAAATATTTTTTATGTAATTGGGAAAAACAATTAGAATGACTTATTAGGAGATCTGTACGTTTGCCTACATTTTTAGAGGCTAGTAAATAACAATGAAATTGAAAAGGCGGTAACAATTCTTCCATAATAATACGCTGATATCAATATCATACTCAACAATGTACTTTAGGTAAATATCAAATAACCATGTCATTTATGTAAATATCCTAGTATTTGTTTTGTTAAACAAAATTAGTAAGTTGCATATAAGTAGTTTGGATGATAATAAATAAAACTCAAGTCATTATTAAAACGTAATTTTATAAATGAGCTAAAACAATTTTATTTCGGAAAAAAAAAACTTTCCTTATCAAAACTGCATAGTAACATTCTAAAAACTTTTCGGTGATGCGTTAACGGTACGCCAGCGGCAAATGTTTTTTTTTTTAACTAATTCTGTATAATAAGTATTAAAGTTTTTAAAACAATGTACAAATGCGATTTTTCAGACTGTACTCGGCAGCACAACTAATGTATCATTCCCTCATAATACTCCCGCACTCTATGCAGTACAATCTCTCACCGGCCAGCTTAAAATAGCCCGACAATATTCCTGTTCATTACACAATGCATGAACAAAAGTGAGGTAAAATCAACACTAATTAACAAGAAAGACTCAAATTTCTTAATTTTATTTAATCACGAGAAAGAACAGTCTTTGTATTCTTACAATGACTGATCATGGGCCTTTATCCATTGTACAAATTATTAAGATTATTATTATTTGTAAAAATTGAACGATTTAATCTTGTACTTTGGGTATAAATAAACAAATTAAATTAAATTAAATTATGGAAAATAAGATTTTTTTTAAACCTGTAAGTAATACTATTACACTTGAAACCAACTAAACTATCTAGATCAGCGGTCGGGGAACCGGGGTAAAAACGAAATTCTTAGGGGTAGTTACCATTGCGAAGGCGAGGACCTTTTTTTTTCTCAGCACTTTGATTTTGGGAAGTGGGACTTTTTTTTTTTGCTCATCATTTAAATTTTGGGAGGTGAGGACCTTTTTTTTCTCATCACTTAGATTTTGGAGGGTGAGGACCTTTTTTTTATTGCTCGTCGTTTGGATTTTGAGAGGTGAGGATTTTTTTTTACAAGCCAATGGGGTAACGTCGGTGTAAAGAAATATATCTTTGGGTAATGGGTAAAAATGTTCCCCGACGCCTGATCTAGATGATCAAGATCAAACAAAAATATATGTAATGATTAGGGCAACCAAATATATACATAAAAAAAAAAAAAAAACGGCGACCATTCGTGGTTTAATTTCGGCAATCGAATTAAGCGTTGTCCTGTGAAGACTAATTTATTTCCTGTCTCGTGTTTCCCAGTTTTTTTTTTACGCGGTGTTTCCCCATTGTGTGCTCCTTATGTGTAAAAAATGTGCTTATCATTTTTACCCCATTTTTTACAAAAGACAAACCTTTTCGTTTAACAACAAGGTAAAGTTAATTAATGGGAATAAATGATATTATTATTATTATTATTATTAGTATTATTTATAGTTAAATTGAAAAAGTAAGTACGGTTTTATAAAAAGTATTAATAATTTGTAGCCACAGATTTTCGTAAAAAAAAAAAAAACATTTTTCTAAAGCACTGTACTTTTTCAAAAGATATTTTTTATTTTAATTAATATCTAAAGAAGACCAGATTTAAGGATGGGGGGCATTCTAAACTTTGTTGAAGATAAAGTAATGTAAATGAAGTTAAAGTAAAATATTTTGCTATAATAATATACAAGCAGTGGTGGATCTACATACGGGCTAATAGAGCTTAAGCCCTGGGCCCCGGATCCGCAAGGGGCCCCAACCTCTCGGACAGATACTTATTATATTCTATTACTTTGCATTTGGGAGGTGAGGACCTTTTATTTTTGCTCTTCACTTAGATTTGGGAGGCGAGGAACTTTTTTTTTTTGCTCTTCACTTATAAAAAATATTCATCATAAGTGAAGAGCACGTAGGGCCCCTTGGCATTTTTAAGCCCTGGGCCCCCAAAAACTAGATCCGCCACTGTATACAGGTGATTGTATTTAAAAAAGTTAAATTAGAAATATCCTTTAAATTTGTAACTTTTTTTCCATATTGGTCAAGATTCATATTGCTATGAACTTTTTTTGTACATCTTCGAACACCGAGAAAAATCGTGTTCCCTCTAAATTCTTTTTGTTTATTATTATTTTTGTCATATTAACCCTTTCACGCCAGAATTACGTTCCTTTCATAAAAAAAAAAAACAAATTATAGAATTACATTAACATATAAATCTATCTAGAGTGAAGTGAAAAAAAAAGTTTTTTCTTGTCACTGAGGCATAGACTTAGGTCGCATGTAGAACTAATTGAAAACAGTTCACGAACACAAGCGTTATATGGGGACACGTGAATTTATGTTAATCTCTTGCTGGTTGAATTAGCATGAAAGCACACGTTGTTTGTGAAAGAGGACACATTTGCACATACGCATGTGGCTACAACATAGACTCACCGGGCATATTAGTAAAAATTATTTTATGTGTGTCCCAACAATTCGAACACTAGGACACAAAGGGTTAAGCTGTTTCTAGTAAATTAAAAGCATATTCTCCGGCTTTTACAACATATTTATATTTCTATAGGGCATTTTTTAAAAGCTTAAAACCGCTCTTTTTGGATCATGTTTTTGGTTGTCCTAATAATAACAATGATCTAATAATGGGTTATTAACTATTACATATGCAAGATTTCGTTACGTGAAGAGAGAAATCATCACTGATTTGATGTTTCCATTCAAACAAATTAGTTTTGAACAAATTTTCTAATACTTCATATTAAGCTTTAATTTATCTTATAGAAATTTGTTTTTCCATGGTTCACAATAGCATATTGTCTAATATATTATATAATATTTACCTGGGTCTTTGTGTAAATTTCCTCCTTGGTTTCAATGGTTCAACCCGTTTAATTAAATATGTCTGTACATTATGTTCTCGTAAATATGGATCACGTACTTGTCCATTTCCAGGTTCAACTTCGTAAGCACCATTTAAGCATTTATATGTTGCTTCTGATATATGAACTCGTCTAAAAAACAAAATATACTGAAGATCATTTGGAATGTTACAATCCTAAAAGACTTACCCTGGTTCACCACCTGATTCCATATGATTCGCAAGAGTGACATCGTAGGACCAAACATCAAACTGCCATTTTCTTAAACCAAGTACACCGCAGAGGACTGAACCAGAGTGGATGCCAATACGCATATTAAGATCCACCTAAAATATAAAATAATACATAGATATACATTTTAAAAAAATAATAATAATTTATTTTAATTTCAGATAAAAAATAATTTGTACTTTTACTTAAATATTAGTCATAAGCAGTGGCGAAGCTTAGTGTCATTGCCACCACGCAATTTAACATATTGCGCCCTTTTTACTGCACCTTCAAATATTTGCGCCAAACCCGCAGTCGCCGGGTCCGCGGGCTCATATCTCCACCTCTGGTCATAAGTCATTGCTCCAATTCAAACCAATTTAAACTAAATTTTAAATTACTACTAAGCTAAACTTAAAACAGTGATAGGTGAGATAACGCACAGGATACGTTCCTAGAATTTCGACAGGTATATGAAATGACGCTATACAATGTAATTTTAACATTACGTAAATAGAGATAACTAATCATAACAGAACATTATTTCTATAGCACCCCAACTAGCTCTACAGCTCGATCACAATCGGAGTATTTTCTGTTCATTTATTTATAGTTTATTATAACGCACAATAAAAGACACCAACAGCTCAAGACAGCGTAGAACGAGAACCAATCAAGTTCTACCAGTTCACTGCACTAGTGACCGAAAGTATAAATGAACAGTATACCAAAAAGTAGTTTATTATTTGATATAGACAAATGGTCATAAGAAAAACTCTGGCGGTATTGGGTTGAACTAGTCTAATAGGTAGAGAATCGACACCTTTCAAGACATTGGACAGCTATTTTTATTATTAGTGAAAATAAAATATAAGAAAACGCATATCAAAACTTAAAAATTTCATAAAACTCTTTCTAGATGCCAGATTACAATACATCAAAAAGTAGTTTTTGTCTATTAAATTAGTTTCAATTTTGCCACTTTGGCGCTGCAATCTCAGAAAGGTTTACCTATAGTTAATACTTAATTAAAAACAATAGAAAAGAAAGAAAAAATATTGTTTAACATAACAAAAAAGAGTTATAAAAATATAGCATAAAAACTTTTTGTAAAAGACGTATTTCATTTATGTATCATTTAGTCAAAAAGTTAATTTCTAATAATTTAATTATAAGAACAATGAAGAAAAGGTAATAAAACGAGTTTTATGAAATAAATTCCCTAATAAATATTACAAGTTTAATTTTAATAACGGGTTCGTCGAAGTAAATATATTTCAGGAAGCGGTTCTACCGAACCGGTTGAATCCCACCAAGTTGTATTAAAAAAAAATATTAGGAAACATTAACTTCAACTGCCATATCTTATATAGATATCGCCTGTCACAGATCTCCACAAGCTTTTGTATTTTGTATTCTTAATATTGATTGTAGTGGTTACTATTGTAGTGGTACTAATTATAGTGGTTAATGAAACGTTAATTTCTTTAATTATATTATTAATAGTCTTTCTACGTCTACCTGATCCTCTACTTCCCCAACTGAGATTAAACTTTAATATAGAGTAATAGAGTATACAATACATCCAGTACACGTTTCTAGATTTTAGAACACTAAATAAAATTAATGTTAAACAGGGTAATATTAACATTACATAAATAGGAATAGTTACAATAATAATAGTTATAATTTACATTATATATCTAGTTCCGCGAATTATCAGGCTCATTATATACGAATTGGTTCTTTCTTTTGGCAATTTTTATAAGACCTTTGCTCCAAAAATTATTACTTGAGAAAGAATAGTGTTAACTGGGGTCTTACTATAATTTTTAAGTACCAACTTTTAGTTTAATGGTTCTTTATATTAGTTTCTGTAGCATAGATGTAGATATTTAACATATGTTGTTTTTTTTTTCTCTCTCTTTCTTCTTCAACTTATAATGTTCAGATAAATCACCAATAATTTAAGAATACTAAGAACAAAAGCAGTAAAATAGTTTAAAAAACGGGCACAAGGGATCAAAACTTTAATATATCACAACTTTTAATAATAAAATATAAGTTGAGATTTTGAATATTTATTGAAATATCTAAATATTGGACTATATATTAATTATTTTACAAAAACCTTTAAATAATCAATATCATTGTTCATTACAGCTGAGCTTCATTTAAACTCTTTAATAAACTGTATAATAGCTAAATGAATCACTATATCACTCATTAATTATCTACACAAATAACTCAGTAGTTGACAGAACACTTATATATTTTGCGGGTGTGACATAGAGGTCTTTATCTTGAACAAAAATATTTTTCTATCCCAACGCCGTCAGCCCGATCGTTGTCAGGACCGTTGTCTAACTTATATATAAGTACTATTAAAATTATACAATTATTTTACTTCAAAATGGAGCTAGGAAATATAATATCAAATGAAAGTTGCGAAAAAGCATTGCAAAATTGTTTGCAATCAAAAAATTTTAAAATAACAAACACTAAAATCGATTCACTAGCAGATCAGGTAACAGGAATGATGGCAGAATACTATAAGTTATCAATTAGCGCTAAAATTGACAGCAATAATATACTAAAAAATTTCTTTTGTAAAAAATTAGTCATGTTTCATAAAATTCAAGAAAAAATGGGCAAAGCACAAGGCTCTTATGAAAAAGAAGAATATATTTACAATTTTTTAATACCGGAGTGTAACAAAATACCAAATTTTAAAGTCAGTTTTGCCCCAAAATGTTTTTTAACGATCCCATTTGATATTTTTGTTCTCGAAGAATTGATCGAACAAAGTTACAGTAGAGGAAAAATAACCAGTGACTTAAAACACTGTAAATTAGCTTTAAAAGTAATAGCAGAATATCATGCTTGTTCAATAATTTACGAAGAGCAACAATCAAAATTACTTGGTCGTAAATATTCATTGTACGATGAAGCAAAACATCCATTAATCTACAAAGATTCCCTATTTCGTAAAGAGGAAGATTATTTAGGAACGCACTGGTTTAACAATTGTGCAAACGCAGTCAGAAAAGTTATCGATTTATTCCCAAAAATGAATACAAGTAACGAACAGATTAAAAGTAAATATTTAAGTGTTGTAGCTAAAGCTAGAGACATTATCACACCATCAAAAACTTTTCGTAATGTTTGCTGTCATGGTGATTTATCATATTCAAATGTATTATATAAATATGAAAATGATACTGTTGTTGATTGTAAAATTGTAGATTTCCAAGCATTACGGTATGTACCACCAGCTCATGATGTTCTATCTTATTTGCATTTAAATACTGATAAATCATTTAGAGATAAATATTCAGAAGAATTGTTACAGTTTTATTATGAAGAGTTAAGGAAACAACTTTTACGATGTGATATTGATATTTATAGTATAATAAGTGCGAAAGAATTTAAAGATAGTTGTGATTTTGTACTGCCTCATGTAATATTGCAATCTGCACTGTACATGACTATGATTCCTGTGGCTTCATTATTTCCAGAACTCGAAAAAGATCAGGAGCTTTATAAGAAATTTGTGTATGATGATCGTAGCTCCGAATGTATCAAAGCTTTTGAATTGAGTCCATCGTTTAGAGATGGTATAATTGAAGTAATTAATGAATTATGTTCTCTGTAATTCATTAAATTATTTTTGAACAAATAAGGTTTATATTCTGATTACAGTAATCCCTTCATTTACGAGGTCTCCATTTCCGCGAATTCTTTAACGCAGTTGAAATTTTTTAAAATTTTAAATAATCTATTCGATACAAGATGTCAAAAAGTGTTTCTTTTTATAATCAGTAGCCTCTTCTAGTGACGAATACCTATTTAAAAAACTTTAGTTAAAACTTTTCTACTGTATGTTCTCCGTGGCTCCATTTACGTGGTTTCCGTAAAACCAATTACTCGGCTAAATGGAGTGATTACTGTATTCTAGTTTTGTAAGCTTCTTTATATTTTTCTTAAATTTATTATGAAGTCTAATTAATAATTGTTTGTTGTATTTCTGAATAACGTACAGACGAATCTCTATTTACGAATATCATAAGTATCGATCAATTTGGATATATGGTCCATTGAGCGATCTAATAAATTGCGGAGACTTATTTCGAATGACCGCGAAAAATCGCTCTTGCAAATATGTAGATTCAGTTCCTTTTAAGTTCGTAATTGGAGTTCGCCTGAAATATATTTCAGATATTTTAATTTTTTAAGATTACTTACTGTTTACAAATATTTTTATTTCTCTATTATTCAGTGTTAAGTTATTGTACTATTAACGTTTTTTTTTTTTTTCAAATATAAAAAACATTAAATAATCTATCAACGTTTTTTTTTTTTTACTAAGCATAATCTGTGCATTAAACTACATAGAAATTGGCCCCACTATGAAGTTAGAGTTTTTAAAGAAATCGACAGTGTGCAAAACTTAGCCCTAAGACGGCAACGGGGGCATTTAAAACTAGCCCTGTTGTCAGCATTCGCAATGAAACAGGAGAAACAAATTTAGTAGAATGCAGAGCCATGCTGTCAACGAATTCAAAATTGTCGCTAACCCCGACAACCAAACATTTACCGCCCTCTTCAAAATTAAAAAACCCAGTAATAACATAATCCCACTAAATTATACTCCCCTTCATAAATCCATATACCATACAATAAAAAACCTTAATATCCCACTCAAAAAATTAGAGAAAAACGCATACAACAACCTATCGCCATGGGATATAAAATTAACAATTACCGACCCAGGACAACAATTATCGAAAAAAAAAAAACAACCACAGGACACTAAGACTGACTATATGACGCCTCAAGAAAAGAAAAATCTGTCACAATAGGATTCCAAATAGAAGACAAAAAAAAAGTATAATAATCATTTTGTTTTTAATTTTAAAAGGAAGCTCTTAAATGTATATTGAGGAACGAAAAGTACTTTTTTTAAATTCGTTTCTTATAACACGATTTTAGTCACAAATATGCCAAAAATGTTCTTGTCCCGCCCCTTTTTACCCAAGGGGGTTAAACTAAAAATTATAAAAAATTATAAATAATGTACATTGATCTGATCCGGAAAGGTACGTGAGGAATTTTTGATCAGATTTCGGTTTTGGAAAATATAGCAGTTTCTGTGTTTTTCACAAAATTATTTATTTAATTCATGGCTAAATTATGGATAATAATGTTATAGATTTTTTGTATTTATGATTAAGGTAGTGCATTTTAAATGTCTTTTTTGATATTACAAATATAATAAAAAGTTGTTAACAGATGAGAACGAATCGCCTTCTTAACGAGATTGCACTCATAAATTCGATCATTAGGCGTGCAGAAAAAAATCGCTAGTATTTTTACTTGCCCGACCTTAATATATAAGGGGCAAGTATTGTAATCTCGAAAATTTTCGATGTCGAGATTCTGACTGATGACCACGTTTCAAGGTCCAGGGAAGCCAAAACACCTATTTTCGAAGTGCCGTCCGTCCATCCGTGTGTGCGTGCGTGCGTGCGTGCGTCCGTGTGTGCGTGCGTGCGTGCGTGCGTGTTTGTGTGTGTGTGTCAACTCCACACCAGTTTAACTTAGAGAGTTCGTTCTGGTATAGGGTGACCATTTTCTAAAGAAGGCAATGCGGGACGGAGCAAAAAAAAATAAAAGGTCCTCATCTCCCAAATCCAAGCGAAGAGCAAAAAAAAGGTCGTCATCTCCCAAAATCCAAGAAAAGAAAAAAAAAAGGTCTTCACCTCCCAAATCCAAAATGCGGGACAAAATGTTAAAATGCGGGAATTTTGCGGGACGTATCTTAATGCGGGACAAAATGTTAAAATGCGGGACGAATGGTCACCCTATTCTGGTACTAAAAAAAATCTCCTATTAATTGGGAAGAACCCTATTGTTTTTTATGAAAATCCGAAACCGGAAACGGAAGTTATTAAACTTTAAAATTTTTAAAAATTCGTAACTACTAAACCAAGCCTTGGACAAAAATTTGTATAGAACATAATTTGATGTATTTTTGAAGATTTACATAAAACTTTTTAAATTTAAAAAAAAAAAAAAATTTAAAAATATATTTTTTTAATTATTATTTTTTTTATGGGAGGGCAAGTCTAGCGGAGGTCTCTCTTCGCCACTGGTTTAATTTATGTGTTTTAATGACACAATATTCGCAAATTAATTAAATTTATTTTAAACAAATTAAATGGAAGCTCTTAGTTAGTACTCAAATATCGAATAAAAATGATTATCAAAAATCTGTTGATTTTGATGTGACATTTGAGTACTAAGAGATTCCATTTAATTTGTTTAAAATAAATTTAAATAATTTGCGAATATTATGTCACTAGAAAATATGAATTAAATAAATAATTAATTTTGTCAAAAACACAAAAATGCAATATTTTCCAAACCCGAAATCTGACCAAAAATACCTTTCGTACGTTTCCGGCTCAGATAAATGTACATTACTTAAATTTTTTTCAGATTTATAGTTAAATCTCCTTGGGTAAAAAAAGTCGGGACAATAACATTTTTGGCTTATTTTTGACTAAAATCGTGTTGAAAGAAACTTAAAACATTAAATTTTAAAAGAGCTATTTTTCGTTCCTCAATATAAGTTTTAAGAGCTTTCTTTTGATACAAGACAGTAAATTTAAAAAATAATAATAATTTTTTTCGATCTACGAAATAAAATTAATTTTTATTATCTACAAAAGTCAGAGTTGTCAAGACTTTAATTTCAATATCAAAATTCTATGACGTCATAAGCAAAACTGTTTACACTATGTTATAATTTAAATCAGCTAAATTTTATGATCTAGTCTTAAGTGATGATTAGTATGTTATCAGTACCAAACTACTATTATTCCTGCAATATGTACATATGTTTAAGAATAACGACCTCGCATTAAACATGAGCGAAGGTCACCAGATCCCCTCCAGTCATAATTTAAATAAATCTTAAAACGCTACATTATTAAACAGTTCAGTGTGCCGCACGGTTCTTCCGTAAATAATGGGAGATAAAAGTTTTGAAGTAAACTTAGAAGAGTGTAGAATTATTTTAAAAAATTATTTACAAAATGAGGATTTTAAAATAATAAATTATAAACATAAATCATTAGCTGGTAAGGTAATGGGAATTATGGCAGGTCATTACATGTTAGAAATAAAATATAAAATAAACGATCAAACACACACAATTAATTTTTTCGAAAAAAGAATGAAAGCCATCCACAGTATACAAGACCGAGTAATCAAAGAACAAGGAGCGTACAAGAAAGAAGATTTTATGTACAATTATTTCTTCAAATACTTGGAAAAAGTTCCAACGTACAATTCAGAATACATACCAAAATGTTACTACGCTAAAAAAGATAAATTCTTGGTAATGCAAGACTTAGGACAATTAGGATTTAAAACTAATACAAACGAAGATTTTACACTCAGCTTCGAACAATGTAAACATGCCTTATCGATCGTTGCAAACTTCCACGCTGCGAGTATAATCTTCGAAGATCTTCAAATGAAGACAACTGGGAAGAAATACTCACTCTTTGATCATTTCGAAGAAATGTTTGCAGACCCCATATATCGTAAAGAAGATAATTTTTTGGGCAACAATTTATATAGAACTAGCATAAATGTAATACTTAAATTAATGGATCTATCAAAAGTTTTTGATAATAACCGAGATGAAATTAAAAAAATATATCTTCAAAACGTAGAAAATGTTTACGAGTTAGTAAAACCAGCAAAAGATTTCCGGAATGTAATCGTACATGGTGATTTATGGTCGAATAATTTACTTTATAAAATGGATGGTGAAAAAGTTATAGATTGTAGATTAATTGATTTTCAAGCTCTACGATATACAGTTCCATCACATGATGTTCTTAATTTAATATATCAAGCATCAAATATTAATTTCCGGAAAGAATATGTCGAAGTACTGCTTAAATATTATCATGATGAACTCACAAATTATTTATTGGCAAATGGTATTGATGTAAATGAACATGTAACATATGAAGATTTTAAAAAGAGTTGTGACTATGTCTATCCAATGATATTAGTGCAGCAATCTTTCTTCTTCTTGTTAATGTGTCTCGGCACACGCCCAGAATTATTTTCAAATGGAGATCTGTTTGCTGAATTTATGTATGAAGAAGATATGAAAAGAGATATTTGTATTGAGGAGTATAAGAATAATGAATTCTTTAGGAAAATAATGGATGATACTTTCGGTGAATTTCATAAATTAAAACCTGTTGTGAAATAAAATCAGTATTGTAACTCAGTAAATCTAAATCTAAAAAAAAAAAAATAGTATCTCAAATTTGTGATGTATCAAAATTGTAATTAATAGTAATATATTTTTGTTATAAAAATTGTTAATAAAATATAGCAATAATAATGAAAATAAAAATTGTAAGAGTTATTTTTTTTTTTTTTAGTTAATTGTTGTAAATTACGTACATTCGTTCTTAAGTTTTTTTCATTGCCTCAATTCCCCGCTTTCCATACAGTGCTTCACTTACTCATACACCTTACATTTTGCCCAACGGTATTGGCATCTGACACTACCGATAGAGGCGCTACTGCATTCACATCATGGCTGACTTTGGTAGGATATTTTTGACAGGTTCAATGGTATCTTCATGTGATATTTATTGAAACACACGGGAACACACTCTAAAATGGTCTTTAACTGTCTTTCCACTTCTAAGAACATATTCCCATGCTTGTCACAAACTCAACTATCCTACAACCTATAGTTTCTCAAAATCTAAGTAGAGGCGCTTCAGTTATTGTCAGTTGACAATATCAATTTCTTTCTCTCTCTGTCCTTTTAGCTCCCGAGTGGAGCATAGGGCGCGTATCTACGTGTTTCTATAGCCAATAGAAAAGTGGTTGGTTGGCTAGACCAGCGCACTTCATATTTTCTTTTTCCTTTCATTTTAATTAGTGTTTTTATTATCATTTTCACATATTTCTTTCCACGGTCCCTCTCCACTTTTGTCTATCCTTGGCTTCTCTTTTAATTTCTGCCCAGGTCATTGCAATTTTGGTATTTTCCTTTTTAACGCTTCTTTTCCATGAGTCTGTGGGTCTTCCAATTTTTCGTTTCTCTTTTGGGTTATATTTATAGATTGTCTTGCTATGTTTTCCGTGAGTTTTCTTAGAGTGTGTCCTATCCATTTCTATTTCTTATTTTTTATGGTCTCGCTAACTGGCTCTTGTTCTGTTATTTCCCATAGTTTTTCGTTAGTAATTTTTTCATAAATTTATAAATTTCATAAAAAAAATTTGTTTGTATGCATTATATGTCCTTTTTATTTTCTTGCCATGTTTCGGCTCCATATAATAAGATACTTTTTATAGTTATATAATTTTATTTTAGTTTTCATTTTTATTTCTTTCAATTCCAATGCCCTCCTCAACATACTGAATGTGTTTTGTGCTTTTCCTATTATTGTCGCCAACTTCTTTAAGCCTTCCAAAAAGTACGATTTGTCGAACTCTGCACAATGCGTTTTTCAGCGATGATCTCGTTCGATGCGAATCTTTTTCCTGCGAGCCATTTCCTCATCTTTGGAAAGAGGAAGAAGTTGCAGTGAGCCAAATCTGAAGAATAGGGTGGACTAGGGTACAGTTTGCAGCGCAATTCGACCAATTTTGACGCATGAGAGCATAATTGTGTTGTTTATAGTAACTTGAAAAAATCCATCTCGGCTAAAAATGGAATTAAATCGTGAACATTTTCGAGCGATTATTTTTTAGAACTTACGATGTGGATTATGGAAGTTACGTGGAATGAAACAATTGTCTAGTTTTTCCGCGGTTATTTCATCCCGTGTTTTATGCACGGCCGCAATGAGTTCATCAATACTGGACGGGGACTCTTTGTGTTATAATGATAGAAAGGCGTTAAAGAAACCCAAATCGAGGACTAATTTAAATAAATAACTACTGATACATTTAATTTCATTATTTCAATAATCCATTAAAAAAAAAACTAAAATCGGACACTTATTTTGGAACGGAGGAAGTAATTGTTTTTCATGTCAAATCCCGAAATATAAAAGGCAACCCTCGTATATGTCAAATGGAATGACATATAGTCTGTTTCTTTGGTTTAAGCGGAACTAGATTTTGAATTCTTGTAAGTGTTGACGTTTGATTGAAGCTTTTGATTATTTTTCGTTAGCAAAAGCCAACTTATCATTAAATAATTAGCTCGTGACAACTAAAAAAAATTAAAATTCCGATTTTGGCGATAAAAAAAAAACGACTTCCGGTAAATTTTTCAAACTACCGCCATCTCCCACTATTTTTCGTGTACTTCTACCGCCACAATAGAATTTCATCTGGCAACACTGGTCACTTCTCCATAATACTATTATTTCTCATAAAAATAATTAAAACTAATTGATATTTTACAAAAACATTTAAAAGTATATTTTTCTGCCCATTACTAGGGTTACCAACCGTCCTACTTTAGTAGGACATGTCCTACAATTTACCTCCTTATCCGTCGTCCTACCTACTGTTAAAAAATATCGAAAATGTCCTACTTTATAGTATTTTTACTTTTGAAGACGCCTTTACCGCTGAGTCGACGTGTGCCGATGAACGCGATCGAGACATAACGTTTTGACTAAATTTCTATGATGTCATTAAGGATAAAGCTTTATTAAAAAAAGCAGGTACATCTAAAAAATATGATTTTATAATCGGTCGTAATTTATAATTTTATAATTATATTTTTTATTACCATATATATTTAAACTTGATTGTTAATTATTTATTGGTTGTTTCTTATTAATTATATAAAAAGAAAATTTTAAAAAATTTCTTATGATTTATTTTATATTTTTATTTCTAAAATGTGATTTTGTTAAATATAAAGAAAGATGTGAACCAATAAACATATAATTTAATTTTCATAATAGTAGTATTACTTATTATTTATTGACTGTTTCTTATTAATTATATGTTATGTTGGATCCAATAATAAAGCCTTTTTTCATAATGATGCCTTTTTGAAAATTTGTTTAATAATATATAGTCTATAATAAAATGTTTTTATAATATTATTAAACAAATTTTAAAAAATTGATGTGAAGTGTGAATATTCACACATTTCAGGGTTTCGCAGGTATATAATAAGTGAAGGCGGTATGCTGAGTGTGTAGGACAAATTTTACTTTGTAGTAATCATGGCAAAATGAGCGATATTTTTAAAATAATTTATCGTCTGTTAATCATATAATAAGACTGGTTATTAAATTTACGCTCTTAAAAATTAAATACAACATTTGTCAAAATATAATTAGAATTTTGACAAAATAATTTCAACATAATAAAAATGCAAAAAAAAAAAACAGAAAAAATAAAATTCACCTGTACTCGAAACCCTTCGTTTTCCAGAGAATTTTAGCTTCCGACACCAGCGCTCTAACCCGTTACGCCATCGTACGCCTTGAATGTGAGTGTCTTACATTGGTATAACTTTTGTACTTTGTGAACCAAAAACCACAAAAAATGCGTTATTTTCCGAAAACATAATCTGATCAAAAATTCCTGTTGTACTATTTCGGTTCACACCAATATACATTACTTAGAATTTTTTTAGATTTTTAGTTTAAACCATCTGGGCTACAGGGTGTGGGACAAAAATTTTTTTGCACAATTTTGGCTAAAATCGCATCAAAATAATTTATTTTGCAAAAATAAAAATTTGATCGTTAATCCACGTACTAAGGGCTTTCATTTGATACCCTACTCAGAATTATAAAAAAATATTTTTTTTTTCGATGAGCACATATTTGTTTATATTTTTAGGGGGATACGTTTTTTAGATGTTTTAGTATTTTTCCTATGTGCGGGTCAAAGAGTTGTATAAGCATGCCAAATTTCAACTCTCTAGGTTTAGCCGTTTGGCTACAATTTTAACCGAACAGACAGACAGACAGACAGACAGACGACAAAATGACGGTATAAGGGTTTTTTGGTCATACCTACAAAACCCTAAAAAGGCCTCATTATGAAAAATTGCTTTACTATGAAAAAATGGCCTTGTTATGGGATTTGACTTAATTAGGTACCTATATATTTCGTACCATAATAAAAATTAAAAAAAAAAAACTGTCCTACTGTGTCCTACTAAACTACTATTTTTAGTTGAAATATCCTACTCTGCTGTCACGAGAGACATTTGGTAACACTACCCATTACGTATTTAAAAAACATATTCATAATGCAATAAATAAATCAAATAAATGCCATTTGGTAAAAACGCATTTTGTAATGATATAAAAGTTTATATTCAGATTTTTCCTATTTTTATAACAAAAACAAATAAAACAATTGTTTCGAGATATTAACAATGAGTTAAATAATGTATAGTACTATGACGGAAATTGATATGTGATTAACATTTAACAATACCCACTTTGCCGATAAAATGATAAAAATAAATGTTAGTTACATTTTGACTTTCGCAGTAGTAACATGGCGTATAAACAGGGGAATCCCATAGAATTAAAATTTTCACAAATCAGTTGTGAAACAGTTATAGAAAATATATTAAAAATTAAAAAATACAGAATAATAACGCATCAATTAATAACAATTGATAATGTTTTTGGATATTTTGGTGAACATTTACAATTAAGAATAAAATTTGAACATGATGACAAAACCAGAGAAATGTTGTTTTTCGCAAAGTTTTTTCCCAGGCCTCATCTTCAACAAGATTATGAATTGGTAAGCGGAGCTTTTAAAAAAGAAATATTTATATACAAGAATCTGTTCCCAAAAATTCAAAACGCTGGCATATCTTTACTACAAGGAGTTGCACCAAATTGTTACTACGCAAGCACAGATGTTCTGATCTTCGATGATTTAACCATGAAAGGATATGAAAGACTCCCACGATACCAATATTTGAACTATGATTCTATCGTAACTGTTATAAAAGCACTTGCGAAACTACATGCGAGTAGTTTAATTTACGAAGAAAAAACTTCAGATTTCCTAGGAAAGTATTTTAAACAGTATAATGAAACTTTTTACTCTTCAATTGAAGAACACAAAGGCCGTATATGCTATTTAGCATCGGTCAAAGGTATAGCAGCAGAAATCGAGTATTTTAACTTAAAAACAAATTTATCGAAAGAAGAGTTTCAAGTTAGAGCTAAAAAAGCTTGTTATAAAATATTTGATCTTGTCAAACCATCGACGAAGTATAGAAATGTGGTTTGTCATGCCGATTTGTGGTCGACTAATTTTTTAATAAAATCTAACAGTCTTCGAAGTGACTGTATGTTGATCGACTTCCAACTTTCTCGTTACGCACCCCCTTCACACGATATTATGGGTCTACTTTACATCACAACACCACGATCTTTTCGAAAACAATATATGGAACAATTATGTAAATTTTACTACAGCGAATTAACAAATCATGTTGCCGATTATGGGTATGATGTAAATAAATTGCTCCCTTACAATGAATTTATAGAGAGTTGTGAAGAACAAAAAATATTTAGCTCTGCTCAGACTGCTACGTATTATCAGATGATAAATGTAAAAGGTGATTATATGGATGATATTGTTAAGGATGAAGAGAAGTGGTTACGTATATTATATGAAGATCGTAGTACGATAGTATTGGATAATTGTGAGCGAGATTGTGATTACAGAAATAAATTATTAGATACGCTGAAAAATTTAAGAGATATTTGTGAAAGTAACACATTTGAAGACTTAGAAATTTGACCAGTATTGTGAAGAAATGAAAAATGCAGTATAAACAGAAATTAACAAATTAAACATCACATTTTAAAGTATTTTTTTAGCTCGTTATATAATTTATTTATTTTAAAACAAATATATTTGCTTTATTTTAACAGCCAGGACATAATAATACTAATTGCATAGCATTGTACTTAATGTTATAAACTGAAATATTTTATCTTTTAATATCTGTTAATAAATTTATAAGATATTAGATGCCTTTTATTATTTTTTCCTAACCCTACATTTGAATATAAACCTGTAATATTACCCAGATAGGGTCGTCACCTCTTCGGGTTTGTCTCAGAGACTTCAAGTTTTTAAGGTTTGAGGCAACATTCAAAGTTTGACAATTCTCTCTTGGTTTTATTCTGGGTGTTAATTTTAATTTGTCCATTAGGTGGGTTCGGAAATCAAGCTTGGAGTGCTCTGAGTCACTGTGTTCAACTCCAGAGCGTTCAAGAAAAGGCCTAAACGCGTTTCCTCAGGCGGTCTGGAGTTGAACAGAGTAACTCGGAACACTCCGAGCTTGCTTCCCGAACCCACTTACTATTACTCTCTTGAGAACTATAAGAGCTGCGTGGTTAGTTAAACGGGGCAATTGCCATTTTATTAGAGAATATCAAAGAGCGAAGCAATTTATTGTTTCGATCGGTGGATGTCAAAGTACGTTGTGCAACTTCTTTTTCCTTATTTAATGGGAAAATTTATTCTGAATTATTCAACGATATAAACAAGTCATAGCCTTACATCGCAAAATATTTGAGAAAAATGCAATAAATATACAATAATTTTATTAAAACCTCGCTGAAATAGGAGTGTTATTACGAAATTATTTAAATTTAGTGCACGGTATCTAAAATAAAATATTGTCTGAGACATTAAGCATCGTTGACCTCTTTCACTTATAAATACATATGAAACCCTGAAATGTGAGACTACGTAATGGGGTTGAAAACTAGTGGCGTATACAAGGCGGGGAGGGGGGCACGTGCTCCCCCTTAAAGTTCAGTAAAATTAAAACTTGATAAATTTAAAATAATCGTACAGTAAAATCACTTATACGTTGTACAACAGATAGACTCTCTGTGATTTTGATCAGTATTTAAATTAATGTAAAATGATTATTCCTATGTTCTTTGTGGTTTTTGGTTTTCGTAGGTATGATTAAGAAAGCCTTATACCGTCATTCAGGAGTCTATCTGTCTGTTCGGTAGAAATTGGGTACGACAATCTTTTTACGTCGCGGTCCGCAATCAGTAACAATTTTATTAATTAAAAAAATAAATAAAAACTACATTTCATTCTTTAATCTACGTCGAAGAACTTTCTTTTGATACCACTTTGTAATTTCTACTTTTTTCAGATTTTTAGTTTAACCTCTCTGGGTAAAAAGGAGCGAGAGAAGAACTTTTTTAGCACATTTTTGGCTAAAATCATGTCAAAAAACGAATTTTAAAAAACTTCTTTTCCTTCTTTAATTTACGTCCAAAGAACTATCTTTTGATAACATAAAAAAAATAATTAAAATATTTTTACCGACACAAAAAATCGATATTTTTCAAAAAACTAATATGATAAAAAATTCCTGAACTATTCCGGATCCCATCAATGTACATTATGGAAATTTTTGTCGGAATTTTAGATCAACCTGTAAGGGAGGTAATTTTGGTATTATTGCATAAATAAATTCAGTATAGTCATCCAATTAGAGCAAAATATTAAAAATGTTAAATAATTCTTGTGTCAAAAATATATGTCGACCATAAGCACATAAAAAATAATTAATCTTTGTCTGAAATATAAATACTATGTTTGGGTTATTTTCTAATGGGATACTTATCACCAATAAATTGTGAAATTTAAAATATTACAAGACAGTCTAGTAAGCCGCTCAGGGTGGTTCTCTTTTTAGGAGAGTTGAGCTTAAACCGTCGTAAAGTTAAGAGAACATTTATTTTACCATTAAATACATATTAATTCATATTTATCCAGCGCTGCAGTTTTTTGAACTCTATATTTTTCCTATATGTGGGTCAAAGAGTTGTACAAGCAGGAGTGTGCTGAAACCGACATGCACCGACTCGCGCGATCGCGTTGTTAAGATTTTTGAAAATCGGCGAACCGGTTGTTAAATTATTTTGCGAAAAAAGTTTAAACCGTTTTTAGAGTTTTGTATTGTAAAGAGCTTCAAAAACATAGTTGTTACGTAATTTGCACAGAATTAAAAAATACAAGTGAGGATCTTTTTTTTGTCGTCACTTACATCTTGGAGGCGCGGACCTTTTTTTATGACTTTAATTTTCGTATTTTTGTATTTATAAATTTTTAATAATTTAAATAATTTCGTCTTCTAAGTCCCTCCTAAGAAAAAGTCATAGGTGCGCGCCTGCTTGTCCTTGTTGTTGTTTCTTAGCAAGCCAGTTGTTAAAAGTTTGGCAGCACACCCTTGTGTACAAGCATGCCAATGCATGTTCAGTGCAGTTTTTAAGACTTATATTTGGAGATCTATGAGGAGAGCACCTATAAAGTATCTCATGTATTATTTACTTAACATTGAAAATATATACAAGGGAGTGGTTTACAATAAAGAAACGATTATTTTGTGTTCTACTTACAACTGAAATATTTTACTATCATTTACGTTATAGCAAAATTTTACATGACAAAAACCGTACGCATTGCGGGTACTCCAACTAGTTTATAACATAAATAATTAATATTAGTTATTTTTGAAATATTCAGAAAGATAGAGATAAGGCTGTGATAACACAACGCGATTACAATTTGGACTTTATCACGATTAATTATGGTAAACATCTGTCTCATTTTCAAAATATATATAAAATACTAATTATTATTATTAGTTATATTCAGATAGCTATAACTGTTAGCTTTATTTAAAAATCGAAAAAGATAAAAAAAGATGAAAAAGATAAAAAATATTTTTTTTATCGTTTTCTCGTGTCTGTAATATTTAAAGAAATGATAATGAAAGAAATATGTTAACTGAATCTGTAAAAATTGATTATTTTTCTCACATTTCAGGATCGTAAGTGAAAGACGCAAACCCCCTGTTTGCTAGGGGGCTCGAATGTATGATGTCTTTACTTTTGATTAATTATTTTCTGGTAGTTAATCCAGTCTAGTCTTCAAGACCTGTCGTTTTTACTTGCCCGACCTTAATATATAAGGGGCAAGTATTGTAATCGCGAAAATTTTCGATGTCGAGATTTTGACTGATGACCACGTTTCATGGTCCGGGGAATCCAAAAAACCTATTTTCGAAGTGCCGTCCGTCCGTCCGTGTGTGTGTATACACGATAACTCAAAAACGGTTTAACTTAAAGAGTTCGTTCTGGTACTAAAAAATTTTCCTAATAATTAGGAAGAACCCTATTGTTTTTTATTAAAATCCGAAACCGGAAACGGAAGTTATTAAACTTTAAAATTTAAAAAAATTCGTAACTAGTAAACCAAGCCTTGGACAAAAATTTGTATACGACATAATTTGATGTATTTTTGAAGATTTACCTAAATCTTCTTTTAAATTAAAAAAAAAAAATATCTATTTTTTTTATTATTATTTTTTTTTATGGGAGGGCAAGTTTACTGGTACGCCACTGGTTTTATTTACATTAAATACTCCATTATTAAATTTTTAATTTGCCCCACATTAAATTTAAAAATATATTAATTTTTTGAATACAAATAACTGGCATCGATAACTTTCGAAAAAATAACTGATCAAAAATTCCGAGCATATTATAATGGTTTGCATTAATATCCATTAATATGATATTTTTTTATATTGTTAAACCAGCCTCTCTAGGAAATATGGTAGGGGACAAAAATCTGTATCATTTGGCATAAAAACATATTTTTTAAAATAATTAATTGTTCAATAATTTAGGTGTCAAGGCCTGTCATCAATTATCGTTTGATGTTCGACTCAGAATTTAAAAAGATATATACAGAGTGTAACAGCTACATTTGCTTCGTATCTAAGTCTTCATCAAATTAATAAAAAATATATTAATAAATGATTTTTTTTTTCAACTTCAGTAACGTTAATTTTCACTATTAACAATGTGTTTTTTGATTTATAAATATTTTACAATTATAAATGATTTTCTACCTTTGATACCTTAAAAACTTAAATCTTTTATACCTTAAAAACAAAAAATTAAAATAATTCAAACAATAGGTTGAATCATGATGTATAATAGTAGGCGAAGCATACACATAAGGAACTCGATTCGCAGTTAAATAACTGTTACATTTTTTTTATTATATTTTTTATTTCAAAAGAAGACATAACCTACCTTAGCCATAAATACAAAAAAAAAAAAACAACATTATTACCAATAATTTAGCCATGAATTAAAAAAATAATTAATTTTGGCAAACAAAAGTAGTGCAATATTTTCCTGAAACGCAATCTGATCAAAAATTTATTTAGTACGTTCCTGGTTCAGATCAATGTACATTACTTCAAATTTATCCAAATTTTTAGTCCAACCCCTTTGGCTTAAAGGGTGCGGGACAGTAATTTTTAAATACATTTTTGGAAAAAAAAACTTAAAATAAAGAAATTTAAAAAAAAACTACTTTCCGTTCATTTAGTTAAGCCCGTTTTAACCTACGAAGCTGAAACACTAACATTGACTAAAGCTTCTGCTAGACAGCTACAATTAACCCAAAGGGCCTTGAGAGATAAAATACCAAATGCTAAAATTCATCAACAGACGGAACTAACCAACATCCTTATAAAAATAGTTCCCACGAAATGGAAATCGGCAGGACATCTAGTTATAACAACAGACGATAGATGGACTAAACGAATTCTCGAGTGGAGACCATGAGTAGATTAACGTCGCTGAGGAAGTCCGCCCATTCGCTGGACTAATGACCTAAGGCGTATATCTACCAACTGGCTACAAGAAACTCAAGACAGAAAACTAAAAATATTTAAATAAGGCCTATATCCAGCAGTAGATTCAAACGGCTGAAGGACGATGATGATGACAACCATTTGGTAATTTTTTTCCCCCATCAGATGTTCAGTTTTTTTTTTTTTTATTATTGTTTTAGTTGTTAAATATTTTGTATATCATCCCTAGCTATAAGGGAATCTTAGTTATACCTACGAAACCTTAAAAATGCAATAACGTAACATTTAAATCAAATATATACTTAATAATATATTTTTGAAACACACTGTACTTTTTTAACATTTAAAGAGAAAACAAATATTAAATATTTAAATACTGAAAAAAAAAACAAATTAAAATAATATTTTGTTTTTCAAGTAATTAATTATAAAAATTAATTACTAAATTGTTTATACTAATTTTGAATAAATACCGCTCCATTTACAACTGATAAAATTATTAATAAAACAATTGTAACAAAGAAAAACGACAGTATTACATAATAACTGAACCAGTACACAGTGATTTAGTTTAAAACATGGATAACACAGATATAAAATCGAAACAATTTTCAACAGAAGACTGCAAACAACTGCTTCAGAATAAATTACAAACAAATAACTTTAAAATTAAGAATTTCACTATAAAACCTTTAAAAGAAAGATATGGATATTTTGGTGACCACTATTTCATAAAAATTATAGTGAATTCTGAAAATGGAGAGCTAGAAATAAATTGTTTCGGAAAATTTATACAGAAATCTGAATCAGGAATAGATTATGAACTGTCAGTTGGAGCGTTTAAAAAAGAAATATTTATCTATGATGACTTATTTAAAACAATTGTGGATTCAGGAATAAGTATATTACAATCTGCAGTACCAGAATGTTATTATACGAAATCAGAATCATTTTTAATCTTTGAAGATTTGACTCGTAAACATTATCAACCTATTCCAAGGTATGAATATTTAGACTACGATCATGTGGTGCTTATAATTAAAACGATAGCTAAAATACATGCCAGCAGTTTAATTTACGAGGAGAAAAACTCGATAGATCTTTCACAATATTTTCTAAACTATGAAGAAACATTTTATTCTGAAAAACCAGGACACAAAGGCACAGAAAGCTTATTTGCAGCGCTAAAAGGTATACATACTGAAATAGAAATTTTTGAATTCAAACCTAATTCTATCACAGTTGAAGAATTCAAAGTACGAGCAGAAAAAGCAGTTTATAAAATGTTTGATTTAGTTAAACCATCTAAAAAGTATCGTAATGTTATTTGTCATGGTGATTTATGGCAAACAAATTTTATGATGAGATACGATAATTTTACTCCATTGGATTGTGCTGTTATCGATTTTCAAACTGCGAAATACACACCACCAGCTCTCGATATTATGTCGTTTTTATATCTAACTACTTCGAGACAGTTTCGGAAAGAATATTTTAACGATATGGTTAATTTGTATTATAAAGAATTATCTAAAAATGTTTCAGTTTACGATTTGAATCTAAATAATTTAATATCTTATAATGATTTTATCGATAGTTGTAAGTTGTATAAAATTTTTGCTGCCGTTCAATCTTCAACGTATTTCCAGTTAACGCACGTCAGGAGTGAGTTTATTGCTGAATTAGCGCAAGATCTTGAAAGATGGGAGAGATCGTTATACGAAGACCATAGTATATTAATTTTAGAATTTTTTCAAAAGGATCCCGAATATAGACAAAGATTAGAAAATAGTTTGAGTGATTTGTGTGAAATTTGTGAAACTATTGTAATTTAAAAACTTGATGTTAAATGTAAATTTTCACACATTTCAGGGTTTTGTAGGTATTTAATTAATAAGTGTTAAATGCCAACAGAATGCTTGATGTGTAGGACAATATTTTTTATCTCCGACCATAAAATAATAAATGTATTATGTGTAGAACTATTAATAAATGAAGCAGTTCATATTACAAGTGTAAAATGTGTCGCAAGATGTCGCATTTTTTGTGTTTTACACCAAATTGATTATTTTTTTAATTTATGGCTAAAATTATAACTAATAATGTTATGGCTTTTTTGTATTTATGGATAAGATAGTATAGGTCTTCTTTTTGAATAAAAAATATAATAAATTAATTTAACCATCTCAAAATTGACTGTCTGCTCGAGCTACACTAGTACACTACGTTATGTAAAGCAACTTGCCAAGCGTTCATGTGTGAAAGCTCCGCCCCAAAGAGGAATCAATCATTTATAGTAGTGAAATACTTACATATAATTCAAATATCACATTGATAGTAAGATATAAAAAAAAGCCTACGGCCTCAGCTTTCTATGCTAATAATAATATACAATATAAAAGTCAGAAGAAAAAAAAATGGACTTGGCGTATCACCATAAAAAAAAGGGTATATGTATATAACAGTGGTCCCCAAACTTTTCCGTTCCCGGCGCCCTTAATGTATCAGAATTTTTCTGCGGCGCCCCAAGTCAAAACATTGGTCTAACTAACGCAATTGGAGGAATATTGGAATATTTCCGCGATGCACAGTTTGGGAATTGTTGCTATAACAAGAAGTAAGTATTAGTTTATAAAGATAGTTAAAAAAAGGAGGCAGGCTAACATTTCATCGGCTCTGAGCCTTATTGTGGACTGTTTTTTTTTTTAAATTTTTTGCTTCAAATGTCATAATTTTAGACCACTTTAAATCAAACATTCAAAAAAAAAATTTCTACTAAAATTTTGTCAGTTTTGGTCAATAATTTGTTGACTCATATTTTAGCCAAAATATTGTTTTAAGCTAATTTTGATGTGAAGATTATGAAAAAAATATTTAAAAAATTCATGCTTTCCTAGTTTTTGAGTTAGAGCCGATCTGAATCAGTTTTTCGCCAATAATTCCAAAATTTTTGCACAAACTTCAAAATGGACCAAATTTTGTTGATCTATGACCAAAAATACATATTTATACCAATTTTCAATAAAATCGGAGACAAAAATGTTTTGCTTAAAATTCACGATATTTTTAAGGTCTACCCCTTACGATCTTTTCGATTTTTTGCCATTTTCAAGAATTTTGGATTATTGCCCATACAAAAATTAATAATCGATTTATTGAAGTCAATTTTTTTTTAGACTGAACAATCTAGTTGGTTTTTAAAAATTCAAACCGACGGGTTCTTTCCCTTACCATTTTATAATAATGATTTATAAAAATTTTCAAAAAATTTGTAAAAATTAAAAATTTTCAAAAATAATGTAAACTATACTATTAAAAAAATGTCGTAATCTTTTTTTTTAATTAGTATTTATTGGTCTTAGTTGCACTGACTATTAACCAGTGATGCATACAATAAAATAATATAGCAATAATAATATAAGTTACATATAAAATACATAATAATAGTTAATAACAATAAAATTACAATTACGACTTAGAATAGACATTAAAATACAAATATAAAATTTATTTATTCTTCTTCATTTTTATTTTTACCAAAATTTTTGTCCTTAAGAGACTATTAGCCAGAATATATTAGTATTAATGTTAAGTATAAATACAATTTTATTACACTTTAATTTTTTCTATTTTGATGTAGTCAAAGATTATATTATAAATTTTCATCGAGTTTGTGGCCAAAAGTGTTTGAATGTTTGTTGGAAATGGGATATTTTCTGAAATTAATTTATTTAAAAATTTTGTACGATTACCGAAATATAATGGACATTTAAAAAGTAAGTGGTTAACATCACCAATAGACTGGTCATCACATTGACAGTACGGGGTTGATTTCAAGTTTATTCTATGCAGATGAGAAGGCGAGAGGTTATGATTAAATCTTAGTCGAATTATAGTACAGATGAAAGCCCTGTTTTGGTCTGACGAGAACCAGTGTTTTTTTGGTAGTGTTGTCTGGATTTCTCCATAATATGATGCTTTATGTTTAAGTGACTGTAGGAAATCATGTTGCCATTGATTTAGAACAATTTCTTTTAATTTTAAATTAATTTCATTGTTGCTAGGTGGTATTTGTAGCGGCATTCCTTTTAAAACGGCCTCCTTTGCTAGAATATCTACTTGATTATTATATTTGGAGTTCGAGTGGCCCTTGATCCAGCATATTTTTATCGATTTATCTCTAAAGGTTAGATCTTGTACAGATTTTAATATATCATAAATTAAAGAGTTATTATCCTTAGAAAAGTTTGGATATTTTAGTTTCTGGACAGCGCTCTTATTATCACAAAGTATTACGAATTCATTATGAATATGGTTTCTTAAATAGTCTAAACTTAGTTTTATAGCGATCAATTCGGCATTGTATATAAACGTTTGGTCACGGAGTTTGACTTGATGATTATGGTTGCACTGTGGATCTAAATAAGCGCAACCTACACCATCTTTCGATTTAGAACCATCAGTGTAAATATGGTGTGCATTTGGCCATTTTAGAGTAATTTTGTCTATGACAGATAAATTTTCCATATTATTCGGATTTGGATTTATAAAAAACGAATGATCGCTGAAGCAGAAATTATTCGGTAATGACAGATGGAATGGAGCTTCGAAACACGGTAATACCTGAGATACATTACGTACTGGGGAAATTTCTGTTAGTTGAAGATAACTTTCGACTAGTAGTGGAATAGTTTTATTTTTCCAATAACTTGACGTTAATACTTCAGCACAATATAGCCCTAATCGAATTGGACTTTTGGTTTGGATACGTGGAAGTAAAAATCGACCTGCAAGAATTTTTCTACGTAATTGTAAAGGCATAATGTTGGCTTCTGCCAATAATGCATTAGTAGGAGTTGAATGGAGGGCACCAATACAGCGTTTGATTGCCTTATTCTGAAGACTATCCAAAGCCTTTAGAGAAGTCAGCGTTGCGTTGTTAAAAAATATTGAGCCATAATCTATGATAGATAAAATAAGATTTTTATATAGCATTAATGCTGTTTTGGGGTCGGAACCCCAAGAAAAACTGGTAGTAGCTCGGAGAATATTCAAGCGTTGTTCACATTTCTGAATTATATATGATATGTGTTTTTTCCAACTAAGTTTACAATCTAAGTATATTCCCAGAAATTTTACCACTGCAGAAACCTTGAACTGTATATTATTTAGAAATAAATGTTTGGGCAAATGTGTGGACCTATGTCGAGTAAACACAGACACAGTTGATTTATCTGGCACTATAGTAAATCCGTTTTGTAGATTCCAATTGCATAATTGTTTTGTGGCAATATTTAATTCAAATTCTGTATCGATGAATTTTTTTCCTGAGCAATATAGACATATATCATCTGCAAATTGTATAATTTTGACGTTAGGATTAAACAAATATTGCAAATCATTAGTATAGATGTTAAACAGTATGGGAGATAACACACTTCCTTGCGGAAGTCCAATGTTGGAGTTACGTGGACCGATAAGTGTTCCTCGAGATCTTACGAAAAGGGTTCTTGTTTTAATTAGTTCAATAACATTATTTACAAATTGCATTGGCAGTCCGATAGTTATCATCTTCTTATGTAAAACAGAAATTGAGACATGGTCATAAGCGCCTTTGAGGTCTAAGAACAGGGCAGACAAATATGCATTTCTCGAATTACAAATTTCAATGTCAGCTATCAAAGTAGCTATACTGGTCGTAGCAATTATGTCCTTTGCGAAAACCATGTTGAAAGTTCGGAAGGATTTTGCTACTTTCTAACCACCATTCTAAACGAATTTTAATGAGACGTTCGTAGGTTTTACTTATACATGATGAGAGTGCAATCGGGCGGTAAGATTCAGGTTTATTCGGATCTTTATTAGGTTTTAATATAGGAATGAGTATCTGGGTGGACCAAGTTGCTGGTGATACGCCTTGAGCCCAAGCATGATTAAATACATTTAACAAAAGTTTTTTACAGAATTGACCTAAATTATTTAACATAGAATATTGGATGTCATCTATTCCTGGCGCTGTATTATTTGAATTCTTGAGAGCATGAATGAGCTCCACGAAAGAAAATGGATCTGTAAGTTTAGACTGGGTATGGGTTATATTTGTATGAACCATGAAAGATTCATTACATGATGATGGAGTGAAGTTATTTAAAAATTGGTCAATCCAGTTATTGTTAACAGGTGGAAATGAGCTAGATTTTTTGAATGAGTTATTTAGAACTTTGATCTTAGACCAAACGTCGGAAATATTAGATTGTTTGTTTAATGAAGTACAAAATTCTCTCCATGTGTTGCGTCTTTTAGATTTGAATAATTGTCGAGTTTTAGCAATGCTTCTTTTACAGTTAATGAAATTATCCCAGTTTGATAGTTCTTTATATTTAATAAAGGCTTCCTTGGACTCAGATAGATGAGATTTACAGTCAGTATCAAACCAGGATTTATGTTTAAACAAATTAACATGTTTAGTTTGAAATTTTGGGATGCTTAATTCAGAAGCTTGATTTATTATATTGATTAATATGTCATATTTGGTGTTTAACGAGTAATTTGAATATGTGGTAAAAGAGTATTCTTGTGCCATATTATTTGTAGTTGAATAATAAAGACTCCAGTTAGCCTTTTTGGTATCCCATTTTCTAGAGGGAAAAATAGTTTTTTTATAATTGGTTGGTTCACGAAGTTCAATTAAAATAGCGAAATGATTCGAACCTAAGGTATTATCTAGACAATGCCAATCAAATTTGCATGATGAAGAAGGACTACAAATGGTTAAGTCAATAGCTGATTTTTTATTAAATGGATTTGGCAAAAGGGTAGGAGAGCCATCATTTAGAATACACATATTATTTTCATTAATGGAGTCAATCAAGTTTTGCCCTGCCCTGTCTATATCTTCACATCCCCATGCTTGGTGGTGAGCATTAAAATCACCACCCAGTAAAAAGGGTTTTTTGAATTGACAAAAAATATTGTTCCAAGCGTCAAATTTTATGTTGCTTCCTGGACTACAATAAGCAGATCCTATTGTTAAATTTTTATTATTTATTAATGCAGTCACTGCACAAATTTGGAGATTGTTAATAGAATGATTAATATCAAGAGTAGCAAAAGGAATATGTTTTTTAAGAAGGATACAACTACCACCGTAGCCATCAACGCGATCTTGTCTAATGATATTATAACCTGATATTTTAAAAAAT
Source organism: Liopterus haemorrhoidalis (assembly GCA_963971575.1). NCBI lineage: Eukaryota > Metazoa > Arthropoda > Insecta > Coleoptera > Dytiscidae > Liopterus > Liopterus haemorrhoidalis. The sequence goes on from OZ020611.1 coordinate 209,339,347, forward strand.
TCATTAGGTTTTAGCCAAGATTCTGAGATCAAGGCACAAGAAATTTTGTACATGTTAAGAGCTGTTTCAATAAATACCTTATTTGCCTTAATTGATCTAGCATTCCACTGGATTATATTAAAACTGTCCATTATGATTATGAGTACTGAGAAAGTCGGAAAGGAGCTGTCTTATTTTAGAAGAATTTGGTATATGATTTCGTGAAAATTGTGAATAAATATTATTTATAAGAATGTCTAATACATCCTGTTCAGTATAGGTAGCGCCCGATTGATTTTTATTTGCATTAGAAGTCCTCATATGAGGCTGTGGTGGGTAGGGGTTGAAGCCAACAACACCGTTCCGTGTAGTGCTGTCGTTGCGACTAGATTGTTGATTTGATTCGTCTCTAAAGTGAGAATTAATATTAATAGACTGGCGAGGAATTGTTTGAATTTGATTCTTTCTAGAATTTCTGCCAGGATTTGGAAAGTGTTGCACCGAATACGGGGGGCTATTTTCAATGTCATTGTCAACAGTATCTAGGGGTTGAAACCTATTTGACGTGCAGAGAGGTGGGAAGTCCGTGTTATTATTAAAAAGAACCACATCGGAGAAGTTTCGATATTTTAATTTTGCCTCTCTGTAATTGACATTATGGAATGCCATATATTTTTTAATTAATTTTTGATTATTTAATTCTGGACATTGAGGATCATTACTTTTATGATTACCTTTACATGTTAAACATTTGGGTGCAAGATTGCACTCAGCAGAGTCATGATTATCACCACAATTGACACAGCGTGTAACACTTCGGCATTGTTTTGTACCATGTCCAAATCTACAACAGTTCTGACACTGTATTACGCGATAAATGTACGGCAAAACCGGACACCGAGCACCATAAATACTAATATATTCTGGAAGTGTTTGGCCTCTAAATGTAAGGATTAGTGTTCCTGTATTAATAAACGATACGTCGTTGTTTGATATAATTCGGCGCGTAATGCGTCTAATGTTAACTATTTCACCACTGCAGCAGATGACATTTTGAATTTCTTCGACAGGGATTTGTGTGTCCACATTTCGTACAACACCTTTTCTGTATATAATGGATTCAGGAATGTATGCTTGTAAATTATTATTAATAAAAAATTCCTGCGTATCCAAGATTTTATTGGCTGACACACGATTAGATAATTCGATTTTTATTCTATTAAGACCAGACGTAGAGATGTTTAAAATATTTTTAATTTCATCTTTAAAGTTATTAAAAATCATTTTGCCGACACTCATTTTATGTAATTTTCCAATATGTTTCGTTTTACTTTCCATAATTATAATGAATGGGCCGTTGTCTATGACACTGTACCTGTTATTTTTATTAAGTTCATATGCAGACTTGACGATTGTAGAATTCTCAGCTAAATGAATTATTTGTGTATCAGTGTTGACTTCATTAATTACTTGAGATGTAGCATTCGATCTTTTTGGGTCCGGTGCATTTGTTTGAGCTTGGCTACTTCTTTTGTGAGGGTTTCTGGAAGAATTTTTAGAACTTGTGCCGTCAGATAAATATTCCCCAAAGTCTTGATTATTAATTTCATACAAGAATGGAGCTGCATTCACCACTTCCATAGCTTGTATGGCAGCCGAAATTGACGAAGACTCATAGATATCAGGGGGATCAGCACCTCCGCTGTCATCCGCCATGATGACAGCGGATACGGGAATGCACTTTATTAACTATTGGTTTATTTTACCTTATAGTAAATACTGAATTATCGTACACTTATTATTCACAATTCACTTTTTATTGCTAATAATTATTAATTATATTATTTTAAAATATAAATATCTAAATATTTTACACTGACAGCTGTACTTTTGTTTTTTTGTTATGTCGTAATCTCAAAACGCGTTAAACGATTAAAGGACCAATTTTTTCTATACTAAGCACACTACGGAGATTTTTAGATGCCTATAACCCAGTGGTGCCCAAACTTTCCAAGTAAAAACTGGTCTAACTAACGCAGTTGAAAGAATATTGTAATATTTTCGCGGCGCCCCTGTAACCCATCTGCGGAGCACAATTTGGGAATCGCTGGTATAGTCGGATTGCTGATAGGTGACTGTTACATGTATGTATCAAGTAATGCATTCATATAATAATCTAGTTACCATTTTTCAGCGATTTTAAAAATGTTTTTTGTTATTTGTCTTAACTGTCAGTGTCTGGTAATAAATATTAATTAAAGTATGGCTTGCGGCCAATTATTAAATTCACAAACTTTAATTTTAAATCTGCTGGAATAAAAAACAAATTATAATCCAAAATTTACGTATGAGTATAAATTTTTCCTTATTTATAATTATAACCTTAAAATTAATAATTTTGTTTGTTTGAGTACTGCTGTAAATTTATTTTCGCGCTCTAATTAGTAAAGATATCACCGATTCATGCTGTTTCTTTCTAATGCTTTGTTTTTTTATTCAAATAATTTGGAAGGTTAGTTGTCAACTTGCGTCACTATACGTTACTATGGGTATGCAAATAATTATAATGATATAGACAGAGAAAGCATATAGTATTGAATATCGATACTTGTAGCAACGAACAGTCACTTATCAGCAATCCGACTATATATAATAAGTAAAGCAGTGGCGTACTGTCCACTTGTGCAGGGTGTGCACTGCACAGGCTGCATATTTTTCTGAATTGTGCTTTAAAATATTTTGTGATCTGCACTTATTTTACTATGTTGTAGCTTAATATTCAAACCGTATTTAATTTTAATGCGGGAATTTTCTCTATATGACTTAATGCAGCTAGCGAATAATTTACTGTGAGTCCCTGCGCCTCACTTTGCATTAAGTTACATAGAACAAAGCGAGAGGGTAACACAGCTAACATCCGTGGCCTGTATACGATGGCTAGGTCCAAGAATATTACTTGCATATTCGGCACACAAATTAACCTGAATATAGGCTGATTGACGTGTATACGCTGATTGATTGCGTATTTCAAAAATCTGAAAATATTTCCTAGACACTTTAGTGACAGTCAGTGGCGCACCCACGGGTGGGGACCGGGGGCCTGGGCTCCCAGAAAGAGGGACATACCAAATTTTTTATCACCATGGTCTTAGATATATATATGTATTTAAAAATAGAGATGAGGACCTTTTTCTTTGGTCATCACTTGTATTTCAGAAGCAAGGAGCTTTTTTTTAGATCATCACTTTTTTAGAAATGAGAATACTTTAAATAATTTTGTCTTCCGACCCCCCCAAATTCCTGGGTGCGCCACTGGGGACAGTAAAAGGGCTTCTAGGTCATGCCTGTTTTCACTTACTAGATTCCAAATCACTAAAAAGTTCACGTACATTTTTTTATCTAAAAGTGTAATAAAATTGCATCACAAAGATTACAAATGCCAGTCTTAATATATTTGCACACAAATGTTTATACATTTTCATATTTTATTGTAAAATACAAAAAATATTAATAATTTATAAAATACATTTTTATTGATTGTCTTTTGATATTTCATTTAGATGTTCACACAAATCCCTGACATCCTTAATAATTTCACTTAACATATTCTTATACTGTTCATCTTTATCGCACATAGCCTTAATAAAATCAGTCCGATCAATGAACATAGTTTTATGACAGAGTTCATGATCATGGAAAAAATTAATCATTTCTTTCGATGATATCATTATTATTGGAAAATGTGTGCTTGCCTGATTTATTCCAAATATCTTATACTCCTCACAGCTCTCTACGAATTCTTCCAAGGAGATTATGTTTTCGATATCAAAATTATGATTCGCTAAAACTTTTCCTAATTCTTCGTGGTATATTCTGATAATATCTGACATAAAATTGGCTCTAAATTTACGGGTAGTGGTTAAATATATTAACGACATGACATCGTGTGCTGGTGGACACATCCGAACACACTGATAATCGATAATTCGACAATCAACAGGTTTTCCAGAGTCATATTTAATCATTATATTCGATGCCCAAAGATCACTGTGACAAATTACATTTCTATATTTCTTTGACGGACCAACTAGTTCATATATCGTTTGATCATATAAATTTTTGATGATATTTTTAAATTTGTTATCTGTTATTGGTGACTCGTTATCAGGAAACAGATCTATCATAGTATAAATACCTTTAATAGCTGACTTAATGGCCTCAGAACCCAAATGTCCATCAATTTTTTTATAACAAATTTCCTTCAAATTCTCCTGGTATTGTTCAGCAACTCTAAATTGCTGTCCGTTACTTTTAGATAATTTTTCTTCTAAAACCAACACACTTCCATGAAATTGCGCAAGTGATTTCATCACAACACACATTTGATCGAAATCTAAACCAATGTAATGGTGAGCTGTTTTAAATCCTTTTTCATTCAGATCTTCAAACACCAAAATATCATTCTCACGAGAATAATAACTGTGCGGAACAGTGTTAAATATATCGTTTATACCAAATAAAGACATTTTATGAAAAACTTGTTCGTACATAAATCTTTCATTGTTAAAAGCACCCGATGATATTACAAAATTGTTAAATGCTGAGTCTGGTATTTGTTTAGCGAAGAAATTGTACGTAGTAATTTGTTTTTTGTAGTTTGCTGTAATTTGAATTTTAAAGTGTTCTCCTAAAAAGCCAGTTTTCTCATCTACACCTTTTACGACATATTTCACTAAGTCGTAATCAGTAGAGTTTAATTTTGATCGTAAAATTGCATGACAATCTTCTCTCGTAAAACCATGTTGTGCGATCATATCTTTAATATCAAACATAATTTCATCCAGCCACCTTTTATATTCTAAACCTTCTTTGTAATAGTCTAGCATAAAAGGTGTGCGATCAACAAAAGTAAAATTTCTAAAATCTTCGCAGTTACTCATCAGTTTTTTTAAGAAATCAGGACCAAATTTTTGATATGAAAAATAATAACTAGTCTCCACTTTACATTGTGGTAACATATATTTGATACTTGCATGGAACTGATCCCGAGACAATACTTTAGAAGCATCAACATCCCCCAGTATTAATTCCTTGCACAAGTTGTCGTAATAATACTTTAAAAAATCTTCGAAATGGTGTTTTCTCATTTCAGGTGAAGTGGATTGATATATTATTTTCAAGACATCAAAAGCTGGTGGATTATACTTCATTAATTGGAAATCAATCAATTTACACTCAGCTGGAATTCCATTTTCGTATCGGAACAAAGTATTTCTCATCCAGAGATCTCCATGACATAATACATTTCGGAATTTTGTTGTTGGTTTTACAGTTTCAACACTTTTTTCCGATAGATCAATAAATTTTTCTTTAAATTCTGATTTGGGTATCTCAAGTTCATGCATTTTGTCTATAATAGCTAGTATTCCTTTTTGGGATGCTTTATGCCACTTGTAGCCTAAATAACTTTTGTCTTCTCGGAAAAATGCTTCTTTTAAAAATTCTGAATATTTATCTGTTAACCGAAAAGTTTTTCCAAGTTCTTCAGATTTTCTTTCTTCATAAATAATACTTGCGGAATGTAATTTTGCTAAATTTTTTAGTATTAATTTCATGTGTTTAACGTCCAAAAAATCAACACAATTAGCGACACAAAATTTTTTAATTTGTAAATTTTCCATTACGACCAAATTATTACCTCGTGAATAATAAAATTTTGGGACTATACTTGAATCGAAAGTTGGGCAATAGATTGTCCAGTCCTTAATTAATTCTTCATAAAAAAATATTTCCTTCTCAAACGAAAAACTTGTTCTTGTAAATTCCAACATGAGGTCATGTTGAAACGGTGGAATTTTAGTGAAGAAAGAAATAGTGAAAGTATCATTATTTCTTAAAACTTGAACTTTGACGATATAATGTTCACCCAAAAATCCTTCAACTTCATCAGACAGCGGTACTACATTGTAATCGAGTAGTTCAAAATCTTCACTTTCGAAACACTTGCTTGTTATTAACTTACACTCTTCGAGTGATAATATTTCTTGTGCTTTATTCATGATGTTATTCAAGTGAAGATGTGAACATAACTGAATTAATTCCGCATAGCATGCTCTTAATATAATAATGGAACTGATACTGTTGCTTTAGTGACATTTATTTGCATAATAAATAAATCTCTAACAGACATGTGTTATCCATTAAATATTCAAATGTTCCATAGATAAATACACAATTAAATGATGGCAATTTTAAGATAATGTTATAAATTTATTCGTGAGCTCGTGCTTTGTTGAATGATAAGATAGTATATTTATAGAATTTATGTTGTGAAATTTCAGTATGATTTACAACAATGTTTAATAAAAGATTTACCTGTGTTTTGTGACGAACATCTCCTATGGCTTTGATCATATGAAGTCCCATCTCAACGCAACAATGTGCATGATCTTGTCGTGCTGTTGGCAGCCCTGATACACAGTAATAGCAGTCACCAAGCAACTTTATTCGTAAACACTGATTTTCCTGAAACATAAAGATATTTTATCATTACCGTTCTTCATCTATTTTAAGCCTCATTTTTTGAACTAATTTTTGACAAATAATATCAAGGTGAGACTTGGATTCGATAGCGGCACATAATGAATGCTACGATTACGATTAAATGGGCAAACTAATAATATTTTTTACGCAGATGACGATGGTGAAAACACCAAAACAATAAAAAAATTAGATTTCGTGTTGTACGACATTTTTTGATAAAATCTATTATAATGTTTCATAGCGTAAGGAATGGAAACATTATTATGATGTTGTCAATAAAATTAATAGGGAAAACTTCCTAAGCGCCCTGACATCTGATGGCAATTGCGGAAGATACGAATGTGAATTGTTTTGTTTTGTTCAATGGAGAAATACGTGTTTTTTTGTTGTTTGTATTTTATTTTTGTGAAACATGAAAAAAAAAACCAGTGGCGAAGGGAAACCTCCGCTAGACTTGCCCTCCCATAAAAAAAATATATATATTTTTTAAATATTTAGATAAATCTTCAAAAATACTTCAAATTATGTTCTATACAAATTTTTGTCCAAGGCTTGGTTTACTAGTTACGAATTAATTATCATGACCATGGAAACGTTACATATACATAAGTATGAAAAAATTGATGTGAAGTGTGAATTTTCACACATTTCAGGGTTTTGCAGGTATTTAGTAAGTGAATGATGATTATTTGGGATGCCAAAACAAATTTTATGTCAAAATAGTTTTTTATGAATTTTAATTCGAATGACTATTACCATTATTTAAGTTTTTAAAGATGTGCAGTATTTTTTTTATATATCAAGGTTCATTAAGATTTTGAAAATTGCGCCTATGGCTTCCATTGGTTGTTTTTAGTCATAGCTCCTCCCATTTGATTTCGTGTACATTCAAATATATAATTAAATTATAATTTTAACAATTTCCACTGGTTATTAAATTTACGCTATTAAAAATTAAATGCAACAATTGCCAAAATATAATTAAAATGTTGAAAAAATAATTTAAACAATATAAAAATGCAAAAAAAATAAATAAAAATAATATTGTCTCCTCACGTAGGACTCGAACTCATATTCTTGGGCAGAACGCTAGTATCTTAGCCACTGCACCAAGAAACACGTTACTGTTTAGCGTATTATATAACTACAAGTTGTCAACATTATTAGCAAAAAAACACAAAAAATGCTTTTTTTTCCAAAAACATAATCTGATCAAAAATTCCTGTTGAACTATTCCGGTTCACACCAATGTACATTACTTAGAATTTTTTCAGATTTTTAGTTTAAACCATCTGGGCTACAGGGTGTGGGACAAAAATTTTTTTGGCAAAAATCGCTTCAAAATAATTTATTTTGCAAAAATAAAAATTTGATCGTTAATCCACGTACCAAGGGCTTTCATTTGATACCCTACTCAGAATTTAAAAAAAATATTTTTTTTTTCGATGAGCACATATTTGTTTATATTTTTAGGGGGATATGTTTTTCAGATGTTTTAGTATTTTTCCTATGTACGGGTCAAAGAGTTGTATAAACATGCCAAATTTCAACTCTCTAGGTTTAGCCGTTTGGCTACAATTTTTACCGAACAGACAGACAGACAGACAGACAGAAAGACAGACAGACAGACAGACAGACAGACAGACAGACAGACAGGCAGACAGACATACAGACGACAAAATGACGGTATAAGGGTTTTTTGGTCATACCTACAAAACCCTAAAAATTGAAGTTTTTCGTTTTATCAAAAAACGTCTCAAATAAAAGTTATTAGTAATTGCATTTATAGTAACTTTAGTCCAATAAATTTTTTCGAAATATTTTTCTGTTGCTAAATATTTGCAAAAATCTTAAAATCGACACGAGTAAACTCCCACTTCTAGTCAATCGATCATAAAAAACACACACACACACGCACGCACGCACCACCGCACGCACGCACGCACGCACGCACACGCACGCACTCACGCACGCACGCACGTACGCACCACCGCACGCACGCACGCACGCACACGCACGCACTCACGCACGCACGCACGCACGCACGCACCACCGCACGCACGCACGCACGCACGCACGCACACGCACGCACTCACGCACGCACGCACGCACGCACGGACGGACGGACGGCACTTCGAAAATAGGTTTTTTGGATTCCCTGGACCATGAAACGTGGTCATCAGTCAAAATCTCGACATAGACAATTTTCGCGATTACAATACTTGCCCCTTATATATTAAGTTACGGTCGGGCAAATAAAAAACAATCAATTTTCCATAATTTACTTAAATCGAAAAAAATATCAATTGAAACGACGTTTGGAGGCAGAGAGAAAGTAGATCGTAGGTTTTTATGGCAAAAAATCAAACCCATGCATGCACGTTTGCTCGTTGCATTTTATGGAAAGTGATTTTTTACGTCCAAGAAAAGACTGAAAAAAGCACTTACCCCACCCAAAATTTGCCTAGATCATCAGTTGATATATTTAAAGGCCCTTCTAAGTATATTTACCATATATTTGATGCAATTATATTGACAGACAGTAAAAAAAAAAAAAAAATTATGAATACAATGAAAAAGTAAAAATTTCCTTGAAATTTCTTTAGAATAGTATATGATTACATATCTTGTAAATCGTAGATTACCTTTAAATAAAAAAAAGTTCAGAAAACAGGAAAAATACAACTCCTGTTCATTTTCACCATGTAAACAAATACACGAGTGACAGTTTAATGTCACTTTCGAGTGTTCCAGCTATGCGGCATAGCTGGAACACCTGAACAATAGCGGAACAGCTGAAAAACAAATTGCGAGTGACTAATGGTTATAATTTTTGAAAGTTGTTTATAAATATGAAATTTATAAATGATTTTGACCTGCATTATAAAAATTCCAATAAGATCAACATACATATAACTCATATATGTATTTAAACTTATCTCTAAAATAAAAAGTTTTAAAAGATTTATATATTAATATTAATTTATGACGTCTTGCACAGAATTGTGAAATATATTTATTATTGCATTTATATTGCGCAATAAATTTCTTATTATTAAAAATTGTGCAGTAAAAATATTGTAATATAACTCAAGAATAACTCAGAGTTAACAAAATCATTAGACACATTTGACGTTTCTGTAAATACATTATCGTGATTTAAGTCTTACTTACATGAACGTCAACAATATATACAATTTAATAAGAGTAAATCTAAAAATTATGTAGCTACCAGTGGTATACCACAAGGGTCAAATTTAGGACCCCCTCCTATTTCTTCTAGTGGTGAACGAAATTTCTACATTGATTAAAAACAGTCAATGTCTGTTATTTGAAGATGACATAAAAATCTTTAAATCTGTTACAAGCATAACAGATTGCTACAAATTAGAGGACTTAAATCGTCTCTCGGATTGGAGTGCATCATCTGTTATTCACTTAAATCCTAAAAAAACAAATGTAATTTCATTTACCAGAAAACGTAAAATTACTTCTCGCAACTTTTCAATGAACATGCTCATCGCTGCGAGACCCGCTACCGTAAAAGATCTGGGCGTTATGTTCGACAAACATGTAAATTTTTCAACTCATATTTCACGAACTGTTAATATGACATTTAAAAAAATGGGTTTTATATTGAGGTCTACGTTAAATTTTAATCTAATTCAATCATTCACTTCTCTTTTTAATGCCATTTATCAAATAAATAATTTAGAAAGTAGGAGAAATGTTAGCACTCTGCTTACGTTGCACAAGTTGATAAATGGTACTATAGACCAGTGTTTCCCAACCACCAAACCGCGGACCGGCACCGGTCCGCTACATTTTTTTGCCAGTATAGTTGGATTGCTAATAAGTAACTGTTCATTGCTACAAATATCGATATTCAATACTATATTCTTTCTCTGTCTATATCATTATAATTATTTGCATACCCATAGTAACGTATAGTGACGCAAGTTGACAACTAACCTTCCAAATTATTTGAATAAAAAACAAAACATTAGAAAGAAATGGCAAGATTCGTAGATATCTTTACTAATTAGAGCGCGAAAATAAATTTACAGCAGTACTCAAAGAAACAAAATTATTAATTTTAAGGTTATAATTATAAATAAGGAAAAATTTATACTCATACGTAAATTTTGGATTATAATTTGTTGTTTATTCCAGCAGATTTAAAATTAAAGTTTGTGAATTTAATAATTGGCCGCAAGCCGTATTTTAATTAATATTTATTACCAGACACTGACAGTTAACACAAATAACAAAAAACATTTTTAAAATCGCTGAAAAATGGTAACTACAGTCTGTTCCAAATGGTTAAGCGGAACTAGATTTTGCAATCTAGTTACTTTCATCGCTTAAATCGTGCTTTTCGGTCGTTTTGTTTAAGCTTTGTAAATCATACTTACAATTAACATTTTTTGGTTAATGTTAATATCATTTTAAAATGTCATTTTCTTTATATTTTGATATTTTGTGCATTCTTAATACAAATTTCCCATTTATTTATTTTTTTGTCATTAAAATTTGTAAAAAAAAATAATTTAATTTTGACATGTCATTCGTTTCTATGGTTTCATTGTTGGAATTTTAAATTTTGACATTCTAACGTGAAAAATGAAATAACCCCAGCAAGGTCCCTTCTCGTGACAACCTTAAAGAACGAAAATCCCATTTAGTTCCGCTTAACCGTTTGGAACAGACTGTAGATTATTATATGAATGCACTACTTAATACATACATGTAACAGTCACCTATCAGCAATCCGACTATACGCGAGATTTTTTGCCGGTTCGCAGTATTATTTTTATGTGTAAGTTTATAAAAAAAATGATGTTAATTTATAAAATACAATAATAATTACTTTCCACAATAAACGATACATATTTTATTTTTATTCAGGGCCGAGATATCCACGTCGCAATAAATTTATTCACTAAAAATATTTTTATTTTACTATGCAACTATTCGCCTAATACGTAATAACCCACTTAATTTTGAGATGGAAGTCTCGGTCCTTAATCTGTAAATTCCTTAAGTAATAATTTTTTTGTGCAATAAAAAATATAAAACTTTTGCTATACACATTACTTTCTAAATTTGCCGGTCCGCCATGAAAAAAAGTTGGGAAACGCTGCTATAGACTGCTCTGAAGTTAACATCCGTAAATATGAAAATTAGAATCCCATATCCAGGTGTCAGGAAAAGGAATTTACTTTTTACCACTGATATGCCTATTCTATGAACACAGCATTGTATAATGAGCTCAATAAATAGAATGTGTTCACTCTATAATGAAGCAGCAAAGATAGACCAATCACTAGACATACATACATGGCATGACATACAATATATTTTTAAAAAAACGGCATGTAAGATGTATTATTTGTAATAGTATTTGCATATTAAGTTGTACTTTCTATGTAGTAGGTATAAAGCATAAATACTTTATTCTGTACTATATATTTTAAAATTCTTCCTTTTACACTCTGTACTTTTATTATTTACTTATTATATGTATATACTATATATTTATATAGATATATAATATGTATTTAAAATGTATATATGTATTTATGGGCAAATTAAGGACCTATCGGTCTGTCGTGCCCGCTAATAAAAATAAAATAAAATAAAGAATTGGTTTTGTACGCGGTCCAGAGGATAGAACTTCACTGCATGAACAAAATTATAAACAAAAACAAAACAAAAAAAATAACAAAATGCAGACAATAATTGATATTTTGACGTTTACAAAGGCAATATATGTGAAATGTTAACAAAATTATGTTATTCATTACTTGATTTTCGCAGAATTTTAAAAGATTGTAGAAAAACTGTTTTATGCAACCAGAGCTGGACAGTAGTTAAACTACTTATTTAACTACTTTCCATTTTTTTTTTTTTTTGTGAAAGTAATTCTATTTTAGTTACTTTTCATTTAACCCATTGAGGGCGGAGTTAACAATCAATTTCTAAATACAATTTTATTGATAAAAATTATTTACTATTATTAGCTATGCAAAAGGATCTTCAGGAAGATGCAAACAACTTGGAAAGAAAAGAAAATAAAAATACGTTGAATTTAACCTAAAAAGCTATGCACTACACACAATATCAAATGGAAATCTATAAGATATCTATAAGAAAATATATAACTAAACATAAAACTGCTAAACAAACACCAAACTAAATAAAAAAAGTTTTTAGAAATTACTATAAGTTAGATATGTATGTGAACAGAATTATCAAAACACTGCAGAACGTATTATAAAATGTCAAATGTAAACATCGTTTTATTTAGCAATACAAATACAAATGTCCCTATATTAAATAAACACTTTTAAAATTTTAAAACTTCAAAATGACTATCGAACACAAACTAAATATAAATTCAAAAGGTATGTTTTAGTAAAATAAAAGAGTGAAGAGCAATATAATATAACTTCAAAAGGTATGTTTTAGTAAAATAAAAGACTGAAGAGCAATAATAGAGAATTATTGCAACCTCTGTTCTACTGATCTTTTAATAAAGTTTTCCTTTATTTGACATGTGCGCATGCGCAGTTGATATATCCTTAATTTCTTTCTTTTATTTAAATACAGGCAACCTATATTTAATTTAAATAACGGCAAAGCATTTTTTATTTAAAGCACCTTAGTTTGACAGGTCTTCTGTCAATGTAACCTCAAAATTAACAACGGAGTAAATTCGAACAAAAAATTGGTGACTTTTCTTGTGAGTAATGATGCAAGCTAAAGATAAAAAACGTTGACGATTTAAATACGAGGACGATGTTATTCTTCTCCGAGAAATTGTGTCACGAAACCCTTTTGCGAATGGTTGTGCCGTATGCGAGTATGCCGTATGGGAAAAAATAGTCTGTTGCAGTTAACTCATATAAGAGTTGCAGTTAACTTCTATATTCATTACGATTTCGATCTATCAATTTGGCATATTTGTCAAAATAAAGTATGAAGCAAGAGCACCGTTGCAATAACACTCTTTAAAACATCATGAAAAATTTTAATACAGGATACTTTATTAGAGGTTTCTTTTAATAAAGTCAGCTATAAGTCTATGATTCACATGCAAAAAAAAAAATAATAATTTTATTTTTTTTTCACCACTAAGTTTGTCATTGAAGTTATGACGCAAAATGACCAACTGCGTTGATTGAACGACTGACCTATAACTATTTTTACTTGGTAGTTTGTCCAGCTATGTATGCAACACGTAAGTAAAATTCGTCATTATTAATAACAACTAAGTATGAATAATTATTGTTACTAATTTGCAGACAAATTTACTAAAAAAAATATGAAAATTCATTTCCACGTTAATGCGGAATGAGTTCGATAAGGACCTGTTTCCTAATGGCTGTAGAAAAAAATATTTTTAGAGTATTATACTTACAGTGGCTAATTTATCAAATCGGGCAAATAAATCATTCAGAACTCGCACTAATTCATTAGCTGTACACTGGCCGGCTAGAGCTATAAACAAATATTATTTTTAGATAAAAATAAAAGACAAATAAGAATTATAACAAACATACCAGTAAATCCTTTAATATCTGCAAACAGTATACTGACATTTTCATATCTGTGAATGTAAATTTTGTGAAACTGATGAGGCTGGAAAGGACCACCTTTCTCTTCTTCCTTTGCTATGTCTCTTATCATCTCCTTGGCAACAAAGTCAGGTAGCACTGAAAATATAATATTTTAGATTGGGAGTCATGAACCTCATAAATTTGAATCAACATAATACTTCAATATAAGTATTCTCCGCACACAGAAAGTAAATAAATGAAAACTGTAAAAATATTAATCAATTCAAATTGAAGGCCCTATCCGTTTTTTATTTTTTCGGCTTCATATTTGGTTTCTATACATTTCAGATGATTATAAGACAATATCCGCAAAAAAATCAATTTTTATCTGTCCGAGATTCTCACAAAAATGGCTGAACATATTTTCACGTTATTTGGTATAATGGTATGATGATAGAGTAAAACCAGGATTCGAACATAGGCTATAAGCTATCCCTAAATTTTTATTCTATGGGGGTGTTTCACAGTTTAACATATGTGTTTAAAACCTTAACATATCTTCCTTATTATTGATTTAACAGAAAAATATTTATAACAAAAATTGTTTATAGTAAGAAAACATATCTTTTTTGTTGAATGCATTTTTTTAATTAGATGAATATTACGGAAATATTAGGGAAATTACGGTGGACACCTTAAAACTAAAATCTACATATAAGCTGTTCACTTTTGTAAGAACAAGCTAAGAGGAAATTTTGTTTTCAATAGATTGCACCTTTGAAACTGTATGTCATATTGGTATTAAAATATTATAAAAAAATGTCACTTTCTTAATAATTATCAAAACCAATAAATCTAAAGTCAGTTTTACAGCGTAAGGAATATTTTTAATCGACATTTAAAGTCCGTATTACACTATAAAAGCAACCAAATTAACTAGATCTGGTTTGTCCTTACAAATGTGAACAGCTTATATATGTTGTTCACTTTTGTAAAAACAAACTAAGACGAAATTTTGATTTCAATAGTTTGCAACTTTGAAACTTTATGTCATGTTGGTATTAAAAAATGGTAAAAAATGTCAATTTGACATACGTCATAATAAAAAATGATATCTTAATTATAATGATCATAACCAACAAATTTGAAGTCTGATTTACAGCGAAAGGAATTTTTTTAAATTACATTTAAAGTCAGTAATACACTATAAAAGTAACCAAAATAACCAGATCTAGTTTGTCCTTACAAAAGTGAACAGCATATACATCCCTTATTATAGACAACAACAAAATCATATATGACAAAAATAGTTTATAGTAAGAAAAAAAAAACTTTCTATTTTACCTTAGCGATAAATACAAAAAAATCATAACATTACTAGCCATAATTTAGCTATGAATTAAAAAATAATAATAATAATTTTTTCAAAAACACAAAAACTGCAATATTTTCCAAAAACGAAATATGATCAAAAATTCCTCTCGTACGTTTCCGGTTTAAATCAAGGTACATTACTTAGAATTTTTCCAAATTTTTAGTTTAACCCCTCTGGGTTAAAGGGTACGGGACAGTGATAAAGTCTGTTCCTTTGGTTTAGGCGGAACTAGATTTTCAATTCTAATTACTTTTACCGATTGATTGAAACTTTTGGTAATTTTGTTCAGCAAAAGCCAACTGCAATATATAAAAAAATAGCTAATGGCAACTTACAATAATGAAATTTCCGGTTAGTTCCGCCTAATCGTTTGGAATAGACTGTATTTTTAGTTAATTTTTAGAAAAAAATCATATTAAATTTTTTTTTTTTTGAAAAACTACTTTTCCTTTCTTAATCTACGTCTTAAGAACTTTCTTTTTATAACAAATAGTAAATTTTAAAAAAATATATTTTTTTCACAAGATTTTTAGATCAACCCCTCTGGCAGATAGGGTGGGGGACAAAAGTTTTTTAACATTTTTGGCGAAAATCCCATTCATAAAATTGATTTTTTAAAAATTAAAATTTTCTTATTTATGCCCGTTTAAAGAGGTTTAATTTGATACCTCACTCAAAATTTTAAAAAATATTTATTTTTTCATTAAATACATATTTGTTTATATTTATCTTATGATGTGTTTTTCCTATATGTGGGTCAAAGAGTTGTATAAGCATGCCAAATTTCAACTTTCTCAGTCCGGCTTTTGGCTAAAATTCCTACGTACAGAAAGACAGACAGATAGACAGACATACACAAGAGTGACGTTAAAAGGGTTTTTTGGTGGTCATGCCTACAAAACCCTAAAAAAGAATACCAAAATATTTTGCTTATTTTATTGTTTTATTTTATAATATCATAAATCTAAATCTAATCTAATCTAAATAATTAATTCAAAAAATCCTAAATGCTTAGTCAATATTTAAAATTCTACTAATGCCTTTGTTAGAACTAAATTATATGTATTACCTGATAAAAGTAATTTTTCTTGTCTATCATTTTCCTTTTGTGTTCGATAACTGGTTTCTGTTGATCGATGTGTTTCCAGAAATGCTTTACGTTGCCCTCTGTCCGTTAAATACTTTGTATACATTCCAGCAAAATTCACAGCCGTATATAAAATAATATTTGTAAATAATTGTTTTAATTCACAAGTATCTATAGCTGTGCCCCAACCCTACAACATAATTAATTTTTATATAATATACATTATTGTTAAAAATTTAATCGATTTACCTCTTCTTGTCGATTCATAAAAAATGTATTAAAAATATGACACAATGATGTTACACATCCTGCTATCATACACCATCGTAAAGGTAATGGCAGCATAGCATATGGTACGAAAATAATGAATAGAATATACCAAACGATTCCATCTCGTGTACAAAATCCTAGACCCTCACTTAAAAAACCTGAAAAATAAACGATATATTAAAGTTTGTGATAAATGCCAAAAGGAAAACTGATGTATTTACCAAAAAATTTTATTCATTATTTTTGTTATAAGTTTTTCACCCGATAGTCATTCAAAGGTTTACGGTGGATAAAATTTATAACACAATTTACTATTAATAGTTAATAAATAATTTTTATAAAACAGTTCAGCAGCGATCATATTAAACTATTTATGTATAATGAAAAAGTCACAGATTATAGATAAAGTCAAACAAAAAAACAGTTTTCAGAACGTTTGTTTACAAAAATTGTAGGTTAGGCATGTTTTTGACAGTGATTTAAAAATAATGACCAAAGATAGCATGATTTACAAATAATAACAGTATCACGAATTTTATTATTGCAAACATACAATTGTCCTTTAGTAAATATATTAATTCACGAAATCGCTATAACTGCAAACACTGCCGAAATGTTTAATTCCATTTAAAATACATATTGCACCCGACTATCAGTTCGTTGGCATTACGACTCTGTACTTCCTGTTGCATATAAATTAAGGGGTTTTTATTTTTTTCGTTTTACATCGTTTTTTGATAACTTTTGAAATAATTATCAGATCAAAAATACCTATTGCACTATTTCGGTTCTCAATAATGTGCATTAATCAGAAATTTCCATATTATTAGATTAATTAAACCTTATCTGTTTAAAGTCCTCGGCTGCACCTCGGCCTTTAAATTCAGATGCGGGCGAAAAGATCTACTTTTTAAGGCCATGATACACAAATAACTATTATTTCAACGCACCAAAAAATCGATAATTTTCGAAATAATAATCTGACTAAAAAATTCTGTTAAACTACTCCGATTCCTATCAATGTACTTTATTGAGAATTTTTTCAGATTTTTAGATCAACCCCTCTCGGGAATTGGGGGACAAAAGATTCTTGACACATTTTTGACGAAAAATAAAAATTTTCTGGTTTATCCATACATTAAAAGAATTCATTTACTAAAGCTTCTTAAAATTTAAAAAAAATATTTATTTTTTCATTGAATACATATTTGTCCATATTTTTCCCGTCATTTTTTTTTTTTTTTGTACTCTCGATAATTTTCCTATAAATGGAGTAATGAAAATTATCATACTAAAAATACGTCCGAAATTGTCTTCCCGTTCGCCCAATGGCAGCACGGAGGTCAGGGGGGATTGCTAAAATGTGATCAGAACGCGGTTCTTCTAAAGGGAAGTAAAAAGAAGCGGTCGTAAAAGGAAGCGGTTTTACTGAACCGATGCGAACCGGTTGAATCTCATTACTGCATAGAAGTCATATTACCTTGCGTGTTTAATAGTAACCAAGTTATGATTGCGGCCCAGTGTAAATAGTTATTAGCAAAACATCTCCACCAACCAAGAATGCACACAGCAATATTCGCAAATGTACAAGAAACAGTCCATATTATTCCATTCGCATCTAATTTGTTCACCTCATCACCGTTTTCATTTTCTTGTAACCATATTGCTGATGTGGCCACCTAAAAATTATACATTGGTAAGATTAAAAATCAACAAAGATTGTGAATATATTGTACTCGTAAGAAAAAAGTACTTACTTTCATACTTACTTTAAGAAATAAATCGACAATATTAACAATAATGAGAGATTTTTGTCGCTGTCGATGTGAATATCGTAAATATGCTAATTCTAAATTTCCATCATTAAAACTATTGGTAAGACTCGGCCAATAAATGCCTTTGTACATTGCTCCTCGTTTGAAAACATTACTGAGATCTAAAAAAGAAAACAATTTTTATAAACTTGTATAAACTTGTAAGCTGGTTGTAAGCAAGTCTTAATGCTCTATCAGGGTCGTGCGGTGGCATGGAGCAATGGAGCGATCGCTCCAGGCGCCTGTGCCACGAGGGCACCTTTCAGATATTTCACATTTGTTTATTTTTATATCACCATAATAAAAATATTATTATTTTTTTGTTGCATCTTTATAAATTGTTTATCTTTGTTTATAAATATTACATTGTAATTGGTTGGCGTACAAATGAGCGACGACTTTGTCTATATAAATAAAAGAATGTGTATGTAATCGTAAACTTACAATGTAAATAACAGTGCTGTCGCCGCCGCTATAAGACCCCGTCTACGCCGCCCTAGCTAAAACGATAGCGATGTCAAACAGAGGGGGATCCTTACGCCGAGTGCAAGAAATGCGATAAAGGCGTTTAATAATTTCTAGAAATGTTTGATATTTATTAGGCATTTTTTAGGATTTATTATGTTTTATTTTAGGTTTTATTTTTTAGATACTTATTAGGATTTTTTTAAGGATTTATTAGGATTTTTAGTGAGGGATTACCGATCCATATCCCGCTTTAATATCGGTACTTAAAATCATCTCGGAAACCTATTTATCATTCCGCATTCAGAAAAAGCTCGGCACCGAAGTGTGTTCAAGTTATTTATAAAATAAATAGAAGCACCTGTTACAGAAAGAAATTTTAATTCGTGCTGGAGCCGACTTTTGACGAGATCTCCGCTCCACACTCTGACATAAGTAACAATGCACTTCGACTGTTAGGCGAGGCGCTATATTATTATCAAAGCTTTGCGGCATCTAATCAACGTTTTTATTGCACCTAGCGCTTCTATTGTATATCCTCCTCTAGCCATAGGGCTAGAGGAGGATATACAATAACCAATCTCGTTTAGTGAGTGCATTATTTTACAGTGTTCTGAGCAGTAGCGGATTTAGGTCAGTTAAGGCCCCGGGCGCAGTAAGAATATTGGGCCCCTCAATTAGAAAAAAGTGTAAAGTTAGGTTTTTGCGGAGCCTTTTAGAGGTCAGGGCCCCGGGCGCGCGCCCGGTGCGCCCGCCGTTAAATCCGCCTCTGGTTCTGAATTTAGTCAGTTGTAAGATGTCTTTTGCAGTTAGTTTTAGTGTATAACTTTAATAATAATATTATTAGGGTACTAATATCTGTTTACTATCGTTAATGTTTAATTATTGATGTTCAAAATTATTGGTGATCAAAACTATATAACAGTTCCCATTTTCATGGCAACAGCTATTTTCATATATAAACAATGACAAAGTAAGAAAAATCGAGGCCCTAGGCAAGGTTCCCAAAAAAATCATAAAATAATAGAAAAAATTAAAATAAAACCGTCTTGCGGGCCCCAAAAAAA
This sequence comes from Liopterus haemorrhoidalis, assembly GCA_963971575.1. NCBI lineage: Eukaryota > Metazoa > Arthropoda > Insecta > Coleoptera > Dytiscidae > Liopterus > Liopterus haemorrhoidalis. Next base: position 209,359,509 of record OZ020611.1, read on the forward strand.
TACGGGCCCTAGGCAGTTGCCTAGTTTGCCTAGGCCAAAGTCCGCCCCTGGATATAAATACAAAAATTATTATGTGCCTTTTTTCAAACAAATTGGGATTTTTTGATACAAAATTAGGCACAATGGTGTAACGTTTTAAAAGAAATTTGTTTATTTTATAAACAAATTTAATACGGTACGCTAATGTACAGCAGCCTACTTTATTAAAATAAGACAATATCGCATAGATTTCGGTAACCATGATTACACAATAATATACAAGTAACAAACAGTATTTTATTTTTTGTGAAAATTATTTGGTACGTGGTCAGACCTTCGTTCTCAACAGAAGAATATTATTATACGGTGAATAGTATAAGTATTTAGACCTTTAAAGGGATTTGTTTTGAGAACGTAAAGGTAAAAAGGACGTTGAGTTCCTACGATTTATTCGGATTTATATTGCCACAATACAAATTCACTACAGAGAGCCGCATAACATCTTAAGGTAAAAATCTAAATTATTGTGTTGTATTGCTTGTATATTTTTGTATAATTGTATGCGGCGCTTAAAACGCAAGCATTTACCGAAATTTAATGGATATGATCTTATTTTAGGCTCTCCTTCCCAGTATTTCTCCTTTTTTCTCTCTCTCTCCCTCTTGGTGCGTCGCAGGAAATATCCAGAGCCAGCTTACGGCATTGGCGTACTGGTTTGGATAATTTGGGGCTGGACGTACCGAGCGTCGAAAGAAGGCAAGGATAGAGGAAACTTCAAGAAAAGAATTCAGATAAGCCTTTTTTAATCAAAATTATTTGTGTTATTGTTTATATATTGTTTATTTTAAATTTTGAATATCAGTTGTATATATTTTTTTTATACGTTAGATTTTATTCGGAATGTGTAGGAATTTCGGGGCGCTGGTCGACCAAACCCGGGAAAGCTTTGTAATCCAGCGCATTCTGGTAAAATCGCTTTAACCAAATTTACCTTTAATTAATATTTTTATTATTTGTTTGTAATTTATAATATTATTATTCTAAATTTATTTTTGGTATCTATATATTTTATTTACATTTTGATTTTCAATTATAATAAATTTTATTGTTTTGATATTTACTATATTCAGTTGTTGTTATTGACTTATGTCCCAAATATCTCGTTTTAGGTTAGGTTTCGCCTAGTGAGACTGATTTGGTCAGTCTTAGTTAAAATCTAGTCTGTGCGTGGGATCTACTGGTCGGTCCCAATTATTTTATTTCAGACCAGTTGGCGCCCTTAATTTTTTTTTATAATTTCATCTAATTTTGGAACCGCACGACCGTCTCGGCTGTTTAAAGGCTAGCCACAAAAGACTAAATAAACCTATAGCCGGTGTTTTATAGGTCACATTACTGGCGCCCAACGTGATTTTTAGTGAGTATTTGGGATAATAAGGATAACGTAGTTGGAAAATAGACGTCTAGTAATTATTTTTTTTGTAGTGTGGAAAATTAGGTAAATTTATAATTTTGTTGGCTATTATTTTGTATTCCCGTAAATATGGCCGGTAAAATAAAGAAACAGATTCGATACGAAATAAATCGTTTAAATCATAACGAATTGGATTATGAATTAACGATTAGAGGTTTGCGTGATGTAGGAACGGTAGAGCAAATGCGTGTTGCATTACGGGGTTTATTAAAACTCGAACGGAAGGGTACGGAAATAAAAATGCCAATGTATCCATACGAGGCGAAGGAGGATATTTTAGCATTAAAATTAACAGTTGACGAACTTAACAATTTGAATTCCGAAATGGACGGAGATGTGGAATCGTCGGTTCACAAGAAATTTCGTTCAAAAATAGAATACGCGTTAGGTAGAATCAATAGGATAAAAATAGGGGATTCGGAACATGATTTGCAAAAAGAAAAGAACGATATTTTACTCAAAATTGTTAACTTGTCATCATTGGCAGATATAAAACAAAAATCTTTTCGAAAGTCCAGCACCAAAATTTATGATCAAGTCCCAGTAGATTTATCAGCTATTGATATCAACTTATGTGACGACGAATCGGAATCATCAGATAGCGATGAGTCTTTGCATAATACTCGCGAAAGTTTGAAAAATTTAGCAATGTCAAATCGAAACTCATACTCGGTGCCAGTTTATAAATGGAAATTAAAATATAATGGTGAAGACAAGCAATCACTTAACGCATTTTTGCAAAGCGTTGAAGAAATGCGCGTTGCTAGGAATGTAACGCAACAACAATTATTCTTATCGGCACTAGACTTGTTCGAAGGAAAGGCGAAATGTTGGTTTCGAGTCATTAGAAAATCTGTAAACAACTGGGAGGAACTTGTAGATGCCTTAAAGGACGAATTTCAACCTCCAGACTATGATGAGAAATTATTCGAAGAAATAAAACGTCGTACACAAGGTGCAAATGAGTCGGTAGGGATGTATTTTGCTGTAATGTTAAATTTATTTGATAGAATGTCGATACCATTACCTGAGGCAACAAAACTCAAGATAATTTCGCGAAATATTTTGCCTTATTTACAAACCCAAATAGGTCTAGTAGAACCTAAAAATATAAACGAATTGCGAAAAATCTGCAAGCAATTAGAGCATCGAAATACGCTAATAAAAAATTATACACCACCACCGAACCGGATGATGGAATCTGATTTAGCATACGCTCATAGTAGCAAATCTAGCTATAACAGTAGCTGTCATTCAGTCGAATCGGCAAATAAGAAATCGGTACGTAAATGTTATATTTGTCATGAAGCGGGGCATTTTGCTAATAATTGTTCAAAACCGCGCGAAAAACATTGCTTCAAGTGTAATAAAAAAGGTTTCACTATCCATACTTGTCCTTCATGTTCGTCAAAGGAGGGAAACGAGACGTCAAGGCAATAGAAAATCGGTTATTGTCTTGTACCCCTAAAACGGAAAATCCGATTAAATGTATTTTAGAATTTATTATGAATCACGCCCGAGGCGATGAAAGACCTTATGTCGAAATTGATATTTTAGGAAAGCAATTTTTAGGTTTGTTAGATTCGGGTGCGACTCATACCTTCATGAACGAAGTTGGTTGGAGTGTATTACATTCTATGGGATTTAAATTAGAATGTAATAATAAATTTAATTGTACTGTGGGAAACGGGGAAATTATATATAGTATTGGTTCCTGTTACGTACCAATGAAATTGGAAAATAGGGAAAAATTAATTAACGTTATAATTGCCCCGAAATTAAGTCATTCGTTAATATGTGGTATTGATTTTTGGAGGGTTATGGAAATCGTCCCAAATCTATGTAGTAACCATTGGAGATTTGCGACACCGACAAACGTTATGACTGTTGATGGTAATCAGTCAGCAATAATAGATGTCGGTAATTTAACATCGGACCAACACAGTAAACTCGAAAAACTAACTACGAAATACTTTGATGGAATAGGAGATAAGCTCGGTAAAACGTCGTGGATAGAACATGAGATCATTTGTGACCATCCTCCTATAAAACAAAGGTATTACCCGGTATCACCCTACGTTCAAAAACATATCGACGAAGAGTTAGATAAAATGTTAAAACTAGGAGTAATAGAACCGTCGAATAGCGCGTGGTCGTCACCGATATTATTAGTAAAGAAGAAAGATAATTCTTATCGTTTTTGTGTGGACTATCGCAAACTTAATAAGGTTTCTAAACCTAGTGCTTATCCTCTTCCAATGATAAACAGCATTCTAGATAAATTAAAGAACGCGGTGTATCTTACTACTCTGGATGTTAAATCGGCTTATTGGCAAATCCCAGTCAAAAAAGAATGCAAAGAGTTTACGGCATTTACTATTCCGGGACGTGGATTGTTTCATTTTTGTCGCATGCCTTTTGGACTCCATTCTGGAGGTGCGTCGTGGCAAAAACTTATGGATAAAATAATTAGTCCCGAATTAGATCCGAACGCATTCGCCTATTTAGACGATATTATTATAGTTAGTAACACTTTTGAGGAACATCTAACCGTATTATCAAAGGTTCTAAATCGTTTAAAAGAGGCGGGCATAACACTTAGTAAAGACAAATGTAATTTTTGCAAACCAGAACTTAAATATCTAGGCTACATTGTAGATAAATTCGGTCTTCGTGTTGACCCTGAAAAAGTTGAGGCGGTAAGAATTATTCCGAGTCCTAAGTCGGTAAAGGAATTACGTAGGATATTAGGGATGATATCTTGGTATCGGAGATTTTTACCAAACTATTCAACGCTTATTGCGCCACTAAACCAACTTTTGCGTAAAAATACAAATTTCAGATGGTCCGAAGAATGCGAGGAGGTGTTGCGAACCGTAAAATCGTATTTGGTTACAGCACCAATATTAAGTTGTCCGGATTTTACACAACCTTTTACGGTACAATGTGACGCTAGTGGTTATGGTATAGGGGCGGTGTTAACCCAAATTATTAACGGAGAAGAAAAGGTGATTTGTTATCTCAGTAAATCGTTAACTAGAAATGAACGAAATTTTAGTACAACCGAAAGGGAATGTTTAGCTGTCATTTGGAGCATTGAAAAATTACGACCATATTTAGAAGGGGTTGAATTTACGGTCATTACGGACCACAGTTCATTGTTGTGGCTCAATAATCTAAAAGACCCAACAGGACGTTTAGCGAGGTGGGCCGTTCGTTTGCAGCAATTCCAATTTAATATCGTTCATAGAAAGGGGAAGGAAAATATAGTTCCTGACACATTATCGCGAGCAGTACCACAAGTAGATTGTATACAAAAAAATGTAGTCGTAATAGACAAGTGGTACAAGAAGTTGATGGAGGAGATAAGAAATTCACCGCAGAAGTATCCATTGTATAAAATAGAAAACGGCATTATATTTAAACACGTTACACCTAAGATCCCTGAACTGTCGGACGAAACGGACGAATGGAAAATCATACCACCAAAAGAAAAGCGACTGGAAATTTTTAAGCAGTTTCACGATGTCCCAACTGCAGGACATGCTGGAGTGTTTAAAACTTTTCACCGAATAGGTCAACGATATTATTGGCCGAAAATGAAACCAGATATTGCTAGATATGTCAGAAATTGTATGACATGTCAAACTCGTAAACCAGAGTCAAAAGCAAAACAAGGTCTAATGTTGAGTCATCCCAGAATAATTAAACCATGGCAGATGATTTGCATGGATTTCGTGGGACCATTACCGCGAAGCTCGAATGGGAATACGTTTATTTTAACGGTAGCAGATTGTTTTACAAAATTTACTAGGTTATTCGCTATGCGGAGTGCTACTGCACAGAATGTTAAGAAGACACTTGAACGCGAAATTTTTTTGTTATTTGGTGTTCCTCAAATAATAATTTGCGATAACGGGAAACATTTTGCTAATAATCTTGTTAAGCAACTGTGTGCAGAATATGATGTACGAATACGTTTTACACCGTATTACCATCCACAAGCAGATCCAGCGGAAAGAATAATTAGAGTAGTAAAAACCATGATATCTTGTTACATCGACGAAGATCAAAGAAAATGGGATGCTGAATTAGATAAAATTGGATGTGCGATCCGTACAAGTGTACACGAAACAACTGGACACACACCGTATTTTCTAAATTTCAGCAGGGAACAGATATTAAATGGTGCATACTACCGGAAAGACAATGAAGAGACAGATGAAGAAGTTCTTGGAACACCAGAAATAAGAGCAAAGGTATTAAATAAGGTGTACAAGAAAGTTCGCGAACGTTTGAACAAGTCTTTTCAAAAAAATAAAAAAATATATGACTTACGAAGAAGAGAAGACACTTACGAAATAGGCGATGAAGTATTACGTAAGAATTATTCTCTCTCGGACGCTAGTAAACATTATAATGCAAAGTTAGCACCGAAATTTATTGGACCTTTTTACATTAAGGAAAAACTATCGCCATGGACGTTTATATTAGAAGATAAATTTGGGGTTCATAAAGGAACATGGCATGCGAAGGACTTAAAAAAATTAATAAAAGAACAGGATTTTGGTTAGGGTTTAGTTTCGGTTAATTTTAAATAATGTTAGTTATTATTAACGTTAGTTTAGGTATAGAGTAGAATATAGTAAATAAAAACAAAAAAAAGAAAGATATTGCTTAGTGGAAATCTTTCTTGAGGGAAAGTATTTTTCTTGAAGTAAAGGGGGGAATGTAACGTTTTAAAAGAAATTTGTTTATTTTATAAACAAATTTAATACGGTACGCTAATGTACAGCAGCCTACTTTATTAAAATAAGACAATATCGCATAGATTTCGGTAACCATGATTACACAATAATATACAAGTAACAAACAGTATTTTATTTTTTGTGAAAATTATTTGGTACGTGGTCAGACCTTCGTTCTCAACAGAAGAATATTATTATACGGTGAATAGTATAAGTATTTAGACCTTTAAAGGGATTTGTTTTGAGAACGTAAAGGTAAAAAGGACGTTGAGTTCCTACGATTTATTCGGATTTATATTGCCACAATACAAATTCACTACAGAGAGCCGCATAACATCTTAAGGTAAAAATCTAAATTATTGTGTTGTATTGCTTGTATATTTTTGTATAATTGTATGCGGCGCTTAAAACGCAAGCATTTACCGAAATTTAATGGATATGATCTTATTTTAGGCTCTCCTTCCCAGTATTTCTCCTTTTTTCTCTCTCTCTCCCTCTTGGTGCGTCGCAGGAAATATCCAGAGCCAGCTTACGGCATTGGCGTACTGGTTTGGATAATTTGGGGCTGGACGTACCGAGCGTCGAAAGAAGGCAAGGATAGAGGAAACTTCAAGAAAAGAATTCAGATAAGCCTTTTTTAATCAAAATTATTTGTGTTATTGTTTATATATTGTTTATTTTAAATTTTGAATATCAGTTGTATATATTTTTTTTATACGTTAGATTTTATTCGGAATGTGTAGGAATTTCGGGGCGCTGGTCGACCAAACCCGGGAAAGCTTTGTAATCCAGCGCATTCTGGTAAAATCGCTTTAACCAAATTTACCTTTAATTAATATTTTTATTATTTGTTTGTAATTTATAATATTATTATTCTAAATTTATTTTTGGTATCTATATATTTTATTTACATTTTGATTTTCAATTATAATAAATTTTATTGTTTTGATATTTACTATATTCAGTTGTTGTTATTGACTTATGTCCCAAATATCTCGTTTTAGGTTAGGTTTCGCCTAGTGAGACTGATTTGGTCAGTCTTAGTTAAAATCTAGTCTGTGCGTGGGATCTACTGGTCGGTCCCAATTATTTTATTTCAGACCAGTTGGCGCCCTTAATTTTTTTTTATAATTTCATCTAATTTTGGAACCGCACGACCGTCTCGGCTGTTTAAAGGCTAGCCACAAAAGACTAAATAAACCTATAGCCGGTGTTTTATAGGTCACAATGGGTTGGGATTAAAATAATGAATAATTTTTATTAATAGAGTTTTTGTCTAAAACTCAGAGTAGAGATAGAATATGCAATGGTAAATTTAACATGGGAAAGCTCTATGTTGCAATGTCGAAAAAAGACATACGGTATACATAGGGTTGTCAACAGGTCTCTTTTAAAGAGAACATGTTCTCTTTTTCAACAAAATATTTACATGATTAAATATTACAAATTTAAATATTAAAAATGATTAAATTACATTTTGATGTGCAATTAGAAGTGTACTGTTTAGGTTACCAATGTTATATAATTGTAAAAAAAGTATATACGAATAAATATATTTTTTTAATAAATGTTCTCTTTTTTGTTCTTAACAGTTGACAACCCTAGGTATACAGTGTGTTGAATTGACCATGTACATAAAGGGATTTAACATGTAAAAAAAGAATTATGTGATTTCCTGCTTCCTCGTTGGTTATAGGGATTTGCAGCTAAGCACCCTACCATCTGGTGAGTGTTTCAGGAACTTGTGTACTACATATAACATTTCGTTTTGTGTATTGGTTTTGTATGAAGTTTGTTTTTAAAGTTTTATTATAATAATTGAAAAATGTATAATACATATTGTTGTGTGCCTATGTGCAATTCATTGAAAAGAAGAAACCCGGAAATATCGTTTCATTTGTTTCCACCAATATCAGACACCGTACGGTTCGAAACAAAATTGGGAAAGCAAGAGGTTAGGAATCGACGCGATGTTTAGATAAACAATTTAAAAATTGGAAAAAAAGTGAGCCCTTATATCAAAGTTTGCTCATTACATTTTAATGATAGTGACTACAAAAAATATTTTCAATTTTGTATTTATTATCGCATATCTTGAAAATTCCTGTTATTGTGTGTGGGTTTGTAATGCACAAGTCTGTAGGCATAATGCATAAATCTTTATGAACTCTCTGTTTTTTTCAGTGACTCCACACAATATTATATGCCCAGCATTGTAGATTTCTACCCCTTCGTAAACAACACGGGAATTATTATTTCCCCCAATATAATTAAAATAATCGACAATGGAAAACTGTGCCGCCATAACTTAAAACCAGATCACAAAATGTAGTATTTAAGATGTTTACAAGTAATGTCACAAAAAAAATGTCCTCACAATACGTGTGTATACTTACTTGATTATAAAATTTTAAAACAAAATCAGAAAATCCCATACAATTATTTATTTTTTGTCGTTTTTTGATACACTTTTCGCTATTATTTACTAGTAAATGTCAAGTGGTATCTGATTTAGAATGGTTTCAAAAAAATCCGCGTGGCGCTACGATCTTAAAATTTTTCCCCTATACAGAAAAAATTTAAATATAAAAACTATCCAGAATTATATTTTAAATTTAATGAACTCATAAAAACTAAATGTAATACTCATTTACAGTAAATATTTTAATTTAAAGCTAATTTTTTTCTGTAAATTTTTTTATGGTGTGCCATGGCATTGGAGTTCTATAGTAAACTAGCTGACAACCCGTGCTTCGCTACGGTATATTGATGGTATCATTAGGGTAAAATTCTCAGTTTGTTTTTAAACATGTGTATGAGTAACCTTTGGAAGTGAAAACCTAGTCGATATCTCATCTGTTCTAAGAGATATTGAGGAATCCGTGAAAAAACATTTTACTCATTTTCAACACATGGGTCGAACTTGAGAAAATCCTTCCTTAGTGGGTTCTTACGTCATACTGAGGAACGTACTCTCCGAATTTCTTATTTCTAACAAAAAATACTAATTTACCCTTTAGGAGTAAAATTTAAGAAAACTGTCAAAACACTATCGCAAGGTTTTGAAAAGTTACCTATATGCCAGAAAATAATGTTATAACTCAAGTACCACAGGAGATACGAATGGTTTCTCTCGAATTTCATGTCTCTTTGCCAAGGTACGTTCTATCGAATAAAAAATACCAATTTACCCTGTTAGGGATGAAATTAAAAGAAAACTGTCAAAACGCTTTTTAAATAGAAACCTATGTACCAAAATGAAATGTTATAACTCAGGAAATACAAAGGTTTCTATAATTCGATATCTCATAAAAACCAAGTCGATATCTCATTTATCCTAAGATACATTGAGGCATCCCTAAATCATATTTCACACCATTTCATGAATTTAGAAAAAATTATTCTTAGTGGTTGCTTACGTCATAGAGGTAATGTTAGCCCCGAATTTAATGTATTTATGTTCATTAGATGTTCTATCGAATAAAAAATATCAGTTTACCCCTTTAGGATTGAAACTTAAAAATAAAAACTGTTAAAATACTTTGTTTTCAAAAAGTTTTGAAAAAGGCACGTATATGCCAAAAATGAATGTAATAACTCAACAAAGATAATAAAAACTACGAGTGGATTTGGACGAAATCCTGAATTTTATTAAAAACATTTGTATGGGTAACCCTTGGACCAAAAACCAAGTCGATAACTCATAAGTCCTAAGAGATATTGAAAAATCACTCAAATCAGACAAAAAGGGGTGCACCCTTTTTACCCCTTAGGCCTGGAATTTCGAAAAATTCCTTCTTAGTAGGAGCTTACATCATTGAAGGAATATACTTACCGAATTTCATGTATCTATGTCAAAGGAACGTTCTATCGAATAAAAATTATCCATTTATCCGTTTAACAGTGAAGTTTAAAAAACTGTCAAAATCATTTCGAGATATTTTAAAAACACACCTATTTGCCAAAAAGTTATAACTCAACAAACATACGAAATACGACGGGATGTATAATTCACCCCGAATGTAGATTCACCCCTTTAGGGGTTGAGTAGGACAAAATCCTGAAATAAGTTTTTCGGCATTTGTATGGGTAATGGGATTTGCGAGGCCATGTGCAAGATCGACAAGAAATATTTATATTGACGCGGTGGTCAAAAAGGGCTGGCTCAATAATGATGGACCACGCAAAATGACGGAATGAACGAGATACATCAGTCAAAATGTAATTTTCCTTACCTGGTGCTGAATGTTTCAAATGTATATATTTTAATGAGGGATACATTTAGTGAATGTTACACTATTTTTTTTTCTGTGGCATCTATCAATAACAACTTTCAGCTGTGTGTTTTTTTTTCGTATTCGGGAAATCACAGCGCTTCACAACTGATGCAAAGCACCCCACCCGTTTTCTTCTTTCTAATTTCAGCGCGCTCGAAAACTACATATACAATTTAGATGGGAGTTTGGTGTACGCGAGTACGCGCGGTTCAGAAAATTCCCACCATGCGCGAGGCCATGTGCCACTGCACATGCTACACATGCCTAGCGCCGGCCCTGTATATAGATAATGGCATCATGGCACACTATTTTTAATAATTTGTTAATTTCAGTAGACAAATATAAACCTAAAAAATTAAATATTTATTGTAAATGGGTATTATATTTAGTTTTTATGAATTTATTAAATTCAAAATAAAATTCTGGACAATTTTTATATTTATTTATTTTTTCTGTGTAATCAACGAGAAAGCAGGAATTTGCATATATCTGTTTTTACATGTTAAATGACTTTATGTACCTGGTCAATTCAACACCCTGTATAAGTAAGTCTATTGATTTTTTGAATTATTATTTATAAAATTTTATTTTATCTAAACAAATCTTAGTGCGGTAATTAATTCATTACTCGCCCCCTTGGAACCGCCACTGAGCCCAATCCTGAAAAAGATACAAATAAAATATCAAAAATTACCATTTTGTGGTTCGACGAGAATCTCTTCATAGTCATTATGTAGAGTGTCTCCATTTCCTTGATAAAAATCCTTTTCATTTTCTGAAATTTTTAACTGGTAACTATCAGCATTATTTATTGCATTCCGTAATGTTACTTCTGAATCTTCTATTGGCTTTAAGTTATTATCTGAACGATTATACTGAAAAAGAAAACAATAAATCATAAATGTTAGTTGTATTAATTTATTTTTAGATCATTAAGTTTAATTTTTTTAGGCATTTGGACATTTCTCAATGCCATTTCACAATGAACAACCTCTTAGCTTCTACGCCACTGCCTTCGCTAGTCGACTGGTTGGAATTTGTTTCCAATCCAGTCTGCGTTACTAGCAAAAGCATTTTACAACAGTTATAATTCAGATTTTCAACAAACACTTCGCACGTTTTCCTACAGTTTCTACAGTTTTAACTAAAATTTGTGTACTTGCACACACTCCTCGAGGACAGTGTACACTAACTAGGTCTCCAGCAGCACAACTCGACTCGGTTCTCACGCCGATCCAGCACTAAAAGATAAGTTTGATATTTTTGGCAAAATCCCAAAAAAAAATTGTTTTTAAATAAAAATTTGCTTGTTTATCCTCGCATTAAGCGTTTCATTTGATTCCCCACTCAATTTTTTTTTAAAATATACATTTTTTTTTTAAATACATATTTGATTAGGTGTAACGAGCCAGGTTTTCTTGAAATTTCTGTATTTTTCCCATATGTGGGTAGAGCCGGATTTAGGATGAATGAATCCCTAAGCTGAAAAGTTTTTAGAGGCCCTTTTTGTATCAAAGTAAAAATTATTTATTTAAGATCGTAGCTTTTCTGAATTTGTGAGGCCCTTCCAAACGTGCGGCCCCAGCTAGACTTTGTTTAGCTAAGAGTGCGCACAACCGGATAGTTTCTTATACAAGACTAACAATCTGAAATAAAATTAGTAACAATCTATACATCAAAATTTTCAGAGAATTTTTATCTATGTAATTGTAAATAAACAAATCGCATTCGATGCATATTTGTGTAGCATGTGGCAAATTGTAGCTAAAGATTCATTCTGCAAATATACTTAATAATATTATGTTCTATTGTGATAACTAATTATACTTATTGTACTTGGTAACTTATCTAATTTTGTCGCCACTTCGAATCTGCTGCGGTTTTCAATATAGGTGTTGCGGAGAAAAATTATTTATTAGATGTAAAGAATACTTGTACCAAGTGACATTTCATTATCATCAAGTATAATATTTTTCGACGAAGGTTCTAAACGAGTGGTTCTCAAACTTATTTGGCCTACCGCCCCCTTTTCAGAAAAAAATTACTTAGCGCCCCCTGGAAATCTACATTCTTTAAACGAACAAACAGAAAGATATATGTATCTATATTTCTATCTACGTTCTAAAATATAGTAAAGAAAGAGGTTGTAAATAACACACCTTGAAGCTTGAAATTAAACATTGTTTATTAAAATCATATTCTCATCTAATGAGAAGGATGAACCTGGTGCGCTGTTATCAATGTATCAATCCTCGGCTCTATTTTTGTCAGCAGTATTCTTAAATCACCGCGATTAGCTATTTGCCGTCGGTTTCTTTTTTTTTTTTTGATAATAGATTTGTGACCGCACGGGTTCAGTGCAGTCCATTAAATATGACGAAGAAAATGCAACTAACAACTTTTGTATTATAGCCCATAACCCAGGATAAGTTGTAGGAATCTGCTTTTGCAGCCAGAAATGTTGGTAGCCGTCTTTGAATTTAAATTTCAATTCGTAATTTGGTGTTACTTCCATCAGTTCTTCTTGAAATTTTGGAGTGTTTGCACTTGAAAAATGATCCAATACCCAATCGAGTATGTTCATTTTAAAAATATCTTCAAATCGTTGGTTGAAGTTAGAATGGAGAGCATCGAAGTGCTGGCAATAGGTAATAAAGTCCTCATCATTTTCAATGCCCCCCAAATGCACCCGAGGCTACTATCGCCCCCCTGGATCGTTCCAGCGCCCCCCATGGGACGGTATCGCCCACTTTGAGAATCACTGTTCTAACCTATAAACAATCATGTCGAAAAAAATGTTGACGTATTATTTGAACATTTCTACACAAACCTATATAAATATAAATATCATTTGAAACCCACAAACATATTTAAAAAATTACGGAACATTGTTGTGTGATACCTATTATTAAGTTATTGAGCAATTACGTTTATATAATATTTTTTTCTACAACAAAAAAAAATCATCTGTGGCCACCACAGGACCGACCGCCATCAAAAGTACTTGTGTAAAATACATTCTAGCAGCAGAGTAGAAATAACTTGGCCTAATATTTTCTAACAGAGATATTATTTATCATGACCATGGAAACGTTACATATAAGTATGAAAAAATTGAGATTTGTAAATTTTAAAAAAAATTACATATTTGTCGAAATTTTTCGTTTTATCAAAAAACGTTTCAAATAAAAGTTATTAGTTATTGCATATAAAGCAACTTTTGGCCAATAAATTTTTTCGAAATATTTTTCTGTTGCTAAATATTCGCAAAAATCTTAAAATCGACACGAGTAAACTCCCATTTCTAGTCAACCGATTTTTACCAAAAGTTGATCATCTCGTGTCATTGATATCAAAAGCTTAAATATGCAGTTTCATAAAAATCCTTTTAGCCGAATTTGCTCTGCACGTGTACACAGACGGACAGACGGACAGACGGACAGACGGACAGACGGACAGACGGACAGACGGACAGACGGACAGACGGACAGACGGACAGACGGACAGACGGACAGACGGACAGACGGACAGACGGACAGACGGACAGACGGACAGACGGACAGACGGACAGACGGACAGACGGACAGACGGACAGACGGACAGACGGACAGACGCACAGACGGACAGACGGACAGACGGACAGACGGACAGACGGACAGACGGACAGACGGACAGACGGACAGACGGACAGACGGACAGACGGACAGACGGACAGACGGACAGACGGACAGACGGACTGACGGACATCATGCTAAAAATAGTCAAAACATAATGTAGGGACCTCAATTCGTGGAGATCCATCGAAATCTCGAAATGTCAAAATCGGTATGATCACAATACCTCCCTTATATATGTTGACGGTCGGTAAATATCCTATTAGATAGATAAAAAATTGGTGCAAAATTTGATGTATAAATTGTCACTAATTTTATTTCAGATTGTTAGTTATGTATACGAAACTAATAATCTCTGCGGGTTGTACGTAGCGTTAATAAATAAAATTCGGCGCCGTATATGGGTCAAAGAGTTGTACAAGCATGCCGAATTTCAACTTTCTATGTTCAGCCGATTGGCTACAATTTCTTCGTACGGACGGACAAATTAGTGACGTTATAAGTGTTTTTTGATGGTCATACCTACAAAACCCCAAAAAATATACTGTAAATTTACAAACAATCATGAAACTATTTAAAAAAACAAAAAATCTGTACACCCATTTCCTATACTAAAATCAGTCAACATAGCGTAAAACAATTAAAATGTAAATTAGGCCGGCAATAATTGAAACGGGGGTTTGGAACAAAAGAAAGTAGTTGGGACAGTAGGATGTAAATAACTCACCTGTTCGTTAATTTGCGGCACAACAATCGATTCGACAATCCGTTGGTCGAGCGGTTGAACGCTTGGTAAGGTTTCTGCAGTCACCACAGTGCACATGGTCTCATCAGACTGCTGATATTAATTCCTTGTAGCTGACCTCTGCTTATCTGCAAAATAATTTAAACGGAATAATTACTCTGATTGAGAATTGTACTGTGGATTGTTATTTGCAAGTGGAAATATTCCAACTATACACCGGAATTTGAGGGATGTTTATAATTTATACCAGGCCCGGACAGTACCGATCTGTCACTTTATTTTTTATGGTGATTTTTTATCTTATGACTACAACAGAAAGTTATTTATTATTCACTAGGTTATTACCCGTCAACAATGACGGATTTATAATATAAAAATTTCAATTGTTTGTATGTGTATTTGGTTTTATTTTTTAACGTATCTTAATTTCATCGCCAGTCAGCGATCACGGGACAGGATTTCACCCGTTAGCCAATCACGGGAGAGGGTGTCACCTGTCAGCCAATCAAGAGACAGGGTGTCCCCAGTTAGCCAATCATGAGAATCTTAGGAAAAATTGACGTCATTATGTTACCGACACTATACACAGACACTTGCTAATTATATAGTTAGATTATTTATTCATGAACTTTCTAAGATGGGAAAACGATTCATTTTTAAGCAGTACATTACATTTATATTGTTAAAACTAAAAATAATTTGAGACGTTAATTTATGCCTACGAAACCCTAGACATTTATGTATGTAATTATAATCGTAGATTCTTGGAGAATAAATATGCAAAATATTGTTCATATCGGTCAAAGGATTTAAGAGTGTCTAAAGTTTCTTTTTTATGCCTACGAAATCCTAAATATTTCTATATATAATTATATTAGTAGATTCTTAGAGAATAAATCTGCAAAATATTGTTCATATCGGTTTAAGGATATAGGCATGTCTAGAGTTTCTCTTTTATGCCTATGAAACCCTAAACATTTCTATATATAATTATATTCGTAGATTCTTAGAAAATAAGTCTGCAAAATATTGTTCATATCGGTTAAAGAATATAGGCGTGTCTAGAGTGTCTCTTTTATGCCTACGAAACCCTAAACATTTCTATATGTAATTTATCCGCAGTTTCTTAGAGAATAAATCCGCAAAATAATTTTCTTATCGATTATAGGATACAGGAGTGTCTAGAGTTTCTTGTTTATGCCGACGAAACCCTAGACATTTCTATATGTTATTTTATTCGCAGTTTCTTAGAGAATAAATTTGCAAAATATTATTCAAATCGGTCAAGTCATATAGGAGTGTCTAGAGTTTCTTGTTTATGCCTATGAAATCCTACACATTTCTATATGTAATTATATTCGTAGATTCTTAGAGAATAAATCTGCAAAATACCTGTCAATCAAGAAACCTCAAGAGTCCCCAGTTAGCCAATCACGAGAAACTTAGGAATGACATCACAGTGTTACCCAGATCACTAACACACACTAGCTAATTATATATGTACGATTAGCTGCGTTCGGCACTATAGATTAATAGTATTTTATTTAACAAGCGTATACCACCCGAACCATAAGCGAGGATTGTATCAGGTCGTCAAGGATGAAATTTGTAGTTAATAATATTGCCAACTTTAACAGCTTATTATTTGACATTGGCTTAATATTTTACCGTTCTGTTTTTTTTTTTTTTGTTGGAAAGTTACACATCTCGCCTGTTTAAAGATATCATTGTATGCTCTAAAAAATATCGAAATTTTTTTTTGTTGAAAATAGAACGGTCGGAAATTTGCACTATTATGAAGTATGAGTTCTTACGTGGAACTACGGTATCGCAGATCGCGCGAAACATTAATAGTGTGTTTGGCTCTAGTGTTACTACACGGTAGACAATATTAAATTGGTTCGCCAAATTTCGTACAGGTAACTTAAAAAACCAAACAAAAAAAAAAACCTTACTCATAGATCACAGCAGAAATATACTGCAACCAACTGGATGAAATGATGCAAAAACTTAAAGAAAATCAGCCTAGATTGGTCAACAGATCGATTCCTATCTTACTGCATGATAACGCTAGACCACACACTGCACAAATGACTGTGGCAAAACTACAGGAATTGGAGTTGGAACTTCTTCATCATCCTCCATACTTACCAGACCTAGCTCCCACTGACTACCACTTATTCCGCAATTTGGACCACTTTTTAATAAGAAAACAGTTTCATTCCGATAATGCTGTAAAACTGGCCTTCCAGGAATTCATTGACTCTTGTCCGCCAGGGTTTTATACCACCGGCATGAAAAACCTGCCGCTTAAATGGCAAAAGTATAGCCAATATGGGTGCATACTTTGATGAATAAAATAATTCCTTATATTTGTAAGTTATCAACCAACTTTGCCTTTTTTTCTACAAATTTCATCCTTGACGACCTAATAATTATCCGAGTGAAATATAGCCATTATATGCAAGCCATTATATGCTCCTTATCCCAAGAGCAACAGGGATGAGGAGTCGGCAGAAAAATTACCGACTCTCGATTCCCGAGTCAGTATTATTGAAAACCGACTCCGAGTCCGATCACTTAATCTCACTTTTTAACGATCGAAATGGGCTTTTGCTAAACAAAATGATAAAAAGCCTCATTCAACCATTGCAATATCTATTTCCGCTTAAACCACAGAAACAGACTATACTTACATTAAATATCTTGGGTTGGGGTGATCTATTTTTATAAATAAGTAATTTTCATTACATCTTGACTGTCATTTTTAATACAAATTTTCGGATATGTTAGTTAAAATATATATATATATATATATATATATATATATATATATATATATATATATATATATTATATATTATTTATATATATAATTATACAAGGTGCCTCAAAAGAAATTTTATATTTATTTAGCTTACTGCGTGAACGCAACGTATCCTAGGGGCGCGGGGGTTATGTCAATCGGTAGCCTGGCTCTTGGGAATTGAGTCGCTATGGAGCGTTTCTCGGGAGCAGACCGTGCGTTATGCGTGCGAGAGTTTTACAAAAACGGTGATTCGGCGACTGTAGCGCGTAGAAAATTCTGCAGTATTCGAGGTTTTCGCCACTTAAATGATGCGCCAAGCATTCCTCTCATTCGACATTGGGTTAAAAAGTTTGAAGAGACTGGTACAACGCTGGATAAATCAAAATCCGGGCGATCTAGGTCATCAAGAACGGTAGAAAACGTGGAGAATGTTAATCAGTCTGTTCGTGACGACCCAAACCTTTCAATTCGGAAGCGCGCAAGTGCTTTAAATGTGCATAGATCATCATTACATCGCATTATGCACAAAGACCTAAAGCTGCACCCCTACAAAATTCAATTGGTGCAAGAATTAAAGCCCCAAGATGCCAGTCAGAGGCTTAATTTCGTAAATCAGGTGATTGAGGTGAGGTGACATAAATTGGCCTCCACGCAGTCCAGATTTAACCCCTATGGACTTTTTCCTATGGGGTTATCTTAAATCTAAAGTTTACGCCAATAAACCGACTTCACTGGCGCATTTGAAAGAAAATATCCGTCACGAAATGGCAGCCATCCCTGAGTCCACCTGCCGAGACGTCATAAGTAATTTTACTGTTCGATTAAATGAGTGCCGAGAACGCGAGGGTCTACATTTAGACGATATTATTTTTAAGAAATAAATCCCCAAAAAGTGTATTTTAATAATTAATAAACATTTTTTCTATATACGGTTTACTTTTTTTTTAATCGATCCACTAAATATAAAATTTCTTTTGAGACACCTTGTATATATATATATATATATATATATATATATATATATATATATATATATAAATATCTTGTTATAACCACTAGAGTGCACATTTTTTTTCTACATTTTAACAAAATCAATATTTTTTAAAAATAATTTTTCGTCCAAAAACATCTTAAAAACATTTTATATTTATTTATATTTTGTTTTCGAAAAATTCTTATAGTATGATATGTAAATATGGTAATTTTTTTAAGTATCATTATTTTTTCTATATGCGAGTCAAAAAACTGTATACGCCTGCCAAATATCGCCCTAGATCCAACCATCTGGCCACAATTTCTACCGTACAAACATACAGATACATGAGTAGGGATGGGAATTTATTTTTGAACATCGATATATGCGCGATTCGATATATCGTAAGTGTGATATCGATATTCGATATATATCGAAGTAAAAATATCGATATTTTCGATATATCGAAATAATTAACATGAAACATGTAAGATATATAAATTACAGTTTTTTTTTGTTGGTTTGGCGGGAAAAGAATTCGCCACTTGACAGACAATCACTTTCTAGTTGGTTCTCACCCAGATACCAACCAATTTCTAATATTTTCCTAGTTAACTGCTCTTAATCCTAATTAATTAAATATATATGTGCTGTCCACTTTTGTAAAGACAAACCAGATCTTTTTGGTTACTTTTATAGTGTATTATGGGCTTTAAATGTCAATTAAAAATATTCCTTACGCAGTAAAACTGACTATAGATTTATTGGTTATGATCATTATTAAGAAAGTGACATTTTTTATAATTTTTTAATACCAAAATGACATAATTTTAAAGGTGTAAATTCCAAGCGATTAGGCGGAACTAAATGGAAATTTCGTTATTTTAGGTTGTCACGAAACGGACCTTGCTTTGGTTATTTCATGTTTCAGTTTTGGTATGTGAAAATTTAAAATTCTAACAGTGAAACCACGGAAACGAATGATATATGTCCAATAATTTAAAACATTTTTCCATATTTTGAAGACAAAAACATAAATGGGATATTTTTATTAAGAATGACAAAAAATTAAAATACAATGAAAAGGACATTTTATAATGACAATCAATTTAATCTAGAGTTTAAATGTGAGCATGATTTACAAAGCTTAAACAAAATGACCAAAATTCCGAATTAATAGATAAAAATTACTAGATTTCAAAATCTAGTGCCGCCTAAACGTTTGGAATAGCCTACAGTTTGTTTTTAAGTGAACAGCATATATTTAAATGTAAAAAATATACAAGAATCCCGATATTTTGTGCGATATATCGCATTTCAAATATCGATATAAAAATATCGATATATTTTTCTAAAGTATCGATATTTTCAAAATATCGATATATCGTTCCCATCCCTATACATGAGTGACCATATAAGGGTGTCTTAGTTATACCTACAAAACCCTAAACAGTGTCATAATTCCTATCATACCTATATATAAACTTATAATTAATTAAAATTCCTTTGTAAAATAAGTTCGCATAAATTTATATTAAAAAAATAATTAGTAGTATGACATATCACGAATGACGTCTTCAGCACGCAAAACACCAAGATAGTGGCGCCCTCGTTAATTTAACGACGGAGAAAATAAACATCGTATTTTTAATAGGCCATACAACCCCAAGTAGTGTCCATTATCATAAAACTGAATTATCAGTTTAGTTCTAGTAAAATACGCAATTTAAAATGTAATTATGGAAACTTGTAATTAGTATAGGGATTGTTTAACCCTGGTTTTGTCCGTATTTTTTATTTTGATGACTAACCATGTAAAATTTATTGTTTTGTTGTGCTCTATTTTCAGAATTACAGTTGGACGTAATTATAGTAAAAATAAAACCATCAGATAAATACAAATGGTGTCAAATTTCAAATTATATCCATTTGGACATAAACATATTTCTTGCCAGTATTTTGTGGGTAAATCATATATAATAAAAGAATATTATATACAGGCTGTTGAATTGACCATGTATAGTATTTCCAAAATGAAATGGGCACATTTGTTAAGAAGCTTAACAGTCGGAAATCGGTTTATGGCAGTAATCCCATTGCAGTAAAAATAATATAAGAGGTATTAAGGAAATTTTAAATTTAAATCGAATAGATTTAACACTTGTTCAATTGTTTCTTAAAACTTCTGTTTGTTATATCATTTTCAATGTTCATAGCGAGCATACATTAACAACATGGCTCTTGATTTTGAAGAAATTCCTAATTTCTGTAGTGAAAATAGTGAATCTGTGCAAGGTGATTTAGTGTGCGAAAATGTGAACGTTGACGTGGAATGCGAAAATGTGGACGTGGCTACTAAAGAATAATATCATTTGTCAGAAGATTGCAAAGTTCTGATACTGAACGTTTATAAAAAGTTAGTTTCGGAAGGTAATGACAAACCTATACTTAAAACTGCGGAATTAACTATACTCTATCTCAGAAAGATTGATAGTAATAAATCATTTTTCAGACAGTTACCAGTGGCGTGCACATTTTAAACACGTTTAAATTGGTTTTGTGTGTTGCTATATTACTAGTAGTAAAGTAGTAAAGATTTATTTTTCACCTTGCGGTGTTAAAATTTTCATACATTTATATTTACAATTTAGTAGCAAACAGTGTGCAATTATCAAGTGTATAGTAGGTACATTTTTTAAATTTTATGTCATTTGCAGTCTTTTTTTTAGTATCTTCTTCATCCATCTTTCATCCGGGTTTTCGTCATTAAGTATTTGTATAGCTGATTTCGGGTTTCTCACTTCTTCCGTGTAGTCACGTGTTAGATGCTCTATTGTCTCTTCATTCCTCTCACATATTCTGCACTTCTTTTCTTCTTTTTCTCTCCAGTATTCGTTCCTTCTTTCTTCGTTTCCTACTCTGAATCTGGCTATTATTTTTGGATTTTTGGACTGTTTTCTTAGATACAGAGGCATTTTTGTTGTTTCTAAAAACCTGTATCTGGGGTTGTACTTTGATATTTGTATCTTCTCTCTTCGTTGTTGCAGTTCCATGTCCTTTTCCCTTCTCACCATTTCTTCTTTTAAGCTATCTCCCATTCGTCTTCGGTTATCTACTTCTGTTGTTGAATAGCCTTTTCTTTCGTAGTACTTTGAGCGTTCTTGTTCCCAGTCATTCTTCTCTAGTTTATTTTCTTCCTTTCTTCTTATCTGCTCCCAGCATGCAAAAACCAGTTCTTTCCAATTAGATCTTTTTATTTTCTCCTCGTAGATTATTGCTCTTCTGCCCGTTTCAACGCATAGTTTATGCCTCTTCGTTTCCTCGTGTATTATGTAGAGCGGTGTTCTTTTGTCAATTGAAAGTGTCCATCGTAGATATTTGTTGTGGATTTTCTCTATCTCTTCTTGCTCTTTCCATCCCCATATCAGCTCCATAGTACAATATGGGGGCCACGAGTTTGTCGAAAAGGAGCATTCTTAGTCTGAAGTTGTTTTTGAATTTTCTTTGTCCAATTCCCCATATCTGCGAAAGTGCTATTTTAAAGTGCTATGATTTGACTTTTTCTATCTCCGTGCGTTGCCATAGCCATTTTTCTTTTGGTTCTCTTCTTCTGGCTTTACTGAACCTTACTATTTTTGTTTTAGCCGTGCTTATGGTCATGTCCTTCCTCTCCAAGTACTTTTCCAGCCTCTTAATCATTGACTTCATTTCTTCTCCGGTTCTTGCTACTAGTATATTAGCGTATGACAGTGACCAAAACTTTCTGTTACCAATCAACATGCCTCCCGTCTGTCCTTTACTGAGATGGTTTTCTATATCTGCCAGGTATACTGCAAAAAGGGTTGGGCTAAGTGGGCACCCTTGTCTTACTCCTTTTGTCGTCTAAAATACGTCACTCTATATTACTATTTATCATTTTATTAAACGCACGCCTGTGACCATATTTATCATATCATTAAACACACCCCTGTGACCATATTTTTCCTCAAAATTTTAGGGTCAAATTTTTATGATCTATTGTGTTTAACCCTAGTTCGTATTCCCATATAATATGTGCCGCACACTCGGTTGTTTTTAACAATATTTCGTTTCGAACTATTCATATTTTGTCGCTTTTGTTTTGCCGCTTCTGTGTGAAAAAACA
This sequence comes from Liopterus haemorrhoidalis, assembly GCA_963971575.1. NCBI lineage: Eukaryota > Metazoa > Arthropoda > Insecta > Coleoptera > Dytiscidae > Liopterus > Liopterus haemorrhoidalis. The sequence goes on from OZ020611.1 coordinate 209,382,272, forward strand.
ATAACTTTTTACAAATAATAAATTTTATTACTATCAGTCTTTCTGAGATAGAGTATAGTGTTCCATACAGAACAATTCAATTTTCAAGTTTTCAAGAAAACAAATAGTTTTATGTCTAAAACAATAATACATAAAATATACGACTTTTATTCGAAAAATATAGTGTCGACTGTGCATTTTTTAATAAAAAAGTTGGAAGAAGACGGAATAGAATTTGCATACAAAGTTAGCCATATTTATTTGAAGTTGCTAGGATTTAGATATAGAACGTTAAATATACGTTTACATATTATGGAATCAGATAGATTAGTAAGGGCGAGATCGCAGTATTTAGACCAATTACACAAATATAGAGAAGAAGGTAGACTCATCGTGTATTTAAATGAAACATGGTATGATACGCATGATATTTGCAAGAAGGGTTTATCAGACAATTCCTCTAAATGTGTTTTAAAAACACCATGTTCCAGAGGGAAACGTGTTATTATACTACACGCTGCAAGCGAACAAAGATGGGTTAAGAATGGACTCTTGATATGAATGTAACGCCGATTATCACGAAGATATGACGGCATCATTATTTAAACTTTGGTTCAAAACTCAACTTCTGCCAGAAAATACGGTGATCATAATGGACAATGCTTCGTATCATTCTCGGCAATTATAAAAAATTCCAACTGCTGCAATACGAAAAGCTGATGAAAACATATTTGTTGAAAATATCAGTAAAAAAACTAAAGCAGAGTTATTAAAAATTATCACGGCGAAACAGTTGAAAAAAACATTTGTGGTTGACGAAATGGCAAAAAAAGAACGTTGCAGTATTTTAAGGCTACCGCCATATTATTGTATTTTAAACTCTATAGAACTAATATGGAGCCAATTAAAAGGTAATGTGTGCCGACCGGCATAGTGTAGTGGTAACATATGCTCTGCGTTGCGAAGATATCGGGTTCGAATCCCGTTCAGGCATGGGAATTTTCTCAAATAAAAATTGTCCTGGCTAATTGACACAGCAGCAATTGCCATTAAATTGAAAAAAAAAGAATGTGCGCCGAAAAAATACAACACCGACAGAAAGTGATATTATAGTACAATTAATTAAAGAAGAAACAAGTGCAATAAGTAGTAATTTGTGGAAAAAATGTGTAGAACATGTAAAGACAATTGAAACAATTTTTTTTTATAAATCCACCAAATAAATCTTCAATAATTATTAATTTAAATGACAGTGGTAGTGACACAAAGTCTGATAGTGATATAAACAATGATAATAGTGATAATGATTAATATTTTAATTACCATAAATTGACAAGTTCAAAAAAAAAAGAATGATTTTTGTTTGTGCAAATTTGAAATATTTAATATAGACTATAAAGACTTTACAACAGAACGATTTTTAAGCATACCTGTACCACCAGCATGTTCATAGTTGCCGTTGAAAAAACAGTTGAAAAACGGTTGAATTAACCACGGCATGACGTTTGACGTGCGTCCTGTGAAAATAACTATTTTTTGTGTGTTTATTGACTAAATTTGGAAACTGTACCTAAAATATTTAATATAACGCTAATTTTATTTTGTTTATATGTGTTTGATTTAAAACAGACCGAAATTAGACCCGTTATAAGTGGCGCCCAACGTGGGGCCAAATTGTTGATAAACAATCATTTACGGAATAATAAAAAGTGAGTGATTAAAAATAGTTTTTGTGACTTGGATTGTGTGCTAACGTGAATGAACAAAATACAAGAAAAACGTGGCGTCCCAAAACATGTGGATGCAAATTGTCTCGAGTTTTGCAAGATAACTGTCCCAGAAGAGTCATCAAAACGTCCAAGGCCAACGATCCCAATCAGGATATTAGGATCAAACGGCGTAGCGTACGCAGATTCGGGATCAGAAGCGAGCTTCGCGGGAAACACTTTGTACAAGCTTCTGCAAAACAAAGGATGTACATTGGAAGACGACACTGTGAGATTAGCGTACGCGGATGGCATATTGCAGACCAAAGCAATAAAAAAAAAAGTCGGTGGATATTGAAGTCGCCAATCGTTCGGTCACTACAACGCTTATTGTCTTCCCTGACTTGGAAAACAACCGCACACTATTAGGAATCGATTTTCTCGAAGATTCAGGTATTGTGTTAGAACCAAGTGAGAGAAGTTGGTATCTGAAAGCTAAACCAGATGAAAAGTTCCCATATTCAGAAACCACCTTGGTGAAGACTTCCACAGAAGTAAGTGAGATAGTTGTAGATCATCTAGCCCTACGAGTAGATGAAGGAACGGCGCTCACCGAAAAAGGACATGTAACAGTGTTCACGCCAGGGGGAGAGGCAACCGATTTTGCCGAACACTCGATCGAGACCGGTTTGCATGCTCCTACGTACGTCCCACCGTACACAGTTCCAGCCAAGAAGAAAGAATTCTTGAAGAAGGAATTGGTTCAGATTATAGTAGGCCTTAGCAAGTCTCAGGAGAAAGCCGAGGAGTCTTTCCCACAGCCAGTCATTCCGAAGAGAAGCCGAGGAAGGCCTCGTAAGAAGAAAAAAGATCCTGGTCGACACAACGGGACGTCAGCCGCCGACCAGAGGGGGAGGGTGTAACACCGGCATGTTCATAGTTGCCGTTGAAAAAACAATTGAAAAACAGTTGAATTAACCACGGCATGACGTTTGACGTGCGTCCTGTGAAAATAACTATTTTTTGTGTGTTTATTGACTAAATTTGGAAACTGTACCTAAAATATTTAATATAACGCTAATTTTATTTTGTTTATATGTGTTTCATTTAAAACAGACCGAAATTAGACCCGTTATATACCTATATTTATAATTCAAATATAGCCAGTCCTAAGCCTGATAAAAATGTGAAGGAATGTCACGTGAGTATATACAGTTCATTCTAAACAGCATACAAAAAGACACATTTATTTTAAATAATTATTACGGTCCTGTCAACTACTATAACAGAACCATAAACTCAGCAGGTATAATGGTTATACTGTCAGCCATTATTGGAATCAATAAGTTAGGGAGGCCATTTCATTTTGGAAATACTATACCACCTCCGTCTGCGGTGACAATACTGCCCAGGATGCAAAATATGGAGGTAGCAAATTATATATTATAAATTATAACTTTTTACTTGTGTGAGCATGTAGTCATTTATTTAACACGAATAAATATATTACATTATATTAATGGCGGTACTGAAATTTCCGGAATAAACGGGAAGTACAGGATATCAAAAACAACTTTAATTTTTCAAATGGTAACGTATGTCGAGTTGAGCATGTTTGGATAGAGCTTTTGAAAAGAAATAACTTTACCTTAAACATTTTTTTAATATCAAGCAGGTCAATTTTGAACAACCCTCGTAAATCCAACCCTGAACCTATTTAAATATATTGTGTTAATACGTTCCTGTGGTATTTATTCACATATTCAGAAGTTTATTTACATCCTTACAGACGTCATTATTATTACGGTTTCATTCTTGATTATACATCATATTCGCTAGTAGTTGGAATAGTCGGCAGTCGGGAGTCGGTAGGCAAATGTCAACAGGCATCCGCCAGACAGTTGTAATACGGGATAATGAGTCTCGTGTTTCATACATAATTGCTCTACACAAGAAATGTACACAATGTTGTTAATGTAATTATTCAGTTGTCATAACACAATATGTTATCAATCATAAGTTATACCCCTACTATATAATTACAATGCCTTCAGAAAATTCAGATAAAAAGTCACTGAATAAGTTATTACCGTATTAGCCCGAATATAAGGCGACCCCGAATTTAACGCGACACCAAAAATTTTCATGAAGATATTTTGAAAAAAAAAGTTATCCGAAAATCGCATTGGTATCGTTAGTATGCTCGCTTTCAGTCTCAAAATGTGATCTTCAGACGCATTTAAATTATTTGAAATAGTGCTGTCAGAAATCGATCTTGCGGGACCGGAACCGGTTAAAAAAAACCGGTTTCGGGTTTACCCTGTTACCCGGGTATCCGGAACCGGGTAATCGGAACCGGGTATCCGAAACCGGGTAATCAGAACCGGGTACCCGGAACCAGAAAATCGGAACCGGGTAATCGGAACCGGGTATCCGAAAACGGGTAACAGAACCGGGTAATCGGAACCGGGTATCCGGAACCAGGTAATCGGAACCGGGTATCCGGAACCGTGTAATATGAACCGGATATTCGGGATGAGGTATCCTGAACCGGGTTACTTCAAAATTACGTACTGGTTTTACCCGAAACCCAAAACCGGATACCCGTTAAACATGTTTCGGTTTCCAGCATCATAACAGTTATGGTTATTATGATTGAGATACTTTAAGTAATACTTGCTGACGTGCATCTACTACGTACGGTTTTTGTTATATACATTTTCAAGTTTCCCTCAGGGAAACCGTCGTAGAGGCCGACCTGTATCCACATGGAGGAGAACCATATACAAAGAACTTGATGCTCACGGAACTACCTTGCGCCAGGTGAAAAGGCTTGCTCTTCACAGACCCCGATGGCGCGAGTTTGTAAAGGCCCTATGCTCCAGCGAGGAGATCTAGGACACAATATATATATATATATATATATATATATATATATATATATATATATATATATATATATATATATAATAGAAAAAAAAAATAGTAATCGTTTCTTTATTTTAATTCTAAATAATTTCTTTATAATATATATTTTTGATATATTACAAATATATCAATTATAATATATGTTGCGTCGAATTTTTTGTTTTTCACTCAATTTTCTCACACTAAAGAATCGTTGCACTTTCGTCGCAATCTATTATCATGTGTTGAACTACAAAATCACTATTAATGTTCCAGTGTACAATATGCGATCTTCTTCGCTTCTTTGTATACCTTTTGCGAACACGAATTCTTATCAAAATTCTCCAATAGTCAGACTCTGTACCAGGGCCGGCGCTAAGATTTGCGAGGCCAAGGATTTGTTGTCATTATTAAAGACAAAATATGAATGAATACTCTAAATTCTAAATAGGTATCTCGTTTTCATCTAACACAAGATGTTTGGAATTTGGAAATTCCTAAGTAGGTACTATCGTAAAATTTTGTAATTTTAAACATCTGGCCCATCCCATGTGGGCATTTATGGTAACGAGAAAGCAGATAAGGCAGCGAAAGAAACAACAACAGAAGAGATAGTGCAAGTGCAGATGCATTTCGTAGACACAAAGTCACAAGTGAAACCCAACATTCTTGCAAAATGGAAGGAAGAATGGAGGAACATCCAAAACAACCACCTTAGAACCATCAAAGAAAAGGCCAAATTGTGGGAATTTAGACAAAACAGAAAGGACTAAACAATATTGACAAGACGGCGACATGGACACACCTTGCTGACCCATAAGTATATTTTTGAAAAATCAGACCCCAGCACTTGTTCTGACTGCCGAGTACGACTAACAGTGGATCACATCATAATCTCCTGTCCAAAATATAATGCTGAAAGAATTAAAAATAATATACCGATAAAACAAGCACTGGCTCCAACCAAGAATTCCGAAGATCAGACGCTTCAATTCCTTAGAGACATCAACATCTCCCACCTAATATAAAATCTGTTCACCTATCTCTTTACTTACACAATGTTTAAATACCCCCATTTTTGTTTTAATACTTACTACCTATAATTGTAACCAATATATGTACATGTATATAATAGTATTACTTTAAAAATGTAATTATACTCAAGCCTCGTAGCTGAAGCACTTAAATTAATAATAAAAAAAAAAAAAACATCTGGTACTCCTGTATTAAATATCAAGTTTGAATCAGGGAACTCGGAATCGCGTATCTGGAACCGGGTATTCGAAGCCGGGTATCTGAAACCGGGTATCCGAAACCAGTTATCCGAAACCGGGTATCCGAAACCGGGTATCCGGAACCGGGCATTCGGAACCGGGTAATTGAAACCGGGTATTCGAAACCGGGTATCTGGAATCGGGTACCTGAAACCGGGTATCCGAAACCCGGTATCCGGAACCGGGTATTTGGAACCGAGTAATCGGAACCGGGTATCCGGGTTCCTAGGTCCCTTATTTTTTTTAGGCCCGTTAGAAGATTTTATTATGGTTTTTTCCATTCTTTTATGATTTTTTGGAGTAGTAGGGCCCGCAATGAGAACCTTGCCTTTTTTTTGCCTGATTTTCCTTAGTCTGCCACTGCTATCGATTCAAGTTCGATCTTGCGCCAGGCGGTCGCAATCCATTTTCCTAAAAGTGAGACTGAGGATTTCTTTATTTTTCCTGAAGGTGTTAATGGGTGATTTCCTGTTAATACCCAATTGTTGTATTCTTTTCGTAAAGTTGTCTTTAAATGGTTTATTGACCACCACATACAAGACTTGCAGCTGAGGTGTCATAACACCTGGTATTATCAGAATTAAACACTGAATTTTTTCACACCTGACGTAAGGTGGCATCAAAATGCATGAAGGAGCGAGGTTTGCTCAGATAACCTGGCCGTTTTCCGCATATCACATTTAACCAGTCTAATACTAATTCTTCTGTCATCCAACCTTTTTCTTGGCCCAAAAAAATATTCCGGGATGCAGCTTTTCTTTGGGCTTTGCTTAACGTTTAAGGTTGAAATTTCTGTCCATCAGCAGTAACGGCAAGCATAACAGTAATTCTGGACTTAACCATTCGTAACCAGTTGACTTCAATAACTTTCAAAGACCGTTTTTTTCACCTTTCTTATGGTGGTGTGGAGGCATAGGTGTACCAAGAAGGGTTGTTTGTATTACATTCCATTACCTAGACCTCGAATTTAGCGCGAGTCAATTTTTTCAAATTAAATAATTGATCAGAAAATATCGCGTTATATTCGGGCTAATACGGTAGTTACCAAAATACAATTTCGCATATTAGTCCAAAAAATACGTAGTTTCGGTTTTGCGAGAGTTTTGGAAATCGGTGTGATTAACAGGCCTTGAGGTTTTGTTTTCGTAAGAGTTCATATACACACCAGTTTTGCAAGTGAAAGATCGGAAATCCCTTCGTAAAATGATTATTATAAATTATCTATTACCGTTTTCCTAATTCGGTTGTCCTAGATTTTTACTAAATTTATCGTATTTACTAGAGTTTATTACACTACTTTTAATGGGCTAATGTTTGGGGGAAAATAAAGTACTGTATACCTAAAGACTAAGGTAATTAGGTTAGGTATAGTTAGCAAAAATCTAGGACAGCAGAATTAGGAAAACTAGGAAAACGATAATAGATAATAAACATTTTACGAAGGGATTTCCGATCTTTTTGTCTTGCACTGGTGTGTATTTGAACTCTTGTGTTATTTTCTGTGTCATATTTTGCGACTAAATGTTTTTGCATATTCATGCAATAAATTTGATACTCCACAAAAAAAAATTTTTTAAATATTATTTTTTCCATTAAATATATATTGTAACACGACAAACCAGATCCCGACGCCACTGACCGGCCGAGACTGCGTAGACAGCGCTTACCGGTCATATGTGTGTAGCAGTACCGCGTGTGTTACCTCAGAGTACAGACGAACTGTAAAACTTGTGTGTTTTGATCAATTTTGTTCATGTTGTCACTATGTTTGTAATTGTTTTGGCTTAAATAATAAATTAACATCTCTTGCAATAGAGTCTTGTTATAAGTGGCAGCCCAACGTGACGCCTAGAACAGTTTTCAAACCAGTGTAACAGTGTTAACATGAACGAGCGGCCATTTTGTGTTCGCTTGCTCTGCTTGTAAACAACGGGTTCCTGTACAGGGCCGGACTCAGTGACAATTGTGCGGTGAATTTGTGCGATACGTGTGTCCGAAATTTACCAGATTCCGATTTGTTACTGCAACCCTGCATATTTCATTGTAAAGATGTCGCAAACCACGTCTGCCGTTACGCTTACAGACGAACAGTTACAAACGCTCATAACGCGTTTAACGGGAACTGAAAGGCCTGTTCAAGATGAAAAGGTTACGGTTTCACAATTTACAATTGCTGGAAACTTCTCCAAGTGTACTACGCGCTTCAATGGAGACAAGTCGTCAGATGTAGACGCTTTTTTGGACGCAATCCTAGTGTACAAGGATTGTACGTGTGTGAGTGATGAGAATGCACTCCGTGGCATCCCTATGCTATTGGAAGGCACAGCAGCTACATGGTGGAAGGGTGTGAAGGACAGCATCCTCGACTGGGACAGTGCAGTGACCGCGTTTCGCGATGCCTTTTCGCGCAGACTACCGGCTCACCTAGTGTATAGAGAAATTTTCTCTCGCGAACAGAAAGACGATGAAAGTTGTGAACTTTTTGTGTGTCATGTGCGTGCGTTATTCGCGCAACTGCCGTACGTGTTGCCAGAACGTGTGCAATTAGACATTGTTTACGGACTTCTCAATCGGAAAATACGGAAAAGACTCCCGTGTAGTGACTTTGACTCTTTTAAAACAATGCTAAAGCGCGTCAAGGACATTGAGAATTCGCAACGTGAAAGTTCGGTACGCGGTGATGAACAGAAAAGCTTCACCGATAAGAAAGATACGAAACTACGTCCGCGATGTAATTTTTGCAAGAACTTCGGACATTCTGAACCAGAGTGTAGGAAGAAGGCCCAAAATAAGGAAATAACGCCGTCTACCCCAGTGCGAACCGCTTCTGAAACGAAGTCGCGTCTAGAATGTTATGGGTGTGGTAAACTAGGCCACATACGCAGCCAATGCCCTAGTTACACCCCAGCTGCGAAAACCAACGTCCAACCAATAAAAAACGAGACATCGTCGTCAGCAGAATTTCTGTCTGCAGGTCTCGCGCTCGACAACAAAGTGTGTCGCCCCATGATTCCTGTCATGATAATGGGAAAACGAGGCAGAGTATGCCTTGATACAGGATGCAGATGCAGTATAGCTGGAGCGCAGCTATACCAGATCCTGATGGACCAAGAGTGTCCATATTCGGAGATGAACCTGGAAATGAGGTTGGCTGATGGAAAAGCTCGCCATGTCCACGCACGAGTTTTCACGGTTGACATTCAGGTTGCCGAACATACAATCCCCTCAAAGGTGATTGCAATTCCGGAACATACAGAATCTCGCACGCTACTTGGCGTCGACTTCCTGCAAACCGCCGGAATAATTCTGGACATCGCTAAGAACGAGTGGTTCTTCACAAACGAGCCAGGAAATCGATTCGTGTTCGAGGGAGAGGATCCGTGCCCAGCCGAACCAATCGCAACAGTTGAAGCCACCTTGAGAGATGACGAAGGTGCAAGCCTCAGCGAGGAAGAGAAATCTCGCCTTGCTGCCCTGCTCACGCAGTATGATGACGTGTTCTCTACAAGTAAGGAACCAACGCCGTATGCGGAACACGCAATACGTCTTTCCGACGATACCCCGATAGCTGTACCCCCGTACAGACTATCGCCACAGAAGAAGGAGTTCCTACAGCAGGAGCTGGAGAAGATGCTGGCTGACGAAGTCATAGAAGAGTGTGACTCGCCCTACGCCGCACCAGTCGTCCTTGTTCCAAAGAAGGATGGCCAGTACAGAGTCTGTGTAGACTACAGAGGTCTGAATGCAGTGACTATTCCAGACAGATACCCTCTGCCCCGTGTGGATGACCTTCTGCACGCCGCGAAGAAAACGTTGTACATGACAACGCTTGACCTTAGGTCCGGATATTGGCAAGTAGCCGTGAAGGAAGCTGATAGAGACAAGACAGCTTTCATCACCCCCTTCGGAAGCTACCGCTTCAAGCGCCTACCATTTGGCCTACGAAACGCTCCGTCGACCTTCCAGAGGTTGATCGATCGACTTCGCTCCGGTATCCGTGATGTGCTAATGCTAGCATACATTGATGATCTAATCATCTTGTCGACCAGTTATGATGAACACCTCGAAGATCTCCGAAGAGTTTTCGAGCGCCTTCGGCTGTACAAGCTGCACGTGAATCGAGCCAAGTGCAGGTTCGTTTCATCAGAGGTAAAGTACCTCGGTCACTTGATCACTCCAGAAGGTATCAAGCCAGACCCAGAGAAGATCGCCGCCATAACCAACAGGCCTGCCCCGCAGAATGTCAAACAGTTGCTGACGTTTTTGCAAACTGGATCCTGGTTCAGACGATTTGTGCCAGGTTACTCAGGCGTTGCCAAGCCGCTCAGCGATCTAACGAGAAAAGACGCCCCATGGAGGTGGGGCCCTGAACAAAACACCGCCTTCAATGAATTGAAGCGACTACTGACCACGACGCCTGTATTAGCGCAAGTAGACAGTACATTGCCGTATGTATTGCGCACCGACGCAAGTTCTTATGCGTTAGGAGCAGTTCTACTCCAGGGGGAGCATCCTAACCAGAGACCAGTAGAGTACGCAAGTAGATTGCTTACAGCACCTGAACGCAACTACAGTACGACAGAGAGAGAGGCTCTAGCTGTAGTTTGGGCCACCAACAAGTTTAGAGGATACCTAGAAGGTGCGCCTGTAACAGTAATTACGGACCATCAGCCCCTACGCTGGCTGATGTCTCTCAAGTCGCCTAGTGGACGCCTAGCCAGGTGGGCCCTAGCACTGCAACCATATGAGCTAACAGTTGAGTACGCTCCTGGAAGGAGTAATTCTGTAGCAGATACCCTTTCGAGACCGCCATTGCCTGAGGAGGAAGTCAACATGGTCAGCGTGGACTTGCCGACAACTCCTGCAGAAGAAGTTAGAGAGAAGCAGTTGAACGATCCTGATCTAGCGAAGATTGTTTATGTTTTCGAGAACGGAGATGACTCTGTCAATCTCGCACGCTGGACTGAGCGAGGATACGTGATGCTTAATGGCGTATTATACAGGTACCAACCTGAAAGTGAGAATGAGGAAGCAACACAAGTTGTCCCACGAAGTGAAGTTCCGAAAATCTTGTTCGAATACCATGACTCGCCCACTGCTGGTCATTATGGAGCCGAGAAGACGCTGCAAAGAATCAGCTCACGGTATTATTGGCCAGGCATGCGCCGAGCAGTTATCGAGCACACTAAAACATGCGTTGAATGCCAGCGCTACAAACCTACAAACCTGAAGCCCGCTGGATTCCTACAGACGCCAGTGCAACACCGGCGCTTCGAAGTATTGTCAATGGACTTATTCGGTCCGTTGCCCGAAACTCCCACAGGGGAGCGATGGATTTTTGCGGTAGAAGACACTGCCACTCGGTGGATCGAGCTATTCGCATTAAAAGCCGCCACTGCAGATGCCTGTGCAAGGTGTCTCATAGACGAGGTGATTTTACGATATGGAACGCCTCGCCGCGTCATTAGTGATAATGGCGTACAATTCGTTGGAGATGTGATGCAGAAAGTAGCCCACTGCCTCGGGTTCAACCAGAGTCTAGTTCCTGCCTACCATCCGGAAGCAAACCCAGTGGAACGGAAGAACCGTGATCTGAAGACACAGTTGGCCATCTTAACCTCCAGCTGCCATACAGAATGGAAGGATCACCTTCCCAGCATAAGATTTGCGATGAATTCTGCTGTGAGTTTGGCCACCGGCTACTCACCAGCTTATTTGTGTTTCGGAAGAGAGATCCGGACACCCGATGATGTACAACGTGACCTGCGATCGATCGTAGATAACTCACCATTCGTGCCGCAGATCACGCCTTATCTGAGAACGTTTGCCAATGCGTTAGCGGAAGCCAGGGAAACGCATGAGCGTCAGCAAGACCGCTCCAAGCTGTACGCTGACAAAGGAAGACGCACCAGCCCCGATTACAAGGTTGGCGACCAAGTCTTAGTGGAGGTACACGCTCTTAGCCGAGCCGCCCAAGGCTATACGTCAAAGTTCGCTCCCAGGAGGGACGGACCATACCTGATAACGAAACAGGTATCCCCAAGCACTTATCAAGTTGCTTCGCCAGCCACACCAGGAGAACCCCTCGGTGTGTACCATTCGTCGGCATTGACGCCTTTTGTCCCTTCCGTACGAGATGACCAAGAGGAGGATTTGCCGCCCGCACCTGTCAAGCCCATCCGGAAACGAGGCCGTCCAAGGAAGACCGCCTCCAGAGTTCAACAGCCGCCCCAACGACGAGTTAGTGAAACTACAAACGAGGGCGTTTCTGCAGTTTCAAGGGGGAGTGTTGTAACACGACAAACCAGATCCCGACGCCACTGACCGGCCGAGACTGCGTAGACAGCGCTTACCGGTCATATGTGTGTAGCAGTACCGCGTGTGTTACCTCAGAGTACAGACGAACTGTAAAACTTGTGTGTTTTGATCAATTTTGTTCATGTTGTCACTATGTTTGTAATTGTTTTGGCTTAAATAATAAATTAACATCTCTTGCAATAAAGTCTTGTTATAATATTTGTTTATATTTTCCCACTATGCATTTTTTGAACTCTATAGTTATTTGCTATCGGTGGATCAAAGAGTATAAGCATGCCAAATAATAACTTTCTATGCTCAGCCATTTGGCCACAATTTCTACCGAACAGACAGACAGACATTTGAGTGATGCTATAACAGTTTCTTGGTCATATATACCTACAAAATCCTAAAAAAGGACAATAATTTCTCTATTTTATTGTCTTTTTTTCTTCATAAATAATGCATAAATAATTACTTAAAAAAATCTTAAAAGTCATACTCAATGAAATGTAGGTAAATGTAAAAATATACAGACAGATAGACAGCCAGACTGACATACAGAAACATGAGTAATGTTATAAGGTTGCCCAACATTTTTTGACACGCGAACCATTTACAATATTTTTTTTTATATAGCGAACCCCTCTTAACAGATATTTTCAGCGCGAATCAATATGCCAATATTCATTGAAATCTTTTTGAATAGTTCTGCATTTATATTATAATTTATTTCCAGTACTACAATGAAACAAATCACGCAAAAAATATTAAATTTAAATTTTACTACATGAAATAATATTATTGTTTTTATAGTTGTTTAAAAAATATGTCTAAGTAGACTATATCATAACAGAATTTTTAATTTGAACTCTCTTAAATGTTTACGCGACCCCTCAAGGGTTCCCTTACCACCAATTGGGAACCGCTGGTATAAAGGTTTCTTAGCTATATCTATGAAATATATACCTAAAATTCCTCTGTATCAGATGTTTGTATATGTTATTTCATTATATTAGATCTCTCATTCCAATAAATTTGATCAGTGTCAAAAAGCGAATTTAACGTCGAATTTAACAATTTCAGCGAATACCTGTCAAAGCGAAAGCTCAGTTACAAACTAGATGTCAATGTGTAAGCAATATTCATTTGAAATGTGTCTAATGTGAATCAACTCGTCGCATCCACGTCCAAATCTACAGAGAATAGGCGGGGTAATGGATGAGAGATCAAAGTCCATTCATTTAGCTCGCGATTTGTGTGATTTTATGTCATATTTCCACCCACGTAATCGATATAGTATTGAGATTCGGGATTTCATAACTCGTGAAATATTTTCATAAAGTTACGCTAAGCGGAAGATTTAAATCATGAAGTAAGTATTGTATAATTTTGATAGTTTTTTAGACCTTACACAGAGTATTTTAGCATAAACCCATGCGCTCATAAAAGTAACACTGATAGTGATATAATGATGATCTGATAATGATTTACCGAAGATATGACTTAAAAGTAACATGTTTTGAATACAGCGCTCCCTGCTATGATAAAGTTTAGTAACAATCATATCCTCGAACGAAGAAGACGTCTGATTTAAAATGTTAGATATATAGTAATTAATATTCAATGAAAGTTATTGCCGTAAAGCTATTTTAATATTTTTGTTTGTTACGTTTTTGGGATTGAAGTGGTCCACATGTGAAGGGTCGTGAAATAAAACTCGTCAAATCAGTTTGACTCTAATTTATTATTATTTAAAAAGCATTTGAAAATGAAATAATTAAAGTTTCAAGACTTGGCGAGCCGAAAATATGCCCTTTTACCGCGGGAGCTAAACAACAACTGAAATTTATAATTTTGAAACAAATCATATAAAGAATTGAGTCGCATAAACAGGAAGTCGTACTTGCTGACTATGCATCTATTAAAAAGGAAAAAATACATCAAATTACACCCGGATGTCACGTACAGCATATTATCTACTTGCCAAATATACATTAAATTATAAAAAATACAATTAAGCACAATTTCAAGGCGAAAAAATCAAAATAATAAAATCAATGAAAAAACAAACTAATAAAATTGATGAAGTAACAAAATTAATAAAAATCAATGTCAAAACAATGCAAAACAAATTAAAACAAAATAATTGCAATACAAATTAAAACAAAATAATACAAATTAAATATATATATATACATATTAAAAATAAAGTTCGTTACTCGAATGGGGTCGACAGGCCCCTTACGACATTATTACTTATTATTGGCGAAAAAACTATTGCCGAATTAAGCAATTAAAAAAATCGAATCATACCAAAAACATAACCTAACTTAAGCGTGTTCTACATTATACTTTATTCGTCAATTTTCTAAACTTTTTTCTTTGAACTAGAAGTTGTCAAAGTTTTAATACAATTTATTTTTCAATTTTTTGGTAGAGAATGAAATTCTTACACGTGTTTCAGTTCATTTAAAGTACCAACATAAAAATATAATTCATATCTTGTCAAGTGTTTATAACCTAGCTATTAGATTTGTAAAATTACTGATTTACGTACAAAACACAATTTATATATTCGCCTATTCAAACCAATGATCAACAAAACACTGTTAAACACGTGGTAATACAAAATATTTACAAGCGTAATTTTAATGTTGGTACTGTAGTTAAAAGTGTCTACTGCGCATGCGCGGAGTTCAACTTGAAAATATTTTCAAGAAAAGTTTGTTCAAATCTAGTTTTGAATAAAGTTGACCTTGACTACATAAAGTGTTCTACAGTCTACAATTTCACTGATTTATTTCTAGTCAAAGAAATGAGTATGAAAATTTGATGAGAATTGTATAATGTAGAACACGCTTTAGTTTGCAAATATAAGTAGCGGTACTTACGATGACTCATAAGTTGTATAATAACAAGACTTTAAATGACTCTTGTACTGTTCTACTTACTGAAAAATACTTTGTATTATTATTACAAAACTTATTCTGCAAAAACAACTGGTATAATTAAATAACTACAAAACTTATTTGATGCTGAAACTTCTTTAGCAATACTACAATAATATTTCTCAAGCTTGTTCTTGTTATATTTGTATTACTCTATTTCGCACAAGTATAATTATATAAATATCTTTTTATACTTCTGTTAAAAAAACTGTACTATATTTCACTTTTTTAGTGCATAAAATGCCTATTTATGGTGAGAGTTAAAAAAGTAAAAAGCGTGAAAAAGTGGCATAACGTGTCATTTTTTCACTATTGTCTTAAGAACAATACAAACTAATGGGGTTTATACAAGTTCTTCCACGGCTTCAAGCCCGCCCATGGACGTTATAAATATTAATAATAATAATAAGTTTTATTTTATAAATATTTGTACATTGGTATACATAGCGATAAATGAAAAGTAAAACGTTAGAATCACCACTAAAGGTTGAACCACCTATGCGTGGCTAATTTTGTGCTTATGTTATTGAGTCAAGGTAATTTATATGTAAGGGAGGTAATTTTGGTATTATTTCATAAATAAAATTTCATAAATAAATTCAGTATAATCATTCAATTAGAGTAAAATATTTAATCAGTTAAACGATAAAAAAATAATCTATTTCTTAGAAAGGGCATTTAAGATAACGGTAGACTTGTTTATTATTGCAACTTGACACTTTTGTCAATGTAACATGAAATGTCTGAGATATAAATATTATGATTCGGCTATTTTCTAATGGGATAATTATCTGAGTTATCACCAATAAATTATGAATTTTAAGATTGTACAAGACAGATAGTCAAGAGGTGTTAAATGACATGTAACAGTTGGGCGATGTAAGCATTTTCAGGGTGGTCACGTTTTAAGGACTTCAGCTTAAACCCGTCGTAGTGGTTAAGTCATGTTGGGGAGTTCATTTTTAACCGTCGTGAAGTTAAGTAGTGTTTTTAATTAGAGTGAGATTTTGTTCATCATGGGTTAGAGTCATTTAGGGTGTTCGGTTGGACTAGTAAAATGTAACAAGTAATTCCGTATGAACGTTAGTGTAGTGCCCAGCTAAAGACACGTGAGAGATAAATGGTTTTAGAGGATGTTAGTCAGGACTGTGGTGTCCAGTGGACAAATTAGTGATTAGTGCTAAAGAGTCCAGTGTTTAGTGTTTGTGAATGTCTCATTTGGATTTAGCTGTATCGACGTAATTGTAAGTCTAGTGTAATTAGTGTAAATATTTAAACCGTATCATAATTAAAGTAGATTAGCTAAAATGTTGAGTTTAATTGAACAACCCTTAATCCTTCCAAGAATCATAGCAACCAGCTAGCGGACTCATAGGGGGGGATCCAGACTTGATCCGCTTGCAAGTTTTGGAACTCATAATATGAGGGATATACAGAGTAAGTACAAATGAAATAAATAAATAAGCCAACCGTGATTCAATTTCCAATTTCATATTTTCATATCAGAGTCCCCACATATATATGAAGGTACAATATTTATATAAAACTAAATTTAAATTTTTTATATTTTGATTGTAAATAATTTGAAATATAGATTCTTAATTTTTCATTTATATCACAAATTATAAACTTAAGCTGCGTTCCCACCTCAGTAATTTAACACTCTGTGCGTTGTAGATAGTTTTTAAACGAGTGCAATTGGTATGATCGGACAAGCTCGTACTATCTCGCTCAACAGTAGTATAGCAACGACAAAGCACGAGCATGTCCGACCATACCAAATGACCTCGTTTAAAAATTATCCATAGCGTACAACGTATAGATTTACAGAGGTGGGAATGCAGCTTTAGTTTTGCAAGCTGAAGGTATGAATCGGTGATGAAGATTTTTTAGAGTTAAAGTAATTTTGTACTTATTTGAGTAAATTTTCAATTTCATTGTTGGAAAGTTATATACAAATTTTTTTCTGATAATTTAAAAAAATTATGAGCCTGTAAATTTATTTTATTTGTATCGATGTATTTTTCCTAAAGCTACGTTGTCCGAAACATTTTAACGGCATTCTTGAAATTGCAAGATGTTTGTTTCTAGTAGTATAACCATGATCAAGTTTATTGATAACTATTGGATTTTTCTTAATGTATTTTAAAGTGCTTAGAATATATAATTGTGAAATTTGCATAACACGACTGTCTACAAAATTCGTTCAGTTGGATAAGTTCTTCTTTTTTTATGCATGATTTTGAGAATAATTTTTTGGTTTATTTTTATTTTGGTAAGGTAGCATTCTGCTGCTCCACCCCAAGCTAATAGACCATAGTTTAAAATAAATTATACAAATGAATGATAGAAAGTATATCCCAAAGTATAAACAGTTTCTTGGGCATAATATCACGTAAATTTTTGAAAATAAAAACCATTTCCTGAGGTTGGAATTATTTTTTCGGTGTGCATATCCCAGCGTAAATGTTAATCAATGATTACTCCCAAGTATTTCACATTTTGTATTTTTTTAATAGTTTGAGTGCAATTACAGTTATTATTAACGGCACAGTTAGCATAATGTAATATAATATTAAAATTTGGCTGGGTACATTTGTGAATTGAAAAGGGTACGAAATGTTATTTTTGCAAGTTCAGGGTTAACAAATTGGTATTTAACCAATTTTTGATTTCTTTGAAATCATGCTCAGCTAGCATTTTTGCTTCAACCCATGATTTTGATTTACTAAATAAGACGGTATCGTCCGCGTAATAAATTAATTTTCTTTTATATACTATAAATTATATGTTAGCATTTAATGTTTTGAAGTCAAAACCACATGGATACGAAAGGAATATTTGCCACTGAGAGTATAGCAGACCTAATTTACATTTATTTCGTGCAGTTCTTGTCAGAAAACTAGTGAAGTAATAATAATTTCTTGTGAAATAATAATAAGTCTTATAATAGTCAACTTCGTCTCTAGAGGTGTTGTTGGCTTCACAACAAGACGCATGCTCTGGGTTTGTGTTATATGACTTCATTGTTATCGATACAGTCCGAAAAAGAATCAGAGAGTGCTATGAAAACAATTCAAATCAATTTTCCATTTGTGATATTAAATATTGTGAAATATATAAATATGGAATTACAAGAAGATTCTTCAGTGTTCAGATATTGAAATATGTACTCAAGAACATATAATGGCAACGGCAAATGAGGCAGAGCAAAACTTATTGCCTCAAAAATCTAAAATCCTAATTTTTGTTTTTGGAACCAAGATTAGTTAAAATATATACATACATATAGTTTTTTACGCTCAGATCATTCAATAATCTATGTATAATGAAGAATAATATTTATGTAGCATTAAAGTTAAAACTACTCATCCTTTTTAAGTAATAAAATAATTAAGTGTTATATTTACGACTCTTCGCGGCCCCCTTGTGGGAACACCACTTTAAGAAGCACTGTCTTAAACAACATATCAGTTGGATATAAAGCAAAAAATCACAAATATTTTCTAGAGAAGTAATAATAGTATATTATTATATGAGCGATTATGAGATCCATTACTGAATGAATGGAAGCCGTCTGAGTGAATAATGGCCAGAATTGCGGATGTAATACTATACTTAATCCACACCTATTAACACGTTGACTGCCAAGATTCAGGATTCTTCTTCAGAAGTCAATTTGATACAGCCATATTATGTTATTAAGTCAATGTACTTCAAGTTGTCTCGTAGTCGGCGTCCTGGGCAAGAACGCTAACTACGAGAAAACTCGTAATTGACAGTCAACGTGTTAAACAAATAAATTTGATAATTTTAATGAAAGTGATAACGTCATCCATGTTGCCTGCTACCACTGCAGTTTTGGCCCCTCCAATTGCCATTGTCCAATATGATTAGATCATCGATAGTGATTTATGGATATGTAGGTTTGTGATTGGCCGTAAACAGTGAATTATAAAACCATAATTCACTGTAGTTATTTATGAGTACTATTTTTCACGAAAAAAGTGCTAATAATTACAATATAATTAAATAGGTGTGGAAAAATACGTTTTTGTCATTATCACTGAGTTACACTCCTAGACAACCTGCACGATTTGCTTCCACTCCTCCCTATTTTCTGACCCTAAAGGCGATGGTTCTATTTGCGAAATCCTAAAAAACAACGAATAGCAATAATTTCCCCCCATAAGTTCAGTACAATTTCGCTTATCAGTAGTCGTATCTGGAACTTTTCGAATTAAATTATTGATTAATTCACTTATATCGTAATCGGTTAGTAACCTTATAATTACAGCTGGTCTATTTTGCTTATCAGTATATTATTATCATTAGAATTAGGTCAATGCATCACACACTATTAGAGAGATTTTGCATCTTTGTAATTGGCCATTTATATTGTCTATCGTCATAATTTAAACTAGAATCAAAATGATGATGTATAGGAGGAATCGATTTTGCATGTTATATCGTAATTCAAATTAATCGTCATTTTACTACAAATGACATCGAGCTAAAAATATTTTAATTCTATAAAAATTGATTATATTTTAGACCTATCGTATAAGCAGCGATGTCACCCAGCTGGTTTCTATCGATTTCCGGAAACAGATTGTTAAAATTTATGGCGATGTTTGGACTCAAGATATTTTATGTTTTTGTATTTATTATATTGCTCTTCTTATATTTATTTGTATCATAGGTTCCTTGTTTCATAATGTAATTTGCCACTTACATTCGATAATTTCCCGCATTTATTGCATTTATTCTGCCTGACCTAACAATTTTCTCACACTTAGAAATGGCAACAAAAATTAATTAACCGATTAATTGATCATTTGATTCATCGAAATGGTGTAATCGAATTTCGATTAAATTGGTAGAAAATAATCGATTATGAAATAAAAAAATCACCTGTGGCCACCACAGGACCGACCGCCATCATAAAGTACTTACATAAATTACATTCTAGCAGCAGAGTAGAAATAACTTGACCTAATATTTTCTAATAGAGATATTATTTATCATGACCATGGAAACGTTACATATAAATATGAAAAAATCAGCTGTGGCCATCACAGGACCGACCGCCATTATAAAGTACTTATATAAAATACATTCTAGCAGCAGAGAAATAACTTGGCCTAATATTTTCTAACAGAGATATTATTTGTAATGACCATGGAAACATTACATATAAGTATGTCAAAATTGAGAAAAATTTCGAAAAATTTTACTGAAATTATTCGAAATTTTTCGTTTTATCAAAAAACGTCTCAAATAAAAGTTATTAGTTATTCAAAATTTTTCGTTTTAGCAACATTTGTTCAATAAATTTTTTCGAAATATTTTTCTGTTGCTAAATATTCGCAAAAATCTTAAAATCGACACGAGTAAGCTCCCATTTCTAGTCAACCGATTTTTACCAAAAGTTGATCAACTCGTGTCATTGATGTCAAAATCTTAAATATGCAGTTTCATAAAAATCCTTTTAGCCTAATTTGCTCTGCACGTGTACACAGACGGACGGACAGACAGACAGACGGACGGACAGACAGACCGACAGACATCATGCTAAAAATAGTCAAAACGTTATGTAGGGACCTCAATTCGTGGAGATCCATCGAAATATCTTAATGTCAAAACTGGTATGATCACAATACTTCCCTTGTATATGTTGACGGTCGGTAAAAACAAAATGTATACTATATACATATTTTCGGACGGAAGGATTTTTTTTAGTAAATAAGTAAATACATAATTATTTATTTTGTTTGCATTTCAGATCATAATTATGCAGCATATGACAAAAAATAGACTTCAGAAGAAGAAAAAGCAGTATATCAAAGAGAAAAAAATCAGCTGTAGCCACCACAGGACCGACCGCCATCATAAAGTACTTATATAAAATACATTCTAGCAGCAGAGTAGAAATAACTTGGCCTAATATTTTCTAACAGATATTATTTATCATGACCATGGAAACGTTACATATAAGTATGAAAAAATCAACATTGGCCATCACAGGACCGACCGCCATCATAAAGTACTTATATAAAATACATTCTAGCAGCAGAGTAGAAATAACTTGGCCTAATATTTTCTAACAGAGATATTATTTATTATGACCACGGAAACGTTACATATAAGTATGAAGAAATTTTTCGTTTTATCAAAGAAACGTCTCATATAAAAGTTATTAGTTATTGCATTTATAGCAACTTTTGGGGCTGCGTTAGGCGCAAATAGCCTTTGTTGCTGTGCGCCAAAAATTTTAACTAACTAACTAACTATAGCAACTTTTGTACAATAATTTTTTTCGAAATATTTTTCTGTTATGAAATATTCACAAAAATCTTAAAGTTGACACGAGTAAACTCCCATGTTTAGTCAACCGATTTTTACCAAAAGTTGATCAACTCGTGCCATTGATGGCAGAAGCTTAAATATAAAGTTTCATAAAAATCCTTTCAGCCGAATTTGCTCTGCACGTCTACACAGACAGACAGACAGACAGACGGACAGACGGACAGACGGACAGACGGACAGACAGACAGACGGACGGACGGATGGACAGACAGACCGACAGACATCATGCCAAAAATAGTCAAAACGTTATGTAGGGATCTCAATTCGTGGAGATCCATCGAAATCTCGAAATGTCAAAATCGGTATGATCACAATACCTCCCTTATATATGTTGGCGGTCGGTAAAAAGTGAGGAATGAAAGAATTCAGGAACTTTTAACCCACTAATATCACATTAAAAGGCCTACTAATCTAATCTATTATCATACCCACGCATGTGTAACATTGTGAAAAGAGATTTTAATTATGCTACATGTACCGAATTAGTACTCCACCCTATTATGAAATTCCGCAGCACCATTGTACTACTGGAAGACAAGTATAATCCTTAATAAGGTATTCTCAGAAAGGGAAGAAATTTCCATTAAAATTGGATACTAAAGATTTAACGCAAATAAAACAAAAACGAGTTACGTTAAACTCCTTCTGTCAATTACTTATCTACTAAACAAATAAACAATTCTGTTTATTTAATCAGGATTAAATTATTTAATTGAAAAATTTGTAAATTGCTCATTTATTTGTGCAATAAAGATAATTACTTTTCATTGAATTTGGATACGTTTGATATGAGCAGACCATTACATGAGTAAATTACTAAATTACATTGAGATGTTTACATTTAAATACGGATGTAAATAAATGAATTGTTAAATAAATGTAAAAGCTTGTACTAAAGCTGGCTATAAATTTAAATAGCTTTTAGGAATATTAGTTTACTATTTTATTAGGAATATTAGTTTACCACGCGCAAGTTTGTGACCACAAGCATTAAATGGACTATATTACTCTTGAATGTACAAAAAATGAACTTTTAGTGTACCATGAAGTCCCCTTTTCGTATTAATTATTTACACTTCTTTTATGGTTAAATTTAGTGTAAAGTTTACACTTACATACTGGTTAAACTATAGTGTTAGAAAATAAATAGTATGAGAGCAGTGTTAATTTTAACATTGAAAAAGTAATATTTCATAAAAATAACACTATCTGAATAAATGCAAATTTACACGGTGATTTGGTTAAAAATAGTGAACTTTTTACTTTTAAAAATGAAAATTTTAACACTAAAATTTTAACCAAACTGTGTAGGAACTTTTACACTTATGCATTTTTTGCTGTGTACATTCGCAAATTGGTTAAATTTAGAATCTTTTCAAGAACGCTAAAAAAATATAATTTAAGATTTATTGCCGTTCTTATAGGTTCTGTTTATATTTTTCTGCGTAATTATAGGATTTATATTCAATTATAAAAATTTATCTGTTACGCAGAACTTTTGTAAATTAGTATATTTCCACAATGTTCTTAGTTAATTATAGTTTATTTCACATCGTAAGATGGTGACTTAAAAATAAAAAAAAAACGCTTTGTTACCGAAAGTAAATGCTTTATAGTAAATATTTTAAATCTACAAAATTTCAATAATCTGAAATTCTGGAAATAAGTTTGACAGTTCATTTTATATATACAGTCTGTTCCAAACGGTTAAGCGGAACTAAATGGGAATTTAGTTCTTTTAGGTTGTCACGAGAAGGGACCTTGCTTGGGTTATTTCATTTTTCACGTTGGGATGTCAAATTTTAAAATTCCAACAATGAAACCATGGAAACGAATGACATATGTCAAAATTAAATATTTTTTTTAGATATTTTAATGACAAAAAAATAAATAAATGGGAAATTTGTATTCAGAACGAAAAAATCAAAATATAAAGAAAATGACATTTTAAAATGATATTAACCTTAACCAAAAAATGTTTATTGTAAGTATGATTTACAAAGCTTAAACAAAACGGCCGAAAGGCACGATTTAAACGATGAAAGTAACTAGATTGCAAAATCTAGTTCCTCTTAAACGTTTGGAACAGACTGTATATATATATATATATTAAAGTGCTTTGACTGCAATGGTCATTAGTACTAGTATATTATTACAAAAAAATTACATTATATTATTTATGTTCTTATAAGGTATATTGTTTAAATTAGATATTATCTGTCTCATTTTGTAATACAAACTAAGAGGGAAATTTCATTTTTTATGTTGTATATTTAAAATATTATCTTGGGGTGGTAATTATGAAGTGGCACCTTTCAAAATATTTGACATGTCTATCACAATTTTGACATGTTAATCGCAATTTTGACATGTGAATCGCAATTTTGACATGTCAATTTGTTATCTAACATATAATAAAACTTATATAACCTCGATATAATAAAACTTAACCAAATATTAAAAAGCCAGATTTACAAGTTCACATACAGTCTGTTCCAAACGGTTAGGTGGAACTAGATTTTGCAATCTACTTCATACTTACAATAAACATTTTTTGGTTAAGGTTAATATCATTTTAAAATGTCATTTTCTTTATATTTTGATTTTTTGTGTCATTCTTAATACAAATTTCCCATTTATTTATTTTTTTATCAATAAAATAAGTAAAAAAATATTAAATTTTGACATATGTCATTCGTTTCCATGGTTTCATTGTTGGAATTTTAAATTTTGACATTCCAACATGAAAAATGAAATAACCCAAGCAAGGTCCCTTCTCGTGACAACCTAAAAGAACGAAATTCCCATTTAGTTCCGCCTAACCGTTTGGAACAGACTGTAGTTCCATAAAATTCTATTTACACCACAACAGTCACCAAAGTAACCAGATCGAGTTTAGTATTACAAAATGAGACAGATTATACATATATATGTAAGCGAAAATATCATTATACAACATTTACCCTTATTAACGATCGTGGCATGCTATATCGTTGCTACGGCATGTTGTTTTATGTAAATAGAATAGTAGAAAATATATCATATGATGTGCGAGACGTATTAGTTGATCAATAAAATCATATCTTATTATTCATAAAATACCTTTTTTTATTAATATATATACGTATATTTATAAATATTCATTTTCATTTTTAATTCAATTAGTTTGCGAACAGATGGCTGTATTGTTTCTTTAGCGCACTGTAATTTAGATTACAACTTTTACACGTTTTTAAAACATTTCCTGTTAATTTTATAAAATCTTTTAAATCATCTTACGATTAGTATATCCCATATACTTTTTTACCGACCGCCAACATATATAAGGGAGGTATTGTGATCATACCGATTTTGACATTTCAAGATTTCGATGGATCTCACCAAATTGAGGGTCTACATAACGTTTTGACTATTTTTAGCATGATGTCTGTCGGTCTGTCTGTCCGTCCGTCCGTCTGTCTGTCTGTCTGTCTGTCTGTTTGTCCGTCTGTCCGTCCGTCCGTCTGTCTGTGTACACGTGCAGAGCAAATTCGGCTGAAAGGATTTTTATGAAACTTCATATTTAAGCTTCTGCCATCAATTCTTCTTGATCAACTTTTGGTAAAAATCGGTTGACTAAAAATGGGAGTTTACTAGTTTCGATTTTAAGATTTTTGTGAATATTTCACAACAAATAAATATTTCGAAAAAATTTATTGAACAAAAGTTGAATAATTTCTGTAAAATTTTTCGAAATTTTTTGTAAAATTCTCAATTTTTTTATATTTATATGTAACGTTTCCATGGTCATGATAAATAATATCTCTGTTAGAAAATATTAGGCCAAGTTATTTCTACTCTGCTGCTAGAATCTATTTTATATAAGTACTTTATGATGGCGGTCGGTCCTGTGGTGGCCAAGCTGATTTTTTAACTAAAAATATTAATTTAAACCACTGTAAGGAAACCTTATATTTGAAACATATGTTCTGAATATTTTATGATTATGGAGAGATATATGCGAGGAATTGTTGCCTTTACAACTTTGGCTGTAATCTTAAACAACTACAAATAGACAATGACGATTAAGAATGTGGCCTTTTTTTAAACCACAATTGGAATAATCTCGCGCAGAATCTGAGGTTATACATCTTATTTATGCTTAATTTACAATAATTTAAATGGTAAATTGGACATATATGAACGCTGTTGTGTGTTTTAAAAATATTATGAATTTTAAAAATATTTAAAAAATAGATTAGATCTTAATTTGGATGGCAAAATAGGCCTTTAAAGAAAATTTATAAAACAGGTATAAAACCGACAGCACTAAATGAGTGAAGAAGTTGCTAAACCTTTCTGGAGAAAAGGATAAAGCAGAAATGTCTGTGCAAAGCAAGAAATGCATCTAGTCAATTCATCAAATGAGATCTTTAAAAAGGGGAACAAAATAAAAGTAAAAGAGGACGACGAAGGAAAAGTGGATTAAAGTACTAAAGAAAAAAGTGCTGAAAATATAAGATCGGAAAGAACAGACGAAGGACAGGTCAAAATGAAAAACAATAATCAATAAAGCCAAGGGTTTTGTGGCCTATTTTCTGAGTCTCTCTAATTATTGAAACTAAAGGAAAAACGTCCAAATTTACTGAAAAGAAATATTTTTTCATCATGACAATGCACGTCCTCACTCAGGATAAATAACCCGGAAAAATCAAGACTTAAACTGGGAAATTATTCCACACCCATCCGATCTCGCGCCTTCCTGTTTTCACCTATTTAGGTCTATAGAACATACACTCAACTCAAGTTTTGTTTTTTTTTTTTTTTTTTTTTTTTAATTATATTTAATTATACAAACTAAAATTGCTGGAACAAAAAAAATTTTTGTACTCTGAACTGAAAAAATACTGGATTTTTTTTTCAGTCCCCCTAATATATTCATAAATTATACTACTATTTAACAATAGCACTATAGACCACTAGGCTTCATTGATAATTGTTTTCCATTTTTGTCGGTCTTTCGTTTGTTTTTCCCGGTCAATTATATTTTGTAAAGAAAAATAATAAAAATTTCTGGAAAAAAAAATTGGAGTTTAAAATATTGAATTTCTTTCCGGTTCCTCTAATGTTTATAATAAATCCAGGATAAATTTTGTTAATAAGTAAATAAAATAACGTTCTTTGTTGCGTTTATGAATTAAATATAATGAACAAAATAAACAAAATAGACCTACTTACCAACACATTCCGTCAAATAACTTTTTTAAAACCAACTTAAAAATCCGCACTAATTACTATTTGTAAATTCCAATAAGATGCACAATCACAATCGTCTTAATAGTGGCGGAGTTTCCGGGTGAGATTCGTCCCGGGGGATATCGGAAGGAAGCAACTGTGAATATGTATAGCATGTACGTTTGTCCGTTTGACAGAAGGAACTGGGAATATCAGCTAGAGTAATCGCGCATTCACGTGTTATCAGTAGATACAAAGGGCTGTTCTAATGAGGGATTTGCTAAAAATAAACACCTATATTATCAGAGTTTCATATAACACAGTGTTTCCCAACTGGTGTACCAGGAACACATTTATAATATTTAGGTAAACTGCTACAAAGACAACATTTTAATTATGTTTTAAAAAATAAACAACCAGATACAAGAGATATTTGAAATGTAAAATATTTCAGCCTGGAGCTTTGGCAGTACTCCCTATTTTTATTTGATAATAAATATGTGTAAAATAATAATAACAAAAATAGGTTCCCAACGCCTAGATAGGCGTATAAAGTAGGGGACCATCCGTCCCGGTTTTCCAGGATTGTCCCGGTTTTAGGTCAATTGTCCCGGTGTCCCGAAAAATGTTTTCGGGACGGTCGATTGTCCCGGTTTTTACATAATTCTGTATTTGCTGTATTTGTAAGAAAAGAAATATGACAATATGAGAGGTGAGGACCTTTTTTTTTGATCTTCACTTGGTTTTGAGAGATGAGGACCTTTTTTTTGCTCTTCACTTGGTTCTGGGAGGTGAGGACCTTTTTTTTTGCTCTTCACTTGGTTTTGGGAGGTGATGACCTTCTTTTTTTTCCCTGTGTCCCGGTTACCCTTCACTGAAATCTGGTCACCCTAGTATAAGGTACAGATGGTAAAGCACGAAACCCATTATGAACAGCCAGCACAGGCCAGCATGGCACTTGAATAGCCATACATTTGAAACAATCCCAGTTTTAGATCAGCTGCGTTGGATGCAATGGTGAATTCATCGGAAGAGGAGCTAATTGTGTTGTACTGAAGGGGAAGAGCGGGAAAGACAACAGCGGAAACATAGGTTTTGGGTCCATGAGATTTTTAAAAAGAGGAAATTTGGAGAATTTCATCATCTTTTTTTCCAGACCTTCTGAAAGATGAAGAAAGATTTTTCCTATATTTTAGTATGTCAAGAAGTAAGTTTTATGAACTTCTTAATCGTTTTGATTTGTTAAAGAAATATACGCCTTTTCGACAAACTGTCAGTCCCGAAGATAATCATTTCTACCTGCCCAGGACTCAAAATTCTCAGCGATTTACTGCCACGCGTTGTCCTCCTTTCTATTGTCATGATATGATGGATTAGATATATTCTATAAAAATTTCCTCGGTGCTCATTTTTATAAAATATAACCGAAACACTCAAAACCTGTCGAAACATCATGCGTTTCGTGCCGATCTGGCGTCTGGCTGTTCGAGTCGAACGCCGTTTTAATTCCAAGAGAAAAATTCCGGCTGTGGCGTTGGCGTTTTGACTGTTGCTGTGCTGGCTGTTGCTGGCTAAGTGGGTTGTGCTTTATTACAATACATCCAAAGGATTTATCACCTCTGCCGTACTGGCTGTTGCTGGCTGCTCATAATAGGTTTCATGCTTAAGTTCTTCGTTTCTAGACCGCCGGCCATAGACATGAAAGCCACGTGGTCAGTGTAACGTTTCGACCAGTTCTATTATCCATGAATGAACAGATACTCATTTATAAGTATTAAATACAAGGTGTCTCAAAAGAAATTTTATATTTATTTAGCGTACTGCGTGAACGCAACGTATCCGAGGGGCGCGGGGGTTATGTCAATCGGTAGCCTGGTTCTTGGGAATTCAGTCGCTATGGAGCGTTTCTCGGGAGCAGACCGCGCGTTATGCGTGCGAGAGTTTTACAAAAACGGTGATTCGGCGACTGTAGCGCGTAGAAAATTCTGCAGTATTCGAGGTTTTCGCCACTTAAATGATGCAGCATTCCTCTCATTCGACATTGGGTTAAAAAGTTTGAAGAGACTGGTACAACGCTGGATAAATCAAAATCCGGGCGACCTAGGTCATCAAGAACGGTAGAAAACGTGGAGAATGTTAATCAGTCTGTTCGTGACGACCCGAACCTTTCAATTCGGAAGCGCGCAAGTGCTTTAAATGTGCATAGATCATCATTACATCGCATTATGCACAAAGACCTAAAGCTGCACCCCTACAAAATTCAATTGGTGCAAAAATTAAAGCCCCAAGATGCCAGTCAGAGGATTAATTTCGTAAATCAGGTGATTGAGTGATTTTCAACGTTTACCAACATTTTGTTTTCGGGTGAAGCTCATTTTCATCTTAATGGCCACGTAAATAAGCAGAACTGCCGCTACTGGAGTGCAACGAATCCGAAACGCAAACATCAGAAACCCCTACATTCGCCTAAAGTGACCGTATGGGCTGCGATGTCGGCGTGAGGAATTATCGGCCCTTACTTTTTTGAAGACGAAAGGGGGCGTGCAGTTACAGTGAATTCAGAGCGTTATGTGGAGATGTTAGACAACTTCTTGGTACCTGAACTGCAAAACTTTCCTGGCTATAACCAAAGAACATGGTTCCAACAGGACGGAGCAACTTCACACACGTCCAATATGTCTCTGCCACGTGTTCGTGAAATTTTCTCAGGCAAATTCATCTCCCGGAGAGGTGACATAAATTGGCCTCCACGCAGTCCAGATTTAACCCCTATGGACTTTTTCCTATGGGGTTACCTTAAATCTAAAGTTTACGCCAATAAACCGACTTCACTGGCGCATTTGAAAGAAAATATCCGTCACGAAATGGCAGCCATCCCTGAGTCCACCTACCGAGACGTCATAAGTAATTTTACTGTTCGATTAAATGAGTGCCGAGAACGCGAGGGTCTACATTTAGACGATATTATTTTTAAGAAATAAATCCCCAAAAAGTGTATTTTAATAATTAATAAACATTTTTTCTATATACGGCTTATTTTTCTTTTTAATCGATCCACTAAATATAAAATTTCTTTTGAGACACCTTGTATTTGAGACTGAGTCGACCCCAGAGCTGACTGCACAATTTCGGAAGATAAAAATCCGAAGGAGGTGGGAGGTGATAAAAATGAGTAATAATAAATATATATTTTTTCAACATAATTGTCTTTTTGAAGTTAAACACTTCTTTTGGCAAGTTTGTCGATAGAAGAGTGACGGAAGTGCGTTACGGATATGTACCCCTCTCGCCACTCGCCAACTATCACCACGGTCCGTATATTACAGGGATGGGGAGTTGGCAGAAAAATTAACGACTCCCAACTCTCGACTCCAGAGTCGCTCTTATTGAAAATCGATTCCGACTCCCGACTCCTTTCACCATTAAATCGTAAAGTCTATTCCAAATGTTTAACCTCCAGCGCATCATAACGGGTGACAAGAAGTGGGTGTATGGTAATGACATCGAAACAAAGGCTCAATCATCTGAATGGAAGATTCCAAATGAACCAAGATCCAAAAAAGCACGCCAAGTTCGATCAAAAGTTAAAGTTCTTCTCACTGTTTTTTTTTTTTTTTTCGATTATTGTGGTGTACCATGAATTTTAACCGCAAGGTGTTATAGTTACTATATAATTCTTTATTTCTCTATGCCTTGCAGCGTTTAGGGTATTACCCATTACAAAATAAAATAAAATAATGTACAATATTTGACATTTGAAATTTTTTATTTTCTATATTTGTTCTTTCTTCAGTGTCTCTCTCTCTTTCTTCCTATTCTCATCCGGGCTTCCCTCTCCGATCTCCGTCTTTCTTTTTTCCAGTTCTCTCGCTCATCTTTCTCCTTTACCTTCTTCATTCATCAGTTTCTCTATCTCTTTCTCCCAGACTGCCATCTCCTTGCACCTCTTAGCTAGATGCTCCAATGTTTCCTCTTCTTCCTTGTATATTCTGCAGAACTTATCCTCTGGCTTTGTCCAGTACCTATTGTTTCTCTCTTCGTTGCTGCATCTTACCCTCGCTATCATACTTGACTTTACCCCTGATCTTCCTTTCTTCCTCTTCAAGTATCTTTGTATTCCGATCACTCTCATCTCTGTATATCTTTTCATACTCCGCATATGTCTGTTCTTTCCTGTGCCTGTACCTCCTTATCCCTCTTATCAATTCTTCTACTATATTTGTTCCTCCCTTTCTCTTTATCTCTGCTTCTCTTATGTCCATTCCACACCTCCAAAAGTACACTTTCTTGTCTCTCCCCATGCCGACAATTTGTCTTTTTGTTCTTCCTGTTGCAGGAGGTAGTACCCCAGGAGAAGTCCCCCAAGTGACTATCCAGAACAATGTACCCAGGCTAAGCTCACGAACAGGGTTTCTAGTATGCCGCCTGGGCTTGAAAAGCCTGGTCTTGCTAAAGCGTCTGAAATTGAGGTTGGGTGACCCTTTACGGGTGTTCTAAATGATAACCAACAATTGAATTTACATATTTATTTAAAGGGCGTATCACACTAGAACGCTATCCAAGTTTTATTTTGTAAGTCTTTTTCGAGGATTCAAGTCTTCACGTCTTCTGCTATCACACGGGAAACAGGGATAAGTAACTTGCGTCTGCGTACATAACATTAACAATATACCCATCTCAATTGATCTGACTGAGAGAGCGAGGACGCGCACGCGCATTTTACGACTTGGATTTCGTCTGTCTTCTAGAGACTGGGGAATCCATCTCGATGTATTTGCTCAGTCCTAAAAACCTAGGTTTTTTGTCATGCAAAGACTTTAATTTTCCAAGTTTAGACTTGAATAATAACTCTAGTGTGATAAGGCCGTAATAAGAGATATAAATAAACGTATAAAAGTGTATTAAACTAAACATATTAATAATATAAAACGACAATACAAAGTTGAGGACTAGGATTGTGGTTAGGGATTATGAAGGGACGGCGAGCGTCGTTGTTGGCGGCGAGCGTCCGACATGGTGTTGGGCGTCGCGGCGTCAATATAACATGGACGGCGAGCGTCGTTGGGTCCTTTGAGCGTAGTGGACATTTGTGGACGAACAAGTGTCCTTTGGTGGCAGCGCCAGAGCAGGCGTTATGGTGACATCGTCCTGAAGACTCTATGGCGAGCAACACCAGAGCAGGCGTTGTGGTCCGTCGCGTCGACATCTTGGTGCGGATTCGGTGGCGGAATGTGCGATGCGCTGATCCTGTGCAGTCCTTCGTTCCAATGCTCATCCAGAGCGAGGGGTGACTGTGGGTTAGCATGCTTTGGCGGGTGGCGCTTCATGCGAGAAGCCCAGTGGTGTTTTAAGGACTCAGAAGAGCTGAAGGCTTTCGTGGTCCTGGATTCCAGGCGGCGCTGCGGTACTTCCAAGTATCCACACGGTTTTGTGCCCTGGGCGAAGGCATATCTTCGATTAAAAGAAATTTTATATTTAGTGGATCAATTAAAAAAAAAGTAAGCCGTATATAGAAAAAATGTTTATTAATTATTAAAATACACTTTTTGGGGATTTATTTCTTAAAAATAATATCGTCTAAATGTAGACCCCCGCGTTCTCGGCACTCATTTAATCGAACAGTAAAATTACTTATGACGTCTCGGCAGGTGGACTCAGGGATGGCTGCCATTTCGTGACGGATATTTTCTTTCAAATACGCCAGTGAAGTCGGTTTATTGGCGTAAACTTTAGATTTAAGATAACCCCATAGGAAAAAGTCCATAGGGGTTAAATCTGGACTGCGTGGAGGCCAATTTATGTCACCTCTCCGGGAGATGAATTTGCCTGAGAAAATTTCACGAACACGTGGCAGAGACATATTGGACGTGTGTGAAGTTGCTCCGTCCTGTTGGAACCATGTTCTTTGGTTATAGCCAGGAAAGTTTTGCAGTTCAGGTACCAAGAAGTTGTCTAACATCTCCACATAACGCTCTGAATTCACTGTAACTGCACGCCCCCTTTCGTCTTCAAAAAAGTAAGGGCCGAAAATTCCTCGCGCCGACATCGCAGCCTATACGGTCACTTTAGGCGAATTTAGGGGTTTCTGATGTTTGCGTTTCGGATTCGTTGCACTCCAGTAGCGGCAGTTCTGCTTATTTACGTGGCCATTAAGATGAAAATGAGCTTCATCCGAAAACAAAATGTTGGTAAACGTTGAAAATCGCTCAATCACCTGATTTACGAAATTAAGCCTCTGACTGGCATCTTGGGGCTTTAATTCTTGCACCAATTGAATTTTGTAGGGGTGCAGCTTTAGGTCTTTGTGCATAATGCGATGTAATGATGATCTATGCACATTTAAAGCACTTGCGCGCTTCCAAATTGAAAGGTTCGGGTCGTCACGAACAGACTGATTAACATTCTCCACGTTTTCTACCGTTCTTGATGACCTAGGTCGCCCGGATTTTGATTTATCCAGCGTTGTACCAGTCTCTTCAAACTTTTTAACCCAATGTCGAAAGAGAGGAAAGCTTGGCGCATCATTTAAGTGGCGAAAACCTCGAATACTGCAGAATTTTCTACGCGCTACAGTCGCCGAATCACCGTTTTTGTAAAACTCTCGCACGCATAACGCGCGGTCTGCTCCCGAGAAACGCTCCATAGCGACTGAATTCCCAAGAGCCAGGCTACCGATTGACATAACCCCCGCGCGCCTCGGATACGTTGCGTTCACGCAGTAAGCTAAATAAATATAAAATTTCTTTTGAGACACCTTGTAGATACTAAAAAATAATATTTGTCGTTGTTGCGTCGTATGTGTGAAGCAATTCGTAGAAAACGGCAAGATTTTTGGAAGGATAATTCTTGGAAATTGCACCATGAGAATACACCAGCTCTTACTTCATTGCTTGTTCGAGAATTTCTGTCCAAAAATAGCACCGTAATAATACCGCAACCAGTAGCGGCTGGTAAGTCAAATATTTGAGGGGACACTTTTTGATCAATATATTGCAGTGTCCAGCCTAAGGCCCGCGGGCCTAAACCAGCCCAACAATAAGTTTCAAACGGCTCGCATGAAATTTTTACCCCTTGTTTTTTAGAATCACACTCCCCCCTTCTTCAAAAGATTTTTGGAATTTCTCGACTTTCCCTGTCCGTAATTGATTTTCAGAAATTCTTCCCCACGTTCTAAAATGATTATCAGAATTTCGCCCACCGGTCCTCTGGGATTTTTAAATACCTGGCCCCCAATCTAACTCAATCTGTTCTATGAAACATATTTAGAATTCATATATACAAGGTATGAATAACAACACGAGAGGAAAAGGTATAGCGAACACGATTTTTCTCAAAAAAGCGATGTGTAAGTTGGTAATAAAAATTAAAGACCTTAAAAATGACATTAAAAATGTTTCGCTTTCAAATTATACTTCCAAGTACGACTTGAAAGTGAATAATTTTTTATTATACATTTTTTTTTATTAAGCCCCATTTAAATGGAGCTCATCGGCCCTTAAAAAAATTGTAGCTTTTGGTGCCCCATTTTAAATTATTACCATTGTTTTTTACTGAAATCCCTTTTAATGTTCTATTTCCATTTTTGTTCGATGGTGAAATATTCAATTTTGGCCAATGAGGACCAATATTTTTACCAACTGCCAACATATATAAGGAAGATATTGTGATCATACCGTATTTGACATTTCGAGATTTCGATGGATCTCCACGAATTGAGATCCCCACATAACGTTTTGACTATTTTTAGCATGATGTCTGTCCGTCCGTCCGTCCGTCTGTCTGTCTGTCTGTCTGTCTGTCTGTCTGTCTGTCTGTCTGTCTGTCCATTCGTCTGTCTGTGTACACGTGCAAAGCAAAAAGGATTTTTATGAAACTTCATATTTAAGCTTTTGACATCAATGGCACAAGTTGATCAACTTTTGGTAATAATCGGTTGATAATAAATGGAAGTGGAAATGGAAGAAAAATATTTCGAAAAAAATTATTTAACAAAAGTTGCTATAAAAGTAATAACTAACAACTTTTATTTGAGACATTTTTTGATTAAACGAAAAAATTTAGAAAAATGTTTTTTTTTGGTATGTATTTTTTCATAATTATATGTAACGTTTCCATGGTCATGAGAAATAATATCTCTGTTAGAAAATATTAGGCCAAGTTATTTCTACTCTGCTGCTAGAATGTATTTTATACAATTACTTTGTGATGGCGGTCGGTTCTATGGTGGCCACAATTGATTTTTTATTAATAATATAGTTACATAGTTAAGCACGTTAGTTTTAATGTAACCAGTTTCACGTCTGAGTAAAATAAAATCAAAAGAACGCTAACCTAAGGCCGCCGGTCTAAATTCACCAATACTTTCACACTAACAACTCGCCGCTGTTGCCCTTTCTAGTTAATTTTTATTCCTTGCGTAGATAAATACATTAGAAATCGCATGTGGCAACACTGCACCACAACTAACGTGTAGTGTCCTCCTGAGCGTTATTTTCTAGATCTAAATTTTTAAAATCGAACACTTACATAAAAATCAGCTGTGGTCACCACAGGACCGACCGCCATCAAAAGTACTTGTATAAAATACATTCTAGCAGCAGAGTAGAAATAACTTGGCCTAATATTTTTTAACAGAGATATTATTTATCATGACCATGGAAACGTTACATATAAGTATGAAAAAATTGAGAAAAAATTTCGAAAAATTTTACAGAAATTATTCGTAATTTTTCGTTTTATCTAAGAACATCTCAAATAAAAGTTATTAGCTATTCCATTTATAGCAACTTTTGTTCAATAAATTTTTTCGAAATATTTTTCTGTTGCTAAATATTCGCAAAAATCTTAAAATCGACACGAGTAAACTCCCATTTCTAGGCAACCAATTTTTACCAAAAGTTGATCAACTCGTGTCATTGATGTCAAAAATTTAAATATGCAGTTTCATAAAAATCCTTTTAACCGAATTTGCTCTGCAAGTGTACACAGACGGACAGGCGGACAGAGAGACAGACAGACAGACAGACAGACAGACAGACGGAAAGACAGACAGACAGACGGACGGACAGACAGACCGACAAACATCATGCTAAAAATAGTCAAAACGTTATGTAGGGACTTCAATTCGTGGAGATCCGTCGAAATCTCGAAATGTC
Source organism: Liopterus haemorrhoidalis (assembly GCA_963971575.1). Lineage (NCBI taxonomy): Eukaryota > Metazoa > Arthropoda > Insecta > Coleoptera > Dytiscidae > Liopterus > Liopterus haemorrhoidalis. Next base: position 209,418,124 of record OZ020611.1, read on the forward strand.
AAAATCGGTATGATCACAATACCTCCCTTATATATGTTGGCGGTCGGTAAAAATTCTACGAACCTTTTAATCACACGTCGTATATATTTATTTGAGAAAAATTCCATGCCTGAACGGGATTTATTATTATATATATATATATATATATATATGTTTATTGGTCTTCTGTCGATCGATCGGCATCAGTATTCTCCTGAACTATACCATAGGTTCGTGAGTTAATTGTACAATTGTAAATATTGTCCTGTTGTCGCACCATATAATCAATAAGTTGCCTTAACGTGTTTCTAGCGAATGTTGTGCATTTCAGCAAGTTGAGAAGCGCTGACGTATGCTATCAGCTTTCTGATCGTATTTGCCCGCCATCAGTTGCCATGTTACAATCTTGATATCTGTATTAAACATATGGCCACTTGAGGACAACTTGTAATCAGATATGTGCTACACTAACGAAATTTACCAGTTATATGTAATTACTATTTTATATAAACATTTAATGGACGATATATTTGCTCAATTTATATTTGTCTAACATGACGCAGAAAAATCGTCTAATGACGTAACTTAATAGCTCAGTAATAATTGGAGACTGAAAGAAATATTTATTTCAATTAAGCACTGGTTTATAAGGAAAATGTAGAAATACTGATTAAAATTATACTGATAGAAAATTATCAAATAAATATATCTATTTAACTAAAATTTACTTTGGTTTAAATTTGGATTTAACTATATCTGTCTATCTACATTAATAAAATTGTGGGCTATATCTTTTTTATTTTTTATTTTTTTAGCCTCATGTTTTTTTTTCATGTTTGAGGTGATTATAAGACGATATCCATAAAAAAATCAAATTCTGTCTGTCTGTCCGAGATTCACGCAAAAACGGCTGATGATAATCGTTTCACGTAATTTGGAGTAAAATCCGAATTCGAACATAGGTTGTATGGTATCACACAATTTTCATTCTAAGGGAGTGTTTCGGGGTTAGAACTATTTACTAAAAAACATTTCTATTATTATTAACTTCACAGAAAAATGGTGTAACAAAAATTGTTTATAATAAGAAAACAAATATTTTTTGTTCAAGGCCTTTTTTTAGGGTTTTGTATGTATGACCAAAAAACCCTTATACCGTCATTTTGTCGTCTGTCTGTCTGTCTGTCTGTCTGTCTGTCTGTCTGTCTGTTCGGTAAAAATTGTAGCCAAACGGCTAAACCTAGAGAGTTGAAATTTGGCACGCTTATACAACTCTTTGACCCGCACATAGGAAAAATACTAAAACATCTAAAAAACATACCCCCCTAAAAATATAAACAAATACGTGCTCATCGAAAACAAAAATATTTTTTTTTAATTCTGAGTAGGGTATCAAATGAAAGCCCTTAGTACGTGGATTAACTATCAAATTTTTATTTTTGCAAAATAAATTATTTTGATGCGATTTTTGCCAAAATTGTGCAAAAAAAATTTTGTCCCACACCCTGTAGCCCAGATGGTTTAAACTAAAAATCTAAAAAAATTCTAAGTAATGTATATTGGTGTGAACCGAAATAGTACAAAAGGAATTTTTGATCAGATTATGTTTTCGGAAAATAACGCATTTTTTGTGATTTTTGGTTCACAAAGTACAAAAGTTATACCAATGTAAGACAGTCACATGCAAGGCGTGCGATAGCGAAATAGGTTAGAGCACTGGTGTGAAACGAAGGGTTTCGAGTTCGAGTACGGAGTGAATTTTATTTTTTCTGTTTTTTTTTTTGCATTTTTATTATGTTGAAATTATTTTGTTGAAATTATTTTGTCAAAATTCTAGTTATATTTTGACAAATGATGCATTTAATTTTTAAGAGCGTAAATTTAATAACCAATCTTATTATATGATTAACAGACGATAAATTATTTTAAAAATATCGTTCATTTTGCCGTGATTACTACAAAGTAAAATTTGTCCTACACACTCAGCATACCGCCTTCACTTATTATATACCTACGAAACCCTGAAATGTGTGAATATTCACACTTCACATCAATTTTTCGATTAGATGATAATTTGGGGAGTTATGGGATCACACTAAATCTATACTATTGAAACATCACCCCTATGTCTAGCAAACACGTACATAATAAAAATTTATGTGAAGTGTGAATCTTCACACATTTCTGGGTTTTGCAGGTATTTAGTAACTGAATGATGATTATTTGGGATGCCAAAACAAATTTTATGTCAAAATATTTTTTTATGAATTTTAATTCGAATGCCTAATACCATTATTTAAGTTTCTAAATATGTACAGTATTTTATTTATACAGCAAGGTTCAGTAAGATTTTTAAAATTGCGCCTATGGCTTCCATTGGTTGCTTATATCATAAGTCCCGCCCTCTGATTTCGTCAAACAGAATTAAATTATAATTTCAACACTTCCCACTGGTTATTAAATTTACGCTTTTAAAAAATAAATACATTTACCAAAATATAACTAGAATTTTGACAAAATAATTTAAACAAAATAGAAATGCAAAAAAAAAAACAGAAAAAAATAAAACTAACAGTATTCGAACTCTGCAACGTTCGCACTGCAAATTACAAAGTACGTTAAGAAACCATCTGAGCTACCAGAGTTTCTGTTCTGAAGTGTTAAATAGAGAATTAAATATTAAACATATTTTAGTTAAAAACACAAAAAATGCGTTATTTTCCGAAAACATAATCTGATCAAAAATTCCTGTTGTACTATTTCGGTTCACACCAATATACATTACTTAGAATTTTTTTAGATTTTTAGTTTAAACCATCTGGGCTACAGGGTGTGGGACAAATTTTTTTTTGCACAATTTTGGCAAATATCGCTTCAAAATAATTTATTTTGCAAAAATAAAATTTTGATCGTTAATCCACGTACTAAGGGCTTTCATTTGACACCCTACTCAGAATTTTAAAAAAATATTTTTTTTTTGATGACCACATATTTGTTTATATTTTTAGGGGGATATGTTTTTTAGATGTTTTAGTATCTTTCCTATGTGCGGGTCAAAGAGTTGTATAAGCATGCCAAATTTCAACTCTCTAGGTTTAGCCGTTTGGCTACAATTTTTACCGAACAGACAGACAGACAGACAGACGACAAAATGACGGTATAAGGGTTTTTTGGTCATACCTACAAAACCCTAAAAATTGACATAATGGCATAATGTACATCAGCGGTTTTCAAAGTGTGGGGAGCGACCCCCTTGGAGTCGTAAAAGATTCACCAGGGGGTCGCGGGTCGCAGGATTTTCCACATTAGCTGTTATTAAAACGAAATATCGCGCACGGTTAATAGTGGAAGACGAAATAAGAGTGGCTCTTTCTTCATATAAACCGCGATTTAACGAATTATGTGCGAAGAAACAAGCCCATACTTCACATTAAAATTGATTTTTATTACATTTTTAATTTGTATTACATATTTAATATTAATACAATTTATTTTTATATGATTTTCGTGATTTATGTTGTGAAAATAAATATTTAGGAATTAGAGAAAGTATTTACATTACATATTTTTGCTACTTTTATGATTATTATTTCAATAAAGAAATTATTTACAAATTGTTTATAAATTTCTTAAATAGGGGGGGGGGCACCAGAGATGGGATTTTTTCTAAGGGGGTCGTTACTGAACAAAGTTTGGAAAATGATGAACGCTGATGTACATTATTTGTGAAATAAAAAAAGCACAACTCAAAAGCGGTTCGCGACAACGACCTCAGGCTAGAAATTTTGGATTCTCCGTAGTTTATTTAGTCTATAAAAAATTTGGGGCTTTAATCGTATAACGCGTTATGAGATTAGGATAATTTTTTAATAATTTACATTAATCCTGAAAATTGTGAATTAAAAAAAGTTAAAAAAAACTCAATAACGGTAACCTCCGATTAAAACTATTGGATTCTTTGTAGTTTATTTAGTCTAGAAAAATATTGCAACCTTATTCGTTTTTAAATTTATGACAAATTTTAATACGTAGTGAATTACAGAAATTTTCATCTTCGCAAACGAAATTCTGTAAAGAATTGCGGTTAAATTTTTTTACATTTTCAGGTCCTTATTGACTTGTCACCATATTTTGAAACAAAACAAAAATTTGAAAATTTTGATACACCCTAACTGAAAAATTGTTAGGGATAGAAATCTGTGGTTTGAATTTATAAAATAATCCTACATTGTTTAGTAAAAAAAAAATGGGCTTTAATAAACCAATTATTAAGTTTTGTATGGGCAGTAACCCAAAACCCTTGAAAATGGAGAAAAATCGAAAAAATCGTAATGGGTAGTCCTTAAAAAAATCGTGATTTTTAAGCAAAAAATGTTTGTCTCCAATTTTATTGAAAATTGGTACAAATATGTATTTTTAGTCATAGATCAACAAAATTTGGTTTATTTTAAAGTGCAGTTTGGGCAAAAGTTTTGGAATTATAAGCAAAACACTGGGGCAAGCAAACCCAAATGGGCTCTAACTCAAGAACTAGGAAAGTATGAATTATTTAAATATTTTTTTCATATTCCTCACCTCAAAATTAGCTTAAATCTATATTTGTGCTGAAATCGGAGTCGAAAAAATTTTTGATCAAAATTTGAAAATTATAGTTTTTTTTAAAAATTTTGTTGGAAAATTGGTATAGATATACAATTTTAGCCTTAGATGACCACTTTTGAGTTACGATCTAAAATTTTGACAATTGCGGCAAAAAAAGTTAAAAATGCCCTCTTTTTTAAACTATCCTTATAAACTAATACTTAATTCTTATTAATATTATCCATTATTATTATCATCTATAACATTGTTTCTCAACCTTTTCTTACATGGGACCACCCAAAATAACGAAAATATTGTCTGCGGCCAAAAAAAAAATATATACATTTATATCCTGTACTTCCGGATTATTTCGGAAAATTTAAATACTGCCATCCAATTATTTGGGTAAACTCTGGTCACCGAATTTTTCTTCCCAGCTTGCTCACACATCGTCTTTTCGAGAAACATCGTGTTTCCTCCCTCTCTCTCTCTATATATATATAATAGGAAATTATTTGGGAAAAAGAAGAGAAGCGAAGGATAATGCAATTATTTCATAATTAAAATATACATATATATATATATATATATATATATATATATATATATATATATATATATATATATATATATATATATATATATATATATATTCGGTGACCAGAGTTTACCCAAATAATTGGATGGCAGTATTTAAATTTTCCGAAATAATCCGGAAGTACAGGATATCAAGGACGAGTTCGATTTTTTATATAGGAACGTATGGCATGTTGGGTATATTTGAATAAACTTTTGAAAAGAAACAACGTTTACATAAACATGTTTTTAATATCTGTTATGGTTACCTATCATGGCTTGCAAGTATTTTTATTTACAAGTGTTCAAAGTTGCTTTCCATTTTGAACACTTTCGCATCCTTACCCTTTAGTTAACAGTAGCTCGGAGCATAACAAAAAATATTGCACGTTCAAGTCGTACCTTCTTGAAAGTACTTGAAGTACTTCCAACGAGAACCGTTTAAATTAGTTGTCAAAATAAGTATAATTTATTTTATTTATGTTTAAAAGCTATATTTTAAAAAATATAAATATCATATATTTATGAATATATCTTGCAATATTGAGAATTTTTCTATTATAATTTCATGCTTCGATCTTGTATGACTTCGCGGCCCCCCGACGAAGCTTTCACGGCCCCCCGGTTGAGAAACGCTGATCTATAATATAAATTCTATATTAATAAAATTGAAGGCTATATCTGTTTTTTATTTTTTCAGACGATTATAAGACAATATCCGCAAAAAAAAAAACAATTTTTGTACGTAATTTGGTATGATGATTCAGGGCCGCCCCTAGGCGGGGGCAAGTGGGGTACCGGCCCCAAGCCCCGCGCCTTTAAGGGCCCCGCGCTTCGACCGTCAAGTAATAAAATAATAAAATAAATTAAAAACATTATTCCAAGTTTTATAAATAGTTGGAAAAAATTATATTTTCATTGAATATAAGTGTGTGTACTTTGTTAATTGTTAATAATAATATTAAAGAAAATATCGTTATTCAATATATTGTATATATATATGGATGGGGCCCCGCAAATCCAGTTTTGGGGCCCCGCAATTCCAGTTTTGCCCCAGGCCCCGCAAATTCTAGGGGCGGCCCTGTGATGATTGATAGAGTGAAAGCAGTATTCGGACATAGTCTGTAACGCATCTCAAAATTTATATTCAAATGGGGTGTTTCAGGGTAAAAAACTATTGAATAAAATATCTCCATTATTGTTAACCGAAAAATTTATAAAATAAAAATTATTTCGAATAAGAAGACAAATCTTTTTTTTTCAATGCATTTTTCAATTAGATGAGTATTTAGGGAGTTACGGGGATGGGGGCATAAATCTAAAATCTACATATATTTCCAACATTATGGATTTAACAGCAAAATCATATATGGCAAAAGTCATATAATAAGAAAATAAATCTTTTATTTTTACGCATTTTTTTTATATAGATGAATAGTTGGGGAGTTACTTAATGGGAGTTACTAGAGGACACCCTAAAGCTAAACTTTTGAAATACATCCCTTATTATTAACTTAACCAGAAAAACATATATAGTAAAAAACTATTTTTTGTTATATATGTATATAGCTTGCTTCTTTGCTTTAGGCGAAACTAGATTTTCAATTTTAGTATCTTTTACTGCTTAAGTGATGCTTTTGATTAGTTTATAGTATAATATATATATATATATATATATATATATATATATATATATATATATATATATATATAAAGTCTGTTCCAAACGGTTAGGCGGAACTAGATTTTGCAATCTAGTTACTTTAATCGTTTAAATCGTGTTTTTCGGCCGTTTTGTTTAAGCTTTGTAAATCATACTTACAATAAACATTTTTTGGTTAAAGTTAATCATTTTAAAATGTAATTTTCTTTATATTTTGATTTTTTGTGTCATTCTTAATACAAATTTCCCATTTAACAAAAATAATTTAATTTTGACATATGTCATTCGTTTCCATGGTTTCATTGTTGGAATTTTAAATTTTGACATTCCAACGTGAAAAATGAAATAACACAAGCAAGGTCCCTTCTCGTGACAACCTAAAAGAACGAAATTCCCATTTAGTTCCGCTTAACCGTTGGGAACAGACTGTATATATATATATATATATATATATATATATATATATATATATTAGTAGCATTTTGTTTAGGAAAAACCCACTTACCATAAAAAGTGAGACTACAACTTACAAAAATGAAAATTCCTGTTAGTTCCGCTTAAACGTTTGGAATAGCCTATACTTTTTCAATTGTGTTTGGGAAGTATTTGGGGAGTTACGGGGGTACAACCTAAAATTAAAATCTTGAAAAATCTCACTTATTATTTACTTTATTTTAAAATAGACTATAGTTACGAATGAGGCTTTTAACAATTTTGTTTAAAAAAAAAAAAACATTTCTGTGCAAGCTCAGATTTACTAAATACATCAAATTATACGTGCGTTGTTATACTTTTGACGTCTGTCAAACACACAACCACAATTTTGTCACAACTGACAGAAATGACAGATATTTCAAAACAAATGATTATTTAAATCCAGTAGTTTTTAGTTTATTAATCAAATTTTCAACAGTTCAACTAAATTACAATATACATTTAATGAATATTAACAATTACATCAAAATTATAATGATAATTATTACAGTTATTAAAACACAATAACTATTATTTTTTATAAATTACTGGTATAGTAATTATAGTTGATTTTTTTTTTTAATTATACCTTGTGGTTTTGGTATAAAATATAAAATGGATCATAGTGATATAATTCTACCAAGTTTTATAGTCAAACGATTAGAATTAACTCCATATACTTGTTGTACCGAACCAACATACTGTCAGAAATTTTCTGTAAGATTGTATAACACAGACGCCATGTTGCTTCAGTTGAAAGACGAGGAACAGTTTCATGAAGTAATGCATGTTTACGAAAGGTACATCAACTTCCAGCAGGATAGGTTGAGGGCGTTAGTTGACGAAGGTTCCAGGGTAAGTTCAATATAAACAACACTACAACTTGTGGCTAAGTTTTGAACTAAACTAGTTATTTGTTTTTATAATTTAATATATGTTTGATAAGAATTTTGAGAAATATATCAGTGATGTTATAAATATTTTACGCCAGCGTTATCTGTCAATATTGATGACATTTACGATGACTTGATTGAGTTCTTAACTGGGATTTTCAATATTCCAATACCAGTAGAGTAGCTTGAGCTTTTTGTCACCCTAAACGGTTCTTGAGTTTGCCACCCCTCTCTCACGAAAAACACATTAAACATTCTTAGACAAAAAGTGATAACGACGTAAAGGGAAAAAAATAGAATACAATCTTTACAATTCTATTACATTGTCTACAATTTTACTCAATTCTAAAGTGGGTTTTACACGATTCAATTTGTTGATCAATTAATTGAAAAAGTTGGCCTTCAATTAATTGATGTGTGTAAAGTGTAAAAATTTCGTCAATTATAAGCAGTTCACTTTTGTAAGAACAAACTAAGAGGGAATTTTGTTTTCAATAGTTTGCACCTTTGAAGCTGTATGTCATGTTGGTATTCAAAAATGTCACTTTTCTAAAATGTCGATCCATTTGACATATGTCATAATGAAAAATGATATCTTAATTAGGCAGCAGTCTGACTGATCGAGCGCCGTAGTGTAACGTAACGCCGAGTCGTGTAGTGTCATTTAAAAATTTAAAAGCTGGTCTGACTGATCAAGTACTGTCGAGTATTATCGATCATTCAGTGTCAAGTAAATTTGTTTCTCACTTGCCAAATAGTGCATATTCCAACCTAAAATAATACTATCAAACAGTTAATACTAATTAGCGAGTCCATTTTACTCTATATTGTAATTTTGTTTTTTTTTTGACGTTCTAACTGTCAAATAATATATGGTTATGAACTGTATATGCTTAAATGCGCATGTGCTATTGCCTCGAGCGTCGTGTGAAATTCAAACCGGTTTGAAATACAAACAACTTGATGCTACTTGACAGCAAACGATGGTTCAGTGCGACTCATGCCCTTAGTTAACGTGTGTTTGAAATTTGCTCGACAGCAAACGATCGACAGCACTCGCTCAGTCAGACCGCGGCCTTATAATGATCATAACCTTATCAACCTAAAGTCAGTTTTACAGGGCAAGGAATATTTTTAATTGACATTAAAAGTCAGTAACACACCATAAAAGTAACCAAAATAACCAGATCTAGTGTGTTCTTACAAAAGTGAACAGCTTATAACTGATCAATTAATTGACAAAAAATTTGATCAGTTTATTTTGAAAATAGAACATGTTCTATTTTCGTCAATTTTTCATCAATTTGTTAGGGAATTGTAGGTATATTTTCATCTGTTAATATATTGCCAACTGTTTATTTGTAGCATAACCTCGAAATATATTATTTGTGTTTCGTTTTCAAATCTAACATAACCTCAAATGTTCTAATTTATCATCATCTATGGTCTATTTCAAAGTAGAAAAATGTGTTTAAGAAGATTGGAGCTGTTTGTCCTTGCTTCGGATTGGTTTAGATCGTCATCCCTATTACACTGTTAAATATTGTTTTTAGTGCAAGTTGACAGATGTTCAGTGTCGTACATGTCGTACATTGAAAATATATATAATCTGTCTCAATTTGTAATACGAAACTAGATCTGGTTACTTTGGTGACTTGTGATGTAAACAGACTTTGGCGTATCCGTGTGAACAAATACTATGACAATATTATAAATGTATTGTCAATATACAACATAAAAAATGAACTTTCACTGTTAGTTCCGTATTACAAAATGAGACAGATAATATTATTTAATTTTTTTCATATATTTTGTTATTATTTACATATGTATAAGCTGTTCACTTTTGTAAGAACACACTAAATCTGGTTATTTTGGTTACTTTTATGGTGTGTTACTGACTTTAAATGTCAATTAAAAATATTCCTTACTTAGTTTGTTCTTACAAAAGTGAACTGCTTATATGTAGACTTTTATTTATATTCTTGGCGTAGATTTTATGAAGAAAATTCTTCATGTAATTTGTTTTTACGCAGTTATATATATTTTAGGTTATCTGACATATAAATATTTTTTGATATTTGACAATTAACAGATCAAGATAGAAGACTAATGTGAGGCCAAAAGACAGCCCAGCTGATTGTGCCCAAAGAAGAAGTTATTGATATAATTTTTAGACCTTCATATATACATATATTTTTAATTTTTATTTACAATAATTATTGAAATAAGAAACGTTAGTTCTGAAGATATATTGTTTGTTTTATTGCTTTATTTAAACTCTTAGCCAAATCTCTCTTTTTATATATAGTACATAATTTTTAAAATGAATATTTTTTTATTTCTTTCAAATTCCCCATTAAACTGAATTTATGTCGTATTTATAACGTAAGTGTTATTATCTGCCTTGTTTATTTCAATATCTTATTAACCTTTTTTAAATTAAAAAAAATCACTTGCTAACCCAGTTACTACGCACATGCCCAAGTTGTAACTTATTTTAAATTTTCCGGTATAGTGTATTTGTTCAGTGTAAATCGTACTCGTTTCGCAACGCTATCTACTTTTTTTTAATTTGAAATAGAGCATAAGTTATTTCTTTTGTTTTTGTTCACAGCTCGTAATTTTGTGAAGATTTTTTCAATATTTTCATTTTGATAAATATGTCAACATGTTTTACAGTTGGTAATGTAAAAGTTTTTAAATAAATTGATAAATAAAGTGATGTGTGTAAAGTGATGTTTTTTTTTCCAAGGGTACCAATAAATTTTTCAATTCATTGACGAAAAACTTGATCAATTTATTGATCAATTAATTGAACTGTGTAAAACCAACTTAATATTATTTTTTTGATTTATATTTACGATATTTGGAGCCGAGTTTCTAAGATTGTAACTGAAAAATCTGCAAAAGTTCAAGGGGGGCTTTCTTCCATGTTTCTTCTCTGTCATCTTGCGCTGCAACAATAGCAATACAAGTCTGACGTCTTTTTCTCTCAACGAGGGAGTCTTCTGGCGTCTTGTATCTTTCCACTATCCCAACAGAAGAAAAAACTATTCTTTTCATTGCAATAGATTAAATAGGCTGCCCGGAGGCAACCGCCTGCTCGTCCCTTCTGTCAATGATCTAAGAAATATAGAAAATTCTAGGAACATCTGTCTCACCAAGTCATATACTATAAGCTATAGTTCGTTTCGTTGGTTTAGGCGGAACTAGATTTTCTAATCGAGTAACTTTTACCTACTGACCGAAGCGTTTGATCATTTTATTTAGGAAAAGCCTACTTCAAACCATAAAAGAAAAGCTCATGACAACTTACTAAAATGAAAATTTCAGTTAGTTCCGCCTAAACGTTTTGGACGTTTAACCGGAACTAGATTTTGCAATACTGAATATCTGTCAACCTGGACTAAAAACAATATTTTTATATTGTAAAAGCGGTGATGTTCTAAACCAATTAGAAGCAATCAGAAGATCCTATCTTCTTACACACATTATTCTAAGCTGACACAGACTGTAGATCGGAAATTTTGGTGACTTTTGTGGTGTAAACGAACTTTGAGGTATCCATGTAAACCAATACTATAATAATATTATAAATGAATTGTAAATATACAACATATAAAATGAACTTTTCCTATTAGTTACGTATTACAAAATGAAACATAAAGGGTGATCCAATTTGACTCTAGGATTTGTTTTTTAGGGTTTTGTAGGTATGACCAAAAAACCCTTATACCGTCATTTTGTCGTCTGTCTGTCTGTCTGTCTGTCTGTCTGTCTGTTTGGTAAAAATTGTAGCCAAACGGCTAAACCTAGAGAGTTGAAATTTGTCATGCTTATACAACTCTTTGACCCGCACATAGGAAAAATACTAAAACATCTAAAAAACATATCCCCCTAAAAATATAGACAAATATGCGCTCATCAAAAAAATATATATATATATTTTTTAAAATTCTGAGTAGGGTATCAAATGAAAGCCCTTAGTACGTGGATTAACGATCAAAATTTTATTTTTGCAAAATAAATTATTTTCAAGCGATATTTGCCAAAATTGTGCAAAAAAAATTTGTCCCACACCCTGCAGCCCAGATGGTTTAAACTAAAAATCTGAAAAACTTCTAAGTAATGTACATTGGTGTGAACCGGAATAGTACAACAGGAATTTTTGATCAGATTATGTTTTCGGAAAATAACGCATTTTTTCTGTTAATATAATATTTAACTAAAATATGTTAAATATTTAATTCGCTATGTAACACACCAGATCAGTGGCTCTAGTAGCTCAGTTGGTTTTGTTATTCACTTTGTAATTTGCAGTTCGAACGTTGCAGAGTTCAAATCCTCTTAATTTAATTTTTTTCTGTTTTTTTTTTGCATTTTTATTTTGTTTAAATTATTTTGTCAAAATTCTAGTTATATATTGGTAAATGTTGCATTTATTTTTTAAAAGCGTAAATTTAATAACCAGTGGGAAGTTTTGAAATTATAATTTAATTCTGTTTGACGAAATCAGAGGGCGAGGCTTATGATTTAAACAACCAATGGAAGCCATAGGCGCAAGTTTAAAAATCTTACTGAACCTTGCTATATAAATAAAATACTGCACATATTTAGAAACTTAAATAATGGTATAAGGCATTCGAAAAAAATTCATAAAAAAATATTTTAACATAAAATTTGTTTTGGCATCCCAAATAATCATCATTCAGTTACTAAATACCTGCAAAACCCAGAAATGTGTGAAGATTCACACTTCACATAAATTTTTGAGTAAAGCACAACATATTGGAAAAATCCGAATATGATTGATATTAGCGTAAGATCAAACTTGGCAATTATTTATGAGCCTTTAAATGCAGGTCTTTTTTAAAATCCGTTGAGTAGTGCCATATGAAAGATTCAATTGCTGTGAACGGTAACGGAGTGACGTGCTTGGTTCTTCTTGCACACTATCACGTATACGAACAATATTTTCACCTGAACGACCTCTGCGTCGATAGCGAACTCTTGGTGCATCAATAAGCATACAACTTGTTTCAAAGTTTTGCAGTATTTCACGAATTGCACGCTCACTTGGAACATTATTCCGTTCAAAAAGTGGTCAAAGTTTTCTTCGCGTAATCGTAACTGATCGCCTGTTTTCATAATAAACTTGCACGATACTTATGCGTTGCTGCACAGTATACGGCGCCATGATAAATTTGCAATGTGTTTAGATACCAATTGTAAAAATGCAAACTTCCAGCATTCACTGAACGAAAATGGCGCGCAATTCAAATCCATGAGTCCAATTTGGATCACTCTTTATAATATCATATTTAGTTTTATTTTATCTACACTATTTTAATTACTGGAAACAAGTTAAGTTTGCAACAATTTACGCCAAGCCATACCCACTGTGCGCTACTTTATATATCTAGGGACTTTAATTTTAACTATAATAAAGAACTAGTCACGTGGCGTGCAAACTATTTGTAACTTTCTGTAATACATTTATTTTGTACACTTGGGATATTTGTATCCTTATGATAAATAAATCACCGAAGTATTTACGATAATAATATATTAACTAATCTTATTAATTTACTAATAATTTTATTCATTAATTATCTTATTCAGTATAGTTTAATTTTTTGTAGTCATTTAAATGGGCTGCGTTAGGCGCAAATAGCCTTTGTTGCTGTGCGCCAAAAATTTTAACTAACTAACTAACATAGTTTAATTTTAATTCAATTTTTCCTAACCAGGTTCGACAGATATAGACCGGGAGCTCATGACATTTTTGGTCTCCGATTTCATACAGCATGCCTTTTGGAGGAGAGAATATTTACCCTGTGACAACAAAAAAGGGATGGTACTAAACCCCTGCACGCTTTCCGGTCATAGGGAAAATTGCATTTCCACTTGCACAAAATTTTTGTGTTTTTCTCTGATTTAATATTGCTTGCCCTTTTGTCAAAAGAAAGTTATAACAAATTTAAAGTCTTTTAATTATAGGCATGCTGTATGAAAACGCGGAAAATCATATTTTGTTATTACAAGATCACATGACCGTTTGAGCCCTTTGGGACCCTCCGAATCGCATGCATATATTTAAAAGACTTTAAATTTGTTATAACTTTCTTTTGACAAAAGGGCAAGCAATATTAAATCAGAGAAAAGCACAAAAATTTTGTGTTTAAGTGGAAAAGCAATTTTCCCTATGACCGGAAAGCGTGCAGGGGTTTAGTACCATCCCTTTTTTGTTGTCACAGGGTAAATATTCTCTCCTCCAAAAGGCATGCTGTATGAAATCGGAGACAAAAAACTGTCATGAGCTCCCGGTCTAATAGCCATATTCCAATTTCCATAAAGCCTTAAAGTTAATTTACAGCTTTTTCATTTGTCAGGTTTGTTGTAAGAAATGTAAAGAAAAAGACAAATTCCAAATATGTACATGCAGTATAACACATTCTTTAGATGAATTTGAAGAAGAAATAGAAGAAGAGATATCAGTAATAAACCCAATATACGATGAACTAGTACCAAGCATGGAAGATGTAACTAGTTTTTTACAAACAGGAATAAACAAGAAATCTCATGGAGATGAAATAGATGTCCATGATAGTCAAGATGAAATTAGTATTCAGGATTTACAATACTCATCTGAAGGAGATGGGCACTCGGCTGAACTTTGTTCAAGGCGTTTAAATCATTCGGATACTTGTTTAGAGATGGATTGTTCTTTAGAAAATAATTATCAGAATATAGATGAAGCTGGTAATATTACGGTTTTTCAGAGATTGATGTTAAAGTTCTTTTGTTGCGGAATGAGTGGTCAGTATTGCATATATATTTATTTGGGCAAAATTGATCGGAATAAAAGAGCTTTGATCAGAAATAAAAATATTTTACAAAGAATTATTTGATGAGAAAAAAATAATGACTTGATCAGAAAAATAATAATAATTTGATCAGAAAAAAAATAATAACTGGTTAAAAAAACAAACTTGATTTCGTAGTTATGATCAAGACACACCTATACCAGTAGGGTCTAATAATGGTCTTCACGAAAAAATAAATAAATAAACGGCCCGCACTAAAATATATTGGTTGAACCATCTTTGTTAAACTGCTATATTATGGACGGTCTTACATGCCTGCGTTTCCATAGAGCAGTAGTCTTCAACCTTCTTACATCTGCGGAACCCTACAGTTTAAATGCTATTTCTTTGGAACCCCGACGCAAAAAGCCACAATAGGTTGTATTTTTTAATTTTACGGTCAAACATTTGAAAATAATAATTTAGATGTTTATTATTGAATTTAGTCTTGATCAAAATTGATATTTTATAGCTGACTATATTTCTATATTTTTTAAATGTAGGTATACTATTTATTAATATCATTTTTAATGCAAATTATAAATAATATACTGAATCGAATGATTAGCGATATGCCGTTTTGAATTTTACTTATTTATTTATTATAAACATTTATTAGTAATCATTATAAACATGAAATCAAAGTAGGTAATATAGTAATTTGTAAACATAAAATCCAATGATACAGTTCAAAGTTCATATTTAAATGGTAGGTTATATAAGAATTAAATAATAATCACTACTCAACAAATTTGAACTTTTTGTCCAGTAAAATTAGCTGTTTTGGAATAAATATGAGCGACTGATGACGAAAATGGTGATTAAGAATATTGTAGCCCCCTCAGATTTAAAGTAATTCAAGTTTCAAAATTTACCAAAATCATTGTATCCAAGCAAAGAGTCATTAAAAAACAGAATAAAACCAAGTTGCGGAACCCCTGAAAACGTTCCACGGAACTCCAGGATTCCGCGGAACACAGGTAGAATACCACTCTCTTAGAACGACGGTATTATCGCAAAATAAAATTATAAGATAGCGCAAATACCGGGTCCTACAATTTTGGATTTAAATTATTAGGTACCGTATTTTTGGGACCATAAGACGCACCCCGAATTTATGAGACAATTTTTAGAAAATCTATTTATTATTACGATTACTTGTACCAGCAACATTCTGTTCATCTTCACTCTCTGTACTATCACCCGTCTCGTTAATGTTACTGTTCGTATTATTTTCGTCTGAACTATTGTCAATCTCTTCAAAAACCAAGTCATCTTCGATACTATCCAATGCGTTGCTTATACCGCATTTCTCAAAAGACTTTATAATCGTCTTTTCTTTTACAGCTTTCTAAGAATTTTTTACCCAGGTACTTCTAAATTGTCCGTTTCATACGTCTTTTTGCTAACATCGTGATTTGGCTTTATCACTCATCTGTTCCACTCTTCCCGCATAAAATTATTAAATGGTTTATTAATCGACAAAGGGTTGTCGTTGACTTGTAGGTCCTCCAGAAACCGACAGCTAATTCTGTATTCATTTTTATTATATTTTCTTGGTTGATTCTCTTTTATGCGCTCTGAATTGATTCCACACTAACAACGCACAATTATTAAACGTACCTATATATTCGGACCATAAGACGCACCTCAATTTTAAGATGATTTTTCTGCGTAAAAAGGTGCGTCTTATGGTCCGAAAAATACGGTAGTTCATTTGTTTTCTAGTTACTGATTTCAATAGTTTAAATATTGTATCCATTTTAAAATTTTAATAATTGAAAGTACTGTGACCTAAAAACTATGTTAGATTAGCTTATGATAGTAAAAAAGTCAGTACAAAAGAACATGAGTGGCTTGAATTAAGCTTAAAAAGTCTTTGGAACTAAACTCTGTCTTACAACCCATAAAACTTCAGACACCATTGGTATGAAGGTTTCTTGACATGCCTACGAAATCCTAAAAAGATATAATATTTATAATGAAATATTTATTAACTTTTATTTATTTATTTTTTTTTTATATTGCGTACTGCTTTAGTTCTTTCAAGATCACATTCTTTCTGATCAAGTCAGTTTTTACCAACCGTCAACATATACAGAGTGATTATTTAATGGCGAGACGACGTCACCGAATTTTACGTGCTTCCTAGCAAAATACTATGACTATAATAACCTTGAAGAAAATTTGATTATGAAGAAAAAAAGATTATGCGAATGCGCGCACAATCGCCTGCTACGATGTGTATGAAACGGTAAATTATTAAAACTTCCAGTGACGTCGTCTCGCCATTAAATAATCACTCCGTATAAGGGAGGTATTGTGATCATACCGATTTTGACATTTCGAGATTTCGATGGATCTCCACGAATTGAGGTCCCTACATAACGTTTTGACTATTTTTAGCATGATGTCTGTCGGTCTGTCTGTCCGTCCGTCCGTCTGTCTGTTTGTCTGTCTGTCCGTCTGTCCGTCCGTCTGTCTGTGTACACGTGCAGAGCAAATTCGGCTAAAAGGGTTTTTATGAAAATGCATATTTAAGCTTTTGACGTCAATGACACGAGTTGATCTACTTTTGGTAAAAAGCGGTCGACTAGAAATGGGAGTTTACTCGTGTCGATTTTAAGATTTTTGCATTTAGCAACAGAAAAATATTTCGAAAAAATTTATTGTTGCTATAAATGCAATAACTAATTATTTGAGACGTTTTTTGATAAAACGAAAAATTTCGAATTTTTTGTGTTAAATTCTCAACTTTTTCATTCTTATATGTAACGTTTCCATGGTCATGATAAATAATATCTCTGTTAGAAAATATTAGGCCAAGTTATTTCTACTCTGCTGCTAGAATGTATTTTATACAAGTACTTTATGATGGCGGTGAGTCCTGTGGTCGCCACAGCTGATTTTTTTCTAATCAAGTCAATATTTTGCCGACCGGCGTAGCGTAGTGGTAACAGATGGGCTCTGCGTTGCTAAGGTCTCGGGTGCGAATCCCGTTCAGGCATGAAATTTTTCAAAAATAAAAATTGTCCTGGCCAATTGCCGAAGCAGGAAGGGTCATAAAAATAAAAAAAAGTCAATATTTTTTTCTGATTAAATCTTTATTTCCATCTGGTCAAAAAATAATTCAAAACTAAATACCAGCCTATTTAGTTTTGTAAATATAAATAGATAGCACACAACTGTATGCACAAATAAAAACAAATCAAAACCAGTGGCGAAGGGAGACCTCCGCTAGACTTGCCCTCCCATGAAAAAAATAATAAAAAAACATAAAAAAAAAAAAATAATTTAAAAGATTTAGGTAAATCTTCAAAAATACATCAAATTATGTCCTATACAAATTTTTGTCCAAGGCTTAGTTTACTAGTTACGAATTTTCTAAAATTTTAAATTTTAATAACTTCCGTTTCCGGTTTCGGATTTTAATAAAAAACAATAGGGTTCTTTCCAATTATTAGGAGAATTAGTACCAGAACGAACTCTTTAAGTTAAACCGTTTTTGAGTTATCGTGTACACACACACACACACACACGCACGCACGCACGCACGCACGCACGCACGCACGCACGCACGCATGCACGCATGCACGCAAGCACGCACGCACGCACGCACGCACGCACACACACATACACACACACATATTATTAATTTGATATATCACTGCTATATTCCATTCTTTAGGGATCTTTTTGCTGTCCATACCGTCAAAATGAGTTCCTATCCAATGAAGCAATTTACCACTGAACTGAGAACTCCGCTGGGAGGACAGAATTGCTGCTTTGCTGTTCTTTAGTCTCTTGCTATCTTTACCTCTAATAATGTTCATTTGATTCTATTTACATAACTTGATTTTATTTCAGAAATAAAAAGCAACGACTGAAATGTTTTCGAAAAAGAAGAATTGACAGAACTTAAACAGAGTAGCTTAAATTATAAATTTATTAAACGAATAATAATATTATAACAATGTTTCGAAATATCTGTAATACAAAAAAACTCACTATTATAAAAATGGTTATTACATCCAAATCAGTTAATAAGCTTCTGGATTAATTCTATTAAAATGGTTTTGGGTTGCATATTATAATTTCCATTAATAACGAAACATCAAAATTATAATTAAATTGTTGTTTATATCATTATAATAAAACGTTTATTCTAAAATTATACATAATATATTTTGTATCATTAAAGCATCCTTTATAATGAGTTAATTTATTGAAGTAGTGCATGCGGTTTCAATAATTTAATAAATGTTTTATTACGTTAACTTCGGAATGGTTTTCCAATTTTGATAATTTGTGCTAAAATGTGAATAGCATATCTGCAATATCGATCAAACAAATTTGAAACGTTCTGCTTTTGACAAAAATCTACCATTTGTCATGTGTCAACTTGAGGCGAGACTTTTAAAATACGTCCTCACACTGTTTTATTTTGCTAGACCTCCACCAGTCTCTTATTCGGAGGACAGATGTCTCGCTATATATTCTGCCTTTCCAACGTAACTTCGGTTTTTCTTCATTGCGCTTTCTAACTGATAGTTGCAGCATTCGTCGTGTAGACCTGGTGTCGTCTATCATTTATGATGTCGTCCATTTGGACAAATTATTTTCCAAATTGTCGAAGATAATTATACAGATATTTACACAATTAAGCAGTGATCCAAAGTAGATGAATTCATCGACTGCAATATAAATTATTGTACTTGGTCAACATTTTCAGATTTTCCTGTACTCACTATTACATCCTTGTAATCTTGTCCAATAACCATAACCTTCTTACTTTTCATTTGTCTAATGCCCCTTGTGGTGCTTATTTTGTAATTTCATGTTCGTTGAGCAGTAGCCCATCTAATAGAGGATCTTTATATATTTTTTGCTTGTGAGGCAACGTTACAAGGGTTTTTTGTGATTTTTGGTGACGAAAAATGGATTATGTACAAGAATCCTAAACTCACCATTCATGGCAGAGCCAGGTAAGTCATCAACATCAACGGCAGTGCCGGCTCTAGGGGTTACGGCGCCCCGAAGCAAAGATTGATTCGGCGCCCTTAAAAAAAAAGTTGACCAGAAATTTATTTGTTCTATACAAAAAAAGAAGTCACCCAGAAATTCGCTTGTTCTCTAAAAAAAAGAAGTCGACCAAAAGTTTTTTTTTTTTTAAATGGTTTAATTTTTTTTTTTTAATATCTCTTAAGAAAGTCAACCAGAATTTTGTTTGTTCTCCCGCCCCTATTTGCCAATATTTTCCTCTCCTAAGGCCTGCCACCGGGGTTCTGTGCACCCCTAACACCCCCGCTTGGCGCGGCCCTGTACTGACACAATATATTTTCATTAGAAATTATGAAACAGGTAATAATGAAATACTTAAGTGCTTATAAGTATTACATTTTATTTTTAAGTGTAAATAGTACGCATACATATAATAATACGGTGAATTTCTTTTATCGTGCAACATTGAAATTATTATAATGCATGGTTTCCCTAGTAACGATAAACTATTTTGACAGCAAGTTGCCCACCATTTATTTTGCAACATAGGGATAAATATTCATTGAAAAGGCTAAACATTTTTTATTGAAAATACATTGAAAATATAATTATTTAATACAAAAATAACAAAAACAAAATCATCTAAATTAAATGTTCAAAAATACCACCATTAACTTGGGGCGACCATAAACATAAACATACCACCATAAACATAAGGCGATCATAAAAAAATATTTAAAACATTTATTATTTGCCCTTGTGAAGTATCAGTAGTAATAAAGTGGAAATTGGAATATTCGCTATTTTGAGATACACCATATTAGCAAATCACCATCGATATATGGCAGGAATTGATCTAAACTAATTCACTGATTTTATGCAACTGAATTTTAAGTTTTATACGTCACACAAGCGATACGAATAAGCACTAGTTTCATGCGTATAGGTACCTGAAGCCCCGAAATTAAAAATGAGGCCCCGTTTTTAAAAAAATTAAATTTCTTTGTGAAGAAAAAATTGTCGAAGACTTTTTGTTTAGCTCGTCAGTATAAAAACGATCGTTCGTTGCGATGGCGCCCCTTGATCGCGGCGCCCTGATGCGACGCATCCTTTGTATCCATTGTGAAACCGGCATAGCTTTGGTTTATGACTTTAAGATTGTAGTTTATGGCGTAACTGTTAAAACTAAACTAGCGCAAATTAAAGTTTTATTCACTTGTGATTATAATATATCTATATAAGTAGACTTGTTTAAAATATAATTTAATTATCAGATTTTTGGGGTGTCGGCAGATTTTTAATTATAAAAGTGTTCCGAAAGGTAATTTCGGCGCCCTTAGCGCAAGGCGCCCCGATGCGACGCATCCTTTGCTTACCGTATGGAGCCGGCACTAATCAACGGAATAACGGAAGGTCCTCAAAAACTCATGAAAGGTTTGTCGTTTTATATGCACCATCAACAGAGTTAAACAGTCATACCTGACGAGAATTTACCAGGTCTACAAGTATGAAATGCAGATTTTTTTTTTAAATAAACACATTAAACAAACACATTAAACTCAAAAGAACAGTAAAAGTTTATTTATTTAAGGTATGCTCCATTAGAAGTTATAAATTTTTCCCATCTTTCAGGCAATTTGTGAATACCTCGCCAGTAGAACTCTTCCCCTTTCCCCGCAAACCATTCATCAAGCCATTCTTTCACATTTTTATATGAACAAAAGTGCTGCTCGGCAAGTGCGTGACCCATCGATGCGAACAAGTGGTAATCTGAAGGGGCCAAGTCTGATGAGTAAGCGGCATGGGGTAGCACTTCCCACTTGAGTGCCTCCAATGTGTTGCAAACTGCTTTTGCCTTATGTGATGGACCGTTATCGTGAAGAAAGATTATCTTGTCTTCTTTCGTATTCTGGTCGTTTTATGAGCAGCGAATGCTTCAATTCGATCAGTTGTTGTTGGTAGCGTTGGGTATTAACTGTTTCACCAGGTTTTAACAATTCATAATAGACCACACCCTTTTGGTCCCACCAAGTACAGAGCATTGTCTTTTTGCCAAAGCGATTCGATCTTGCAGTTGGTGTGGATGGTGAGCCTGGGTTCACCCATGATTTTTTGCGTTTGGGATTTTCAAAATAAATCTATTTTTCATCGCCAGTAATGATACGATGCAAAAAAGACTTTCTTTTGTATCGTGCAAGCAAAATTTCACAAGTGTTTTTGCGTTTTTCCATCAGCCTCTCCCATTCAATGCATGTGGAACCCATCTGCCGATTTTTGGATCTTACCCATCTCTCGTAGGCGATTGAAAACAGCTTGTTGACTAACGCCTAACTGCTCTGCTAGTTGTTTTTGTGATTGACTATCGTCTTCCTGTAGCAATGTTTCCAATTAGGTATCTTCATTTTTTTTGGATGACCACTTTTGAAAGGCCGAAACCATCGTTCACACGTATCTTGCGATGGAGCATATTCACAATAAGCTTCTCGAAGCAGTCGGTATGATTCAGCAGCAGTATTTTTTCAAATGAAAACAAAACAGTAGTACTGTCCGCGAATGCTCTTTATTTGGCACAAAATTTGACATTTTTAACACAGTAAAACAAAACTATATGATCACTTTTCAAATTATAACCTATACGCATTTGACACTTAATGATAACTTAACAAAACGCCATATGTGTTGAAACTTTGAACTATACACTCTGTTTGCGCGGTAAGTTTGAAAAAAATCCGCATTTCATACTTGTAGACCTGGTAGATGCTGATCATTCGACTGAGACCAATAAACAAATCTGCTGCCTTTTGCAAGAATACAGTAATTGTAGTTAAGCACATTTGTCAGGAATAAGGAATTTATAAAAAAATATCGGCCTTTCAAAACTTAATATCTGAGACGTATGAATTTGTAACTCGTATATCTTATATACTGGAGAACATGATAAACAGGTATTGAAAAATTCCATTTTGGTTTGCGTTCTATAAAGAAAAACAATGTTGTTCCCGTTTTGTTCCTTAAATTTTTCTGGTAATAACGATATTTTGTTTTTGTTTTCGATTTGTTATCATCCTTGATAAAAAATTGAATCGGACGGAAGTCGATAGTTTTTCTGACTCTCGACTCTGACTCCCGGACTCTTCCAAAAAGCTTCCACTCTTCGATTTCCGACTCACGATTCCGGCTCCTCCCTGTTAGGAAGTATCTAACGCTGATATCATTTATTTAGTTCGATACAAAACTCATTAGCTGGACAGCGCTTTCGAGATGCGGCTGAGATAAGAAAATATTTCCAAACCGATATTTTATTTTCTCGGAACTTATTATATATTTTAAGGTTACAGTTGACATGTATGTTGTCATGTTGACATCTTAAACGTCAATATATATTTCATAGAAACAGGGAAAAACAAATATAATACAAATGTTAGTTACATGATTGTCTTTTGTAATTAGTAAATAAAATAATAAATAAGATACAAAAATAAGGAATTACATTATTATAAAAATACAGTAAAATTACCAAAGATTACGACAGATTGGCGACGAGGATCAAAGAAAGGCCAGTATATATTTTTTTTAATTACACAATAAAAGATACACAATGGATGCAAATCAAATTTTACAACAACTCGTACAAGCTATTAGTCAATTAGCTCAACCACAAGCAAATACAGTACAGGGAATAATTTTTCAACATTATGACGAACAAAATGAAACCTTTACAAACTATATTCAAAGATTGGAAAATTATTTATCTATGAAAAACCTTATGGGGGATGACCCAGGAAAGGATAACGATATAAAGCGTGTACAAATTTTAATAAGCTGTTTAGGCCCTAAAACTTATAATCTACTAACTAGTTTAACCACTCCCGAATTACCTTCTTCAAAATCTTACAACGAACTTATAAAATTACTAAAAAAGCACCTTGATCCAATTCCAAATGAAATAGCGGAACAACACAAATTTTTATTGCGTTTACAGAAAGAAGGAGAATCAATTAGCCAATATGTAGCTGAGTTAAAGAAACTTATAACAAATTGTAATTTTAATTGTAGCAATTGTGGAAAGCCAACCTTAAATATACACCTACGTTCACAGTTCATTCGAGGTTTGTTGGATAACAGCATAAGAGAGAGACTTTTGCAACAAGTTGAGACGATAGAATTTGAAGACGCAGTAAATTTTGCTCTATCTGTCGAAGCATCAAAGCTGGAGAGTAAACAGATTGCTACAACTTCTACAACCTCTACAACTGCTAATGTGCATAAAATTAAAAATGAATCGCAATCAAAGAAGAAAACGGGTAAGAAAGTAATAAAAGAAACTGAGCGAGAACGCTGTTACAGATGTGGTTTTACAAATCATAAAGCAGATAAATGTAAATTTAAAGAATACAACTGCAGTAAATGTAATAAAAAAGGTCATTTATCAAAGGTTTGTCAAGCAAATGCAAGTACATTTTTTGGCAGAAAGAAGAAAGCAAATTATATTACAAGCTATGAAGAGCATAGTGATGCAGAAGAAATAAATGGCATATGTTATAAAATGAATTCCATGGGTAAGCAAAATGACTCTGGAAGCATATTCCTGAATATACAAATTAATGGAAAACTGTGTCGAATGGAATTTGACACTGGAGCAGCAGTTTCTACAATAAATAGTAAGGATTTCAATTTATTAAATTTAAATTTAAAATTACATCCAACTACAATAAAACTTAAGACCTATTCTGGAGAAATCATTAAACCTATAGGAGTAGCTTATGTTAATATTGTATACAATGGAAGGGAAACAGAAAATACAAGACTGTTTGTGCTTAATAAAAATGTAATTCCTATTTGTGGCAGAGAATGGATTAAATCATTAAATTTACTTAATCAAAATTTATTATCACTAAATTCTTTACAATCAAAAGAAGTTACAAGGGAACAGAAAGGAGTTTTAAAGAAATTACTGACAGAATACGAAGATTTATTTACAGATGAAATTGGAAAAATACCAATTAAATGCAAGCTTTCTCTTAAAGAAGATACAGTTCCGGTTTTCATGAAACCTAGACCAGTCCCATTCGCAATTAAAGAAAAAGTTGAAGAGGAAATTAATAAAATGGAAAAAGAAGGCATAATAGAAAAAGTACAACATCCATCATGGGGAACTCCAATTGTACCTGTAATTAATAAAAGTGGAAAAATTAGAATATGTGCAGACTACAAAGTTACGATAAATAAACAATTAAAAGATGACAAGTACCCAATTCCTACACTGGAAGAAATTTTCTCTAAAATGAATGGTGAGTTATTTTGTAAAATTGATATACATAAAGCCTATTTACATATGCAGGTTGACGAAAAAAGCTCCATGATACAAACGATTAGTACACATTTAGGAGCATACAAGGTGAAGAGATTGATGTTTGGTACAAAAGTAGCACCAAGTATTTGGCAACGTTTCATGGATCAACTTCTACAAAATTTAGATGGCGTTGTTAGTTTCTTCGATGATATTCGTATACAAGGTAATGACATACAACAGTTAACAAGTCGACTACGAGCTGTTTTTGACAGATTACGACATTATAACATTCGTCTAAACAAAAGTAAGTGCCAATTTTTTTGAAAATTCTATAGAATATCTTGGATTTCGTTTAGACAAATATGGCATACATAAAACGGATAGTAAAATAAAAGCTGTTTTACAAGCAACGAAACCTAAAAATGTGAACGAATTACGTAGCTTTCTAGGCTTAATTAACTATTACAATAGATTTATACCGAATATGGCCATGGTATTACAGCCTTTAAATAAATTATTACAAAAGAATTCAAAGTTTATTTGGTCAAAATCTTGCCAAAATTCTTTGGATTTAATTAAGAAAGAAATTACAAGCGATAAGGTCTTAATTCCTCATAATCCAAAACTACCTCTATTACTAGCAACGGATGCATCACCTTTTGGATTAGGAGCAGTCATTTCACATTTAATGCCAGATGGAACAGAACGACCCATTGCATATTCGTCTAGATCACTTACACAGGCAGAACAAAATTACAGCCAACTTGATAAAGAAGCAACAGCAATTTATTGGGCATTACATAAATTTTTCATATACGTGTATGGACGAAAATTTACATTAATTACAGATAGTAAACCTCTGACATTAATAATGAATCCTCATAAAAGTTTACCTACACTTCCAGCAGCTAGAATGTTACGTTATGCACAATTTCTTGCAGGATTCGATTACGAAATTAAATACAGGTCTACATTACAGCATAACAATGCTGATTACCTATCAAGGTTTCCTATAAAAGATACAGAAGAAATTGCAGAAGATGTAGTAACTATTTTTCATGTGGATCAATTAAATACATTGCCAGTGACCGCAAAAGAAATTAAAGAAGCTACATTACAAGACAAGGATTTAAAGAAAGTTTACATGGCGTTATTATCAGGAAATTCTTTACAAAATACTATATATCAAGGTTGCGAAACAGAACTTACATTAGAACAAGGTTGTATTTTCAAAGGTATAAGAGTTGTTATTCCAGGAAAATTGCAGTCAAAGGTACTAAAAGAATTACATGAAGCCCATATTGGAATAACAAAAATGAAAATGTTAGCCCGAAGTTACTGTTTCTGGAAAGGTATCGATCATGATATCGAACAAACTGCAGCAAAATGTACAGCGTGTCATATGACTCAAAATGAAAACGCTAAATCTCATCACCCTTGGCTTTATCCATCTTCTCCTTAGAATCGTATACACATTGATTTTGCTTACCCTAGTCAAAATAATTATTTTCTTATCATTGTTGACGCATATTCAAAATGGATTGAAATTTTCTCTATGAAAAAAATTACAACTACAAAGACAATTCAAAAACTTCGTGAAGTTTTCGCAAGATTTGGATTACCTGTCACTGTGGTTTCTGACAATGGCAAACAGTTCGTTTCAGAAGAATTTCAAAGTTTTTTGAAAGAAAATGGAATTAGACACAAATTAACAGCAACGTACCATCCAGCAACTAATGGTCAAGTGGAACGCTACGTACAGACAATTAAAAAGAGTCTGAAATCTATGTCAGATGAACCGGGAAACATAAACTTAAAATTATGCAGAATTTTAATGCAACTACGGAAAGCGCCGAATATTACAACACAAAGAAGTCCAGCAGAAATACTCTTTAAACATAATATACGTACACGATTAGATTTAATGAAACCAAATTTTACAAATGAAATGCAAGTAAGACAAGAAAATTTCCCTAAGAAGTTGAAGAATCTACATGAGTACAGTCCAAACGAAATAGTGTTGGCCAGAAATTACAGAGGAGAGGAATAATGGAAATATGGAAAAATAATTAACAAAATAGGAAACTTACACTACACTGTAAATATAAATGGAAACATTATTAAAAGACATGTTGATCAATTAAAAAGAAGAGGCAAGAACTTGAAGACAGAAGAGGAAGATGAAAATACCATACCAAAGGAAGAGCAAAGACAGACTAATTTAGTTAATAAAAACAAATGTTATGTTTCAGATTATTCTTTTCTTTCACCTAGTATTAGGGGAAAAGCTTCAGAACAACCGGAAGAGAAAAATCAAGAAAGAACAATACAAGAAGGTACATCTAAAAATACATTTGAAGAAACAAGAGTAGAAAATGAAACTCAGCAAAACGAAGTTACAGACTCAAATGAGTCAGTGACTCCATCACCACCACCTGTTTCCATACGACATTCAACAAGACCTACACAGAAACCAGACAGGCTCACGTATTATTAAAATTACCCTTTTTATTATGTGGGGGTGATTATTATATATTTTAAGGTTACAGTTGACATGTATGTTGTCATGTTGACATCTTAAACGTCAATATATATTTCATAGAAACAGGGAAAAACAAATATAATACAAATGTTAGTTACATGATTGTCTTTTGTAATTAGTAAATAAAATAATAAATAAGATACAAAAATAAGGAATTACATTATTATAAAAATACAGTAAAATTACCAAAGATTACGACAGAACTCAACCGAGACATGACAGGATCATAGAAAGGAAGGGCACGACTGTATTTTACATCTTACGAAAAAAAAGCGAATACTTAGGAAATTAAAAAAAAATATATATACTAAAACTGCATCGATATAATATTTGATATAAATGATACATAAAACCATCTAACACTTTATAGAATATATGGTACATGATTTTTAATTTAAATAAAAGAAATTGAAGTACATTAGCATTATTGTCATTGATTTCATATCAATTATGGAACAGTAAATAGAAAAAAACATTGCGTGTCCAATGTTATTGTTTACAATACCTGTATATACCTGTATACAGCATGCAATACGGCTAACTAAAATACTAAAAAGCATTGCAAACATTATTAAAATAAATTAATGTTTAACTACAAATTTACTTCGGGCAAATTTTAAACAAACTGTATTAAATTAAAACTATAAAAAGTATTTTAATTTTTTGTGCATTACTTTATTTCCAGTTTGCTTTGTGTTTAACTAAAAACTTTAAATTGAAAATTAACTTTTCTGTATCATATATAATTTTCTAATATTTTAGTTAATAATAATCTCATAAAATATCAAAAGATGGCTCACAGTTGTTATAAAAAAAGTATACCTTTAACAAACAATTTCACATAATAGAAAATCAGGTATCAAAATTTAATTTGTCTTTTGCGATGCAACTCATTTAAACGCGATTAATTAGTAAAGCAGTCACTGAAAAAAAAAAAAAAAATCAATTCATTAATGTTCAGTTCCATAAATGGCCACAATTTATAAAAATGTTTAAAAACTTTTATTCATTTTTAGGGTTTTGTAGGTATGACCAAAAAACCCTTATACCGTCATTTTGTCGTCTGTCTGTCTGTCTGTCTGTCTGTCTGTCTGTCTGTCTGTCTGTCTGTCTGTCTGTTCGGTAAAAATTGTAGCCAAACGGCTAAACCTAGAGAGTTGAAATTTGGCATGCTTATACAACTCTTTGACCCGCACATAGGAAAAATACTAAAACATCTAAAAAACATACCCCCCTAAAAATATAAACAAATATGTGCTCATCGAAAACAAAAATATTTTTTTTAAATTCTGAGTAGGGTATCAAATGAAAGCCCTTAGTACGTGGATTAACGATCAAATTTTTATTTTTGCAAAATAAATTATTTTGATGCGATTTTTGCCAAAAATGTGCAAAAAAAATTTTGTCCCACACCCTGTAGCCCAGATGGTTTAAACTAAAAATCTAAAAAAATTCTAAGTAATGTATATTGGTGTGAACCGAAATAGTACAACAGGAATTTCTGATCAGATTATGTTTTTGGAAAATAACGCATTTTTTGTGGTTTTTGGTTCACAAAGTACAAAAGTTATACCAATGTAAGACACTCACATTCATATGTGCGATGGCTACATGCGTTAGCGCGCTCTTAAACTGGTTGGAAAACGAAGGGTTTCGAGTTCGAGTACGGAGTGATTTTTATTTTTTTTGTTATTTTTTGAATTTTTATTATGTTGAAATTATTTTGTCAAAATTCTAGTTATATTTTGACAAATGTTGTATTTAATTTTTTTATTTTATATTGTCTAATTATATGATTAACAGACGATAAATTATTTTAAAAATATCGTTCATTTTACCGTGATTACTACAAAGTAAAATTTGTCCTACACACTCAGCATACCGCCTTCACTTATTATATACCTGCGAAACCCTGAAATGTGTGAATATTCACACTTCACATCAATTTTTTTTAATAACTTCAAACTAGGCGGATTTTATAGAATAACGTTACAGAAGTGCTACTCAAAGTTTGGTAAGCGAGTTATCAACCGGTAAGTGGTGAGTTTCTAGAAAAGAAAGAAACAATAGTATAATGAATAATGAATAATGTACAAAAGGTGTCTCAAAAGAAATTTTATATTTAGTGGATCGATTAAAAAAAAAGTAAGCCGTATATAGAAAAAATGTTTATTAATTATTAAAATACACTTTTTGGGGATTTATTTCTTAAAAATAATATCGTCTAAATGTAGACCCTCGCGTTCTCGGCACTCATTTAATCGAACAGTAAAATTACTTATGACGTCTCGGCAGGTGGACTCAGGGATGGCTGCCATTTCGTGACGGATATTTTTTTTTCAAATGCGCCAGTGAAGTCGGTTTATTGGCGTAAACTTTAGATTTAAGATAACCCCATAGGAAAAAGTCCATAGGGGTTAAATCTGGGCTGCGTGGAGGCCAATTTATTTCACCTCTCCGGGAGATCAATTTGCCTGAGAAAATTTCACGAACACGTGGCAGAGACATATTGGACGTGTGTGAAGTTGCTCCGTCCTGTTGGAACCATGTTCTTTGGTTATAGCCAGGAAAGTTTTGCAGTTCAGGTACCAAGAAGTTGTCTAACATCTCCACATAACGCTCTGAATTCACTGTAACTGCACGCCCCCTTTCGTCTTCAAAAAAGTAAGGGCCGATACTTCCTCGCGCCGACATCGCAGCCCATACGGTCACTTTAGGCGAATGTAGGGGTTTCTGATGTTTGCGTTTCGGATTTGTTGCACTCCAGTAGCGGCAGCTCTGCTTATTTACGTGGCCATTAAGATGAAAATGAGCTTCATCCGAAAACAAAATGTTGGTAAACGTTGAAAATCGCTCAATCACCTGATTTACGAAATTAAGCCTCTGACTGGCATCTTGGGGCTTTAATTCTTGCACCAATTGAATTTTGTAGGGGGTGCAGCTTTAGGTCTTTGTGCATAATGCGATGTAATGATGATCTATGCACATTTAAAGCACTTGCGCGCTTCCGAATTGAAAGGTTCGGGTCGTCACGAACAGACTGATTAACATTCTCCACGTTTTCTACCGTTCTTGATGACCTAGGTCGCCCGGATTTTGATTTATCCAGCGTTGTACCAGTCTCTTCAAACTTTTTAACCCAATGTCGAATGAGAGGAATGCTTGGCGCATCATTTAAGTGGCGAAAACCTCGAATACTGCAGAATTTTCTACGCGCTACAGTCGCCGAATCACCGTTTTTGTAAAACTCTCGCACGCATAACGCGCGGTCTGCTCCCGAGAAACGCTCCATAGCGACTGAATTCCCAAGAGCCAGGCTACCGATTGACATAACCCCCGCGCCCCTCGGATACGTTGCGTTCACGCAGTAAGCTAAATAAATATAAAATTTCTTTTGAGACACCATGTATAACACAAATATGGTACCGGTACGTGGCACATTGAAAAAAAAAACCTGGCTCATCGATCACAGCAGAAATATACTGCATCCAACATAAAAATATAAAAAACTTTTTTTAAAAATTAATTTTGTTGAAAATGGAACGGTGGGAAATTCGCACTATTATGAAGTATGAGTTCTTACGTGGAACTACGGCATCGCAGACCGCGCGAAACATTAATAGTGTATTTGGCTCTAGCGTTACTACGCAACAGACAATATCAAATTGGTTCGCCAAATTTCATACAGGTAACTTTAAGGAAACTGTCATCGATCACAGCAGAAATAAACTGCAACCAACTGGACGAAATGGTGCAAAAACTTAAAGCAAAAAGCCTAGATTAGTCAACAGATCCACTCCTATCTTATTGCATGATAACGCTAGACCACACACTGCACAAATGACTGTAGCAAAACTACAGGAATTGGAGTTGGATCTTCTTCATCATCCTCCATACTCACCAGACCTAGCCACCACTGACTACCACTTTTTCCGCAATTTGGACAACTTTTTAATAAGAAAACAGTTTAATTCCGACAATGCTGTAAAACTGGCCTTCCAGGAATTCATTGACTCTCATCCGCCAGGGTTTTATACCACCGGCCTGAACAACCTGCCGCCTAAATGGCAAAAGTGTATAGACAATATAGGTGCATACTTTGATGAATAAAATAATTCCTTATATTTATAAGTTATCAACCAACTTTGCCTATTTTTTTACAAATTTCATCCTTGATGACCTAATAATAGACTATCTACTAGCCTGAGGAACATACTGTATTTTATGAAAAGGCAAAAGGAAAATATGTCAATTAAAGTACTTTAGGCAATTTTTTTGGTTTAAGTGGAACTAAATGGGGGTTTCATATTTTTCAGTTGTCACGAAAACAAAGCTTGGTTAGGATACATTTTAAAAAATTTGTAATACGTAAAAATGTAAGAGACACAAAAAATCAAAATATAATGAAAATGATATTTTATAATGATATTTACATTAACCTAAAAATGTTTATTGTAAGTATGATTTACAAAGCTTAACAAAAATGGCCAAAAACTTGAACCAATCTGGAAAAGATACTAGATTTCAAAACTTAGTTCTGTTTAAACGTTTGTAATAGCCTATGTGGCGCCCGTTGCGCTGGTTTCGTAGGAGAGACGCAGGCGTCGCGGCGTCACATAGGTCTACGACTAAGATCGTAGGACCCGCCACACGTGGTGACTAATAAACAGTTCTGCTGAGATAATTGTGATGTGTGCGGATTTAACCTGCAGCAGAATTGCAGGAAAATCGTTCAAAAAGGGGACGCGTTACTTCAGTGCAGAGTTATACTCACAAACATAAAAAAGGACAGGCAGGGTTCAAACGTATTTCACTCCAAGGGGTTATGCTTGGAGACTTATTACATGTGGTTTGGTTTTCCCTGGGAGTAGAGGTATTCGAAGGGGCCCACACAGTGGTTCTGGAGGAGTAATAACACAAATCTGACCTCTTGAATCCCTAACCAGCCGCTGATATCGTAGAACTGCTCTGAGTAACACGAAAAATTATTTTGAATAATTTTTATAACAAACAAAAATTAATTGTGGAAAAAGTAGCGCAAATTAGTATAAATAATGGATCACCAGGTAGACGGGTGATGTTTTACAAATATATGTTTCTCCCCGACACAACCAAATACATTGGGGTGAGAAACCATACACAAAATAATATTCAATTTACAATTTACAGAATCTAAATTAACAAAATGGAAAAATGCGCACGCACAGGTACTGAACTGTGCGGCGCGTCAAAAACAATGAAAATAATTAATTTAAATTTGTACTCACGTGTTCCGTATGAAAATACGGAAAAATACTTAGCGTGGAATACAGATACAGAAGTTGGTTTCAGTTATCCACAATCGGACTCTACAATATCCTGGTGGAATCGCCGATGTCGGTTGATTACTGGCCCAACTTCTGGAGTGGTCTAGGTTCTCCTGGTTCTCGTCTGGATATCTGGT
The DNA here is from genome assembly GCA_963971575.1 of Liopterus haemorrhoidalis. Lineage (NCBI taxonomy): Eukaryota > Metazoa > Arthropoda > Insecta > Coleoptera > Dytiscidae > Liopterus > Liopterus haemorrhoidalis. The sequence goes on from OZ020611.1 coordinate 209,451,438, forward strand.
AGTTCCAAATATACGCTTCTTGAAAACTTTATAGATAGATATTTTTTTATTGAGAAAAAAATATCAAAAATTAGAACTTTTTGATCCAAAACGGGGCTTTTTTCTCGTAAAAAACGTAGATCCCGAATGTGGTCAAGCGAAAATTCTATTTTACCAAATAGCTCGCAGCCTCGTCTTGGTAAACTCGAAACACAGTATATTAGATTTTATAAAAACTCAAAAAGACGTCTGTTCTCGTTGAAAGACAAACGAGTAGTCGCTGTCTCAGACAGAATTATACAAGATTTTAGCGATTCACACAATGAACGCTAGAATTGTATATGAAAAATAATAATTCATAAAAATTACCAAAAGCGGTAATTTTGAATAGTTTTGCGACTCAAGTGGTCGCAAAGCCTATATATAACTTTTATTATGCTTTGGTACTATCATGTTGCATAATTGCATGGAGAGGTGCTGCTAAGATGAACATATGTAAAATAAATTATATCGTTGCAGCATACAGACTAAATAGTCTACAGGGGTATTTTGTATATTTATCAATTAACTTTGTTATACCAGGTCTACAAGTATGAAATGCGGATTTTTGCCGGAACTTGCCGCGCAAACAAAGTGTATAGTTCAAAGTTTCAACACATATGGCGTTTTGTTAAGTTATCATTAAGTGTCAAATGCGTATAGGTTAAAATTTGAAAAGTGATCATATAGTTTTGTTTTACTGTGTTAAAAATGTCAAATTTTGTGCCAAATAAAGAGCAGTCGCGGACAGTACTACTGTTTTGTTTTCATTTGCAAAAACTGCTGCTGAATCATACCGACTGCTTCGAGAAGCTTATGGTGAATATGTTCCATCGCAAGATACGTGTGAATGATGGTTTCGGCGTTTCAAAAGTGGTGACTTTGATCTTACAGACAAAGAACATGGAAAACCTCCAAAAAAATATGAAGATACAAAATTGGAAACATTGCTACAGGAAGACGATAGCCAATCACAAAAACAACTAGCAGAGCAGTTAGGCGTTAGTCAACAAGCTGTTTCCAATCGCCTACGAGAGATGGGTAAGATCCAGAAAGTCGGCAGATGGGTTCCACATGCATTGAATGAGAGGCAGATGGAAAAAACGCAAAAACACTTGTGAAAATTTGCTTGCATGATACAAAGGAAAGTCTTTTTTGCATCGTATCATTACTGGCGATGAAAAATGGATTTATTTTGAAAATCCTAAACGCAAAAAATCATGGGTGAACCCAGGCTCACCATCCAAAAGGGTGTGGTCAATTATGAATTGTTAAAACCTGGTGAAACAGTTAATACCCAACGCTACCAACAACTACTGATCGAATTTAACCATTCGCTGCTCATAAAACGACCAGAATACGAAAGAAGACAGCACAAGGCAATCTTTCTTCACGATAAGGCTCCATCACATAAGGCAAAAGCAGTTTGAAACACATTGGAGGCACTCAAGTGGGAAGTGCTACCCCACGCCACTTACTCACCAGACTTGGCCCCTTCAGATTACCACTTCTTCGCATCGATGGGTCACGCACTTGCTGAGCAGCACTTTTGTTCATATGAAAATGTGAAAGAATGTCTAGATGAATGGTTTGCGGGGAAAGGGGAAGAGTTCTACTGGCGAGGTATTCACAAATTGCCTGAAAGATGGTAAAAATGTATAACTTCTAATGGAGCATACTTTGAATAAATAAACTTTTACTGTTCTTTTGTGTTTAAAGAGTTTTATTAAAAAAAAAAAATCCGCATTTCATACTTGTAGACCTGGTACATGTTTAAATGTATATGTACATTCCTTTTGTATTTTCAAATTGGAAAATAAATTTGAATTTGAATTTGAATATTCAACTTAATTAAACTCATCCCGAGTGACGAACTGATACTATGCTAGTATTTTATAATCGGCGCATTTAATTTGCGTAATTCGCGTTAATCGCCGATGATTCGAATAATCATTTTATTATTTTGTCCTGAATATGAAATAATGTTGTTCTGGATATGTTAGCATACCATTCTTATTTAATGGAAAATAATTAATTGTTAATTAAAGGCGAACGTTAATTGAATCTCAATTACTGATATACAAGCCATTAGTTTGAGCACTAATTTGAAGATAGCTATGGAACCATTCGTGTCATGGATTCATGTTCTCTTTGTTGTGAACGTTGTGGGGAGCTCTGATTTATAAATAATGAAATGTCACGGTTGGCTGATCTATTTATTTCATTTGTACTTACTCTGTACATCCCTCACATTATGGGTTCCAAGACTTGCGAGCGGATCAAGTCTGGACCCCCCCTATTAGTCCGCTAGCTGGTTGCTATGATTCTTGGAAGGATTAAGGGTTGTTCAATTAAACTCAACATTTTAACTAACCTACTTTAATTACGATTACGGTTTAAATATTTACATGATTACACTAGACTTACAATTACGTCGATACAGCTAAATCCAAAAACACAGTCACACACACTAGACGCACTTAACACCAAACATTAATTTAACCACTGGACACCACATTCCTGACTGACATCCTCTAAAACCATTTGTCTCTCACATGTCTATAGCTCGGCACTACACTAACGTTCATACAGAATTACTTGTTACATTTTACTAGTCTAACCGAACACCCTAAATGACTCTAACCCATGGTTAACAAAATCTCACTCTAATTAAAAACACGACTTAACTTCACGACGGTTTAAGCTCCACTACTTAAAACGCGACCAGCCTGGAAATTCTTACTTCGCCCAACTGTTAAATGTCATTTAACACCCCTTGATTGTCGGTCTTGTACTATCTTAAAATTCATAATTTATTGGTGATAACTCAGATAAATATCCCATTAGAAAATAGCCGAATTTAATATTTTTATCTCAGACAGAATTAATTATTATATATGTGCTTATGGTTGACGTATATTTATTTAACACAATAATTTACGATTCACTTTTCATGTTCCCTTGACAAAGTGTCAAGTTAAAATAATAAACAAATCTACCGTTATCTTAACTGCCCTTTCTAAGCAATAGATTATTTTTGTATCGTTTAACAGATTAAATATTTTACTCTAATTGAATGATAATAATGAATTTATTTATGAAATTTTATTTATGAAATAATACCAAAATTACCTCCCTTACATTACTCCCCTCCTATCTAAAATTGTTAATCTTACCAAATAGATTAATCAATTTTATTTATGAAATAATAAAAAAAATCACAAACCCAACAAACAAAATTTTGAAAATTAAAATTCATTTCAGTAGATCGTAAATTCTATAATATTGAAAATCTCTAAATTATTTACAATATTCTATCAAAATGTAATATAAAAAAATTCCCGAATACAATTAATTTCTGTCTGTAAATTTCCCCAAATTTCTAAAACTCAAAAAATTAAAAAAAAAATAAACCTCGGAACAACAAGTAATTCTCGCATAAACAAATACACTAAAAATAATAAGAAGAACATAAAATGTAACTAAACTTATAAAACTATTCAAATCATATAAATGTAAAATAAGCTACAATAAAACATTGAAAAACAATTGCATTCAATCAATACATAAACACAAAAATGAAAGAAAACATTTGAAAAGAAAATTCTCTAAATTAAATTTCAAAATTAAAGACAAAAAAAAAATTACACAAAACATTAAAAAAAATCTCAAAATAAATTTCAAAATTAGAGATAACAAAAAAAAATCAACAAAAAATATAAAATAAAATGCTTTAAAAATAATTCTCAAAAATGTTTTCTAACACAAAACATAAAAATAAACAAACAAAAATCAAATAACCAAAATTCAATTCAAAAATATTTTTTACCATTAAATCATTTAAAATGAATTCAAATTCTGGGTTACCGAGAAAATTTCACTAATTTTAAATATTCCTGCTTTAAATTTACTTCATATTAAATAAACAAAAAATAAAAATAAAATGTATTTATTAATTTTCATCTTTCTCGTTAACTCCTCTCAAAAAATATTATTTCGCCTCCCATGACGTTTGGTGAAATAAGGTTGTTTTCCATTTTACCTGATTATGTACTTAATCTACCTTAAAACTAAACACTATTTTCACACACTATTCTTTTTGCACTACACAACACTTCTTCTTGTTGTTGACAAGTTGATCTCCTACATTGAAATTGACAGTTTGTAACACAATTTTAGTCTTTTATAGTTCCAATATCGCACTTAAATTATTAATTATTGTCTTTCACGAATTATTTTGCAAAGTCTTTTATTAAAATGGTTTTGTTTCACACTCTGTCTTTATAAATCCACGGGTTATTTGGCGCTGACCCACGTGATCTAGTTAATCTAGGAGAAATTACAGGTATTAATGTCTCTGGATCATTCACTGCGATTTCTGCTTCATCATTAACACTATCATTTAAATTGTCATTAATATTATCTCGTCTTACTGGTAATAAAAGTTCAAGATACGGACTCTCTTCTTCACTAGAATGTTCGTAACAATCCATTGTTTTATTATTTTGTTTATATTCACTATCATTATTATTATTACGTTTATTTTTAATATTATCTAAATAATTGTCATTAGTAAGCTCGTCATTTGATTCGTCACTACTCATACTATCACTCTCGCTTGATAATAACGTTTTACACGGTTTTAGTTTATTTACATGTACTTTGTGAGTTTTATTTCCATAGATTTCTCTGATCTCATAATTAACAGGACCTAAAACTCTAATAATTCGAAATGGACCTAGCCATTTTGGCAGTAATTTCGGTGCTAATTCTCTTGATAACACAGGTGGACTTAACATGTACACCTTGTCTCCTACAACATAACTTTTATTTCTTGCCTTCTTCGCTGAATCTTGACTTTGTTTTTCTGACCGTTTCTGTAAAAGTTCTCTTGCCTTCGTATGGACTTTATGCATTCTTGACATAATTTCTGCTGGATAATCTTCTTCTAAATTATAATGCATTCGTTGTGGTTTTAAAACTGTGTCAAATGGTAGATTCATATCGCGACCATGCATCAAAAAGAACGGCGATTCACTTGTAGTTGTATTAATAGAATTTCTCAACGCACATTCTACAAATGGTAAATATTCATCCCAACAATTATCTTCTTCACTTACAAAATGTGATAACATAGTTTTCATAGTTAAATGCATACGTTCAATTAATCCATTGCATTCTGGGTGATAAGGTGTTGTTTGTAGTTTTTGAATTCTTAATATTTCGCAAATTTCTTTAAATAATCTTGAAGTAAACTGTGATCCACAATCTGTTAATAAAGCATGTGGTACACCATGTCTAGTAATTACTCTATTTACAAAAGCTTTAGCAACTGTTTTCACATGTATATCCGGCAAAGGTATGCACTCTGGATATTTTGTAAGATAATCTATTACAGTTAATATATATTTATTTCCATTTTCCGTTAAATTTAATGGTCCTACGATATCTAATGATATTCTATCAAATGGTTGCGCTGGTACTGATATTTGTTGTAATGTTGCCTTTGTTTTTATTCCAAGTTTATGCGTAGCACACGATTCACATCTTTCACAATAATTCTTGATGTCTGTTGTCATTCCTTTCCAAAAAAATTTTTTACGAATAGCTTCCAACATTTTCCTATAACCAATATGCGCTGATAACGGCATATCATGATATAATTCCATAATTTTACTATGCAAATTCTCTGGAGCAACAATTTTATCTTCTCTCTCAAACTTATCTCTCTTTTTATACAACACACGATCTTTACTCAGGTAAAATAATTCATTTTCTTGATTTTTCACGCTATCAATAATTACTCGCAATTTTCTATCCTTATGCTGTTCCTTAGAAATTTGTATAATGTCCCATATTACATCTGTACTTGGTTCTATTAATTGTAATTCTTCTTCTTCTTGTTCTGCACTCATATAAACATTATTTGTGGTACTTTCCGGGCTCAATATTCTTGACAATGAGTCAGCGTTACTATTGAGTCTTCCTGGTTTGTGTTCAACTATAAAGTCGTATTCTAATAAAGCCATAGACCAACGTGCTAATCTCGATGATGGATCTTTGATTGATAACAAATATTTTAATGGAGCATGATCAGTAATAATTTTAAATTGCGCGCCTGCTAAATAACATCTGTATTTCTTGATAAAGTAAACTACTGCTAAACATTCTCTTTCTATTGTAGAATAATTACGTTCTGCTTTATTTAAAATTCTACTTCCATAACATATTGGGTGCTGATATCCATTATGATCTTGACTTAAAATTCCACTGATTGCAAATCCTGATGCATCTGTAGTTAGAACAAACTGTTTATTAAAATCTGGGTATTTTAAAATTGGTGAAGTAATTAATGCTGTTTTTAAATATTCAAATGCTGTATCTTCTTGTTTACCCCAAACATATGGTACTCCATTTTTTGTTAGCTCGGTAAGTGGTTTTGCTTTTTCTGAGAACTTAGGTATAAATTTTCGGTAAAATCCACATAAACCCAAAAATCCTCGTATTTCTTTCACATTCTTTGGTTTTGGATAATTTTTAACTGCAGTAATTTTTTCCGGATCGGTTTTACATCCATCTGTTGTTACAATATGTCCTAAAAATTTAACTTCTTTCTTCAAAAAATTACATTTCGCCGGTTTAAATTTTAAATTATTTTCTCGCATTCTGTTAAATACTTTTCTTAATTTTTCTACATGTGTTTTAACGGTTCCTTTCGTAAAAACTATAATATCATCCAAATAAACTAAGCAAAATTCACTAGTTAGTCCTGATAAAACAACATACATTAAACGTTGCCACGTAGATGGTGAATTTTTTAAACCCATTGGCATTCTATTAAATTCGTAGTGATTATTGTACACAGAAAATGCACTTTTCTCTTTATCCTGTTCTTCTAATGCGACTTGATAATAGCCACTAGCCAAATCCATAGTTGAAAAATGTGTTGCACCTGATAAATGGTCAATTGTGTCATGAATATTTGGTAATGGGAAGAAATCACTTTTAGTAATTGTATTTAATTCTCTGTAGTCAATACAAACGCGTAATTCTGGATCTTGATTTGGTAATCGTTTCTTCGCTACGATAATTGCGGGCGCACTCCAAGGCGATGTACTTGGTCTGATTATTCCATCCGCTAACATCTTATCAATTTCATTTTGCAATGCTTCTCTTTGTGCAAAAGGTACTCTGTACGGTCTTTTCGCGATAGGATGAACGTCTTCAGTAATAATCCTATGTTTCACTTTGCTTGTACAACTCAATTTTGTATTTGGTGATTGAAATATGTCGCTAAACTCTGTAATTAATTCAGATATTTGATATCTCTCGTCATCTCTTAAGTGATTTAAATCAATTTCTTGCAAAATCTCATTCTTCGCACTAACTCTTCTTATTTGCCTCTTCTCACCGTTGCATCCATAACTGTGATGGTCCTGCGCTGGTTTCTCGATTGGCGTTAAATATCCCACTTTAGTGCCTTTCTGTAAAATAACTCTTTCCGTAGATACATTAATTATTCTTACGGGTACACACTTTGCAGCTTTGCATGCGACTCTTGCGATTAAAACACCTTGAAACGGAACTTCTGCTGGTTCTAATAACATATCATCTGAAAGGTATGCATCCCTTTCAAGATGACCACTTGTAATACATTCGGACCTGGCTGGCATCTCAACTCTTTCAGATAAGCGAACTAAGGACGTGCACTTCCTTTCGTTCTCTGTAGATGAGGTATCGACCCTGTCTTCTTTGATTACTTCTTCTTCCATACATTCTTCAAAAATCTGCTTTCGTTCCTTTTCTTGTTCCACACGCTTGTAATCGTTGTCCTCTTGGACTTCTGCATCTAATTTAAATCTCACACGTTTCTTCTGAGTATTATTTTCGCTGCATAACTCTACATTTTCATCATTCTCTCTGTATATATTTTCTTGTGCGTTATTTTCTCTTAATATTTCTTTCTTCGTATTATATTCTAATTCATTTATTAGCGACAATTTTATTCTGTTAATATTAATAGTACTATCTTCAAAATTGATCTTAGCTCTGTTCTGTTGTAAGAAATCCATACCCACTAATAAATCTACTTGCGTGTTTATAGATTTAACGATTAAAAAATTATGTTTAATTTTATTATTCCTATTTCCAATTATCAATTCAACTTGTGTCCATCCTAAATGTGGTATTCTGTTTCCTTGTACGTCAATTAAATTTACTTCACGACCACTTATTCTCTTGCAATTAAATTTATTCACATTATCCTCGCTTATAAGTGATAATTCCGCTCCTGTATCTAATAACACATGCTTAGTCCTATTTCCTAGTCTAACTTCAAAAATGTTACGACATCCTTCTTTCCTACCATCGCATACTCTCGTTATTATTACATTCTCCGCATTATTCATTATTGGTCGGCACCCCCTACGGAGCGAATTAGAGAGAGCCGGTTGAAGTTTAAATGCGACTTACAATTTTTCGCAAAATGTCCCTTGTTACTACATTTAAAACAAATTATTTCGGAATACGATCTCACCATACGATCATCTTCTGACCAAAATCTACGCTTAGAATTTTTGTGATAATTTCTTTCTTGATATTTATAATTGCGGTGATAATTTTGTTTATAACTTCCATTATTACGGTTAAACGCAAAATTCCTGTTTTGACTTCTGTTGTAAAATTTTTGTGGACCCACTCTATTTGAAAAATTACAACCATTTCCAGATGTTTTTCTGTAATATGACCTACCCTTAGGAGGTACCTGCTGTGATGGTCGTTGAACCCATGTAAATGGTTTATTTTTAGAATGACAAATTTTTTGCTTAGTTTTAAAAATTTTGTTGTTAATATCTTCCACTCTTAACGCGATTTCTACAGCTTCTTCAAAATTTTTCGGTTCTGCAAACATTACTTTGCTTTTTATTGATGGAATCAATCCGTTAATAAAACAAACTTTAAGGTCGTGCCTTAATTTATCAACCAAAAAATTATTTTCATTTACATCTTCGGATTTTCTAAGAAGCTTTAATCCCACTATTCTAATTCTTACTCTAAATTCTTCTACTGATTCGTTTGAATTTTGCCGAATAGTATAAAATGCTTCCATATCTTCCGCTTCCGTATTTTCTATACCTTTAAATCTTCTTATTAATGCTTTTCTAATTTGATCCCATGTTGTATTTGTACGTGTTAATGATGGTTCCGATTTTAAAAGTTTTTTCGCTTCTCCAAGTAAATGCGTGCGTACCATTATAACTTTTTCGTAATCTGTCCATTTTGCCATTAATGCAATACACTCAAACTCATCAATAAAATCTTCAACGTCTGAATTACCATTGTATCGTGGAACTGATCCAATTGAAATATTTGCAACACAGGTAGTTGTATGCTGAACTGAAGGTAAGGCAGCTTGCGCCTGTACTACTGGAGTCTGTTTATTTGCCATTTCGATTATTTATCACAATCCGTTAATATGAAAAAAAAATCTATGTGAACTATTGTTTTCCTCGTAGAAATATTAATTATTTTAGAAATTTCATTCTTATTTTATGAATTTATAAATTTAATTTTAGATAATTATTTAAATTGTATTTTACTTTTTTATTAACGCGGTACGGAATTCTATTATTATTTGTTTGCATTTAAAAACCCTCATTCTGTCCCAAAGAATCATAAGCGAAGCAGCCAGTACTTAAGAATAGTTTTAATCTCAACACTAAATTACTCATAATTACGCAATCTTTACTTAACTTACTTGAAAAAACTAACTATTTACTCGTGTATTAAAAGAATTTTACACCTCATATGGGTTATTCTCAAAATTCTAATACAACCCATTGTGCCTAATTCTCAATAAAAATCTAATCCACATTATTATCATTATTTCGCATGAACTCTAATTCCTTTACGAATTTTCTCAAACCAAAACACTGATTATTCTCAAGCGAATACATTTAATTATCCAATATTCCCAATACCTCACGAAAAAAATTATACTCGATAACCATTTATACGGTTACTCTATTCCTACGTAAAACACCTAACATAAAATTATATAATAATACTATTCTCAAGTAACACACCTGACAACCAAATAATGTGGGGAGCTACGATATGTAAATAATGAAATGTCACGGTTGGCTGATCTATTTATTTCATTTGTACTTACTCTGTACATCCCTCACATTATGGGTTCCAAGACTTGCGAGCGGATCAAGTCTGGACCCCCCTATTAGTCCGCTAGCTGGTTGCTATGATTCTTGGAAGGATTAAGGGTTGTTCAATTAAACTCAACATTTTAACTAACCTACTTTAATTACGATTACGGTTTAAATATTTACATGATTACACTAGACTTACAATTACGTCGATACAGCTAAATCCAAAAACACAGTCACACACACTAGACGCACTTAACACCAAACATTAATTTAACCACTGGACACCACATTCCTGACTGACATCCTCTAAAACCATTTGTCTCTCACATGTCTATAGCTCGGCACTACACTAACGTTCATACAGAATTACTTGTTACATTTTACTAGTCTAACCGAACACCCTAAATGACTCTAACCCATGGTTAACAAAATCTCACTCTAATTAAAAACACGACTTAACTTCACGACGGTTTAAGCTCCACTACTTAAAACGCGACCAGCCTGGAAATTCTTACTTCGCCCAACTGTTAAATGTCATTTAACACCCCTTGATTGTCGGTCTTGTACTATCTTAAAATTCATAATTTATTGGTGATAACTCAGATAAATATCCCATTAGAAAATAGCCGAATTTAATATTTTTATCTCAGACAGAATTAATTATTATATATGTGCTTATGGTTGACGTATATTTATTTAACACAATAATTTACGATTCACTTTTCATGTTCCCTTGACAAAGTGTCAAGTTAAAATAATAAACAAATCTACCGTTATCTTAACTGCCCTTTCTAAGCAATAGATTATTTTTGTATCGTTTAACAGATTAAATATTTTACTCTAATTGAATGATAATAATGAATTTATTTATGAAATTTTATTTATGAAATAATACCAAAATTACCTCCCTTACAACGTATTATCACACATGTATTACCCATACTCAGGCATTTGTGCAAAGTAATGCAGAGAAAATTAAAATTTACTTACAATAGAGTAACTTTTAATAGAAAAATATGCAATTGAATACAATATTGCGGCTTATTATTTTTGGTCTAGAGCAGTAGTTCTTAATTTAAATGCAGGAAACTATCTATATACATCCTTGGACAAATGTATGGAGCACTCTACGTTTTATTGAATTTTATGATTATTACAGGAAAAATGATAAATTAAATAATACATTCAGCTTTTAATGACAACTTTAATCAAAATTATTAATATTTTGTGGTACCTCCTCTTGCTTTAATTACAGCACTTACCTTTTTAGGCATACTGTTCACAAGTTTTTTACATACATCGGATTGTAAATTTTCTTCAATTCTTCTTTTGATTTGCATTTGTAAAGAGACACCTTGTTTATCAGAATCGACCATACATTTTCAATTTGTGATAAATCTGGTGACTGGGAGGCATGCTAAAAGTGGCACATTGTTTTTCGAAAACCATTTATTATTTTGTTGAAAAACATATTCTGGATTGTCTTCTTCAAATAATTTTAATATCGATGGCTCCAAAACTTCATTAAGCATGGTAATAATGCGTCCCTCGCACAAAAAGATTTCGCCTAAGCCACTGGCGGACATGCACCCCCAGATCATGATGTACCACCACCAAATTTGACCGTAGGGATGATGCTGTCAGGATGAAAAGCTTCACCCGGCCTACGTCTCACAAAGATGGCTCCAGGTTGTCCAAAAAGCTGATTCACAAAAGCAAAAAACAAACCTTAATTTCGTAAATTTATAGTAAATTAAATTTAATATTGTTAGTGCAATAATTGCTTCGAAATTTATTTTTCTGTTCAATTCGTAAGAAAATTAAACCATTACAATGCTTACTTCTGTATTGGGCTCATCAGATCAAATGATTTTCGCTCATTCATCAGGTGTCCAATTTAAATGTCTTTTGACCCTCTCAAGGCGAAGTTTTTTGTGTGGCTCGGTCAACAGTTCTTTTCAGCGAGCTCTTCTTCCATGCAAATTAGATTCCACTAGACGTCTTCTAATTGTTCTAGAAGAAACTTTAACTTCTCTATGTTCCCACAGATCACCATCCAACTCTTTTGACGATATTGAGCGTTTATCTTGAAGAGCACTTCTCTTTATCGATCATTTCTTCCGATTTTCATAAGTATCAGTCTCTTGGAACCTTTTGATGGTAATTTGCACGGCTTTTTTTGAACACTCCATTTTTTTGAAATTTTCACCTGCGACTGTCCTTTTGAATGGAGCAATACAATTGATAACATAAGTTTTTTTAGAAGTATATTTTATTGAATAAAAGGTGAAAAAAAAAAAAACGAACGGACTTATGTAAGAACCCAATATTTCGTGAAAGTTTATTTTGATCATAATAGGATCTTCTTCTTGTCATATGACTATCAATTATTTTGGATCACTCTGTACATAGACAGAGCGACACATGAGTGAAGAGTTTCTTATATCTACGAAATCCTCAAAATTATTAGTTTTACTTATAGCATTTATTTATCTTGGGTTCAAGTAAGAAGTTTCCATTCCTTCAAAGTTATCGTTCTTGTTTGAAATAATGGCGATATTGGGATTAATAATGTAATTAAAATTGCCAAAGTTTTGTTGAAATATACGGTTCAAATGACTGATCTTACCAGAATTTAAGATTTAGGATTCCCATGTCACATAATTATAAGAACAGTTAGAACTAAGGTAGACATGTTTTACTTTCTGGAGTTGTTTTATACATATTTTACCCCACGTTATTCAAACAAAGTTCTATATAAATTATTTAGTCGGCGTAGGTGGCGTAAAATTAGTGACCTTGTTTAAGTGCCGAAGATTCCGGGTTACAGTTCTACCCAGGGAATATTTTTGGCAAAAATCGAGTAAAAATATTATTTTTATCTGTTAACCTGCCGATGAAGAGTGTTAATTTGATATATAAAAAATAATGAGTGATAAGAATATAAGTCGTGGGTTTAAAAAAAATTGATGTGAAGTGTGAATATTCACACATTTCAGGGTTTCGCAGGTATATAATAAGTGAATGCGGTATGCTGAGTGTGTAGGACAAATTTTACTTTGTAGTAATCACGGCAAAATGAACGATATTTTTAAAATAATTTATCGTCTGTTAATCATATAATAAGACTGGTTATTAAATTTACGCTCATAAAAATTAAATACAACATTTGTCAAAATATAACTAGAATTTTGACAAAATAATTTCAACATAATAAAAATGCAAAAAAAAAAACAGAAAAAATAAAATTCACTCCGTACTCGAACTCGAAACCCTTCGTTTTCCAGTCAGTTTAAGAGCGCTTTAACGCATGTAGCTATCGCACGCTATGCATGTGAGTGTCTTACATTGGTATAACTTTTGTACTTTGTGAACCAAAAACCACAAAATATGCGTTATTTTCCAAAAACATAATCTGATCAAAAATTCCTGTTGTACTATTTCGGTTCACACCAATATACATTACTTAAAATTTTTTTAGATTTTTAGTTTAAACCATCTGGGCTACAGGGTGTGGGACAAAAATTTTTTTGCACATTTTTGGCAAAAATCGCATCAAAATAATTTATTTTGCAAAAATAAAAATTTGATCGTTAATCCACGTACTAAGGGCTTTCATTTGATACCCTACTCAGAATTAAAAAAAAATATTTTTGTTTTCGATGAGCACATATTTGTTTATATTTTTAGGGGGGTATGTTTTTTAGATGTTTTAGTATTTTTCCTATGTGCGGGTCAAAGAGTTGTATAAGCATGCCAAATTTCAACTCTCTAGGTTTAGCCGTTTGGCTACAATTTTTACCGAACAGACAGACAGACAGACAGACAGACAGACAGACAGACAGACAGACAGACAGACAGACGACAAAATGACGGTATAAGGGTTTTTTGGTCATACCTACAAAACCCTAAAAAAGAGCAAATGATGAGAAAACGAGGTCTTATATTCGAGCACTGCGAACTTTGAGATAAAAAGAAGAATAACATTTTGATCTTTAATATTAAAATGCCAAAAACAATAATCTTATTGATATTTTGAACTATTTTTACAGTTTTGACGGGCATTTTGGGCCCCCTATAGCGTCCGAAGCCCGACACTAGTAATATCATTGGCGTTATGGTACATCCGCCTTTGATCAAAGGTACCAGACCATTTACATGTACATCATTATAATGACAAACAAATTTATATAAGGGAAAAAAAACAAAAACCCTAAACACTGTTAAAACATAAATTACACACTGTTTCATTGAGAAGCATTGTGAACATACCTAATGCAAATATGTTACATGTTGACACAAATGCTGAAGATGTTTTGATGTTTTTTAATCGAGACTTAAATTTTGATATACATTCTCTTACTTCTAATGGAAATTTGTTTTAAAAAAATCTAACTCTGAAGATATATCTTTTATATCAGAGCGACGTTCTCTTAAAATTTCTTCCATTTCTTTCTCTTGATTTTTATTCATATATTCAGCATTTGCCTGGACATTCATACTTATCGTTTCGTTTTCTAAATAATTTTTATTCATTGGCTCCACGTTTTTACACCCGTACGAAGGTGCTCAAAGGTGCAAAAATCATTTAATGCATTTTTTCCGGTCGCAATGAAATATAATTTGTTTTTCATAATTTTGCTGTCTATTCTTTTAAAAAATTCCTCTGATTTAACGACACAACAAACCCAGTCAATATGTTTGCATATATAACCTGTTCTGCCAAAATCACATGTACAACTTAATATTTCACTAGTAACAATGTATACTAACGCTCGAATGGATTCCCTTGGAACAGTATGAATAGAATTACATAGTGACTGAATTTTTGTTATTATTTCCGAAGGAGGGACTCTGATTATCCCACCAAATATATTTTTTCTTGACTTGTTATTTGCAGCATCTAACAGTCTTTTTTCATAGTATGTTACAAATTTATTAAATAAAAAATCGATCATTTTTACTAAATTAAAAGCTCACACAATTTTAGCTAGAAAAATAGATAGCAAAATTAATAAAAACAAATTATATTTCGTTTCGACCGGAAAAAATGCCTTAAATGATTTTTTAGTTTGTATGGGTGTAAAAACGTTGAGCTAATGAATAAAAATTATTTTGAAAACGAGACAAGGAGTATGAAAAATCAGGAGAAAGAAATGGAAGAAATTTTAAGAAAAGGTCGCTCTGATATAAAAGATATGTCTTCAGAGTTCGAATTTTTTTTTAACAAATTCTCCGTTAGAATTAAGAGAATGTATATAAAAATTTAAGTCTCGATTAAAAAACATCAAAACATTTTCAGCATTTGTGTCAACATGCAACACATTTGCATTAGGCATGTTTACAGTACTTCTCAATGATACAATGTGTAATTTATGTTTTAACATTATTTTTTAGAAACCTCTCGTCGAAATAGAAGAGGCCAAATTCCTGTGCAACCTACAGCTATAAGTAGACGGAAAATAAAATTATCAGGACAATCTAGGAAAAATAATTAAATAAGAAAATTAAAATATATATAATATTGAAACTAATTTTATGTTTATTTTGAATTAAAAATTAATTTGAATGTTATTTTATGATCTTATAAATATAGTAATTTATTTAAAAATATATCAAACTATTAGCTTGGTTGTTCAAAGCTTGTTTAGAAAGCCCAAATTCGTGATGGTCTGGTACCTTTGATCAAAGGCAGATTTACCATAACGCTAATGACGTCTACTATAAGTAGACGGAAAATTAAATTGTCAGGGCGATCTAGGAAAAATAATTAAATAAGAAAATTAAAAAATATGTAATATTGAAATTAATTTTATGTTAATTTAGAATTAAAAATTAATTTTAATATTATTTTATGATTTTATAAATATTGTTTTATTTAAAAATAAAATATATATTTTTTAAAATAAATTTTTACATACCTATATACATTTTATATATTGCGGTTCGTTTCAAAATAAATCTCCTGTCTCCCTCCTCTTTCGATCAGCCATGTACGCAATAGACCATATTAGTGTGTTGTCACATACATGTGCTGCCATCTGAGAGTTGAGTCCTTCGGAAGTTTTTGACTGGTTTAAAATACTTGTGACATTACTTTTGTTACCTTAATTTTATGAATATCGTCAATTTTGGACCAAAAAATATGTATTTTTGATAAGTACATACTAATATATACAGTCCAGATACTTGATATTATAGAATAATGATTTATAAATATATAAATAAGGATTCGAAGATATATTTATAGGTTACGTTTTTAAATAATATAAAAACGAAATATCTTTAGTATTTATTTAATTAACACTAAGTAATCATTAATATTTTGTTTTAGAATGCATAATGGTATATTGTTTTGCTCCAAATTATAACCATTACAGCTACATTCTTAATTGCAAATTTTTTCGTTTTTTGACAGATGAAAATAAAATTATGGATAAAATAAAAACAATATATTGTTCCTTCAAACCATTTAGATATGGCATACACACTTATTGCTATGTTACTTACCATAATAATGATTATTAACGTAAAATTTTCAAAATTAACCAGCAAAATAATATTGTTCTGCAAAAATAATGATATATTAAATTATAATGTATAAAATAAGAATTTTAATAAATAACTATTGACTTGTAGTTTTGATGTGGAGCATTTTCTTCCTTTGAAAACTTAATTTATACTTCCAAAATACAATTTAACAAAAAAACAACATGTTAAATTCAAATAAAAGAAATCCAACCGCGAGGTGGCAGCACTGAATCCCATTTTGTCACGTAGTTACTAATATGGTCTATTCACGTGAATATGAACTTTTGCAGCTGTGGTATAGTTTAGTGTAGGTTGGGCAACACAAACGAACACACCTTAAGGATGAAATTTTTACTCTTAAAATGCCTTTAATTGTAAAACATCAAAACTATTTTCTGTCTAAACATCCAAAATTTTAGTGACATAGTGCTATGCAAAAAAGTTAGAGAAATATTTTACGTTGAGCGTCAAATACTTCTATAAAATTAGACGCAGTTAATCCTTAATTTACATAGTTTACTCTTGTAATCGGTCTCTCTTGAATTTATCTTACAAATGAGAAATATTATCAATTTATTAGCTTCTGAAGATTTTATATTACTCAACTTTGATGCTAAAATTTCATTTTGTATATTTATCTTTAAGAACGACGATTAGCATGCTTAATTTGCATTTGAAATGCCTTGATTTTAATAAAATCTCTTAAATTTGCTCAAAATTAATTTATATACCGAATTCTTACAAAAGAATTTACGACTTCCAAATTTAAATATTTATTGAAATAATTTTTCTGGCATTATGCTGTCCATCGTTATTTGGATTTACTGGGTGCGTGAAAAATATTTCAACATTTTAAGTTTTATACATATTTTAAAGATTTTGTACCAGTAGCGGCTCGAATTAAATTAATTTAAACATTACAGTTGTTTAAGAATTTGTTGTTCTCTCTCTATATTTATTTAATTTTTAAGGTCGGGTAGGTATGACCAAAAAACCCTTATACCGTCATTTTGTCGTCTGTCTGTCTGTCTGTCTGTCTGTCTGTCTGTCTGTCTGTCTGTCTGTCTGTCTGTCTGTCAGTCAGTCTGTCTGTCTAAAACATCTAAAAAACATATCCCCCTTAAAATATAAACAAATATGTGCTCATAAAAAAAATATTTTTTTTAAATTCCGAGTAGGATATAAATGAAAGCCCTTAGTACGTGGATTAAAGACCAGAATTTTATGTTTGCAAAGTAAATTATTTTGATGCGGTTTTTTGCCAAAATTGTGCATAAAAAATGTTGTCCCACACCCTGTAGCCAAGATGGTTTAAACTAAAAATCTGAAAAAATTCTAAGTAATGTACATTGGTGTGAACCGGAATAGTACAACAGGAATTTTTGATCAGATTATATTTTCGGAAAATAACGCATCTTTTGTGTTTTTAACTAAAATATGTTAAATATTTAATTCGCTATGTAACACACCAGATCAGTAGCTCTAGTAGCGTAGTTGGTTTTATCGTACGCTTTGTAATTTGCAAACTAGAGTTCGAATCCGGTTAATTTTATTTTTTCTGTTTTTTTTGCATTTTTATTTTGTTTAAATTATTTTGTCAAAATTCTAGTTATATTTTGGTAAATGTTACATTTAATTTTTAAAAGCGTAAATTTAATAACCAGTGGGAAGTGTTGAAATTATAATTTAATTCTATGTTTGACGAAATCAGAGGGCGGGGCTTATGATTTAAGCAACCAATGGAAGCCATAGGCGCAATTTTCAAAATCTTAATGAACCTTGTTATATAAAAAAATACTGCACATATTTAAAAACTTAAATAATGGTATTAGGCATTCGAATTAAAATTCATAAAAAAATATTTAGACATAATATTTGTTTTGGCATCCCAAATAATCATCATTCAGTTCCATAAATGTGTTAAAAAAATTAAAAACCGTCACTACTGTTGTATGTCGTGACTAAACCAAATAGTTCTTCTACAAGTTATGACATAAAATGACTCAATGTGCTGCACGCATTCTTATTCTTTTTATCTTTTTTCCAAAATGATATTAATTTTTAAAGAATTTCAAGAACGGAAGATAAATATAACAAATGTGTTTTTATCCTTCAAATAATCAATTGTTTGACGTGCTGTGTGGGAGCTTGCATTGTCATGATGAAGAATGATGCGACGTTTTTGGTTGTTCTTTCTAATTTTTTCGATGACTTCTGGCAAAAAAAAAAAAAATGTATACCATTCAGCATTAAGTGTTCTCCGATCCTCTGAAAGAATGGTTGCGACATGTCCAGTACAACCGAATAAACAAGCGATCATTTTCTTGGAAGTGCTACGTGGACAAACAACTTTTGAAGACACAAACAGTGGATTGTTGCTTAGTTTGCGGTTCATATGAATAAATCCAAGTTTCGTCACCTGTGACGGTGTTGTATACGGATTTTGCAGTGCCTGTGTTGAATTTTTTAGCATTCCCTTACACCAATCAACACGAGCCTGCTTTTGAGCTTCGGTCAAATTATGCGGAATCCATCGCGAACAGATCTTTTTCACAGATGTTCATGCAAAATCGAATGTATTGCAGTTTGCGATATGCCAAAGGATACCTCTATCTCACGGTAAGTCACATGTCGATTTTCTACAATCATTTTGCGCACAGCATCAATGTTTTTTTGAATCACAACTGATTTTGGTCGAGCTTCACGAGATTTATCATTGACGGACGCACGATCACAACGAAATTCTGCAAACTAATTGTAAACAGTCTTTTCTGATGGTGCTTCATTACCAAAAGTTAAACGAAGCGAATCTATGCATTGTTGAGATAGGCTTTTACTAAAAAAAATCTTCCAACGAAAACCTTCATGAGTAATATCATGAGTAAAACCTTCATGAGTAATATAAACGCTCACTGTCAACAAACTACTCGGTCAATTTATAAACTGCCACTGATTTCACAATAACAAATGTCAAATTTTACGAATAAAGTAATGACACATTTCAATATTATCATCTAGTGGTCGTTTGTAAAAACATAAAAGGTAACCCTCGTACACATTAAATCATAAAATGTAATATTTCTATATTTTTTATGATTCTATTTGTATACGTATATGCAGTTAAAATGTTTATGTCTATCTTAATAATAATTTTCTTTCCCGTAAGAAAATGTCAAGTATACTTCTAGTTGCACCTCCATTAAAAGTTTCCACAAGCCGCCACTGTTTTGTAGGTATAATTAAGAAACTTTTATTCTGTCACTTCTTTGCGTCCGTAGGAGAAGCTGATACTCTTCCTGAGAAAATCGAACTTACTGTTTTACCTGTGAAGTCTTGCACCTTATTTTAATGTGTTTTATAATTAACCTGCGAAATTCAATGGTAATAGGCCCCTTTACAGCCTCTTACTATCACCCTGAGTCTGTTTCGAACAGATTTTTTATCTTATTTATTTGTTTTGCAAGATTTCTTTTATTGATTATGCGTAATTTGATTGATTTTATCTATTTATTGATTGTTTAATTTATTGTTTTTGATATGTAGTGTAGTCAATTAGATGGGCTGCGTTTGGCGCAAATAACCTTTGTTGCTGTGCGCCATAAGTTTAAAGTAACTAACTAACTCTGCGTCCGTACGATAAAAATTTTGGCCAAACAGCTGAACCTTTGATAGTTGACATTTGCAATGCGTATGCAGTTCTTTGACCACTGGCTTTACGTGCTCTTTGTAGCATGTCTCATATATTCGATATTTATTCAGAGATATAGGTTCTCATGTTATGTTGCCGTCAAACTTACGATCCCACTCTTGCAAAGCAAGTAGGGTAACCACTACGCTACTGTAACCGACATATTTCTACAAGCAGCTATTCTAATATCCAAGAATATAACTACAAGGAAGACAAAGTTTTCCATTTCAAATCAAAGTTTCAATTTCCTATTTCCAATTTCTTATTCTCACCACACATTTCTCAACTTCTCTGTGCGAGAAATTTACATTCTCCACTGATTTCTTGTTATTTGTTTCACACCATTCCTTTGTGGAAAAGATGAAAGTTATTTGAATTCATTTTTTCTTTTCCTATACATGTGGTAAGAACGTACATATACAACAAAATACGTTTATAAACAATGATTTTCACTTTCTAATTGGACATTCTATTTGTTTCCTTCCGGTTGAACTGTTGAATGTCGTCAAAAGCCTACTCCCTCTTAACAATGAAGTCTAATTACAGTTTAACATTACCACGTTGGTGCGATGAAATGTAGAAGCAATTAAAAGTGAGATTTTCAAGATTGTTAAAAGCATTCAGTTCTGTGTATAGTTTTGATTAAAGTTGTAGGTACATGTGTAATTATATTAAAAAGTTATGTAGAACTCAATGAATGGATTCATTGAAACTGAATATGGGTCGCAGAAAAATGAATGGGAACTTGTTAAAAACTATGAAGGATGTTATATTTTTTCACACTTATAAAAAAATGTTTAAAACTCAATTTATTTTTAGAAAATAAAGGTATCCATGATAAAAATAATAATGATGTGTGACAAAATCCATAAGTAAAGTTAAAGTGGAACACCCATTGCCAGAATATTTCAAAATTCACACCGGAATCAATAAGAGATCTCACAAATGCTTTAATAATAATAATAATAATTTATTGACCAAATTACATATACAGCTATTGTTTTTAGTTAGTCATTATTAGGTACATAAGATTTCACATACAAAATTCAATGTTTTCAAAATTATTAAAATCATAAATGGGATTTTTCAAGAAAATGTCCATAACTTTACTTGAAAATTCTTTTCATGATAGTTGTTTAATCTCCTCGGGTAACAGATTGAAATATTTTATACAATATAATATGAGCAATTTCTGGATTTGTTCAAGCGAAGGTACTGAGAACGAATATCGTTTTTTGAGCGAGTCTCCAAGAGTAGTGAATTTGCTCAAATTCTTATGTATTAGTAAGAGGCAATTATAAATGAATAATACTGGTAAGGTCATTATTTTGAGACTTGTAAAATAATCTCGACATTCGGCGCTGTAGGCCTTGCCAGCGATAATTCTGACAGCTTTACGCTGAAGACTAAAAATTCTGTCCGCGGACGGAGAATGTCCCCATATAAGTATCCCATAATTTAGGTGGGATTGGAATAATAAAAAATAGGGTTTCAATACGACATCCTTACATACTTCGTATATCAATCTTCTTATCGGGTAGATGCTGGACCTAAGCTTTCGACTAAGAAATTCAGTGTGTTCGTCCCAACGTAAATGAGAATCTACCTGGATTCCAAGAAACTTTACATAATGAGGGTTTTCAAAATTATGTTTCCTAGCAGTAAACAGCAGGGTCTGGGATTTGTCCGTGTTTAAGCATAATTTATTGGTGTTAAACCAAGAATTTGCTTCGACTGTCAAGGATCTGTTCTCGGAAAGGAGAGTTTCTCGTTAATAATGTTGTGTCGTGTGCGTAGAGAACTGTTTTAGAAGTCATAAAAAGGGGTAGCTCATTAACATATATTAAAAAGAGTAACGGACCCAGTATGGAACTTGCGGAACACCAAACTGTAAAGGAAGTATTTTAGATTTATTGTTGTCAAACTGAGTAAATTGTTTCCTATCCGATAGATATGATCTAATCAAGGAGCAGCTTATTTAATAAAATGTTGCGAGATGCAGTCAAATGCTTTGCTGAGATCTAAGAAGGTGCCAACACAGTATTCACCAGCTTCCAAGGCGTCCACAATATAACCGAAAAAGTCCAAAACGGCATCAGCTGTGCTTTTGTAAATTCTGAAACCAAACTGAGAGTTCGTAAACAAATCATTTTTAGTAAAATATTGAGTTATTTGTTTGTAAAACACTTTTTCTACAATTTTTGAAAAAACTGGCAGAATAGAAATGGGGCAGTAATTATTTACATTATTGATGTCTCCTTTCTTATGCAAGAACTTTTGCTATTTTTAGCTTGTGAGGAAAACAATTTTATAGAAATACAGGAATTAAAAAAAAAAAGAAATAAAGGAATTTTCGTTAAAGGTGAGATGACATGATCCTTTGCCCGTATGAGTGAGAAATAAATAAATAAATAAGTTGATTATTGATTTGTTCATTTGTTATTGAACGGATTTCTTTTAAAAATACTGGACTTTACATAATTTTGGCTGTTGATTGCAACAGACAAGAATATTTTAGAAATTCTTTTCGCCTGTACCTAGGAATCAATCTCTCGATTCCACTCTTACAAAGATTTGAAAGAGAGAAAGGTAACCAATATGCTACTGCAAGAAATATATTGCTACAAGCAGTTATTCTAATATCCGAGGATATAGCTACAAGGAAGAAAAAGTTTTCCATTTCAAATCGAAGTGACAGCTTTCAAGTGAGGAGAAGGTCCTAATATGGGGCCCTGCAGTTAATATGGGCCCCCAAAGAAAATCTACTAATATAGTTAACATTATCTTTCGGCAATAGCTTAAAACACACCTACCTTTCATTCAACAATTTTACAAACTTAGTGCAGTTGAGTTCTTGTTCAGTTAGAAACGAATTACAGTAAATGTGTTTGCTTAATTAGATTCTTTTATTAAGTTGTTGTTATAAGAATGGGCAAGATTTTTATTCGATCTGCTTGTGATTTATACTTGCAGCTGTTGTATTGTGAATAAAGGTATATTGTGTTACTAGGAACTACTGCCTCACTTAATCTCCAAATAGTCAAACAATAATTTAGATTGCTATGTGCAATGTTGGAAATATGGACTCCCGGTGAGGTCTAAATATGGGCCAGGGCATATTCAACAATTTTGTCAAGCTGACGACGACATGGACGTTGACGAAGTAGGGCAACAAAGTCCGAATGATGAAGATGCTGCTTGCATGTTTTGTGACGATTGTTTTTTACAGGATCAAATGGGCGAGTTTTGTGGGACATGGTGAATATGTGGGCACATGAACAATGAATGCTCCGGGAGAGAAAAATATTGATATGAACGTGATTTTTGTCAATAATCAATTGTTACTTTGACTTTGTTTCTTAAACGAAAATAAAATTTATTTTGAACTTCCGAATTTTAAAGGGGGGCCATATTTCAAACACTCATTTCATACATACAATATTGTGTATGTATGAAATGCATACTGTATTTCATACAATAAATAAATAAATAAATAAATAAATAAATAAATAAATAAATAAATAAATAAATAAATAAATAAATAAATAAATAAATAAATAAATAAATAAATAAATAAATAAATAAATAAATACTCTATCCTGAATCGAACATTTTACAAATTTTATAGTTGGCTTTGAATCACATTATTAGGGTTTTGTAGGTATGACCATAAAACCCTTATACCGTCATTTTGTCGTCTGTCTGTTTGTCTGTTCGGCAAAAATTGTAGCCAAACGGCTAAACCTAGAAAGTTGAAATTTGGCATGCTTGTACAACTCTTTGACCCGCACATAGGAAAAATACTAAAACATCTATAAAATATATCCCCCTAAAAATATAGACAAATTAAGTGCTCATAGAAAAAAAAAAATTAAAAATTCTGAGTACGGTAACAAATGAAAGCCCTTAGTACGTGGATTAAGGCTCAAAATTTTATTTTTGCAAAATAAATTATTTTGACCTGTTTTTGTCAAAATTATGCAAAAATATTTTTGTCCCACTCCCTGTAGCCCAGATGGTTTAAACTAAAAATCTGAAAAAATTCTTAATAATGTACATTGGTGTGAACCGGAATAGTACAACAGGAATTTTTGATCAGATTATGTTTTCGGAAAATAACGCATTTTTGTGTTTTTTGGTAAATATTTAATATGTTATGTAACACAGTAAACCAGTATGCTTTCATGATGTAGTGGTTATACATCTCGCTTTCTAAATTGCAAACTAGGGTTCGCTTCCTGTCTGGAGACAATTATTTTTTCTGTTTTTTTTTACATTTTTATTTTTTTTAATTATTTTTTCAAAATTCTAGTTATATTTTGGCAAATGTTGCATTTAATTTTTAAAAGCGTAAATTTAATAACCAATGCAATTGTTGAAATTATAATTTAATTCTATGTTTCAATGGATACGAAATCAGAGGGGTGGAGCTTATGACTTAAAACAACCAATGGAAGACATAGGCGCAATTTTCAAAATCTTAATGAACCTTGCTATATAAAAAATATACTGCACATATTTAGAAACCTAAATAATGGTATTAGGCACTCGAATTAAAATTAAAAAAATATAGTTTAACATAAAATTTGGCATCCCAAATAATCATCATTTACTTACTAAATACATGCGAAACCCTGAAATGTGTGAAAATTCACACTCCATGTCAATTTTTTTTTTTCTATTTTTCGAAACAATACAATTTTGAATATTGGTGTGATAAATGGTTCGTGAAATCTAGCCCTAAATCGATGTGAAACATGTTCTCAATTATTTACTTTTAAATACACCCTATATAATTATAAATTAGCTGCTGAACCTGATCTCTTCAAAGACTTAATATTTTATAATTTTCTTTTTTTATCAATAACCCTTTTACAGCGTTGAATTACATTTCTGAAGCTGAAAAGATCAAAGCCTGTTTATATTTTGTTAAAGCATATTTTTAGAGCGACACCCTCCCGATTTCATCCTTTACCGGGAACACGATTTAAGGTTATAAATTTAAACATTTGTTATATTCTTAATTAAGGTAATAATTATATCGCAAAACCTTTTAAATAACAGAATTCATATTTTCCTGCAGGGAAAACGGATAATTTATCATGTTTTTATATAAATTTAAAAAATAACTTTATCGTTTCACAGAATTTATGTTTACAGGAAAATGTAATGAAAAACCACTATTAATATTTAATGTTTTTTATTTTTTAATAATCTGTTATAGTTGCTATTAAACTCTTTAAAATCAATGTATACATGGTGTAACATGTACACCGCCATTATTTTATTTGTTTTTAGAACAATGCAAAAATATTGGTTATTGTTCCAAAACATTTAATGTATTGTATTTATACGTATTTCGGCTTACTAGGTCATCTTCAAAATGAACAGATTAACATACATGGCTGAAATACAGGGTCCGGTAGAGAGGTATGACGTTTTTAATGACTGTTACGTTCGCTTGGATGGCCACACTGTTTTCGGAATGGTTGATATTTACTAGTCAATAGATGCCATTTCCGTAACTATGGAGCCTTGGTCTGTAGCACATCGTTTGTTTATTTACAACACCTTCATTGAAACGGGTCCCACTTTCATTTATCTGGGATGGTAAACAAACAGAACTATCGGTACTAGGCAACCGAAAACCGTATCGTGTGGCGTATCTCGAACCTGCATTATTGGGCCTTATTTTTTTCGTGAAAACGGAGCAACAGTGAATGTTAACACAGATGTAAGAAGTTAGAAGTAAGAAGCCGACGCATCAACCTCAACACAGTTTGGATTTAACAAGATGGGGCAACTTGCCATATATCAAGAGAAACAATGGCTTTTTTAAGACAGCATATGGAGTGGCCACCTCGGTCACCGGACTTTTTATGGGGCTACCTAAAAGTTCAAGCTTACATTAACAAACCATGTACTCTTGAAGAGCTTTTCGAAAACATAACGCGAGAAATTCAAAAGATTCCTCGTGCCATGCTTGAACATTGTATGGACAATTTCGCCACCCGTCTACATGACGGCCTCGATAAAAATGGACGCCACCTAACTAATGTGATTTTTCAAAGTTGATTATTTTTTCGAAAATAAATGTGTATTTTTTGCAAATGGCAATGTACCAGTTATGTATAAAAACAATAAATTTTCAAATTGGTTCGAAATTAAATGTCTTTTCAAAAACATCATACCTCTCTGCCGGTCCCTGTATATACCTATGGTCTATTTCAAAGTAGAAAAATGTGTGTAAGAAGATAGGAGCTGTTTGTCCTTGCTTCGGATTGGTTTAGATCGTCATCCCTATTACACTGTAAAAATATTGTTTTTAGTCCAAGTTGACAGATGTTCAGTGTCGTACATTGGAAATATATATTATTTATATTATTTAATTTTTCTTATATATTTTGTTATTATTTACATATTTAGACTTTTATTTATGTCCTTGGCGTAGATTTTATGGAGAAAATTCTCCATGTAATTTGTTTTTACGCAGTTATATATTTTTTAGGTTATCTGAAATATAAATATTTTTTGACAGTTGACAATTAACAGATCAAGAAAGAGGACTAATGTGAGGCCAAAAGACAGCCCAGCTGATTGTGCCCAAAGAAGAAGTTATTGATATAATTTTTAGACCTTCATATATACATATATTTAATTTTTACTTACAATAATTATTTAAATAAGAAACTTTAGCTCTGAAGATATATTGTTTGTTTTATTGCTTTGTTTAAACTCTTTTAGCCAAATCTCTCTTTTTATATATAGTACATAATTTTTAAAATTAATATTTTTTTAACTTTTTCAAATTTCCCATTAAACTGAATTTATGTCGTATAAATAACGTAAGTGTATTATCTGCCTTGTTTATTTCAATATCTTATTAATCTTTTTTATATTTAAAAAAAATCACTTGCTAACCCAGTTGCTACGCCCATGCCCTAGTTGTAACTTATTTTAAATTTCCCGCTATACTGTATTTGATCAGTGTAAATCGTACTCGGTTCACAGCACTATCTACTTTTTTCTACTTTGAAATAGACCATAGAACTAGTAACTAGTAGGTACAACAAACAATATTTAAAAGGAATGAAAAACTTAAAAGTATTAAAAAGGTGTTAGGAGCGGACTTAAATTAAGAACAAACTCATGACACCCGACGCGACGCGTGTTGATTTAAATCTAATTTGCTATTTTCCATTGTTTACTATAGATCAGAAATATACTATTAATACCCGATGCAACCCGCACACGCGCCACCCGATCCAAACGATTTGGTTAAGCGTGTTGTCGATGGTGGGGAAAACACCTTCACCTTAGTATTCTTTTGTGAGAGACACTTGAATTCGTCAAGAGGGTAACGCATTCTCTATTACTGAGCTAAGACAATTATTTGACACAGCGTTAGTTAATTAAATCGTGGATTAATAATTTTCTTAACAACCCAATTTTGTAACTTACATGTTTAGGATTACTGGCAATAACAAAAAAAAGTAAAAACTTCTAACAAAATTACAACATCTTCTACTAACAGATTATATCTTAAAATCTTCCAAAAGTGAACTTATATAAAATGCGGATTTTTTAACAAAAACTTTTTACTGGGTATAAAAACTAACAAAACTTGGCCACGTACTATTAAAGTTTGGCAACTATGCAGAAAAAACGTGAACATATTTCATAAAGGTTTTAACTCTGGTACAAATTTTACCACTAATAACATCATTCATTTTTAACTTTATACATGTTTTCCAACATTGAAAACTGCGCAATAAATTTGTCTTGTTACTACAAATACTTAATTTTCTTTAAGTAACTTCATGTCAATAAATGAGGATTATGAGGCATTTCAGTTCTAAACTCCGACAACAATCGGAATACAGTGTGGATTCTTAGTTTCAACATGATAGTGCCACATTCCATACAATTCAATTGCAGCAGTCCAAGAATTGATCCCTGTAAAAACTGATTCTCAGAAGAGGTAAAGTTAACTGGCCTCAGATTTGTATTTTTCTTTTGTGTGGGGATACCTTAAGGATAACGTATACGAAAATTCTCCATCAACCATTACAGAATTAAACCCTAATACCGAGGATGAAATTTTCCTTATATTGCGTGATATACTATGACGAGATATCATTAATTTTTGTTCACGCTTTGAACAATAACTGTGTGCACCCGCTCCCAGCTTAAGTAAGGTAGGGTGGCCAGATAGTCACATAAATGGTCTTCGCGGCGGCGACTACGAAGGACCACCAGCAGAAGGCTGGAATATAGAATTGAAAAACGATATGTGACACGAATACGCACCGAGTTGAGCACCTTGGGAAGACACGGACGACCTAGAGGAAAGGGAAGGTAATATAAACTCTTCTGCTCCTAGGGGCTGCTCTAGGAGACTAACACAAGGGGAATGGTAGCCCTAGCTGGGTTGTAGACGGGTAAAATCCTAGGCCCTAAAGTAATGGCTATGGAGGAACCAAACCTAGAAAATCCCACGATGTCTCTGAAAACCCTAGCCAAAAGACAAACAATGCGGAAAACGTTATTCAACACGATGGGTGTATCACATAAACAAAATACGGTACCAAAAAATACAATATTATAAAACTGATAATATAACAAAAAATATTAACATAAAATACAAAAATAATACAGATGTTAAATTTAAATTCAAATAAAACAGCACACCTGATCAAGAGACCAGCGTGTGCGTACCCAAATCAACAAGTTACTGCGCTGATGCAATAACTTACAGGATAGAATTCTATGTTACAAAAAATATTAATAAACAATGAAATTGAGTTGATGTAAAATTGGAATGGACTTACAATAGATGCTTTCCTCAAAAATATGTAGAATATTTATTTCCAACTTTACATCTGTGGCACTGGTGACCCAAAAAAACAAGTTCCTGGGTCCTCGGATGGTTCCTTGGCAGGTGTTAATGCACAAAAATTAAATGAAAAACCAAGTGGGTGAAATATCACTTAACTCGCGATAGAGACGCGTAATTTAACTTAGAAGTATATTAATGTTTAAGTGAAAAAATTATTCTGAACCGGCAGGTAGCGGCACTCACATTTTTTAAAAACACAAAAAGGTTTTATGTTTTAAATAAAATAAAATAAAATTCATTTAATAATAATACGCGTCTTACGGGCGCGACAAACTGTAAATTTTTGTTATAGTACAGACGCATGGATGCAGTGGGGTAGCAAAAGGAGACCAGGGGGCTCATGATACCCTGGACGCCACGTAATAGGGGGGCGCCACGAAGGCAAAATATTTATTCGTTTACTTCAACTATTTAGGGCCACAAAACTAAAATGCTGTTTTAATTTGAAACTGCGTTTTCATTACATTTGTACTTGAATAAATACAATTTTGTTACAAAATATAATGAGTTTTAATTCCATAATTCTATAATCTATTTCTAGTATGAAATTTTAAGATTTGATCGTGTGCAGAAAAGGTTATCAGATCCTAAAATCAATTTTAGAGAAGCATTTTATAATATGAGTCATTAGCAACTGAATTTGCTGAAATTGGGACGATGTCTGTCAAGACGCAATTAACAAGCCAAAATAAAAATTTAAAAAATGGGGTATTGATATTCAAACACGTATAAGAAGTAGTGTTGTACCGGAACTCCGTATCCGTATACGCGGATGATCTGTACAAAATTAAAATCCGTATCCGTTTCTCCAAGGCGGATCTTAAACGGATCTCATATACGAGGGATGTTTCCTAAATTCTGGGAATTGTGCTATAATTAAATTAGGCAGAACTTATAGGCAATGTTATTGGTGCCAGACAAGTCTTGACATGTTGATGCAACTATCTAGTGCAATATTGTTCAGTCTGATTTAGGTTTTCGACTGATATAGACACGTTTTCATAGCACTGTTTTTGTAACCATGGAAGACGCAGCAAAATCTCAAAGAGCAATAATTTTCTTTTTGTGGAAAGAAGGTGTGAAAACATCAGAAATTATTCAGCGTCTGCAAGGAGTATTTGGTGAGTCTGCAGAATCCAAAAGTACTGTTTATCGATGGATCGATCGTTTTAAAACCGGTAGAACATCACTAGAAGACGATCCACGCAGTGGGCGCCCAAGCACGTCGGTAAATGAAAGAAACATTACTGCCATCGAAGACCTACTGAAAGAGGACAGGCGAATGACTATTCGTCAGATTAGTGTGCGCCTAGGGATAGGTACACGACAAGTTCATGACATCTTGCATGATTGTTTGGGCGTTAGCAAGGTTTCGCCGCGCTGGGTGCCAAGGCTGTTGGGACCAGAACAGAAACTTAATTTCAAAGTTCTTTTAGGACGGCTTAAAAAAAATAGTTTATCGTTGGGATAAATGTATTCAGTTAAATGGAGATTATGTTGAAAAATTACATTGTAATATTGACGAAAATTAACAAAATAATAAAAATTATAGCTAAATTCCCAGAACTTTGGAAACATCCCTCGTAGATACAACTGAACTAGTTATAATATAAGCTTGCGTCTAAAAATGCTCAAGAAGAAGTAAATTTTACTCTTATGTTTAAATTCATATTTAGTAGAGCATCACATTACTTACCGCTGGTTGTAGTACAGTCTAGTGTACATTAAATATTGGAATAAAATAAAAGACAATGAGTGAGATTTTGAACTCAACTAAATTGTGTGTCTGGGCATGAACATGTAGAAATATTGTTTACGGTGCTTATAAATAGGCGTTTAATTAGGTATACTGTTGTCGGCGCTTGTTGATACCGTTTAGTGGACACGTAAAAACATTACTACCAGTGCATATTTACCAAAATTTATTCATCAAAAAGTGGCCTGGCTTATAATAAATGTTCCTGTAGTTGCTTGGGGGAGTAATATATCTACTAAAACATGACACTTATGCAGACTATACGTTGGAAAGCAAATTCGTAACAAAATAATAAAATTTATTCTGCAATAAGTAATTGTAAATTTTAATAATAACAATAAAAAAAAAAAAAAAAATCAACAAATTATCAGAAAATTTTTTGTTAAAAAATACAATGTGATCCAAAAACATAGCTTAAGTATACGTTTTATTTAAGTTTTACTTTATTGCCGTTTTTTTAGGACAAAAAGTGGCCTGGTTTATAATAAATTTTCCTGAAGTTGCTTCGGGGAGTAATATACGAGCCCTGTCCACTATCAGTTGGCCCAGCTACGAAATTTTTACTTATTGGTGTTCAGTTAACAGAATGTGAATAGCTTATGAAATATAGGTAATATTTTATTTTCAATTAATCATTTTAGAGATTTACAATTAATATTTAGAACTATTAAAGTAAATTAATAAGAAAAAAATAACATTTCCATTGGAAAGCCATTAACTTGGAAACCTATTTCAGAAGTTACCACTGGGTAACGTCACCTCTCATATTTATAACGGCATTAATTCTTCTAGGCATAGTATCTACAAGGTCTTGGCATTGTCGAGGAGTAAAATTATCCCATATTTCTTGAAGCTTTAGTCCTAATTCTGGAATTGTTCTAGCCGGTGTTATACGCAATCGTTGTTTTATTTCGTGCCAAAGTGTCTCGATGGGGGATAAGTCTGGGCTACTTGAAACCCACTCTAAAAGTGGAATAGAATGATCACGGTACCATTTTAAAGATTTTTTGACGTATGGCAAGCGGCTCCATCTTGTTGAAAAATAAAATCCTCCCTGGAGATTAATGCATGTTCCATAGTTGGTAACAGAGACTCCTCTAAAATACTTAAGTATTTGGCTGTGTTAACAATGCCATCGATAAAGTGAAGTTTTCCTACACCTCTTGCAGATATTGAACCCCACACCATGACAGATGCTGGATATTTCACCTTCCTTTTCAAGCAATTGGGATGACATGCTTCATGTTTCTGACGAACAACTCTGCTCCGGTTGTCCCCTACACAGATTTCAAACCTAGACTCATCGCTCTATTGCACGCTGTTCCACTTTTCACAATTCCATATTTTATGTTCTCTTGCCCATTTCAACCTGTTTTTCTTTTGCTTAGACGTCAACAATAGGTTTTCCTTGGCCTAAGAAAGATTTATAAATTTCTGTAAATATACATTTAAGAGTCCGATTAAAAAAATATTACCTTATAGGTTCCAAATCCTAATTTTTTAGCTTTCTTATGACATGTAGACCGTAAAACACGTCTTCCAACAACATCGCTTCACAGTACACTCAATTGACTGTAGTTAGTACGTCTGTTATCCTTAATAATTCTTTTCAATGCACGTTTGTCATTGTCCGTCAGTGTAGTTTTCTTCACGTACTGGGGCTTTGGGGCAACTGAACCACTTGTTTTGTACAATTTTACAATATTTCTAATACTGTATCTTGACAAACCTAATAATTTTCCGATTTCGGAATTGGTTGTTCTTGTTTTTGCTAAGTTCACAATGGTTAATCGAATTTTTTCATCAATAGCTTTGCCTCTGCCCATGTTTTAAAATTATTTAGACTTAACACTTTTAATACATCACAGTCAATAAACAAACTTTGTTTTCCAACGCCTACTACGCATAGATACCGCAAAAACCTAGTTATTTTATATACAGTACAAGAATACATGAACTCAAAAAATACGTTTGTTTTACGAATATTATTTTTATAATCACAAATTATATATTACAGAATAAATTTTGACCCCTTTGCTTCTAATATGATTATATTGTCAAAAAATGTACAAATCAGCATTTACTTTTACTTATTATTTAATAATTCCTAAAGAAACTGAAAATTTCATAGCTGGGCCAACTGAAAGTGGACAGGGCTCGTATGTATTAAAACATTCCACTTATGCAGACTATACGTTGACAAGCAAATTCGTAACAAAATAATAAAATTTATTCTGTCTATAAGTAATTGTAAATGTCGGTAATTCGCAACCTCAAAGAAATTTTATAAATAACTATCACAAAAATCAACAAAATATCATAAAACTGATTGTCAGCTTCTTGTAAGCTGATAAATTATGTTTCAAAGATTCCTGTTACTCATCGGCGTTCATCTGTTACAAGCACCAACAAGCGTTCTAGGTCCCCGGATATAATTGAAAGTGAAGCAATATTTATTCTCGCTGGTCGGCGCAAGTTAGCAAGCGCTTATAGGTACCGGTAACAATCTTTCTACGTGTTCGTACCCTCAGTTTGCATGCCTTGGTTTGTAGCACGACACAGCTAACTATCGCTTCAAGGTCGTTCGTTTTTCTACTGCAATGCAAGATCCGTATTCGTATTCGTATCTGCGGATCTTGCTTTTATGTGATCTAGCACTCTATCTAACAACTCTTGTTTTAACATAAGTTAAATTTATTATAAATTATGCTAGTTCAGAGTAGTCTGAACGTAATTATTTTCAAAACTGAAACTACTATTTTAAAATATTTTAAAAAGCTTTACGTCGTTTTCAGCACCTTAGAAAGTTCAGTAACCTGAAACTGAAGTGGATTCTTCTAGGTAAGCACGTAGTATAATTCAAAGCTTTTTAGAACTGCTTTTATAAAGGGTTTTCTGTATTTGTCATTCATAATTGCCTAAGAGTCGTACAGAAAAAATATATATCCCCAATTCTAAGAAATGGAGAGCACATAAATGCCAAAACCCATTGGACTTTAATTTTAATAATGGATTGTATTTCTTATTTTATTATCGAAGATATGTGTATATGGAAAATATTTCGGTAAACGAACTATTTGAAACTTTTGAGAGAATTTCCGATTCCCGAATAAATATTTGTGAATTTTTGACAATACGAGTTTATACAAGGGCCTTATATATTTCGTGATTTGAGATCAAAAACAATTATTTCTAAACAAAAGTGGCTTTATTGTTTTTCAAGATATTATCCATGAAGATCAATAAACTTTTGCATGCGTTTGAACCAATTTTCGAAGAACTTTTTCCCCTCCGATTGAGGCTTATTCCATTGCGATTGTTAAATTATGTGGGATCCAACGCGAACAAAACTTTGTGACGGCCAAATATTCATGCAATAATGAATGTATGTTGGTCCCACGAAAGCCCAAGGATACATAAATCTCACGATAAGTCACATGATGATCTTGCAGCATCAGTTCACGCACAGCATCAATGTTTTCCGGAACAACAACCGATTTTGGACGATCTTCACGAAATTCTCCCTTAAGCGAACTACAGCCACGATTGAAGTTGGCAAACCATCGATAAACAGTAGTCCTTGAAGGTGCTTCATCGCCAAAAGATTCGAATTTTCGTCTTTGACAGAATTCTTCCTATAGCAGAACCAGTCTGCTGTGGCGTGTGAATTTTGGATGCTCGTGGAACTAACAAAAACGTAGAAGTCGGGACGCATTTAATCTCGGTACTTCGTGCAGACAACATCTGAGTAGTCTGTAGAAAAACTATTAATAAAAATATGCATTTTAAAAGTAAGTTAAATGGTCGCGCTATTACTAGCCAACGTCGCAAAATAATTTCTAATATTTTGACTTTTGTGAGACATGAAAGTGAGGCTGGGACATCTATTATTCCTTTTAAATCAGTATTTTCTCGAGTTGCTGCTGCAACAGGCATATCTTAGAGGGCGTTAACAAGAATTTCAAAAGAAAAAAACAAAATCTATCAAGGTGAATCCTTGAAATTTTCTTCACCTAGCAAAATTGTACAACAGGATCATAAGAAAAGAAAAAAATAGACAATTTTGATAAAGGGGTGTTAAAGAGAAGTATATTAGACCTGCACACAACAGAAAAATTAGTACCTACTCTGTCTACTAATTTACCAAAATTTAAAGACGCCACGGGATGCAACGGAGGTCGGGAGACACTCCGATGGGGGAATTAGTATGGGCATCTTTAAAACAGTTCATGGCTTCTAGAAAT
The DNA here is from genome assembly GCA_963971575.1 of Liopterus haemorrhoidalis. NCBI lineage: Eukaryota > Metazoa > Arthropoda > Insecta > Coleoptera > Dytiscidae > Liopterus > Liopterus haemorrhoidalis. Next base: position 209,486,737 of record OZ020611.1, read on the forward strand.
GTGACATTTCGCCTAGACAACGCGAAATAATTATGCGACGTTAGAACGTTAGAAAGTTAGAAAATTAGAATAATGCGACTAAGAATTTTTCACCAATTTTTCGAGTGATATGTAGAGAACCAGATGTGCTCACGCAAAGAAATGCGAAGGTGCATTTTACCAGTGAGAATACAATATAGATAATATTATTGACAATTTTATTATTAACTTAGCAGGGGATTCATTTGACGACACAAGTGAATCTGAGTCTGATGCAGAATTATTTAGAGTAGAAGAATTTTAAATAATAAAAATAAATAAGTTTTAAGTCAGTCCGATCTTAACGAAAGTATTAACAGAATATTGTTACCAAACAATTGTGACAATAATTTTACTTAAATTGCTAAAATTTTTGACGCTAAATGTATAATGTTTCAGCAAACTCGAGCATAACAAGAAATAACTCAAATGCCCACCTCAACATATGACGCCAAGAGTTTTTTTAAAAGAAAACTGCAAGAAAATGGAACAACATCCGCTACAAAAAGTCCGCAAAACTATACATCAAGACATGAGCAAATAATTCTATTTAAGAATAAATATTAACAAGAATAAAATTTAATCTAATTAAGAATAATTCTAAACAAGAATAAAAATTGGACACACACGACTCACTCATCAATGCATTTTCGAGAAAAAGACACCACCCATATGCCTCACCTGCAACACACAACTTACGGTGGAACACGTACTTCTAGAATGTCCACAGTATATAGCACAAAGAATTAAACACACAATTCCAACAGACGCACTACAAATTTCAACCAATACGTATGAGAAAAACATTTTAAAATTTCTAGAAGATACAAACCTATTAGACAATATATAAAATTTCACATAGTTCCTAATAGTCTAAATTTATTATAATAAATATTTATATATTATATTTGATTATGTAATTGATTATGTAATTTTACTAAATTTGTAAAACAGATATTCCGGGGTGCTAATAACCAAGCAGTTGAAGCACCCCTAAATAAATATATTTAAAAAAAAAAAACTCGAGCATACCCGAATCTCTCTCTCTCTCTCTCTCTCTCTCTTCAATCCGAATACTTTCGTCCTCTGCGCGGCTTTTCCTCCCATCCGCCACAGCAAACTGGTACTGGTGTACGCTAAAACTCGTCGAACCACCATTTTACAGTAGCCAAGGATCATGCTTCATCGCAAAAAATCGTTTTATTTTTTGCGAACATTGTTGTTGAATTAGGCCACCTTTAAAATCATTTTAAAAAAATCGCGTGTTAGTTGCATTTTTAATTGAGAACTGATACGCTGGAATACGCTGTCTGGTGGTCAAATATTGTACTAGACACTCTAGTACTGTTTGAACTTATTTCGTATGTTTTAGTGTTGAATTTTTGTTAGAATGTCGACGGCAGTTGTGAAAAACTATAAAAGCAAAATATATTGTAGTATTTTTGGCTGTCATTCAAGACAGGACCAAACATATTGACAGCTGAATACTAGAGCCAACAGCCTGTGATATTGCCTTGGGTCACAGCGCCGTCACCGGTAATGTCACTTCTCAATAGAAATGGTTTTATTTAAATGCGTGCGAAAAATCGTACACAACTTATTTCTGTGACTTGTTAATACAAACTAACATAAAAAAACATAAACAGTTCAATAAACTACTTGTCGAGTACAACATCTATCAAGCAACAATTAAACTGTAAAACTTATGTAGTAGCCCTTGTATTTTAGAGCTTTAATGCAAAATCATTTAATTAAATGATGTTGATGGCACAGAGTACATTATACTCAAATTTCCTTCCGTATAATTAAAGCAAAATAATGAAATGGAAGGCGAAGCATACCGATTACACCTAACATAATCAATCACAGTTACGTCACTGGTTTGATAACGTGACGTCAAATTAGTGAGCGGTGTCATACGGCAAATGGCGACAGTTATTGGCTACAGTTTACCGGTGCAGTTTATCTCATTATCGCGAAGTAAGCCGACACTGGCTAACCCCATCTCAGAACTCAAGCTCAAATGCAGTTTGGAGTGTCTTCGATTTTCAGCTCAATAAATGCATACTTCTGGAATATATTGACCACTGAATATGACTGTGGAATGTACTTTAGAAGCAAGTATTTTAGAATACTTTTTTGTTATATGTGTTTTATTTTCTACATAGTGTATGTGAAATATATTATATTTATCAAGATGAAGGTACATTAATGAGACGAGTAATAAATAAATTTCGTTCTCGGAATAAGTAGTGTCCGCGCAACATTAGTAAAAACGTGATATTCGCAAAGAATGCGTTTTCGTTTGAAAAAATAAGGGATATTGTTCATTTGATAAAATAAGTGTGTTTCAAATGTTCATGCGTCGTGCGAGTTTTTTCACGTGGTATAATATTCACTGATATAATTTCATGAGAAGACTTTTGTTTGCGCTTTGGAGGTTTCGTCTTATTTTGTGCGAGATCTACGTATTTCAATAAAAAATATATAAAGATTAACAGACGATAGATAATTTTGAAAACATTATTTATTATTTATATATATATATATATATATATATATATATATATATATATATATATGTAATGTGTGAATTTTCACACATTTTAGGGTTTCGCAGATATCTGAGACATCATATTTTGCTGTAAATAACATTACAATAAATAATGTTTTCAAAATTATCTATCGTCTATTAATCTTTATACTAAGAACGTAATACCCTACCAAAAATTTAAAAAAGTTGACGAGTTTTTTACACGATAAGCTCGATAAAGATAAGCTCGGTTGCGTATTTTGCTAATAGCACTATATCATCGGCGTAGGCAAGTGACCATATTTTTAGCTTTCCGATTCTTAAATCTCCCGCTTGCCATCTTTTCATCACATCTTTTAGGTCTGCTATGTAGGCAGAGAACAAGATGGGACTCAGTGGGTATCCTTGTCTTAAACCCTTTTCCGTCCAGAAGTTATCGCTCAATTTTTCTCATAGTTACGATAGATACGAGTTTTCTGAAATTCGTTTCTTTTGGCATATTTAGCCAAAAGTTCTTGTCCCGCACCCTTTTACCAGAAGGGGTTAAACTAAAAATTTGCTAAAATTATAGGTAATATGTATTGATCTGAGCTGGAAACGTACGAGAGGAATTTTTGATCAAATTGTGTTTTTGAAAAATGGCAGTTTTTGTGTTTTTGACAAAATTAATTATTTTTTTAATTCATGGCTAAATTATGGTTAGTAATGTTATGGATTTTTTATATTTATAGCTAAGATAGTACGTGTATTTTTTTGGAATTAAAAATATTTAAAATATATAATATTTTTTTAATAGTTACGAACTGAATTACTCACACCACCCCACACTACATTCTACACTGTAATATATTTCTTATTAATCTAATGAATACTTGAATACGAATCAAATGCAGAAAAAAACGCTGAGATATTTGGCATATTATTTAAATTTTGTTCAGAAAAATTAAATGGAAGCTCTTAGTTCTCAAATAACGAATAAAAGAGATTATCAAAAAAACTGTTGATTTTGATGTGATATTACGGTAGAATTAGGAAATAATTTCATTCAGCTTTTTGGACAAGAAGCGTTTATTTTAAACAACACAACGTTTCACCAACAACATTGTTGGCTTCTTCAGGTGCTATAACAATAACATAACAATAAAGTAACAATCTTATGAAGTTATAAATTAATTTATCTATGTTAGTTAAACGTAACTCTAACAAACTGTACACCAGTCATCTCTAAGGATGGTGAAATTGCAGAATAGCATTGACAAAATATTTTGTACTTGACTACCGCATCAATATGACAGGCAGTCACACTATCCCTCCTGACAACCTGGTACGCACAAATCGCAAGGTTGACAGTGTCACCCCCTGTACAATATTGTGCAATAATAAATCTTAAAATCATAAAATTTCACATCCAAATAAACCAGTGACATTTTTTTCAGTTTGGGTGTGAAGTTTTATGATTTTAAGATTTATTATTGCATCATGTTGTACAGGGGGTGACACTGTCAACCTTGCGATTTGTGCGTACCAGGTTGTCAGGGGGGATAGTGTGACTGCCTGTCATACTGATGCGGTATAAGCTGTTCACTTTTGTAAGAACAAACTAAAAGGGAATTTTGTTTTCAATAGTTTGCACCTTTGAAGCTGTATGTCATGATGGTATTAAAAAATGTCACTTTTTTAAAATGTCGATCCATTTGACATATGTCATATTGAAAAATGATATCTTAATTATAATGATCATAACCTTATCAACCTAAAGTCGGTATTACAGCGTAAGGAATATTTTTAATTGACATTTAAAGTCAGTAACACACCATAAAAGTAACCAAAATAACCAGATCTAGTGTGTTCTTACAAAAGTGAACTGCTTATAGTCAGTTTTACAGACATTCGTAATTATTTGAATTTTTGTTAATCTTTGATATTATTGTATGTATCTCTAATCTCGTTGTTTAAAATGTAAAATTTAATTAACAGTCACTACCTTTGGTTATTATAGTATAATATTTAAAAATTTAATTCCTGTTTTTCCTATTTTCTGTATTCTTCAAGTACAAAATATTTTGTCAATGCTATTCTGCAATTTCACCATCCTTGGAGATGACTGATGTATAGTTTGTTAGAGTTACGTTTAACTAACAGGTAAATTAATTTATAACTATATAAGATTGTTACTTTATTTTTATGTTATTGTTATAGCACCTGAAAAAGCCAACAATGTTGTTGGTAAAACGTTGTGTTGTTTAAAATAAACGCTTCTTGTCCAAAAAGGTGAATGAAATTCTTTCCTAATTCTATCATTATACAAATTGGACGTTAAATAACTATTATCCAGTATTATGTTGGCTTCTTACACTTATTAAATACCTACAAAATCATGAAATGTGTGAAAATTCACACCTCACTTCAATTTTTTCTCAATATTTTTATTACGTAAGGGTAAAAGATTTATATGGTTGAATCCAGAAAAAATACGCTATCGAATGTTAAAAAATAATTAAAAAAATATAACTTTGTGTTCTAGCTTGGGAACCATTGGTTTAAACAAATATTTTCTTCTATACGTAGATGCTTCTCTTGGTCTCCCACAACTTTTTAATTTAGTATTTTTTTTTGTATATTTAATAATAAAGAAAATAATAAGCATATATGATAAATACATATTTGTTCATATTTTTAGTGGAACAGACACATGAGTGGTAGTATAAGGGTTTAATGGTCATACCTACGAAATCCTAAAAAGGAAATATTTCAGAATGATTTTGTTAAATATTCTATTAATTTTAAACTTACAACTTACGAACCACACTCTGAACTATTTTGAAAAGTAATATAACACGTGTTTGTATTTCATATCTGCTACTAAATTTCAAATATAACAATCCATTAATTTTCTAAACTTATAGTCCACAAAAATAGTAGATTTACAAAGGTAATAAAATATTGTGGTACGAGCAACACATGTACCTGAATAAATTTCATACCATTCATGAAACACAACTCCGCAAACTAAAAGCTAAAAACAAATATATAAAACAGTACAAACAATGGCACGATTTTAAAGCAGCATGCAGCATGTACCGACAGAAATTCAATATCCCGGAAGGAGCATGTGGTTTAGTAAAATAGTTTTCAAACTATTTTTCCATCCTCGCTACAAGATCAACGGTTGGAATTTCTAGTGATACAGTGTCGGGTCCCCGGATCTTCTTACAACTTAATGAGCTGGAGTGAAGCGTTCATAAGATCAAATTGGTCTTTGTAGATGCTTGACATTTGAATTAGTTTCAAAGATACTAAAAATTACTGAACCAAACACGCTTCCTTCTTTCAATGGAATATATTAATGCAAATGGTTAAATATGCGACCGAGCAAGATTCCTGTTTTAAAGCAACAAATTCAGTAGAGTTTTGAACCCCGATTATTCAACCTTCGATTATTCAACCTTTCATTATTCAACCTTTAATTATTCGATATTCCAGGTAAGGCGCGAACCCAGTAATTTTTCTTCAGGACCTCCCGGCTCAGAAGACAAAATTGTTTTAAACGGGTAGGAAAATTACTCGGTACAATAAGGGGACGACGGGGCTAGTTCTTACAAATTATAGACCCATCTCAAAATTATGCATTCTCGCAAAAGTTTTTGAGAGCATTATATATGACAAAATTTACAACATAATTAAACAAACAATAATAGTTCAGCAAAACGGGTTCGTTAAAAACCGTTCTACTGAATATTGTATGTCTCGGAGATATTGGAGGCCATGGATAATCAAACGCAAGTTGATGTAATTTGCACCAATTTTTGCAAAGCGTTCGATAAAATTGATTACTGTACACTGTTAAAGAAACTGTACGAAATTTGTGGTCACGGTACCCTTCTCCAATGGATTGCATCTTATATCAGAAATAGATCGCGGTAGTCTCTGTCGGAGGTACTTTATCTAAATTTCTCACAATGACCTCGGGTATCGTCGAAGGTTCTCACTTAGGTCCCCTATTATTTATAGCTTACATTAACGATATTCACTCATTAGTCACAATTATGATATAATTGTATGCTAATGTCCCAATTCCTTGAGCGGCCTTTAGGCCGTGTAGGTCGCGGTTGCTGACTTGCGGTTTTGGGAATTAAAGAATGTGCAAAGTGTTGCGTGTTTGTCAACATAAGTTTTGAACTACTTTTTGATGTGTTGATAAACATTATTCAATTGTGCCGACTATGGTCTTTAATTGCTGCCAACAATTACACAAATGAATAATGTTTCCAAAACAATTGAGGTAGGACTTGACGTCATAGTGTCCTGGTTAACAGTTATAAAATGGTCTTAGGGAATAGAGTCGTCAGTCAGTATTTCATTGAGTCAGTTAGTTATTCATTCGACCATTTTTTGTGAGCACGCTACCCGAGGACCAGCCCAGCTGTCAAGTCACCAACCCAAAATGTGAGTGCCGTCTACAGGGCTTCTCCACGTGTCTGATACATGGTGTGGTTCGACCGATCCTGAAGAGGCCGGGGCAAGAACGGGACTGACATCAGCCACTAACAGTCAACACAGCAGCCATTCTGACAATTAATTGTATTGTATTGTAAAATTATTATAATATAATAAATTTTGTAGAAAAGATGTCCGTTCTTGAATCCACCCCGTGACAATATTTCAAACTGCTTTCATCATAGTGAATTTCTACTATACGCAGATGACATGAAAATATTTAGACGCATCAGTACTATGGAAGACTGCGTACTACTACAAGCCGATCTCGATCGATTCACTGAGTATTGTACTGCAAACAAACTGTTTTTGAATTATGATAAATGCAAACATATTACGTTTACCAAAAAAAAGATCGTTTTTAACTTCGACTACAACTTAAACTTATATACTCTGAACAAAGTAGATGAAATAAAAGATCTTGGAGTTCTGTTGGACAGTAAACTAAACTTCAATAGTCACATCTTCTTCTTAGTGTGCCATGCGCGATGCTCTGAACTGATAAGTTCGTATTGAACATAATCCGAGCGTAGTTTATTTCCCCGCATACAGTTGTGTTGTGTGTGTTGTCTGTATATAACACAATTGTATGGGACCTACAATTTATTATCGTGGAGTCCGAACCACTAATTATTTTGGTGAAATTTTACTAGGGCTTTTACATCGGTGGTTGCCCCATGCCTTCCGAGGGAGAAATGGTCTAAAATGTAAGGTGTTTTTCCGGTACCGGGGAATGAACTCTGGCCCACCGCTCAGTAGTCCACACACTAACTAACTGAGCCACGACCGTTCCATGAATCTTATACAACTCTACAAATCAATAAATAAAATAAAAAAATAAAATAAATAAAAAATGAATAATACCAATAATTAAGCAACCATTTAACTAGAGAAACAAAATATTCTCTTTTGCATATTAATTATACATTTATCAACTGTTATATGACATATTTCGATTAAAATATAAGACACAACATTTTTTAAAAAACTTGTAACTTGTAAAATGTAAATTGTAACAATGTGCCCCCGTTGGGGGAAATTTGTTACAGGTTAGGGGCATGTTGTTACAAACTGATAATTTTAACTGAAACTGTAATAATTACTAAAATTATTGGTATTTTACAACAATTATTCGTACTCACTATTAAAAGCTATGGCAACGTCACAATTTGGACATATGAAGTTAATATTATGACCACTAATACAAGAAATGTGAGTAAATTGCTTTCACGTAGTGCATTGTGCATTGGAGCCATTTCTGTTTGGGCGTTTTGAGGTTTACAGTGCCGCTTGTTAATGGTTGCGGTTATGTTTCCAGTATGTAAAGAATGAGTTGTTTCTAAAGCTAAAGGTCTTACATAAGTGCCACAGCTAGATGACAACAAGTTGTTACTTGTTGTCATTACAGTAAGTCGAGGGCAAGTTGTTACTTGCCCTCGACTTACTGTAACAATTAGCCCCATTACACAATTTAAAATTTAAAGTGTTTTTTTTTTATATAGAAATTATTGTACTATAGTTAAGAAAACCTAACAAAATATAAGCAGAAATATGTGAAATAACATTAATTTACGAAGAAGCGAATCACCTATTATGGTCAGGTGACAATATGACATCAAAGTGTTACTTTAAAAGTTACTTTGATAAACGAAATTCAATAAAACATAAATAATATATACGGCACTGGTTCGTCAGAGCTATCGTTTTGCAAGGTACTACGGCTGCCAAAAAAACATAAGCTCTGTGATGCATTCGTCAAAATGTTTATATTTTTATGGCGGTACGGGATTCATCAACGATGTAACAACTTGCCCCCGTAACATCTAGCCCCGCCTTCCCCTACACTTTATTTTCCCAAATGCAAGTTTAGACTTAAAAAAAGATCCTCACTTCCAAAATATAAGTGAGACTTAAAAAACGGTCCTCACTTCAAAAATCCAAGTGAGGCCTAAAAAAGTCCTCACTCAAAAATACAAGTGAGACCTAAAAACAAAAAGTCCTCAGCTCTAGAACTTAAATATATCCCCTCCTTAAAACCACTAAAACTAGTTTTTTGAGTTCTTAAGGGGGTGGGGGTTAAGCCCGCGAGACTTTATTATTTTTATGACTTTAATTCCAGGAAATTAATTTTAAAATTAAATTTTGTTGCAAATATTTACAAATTTCAGAATCTCATTTGTCAAACTACATATATGTATACCTGGAGCTATCCGTGTTTAATTCAACACAAAATAAATTTTATTTTATTATCCTTCAGCAAATTATATTCATGTTTTGTAATAAATATTTAATTTTTAAACTTGGTTAGAACATTGTTTAAATCACATAGAATTAAATATAAATTTAATTAAATTGCATACTATACATATTTATATTACAACATAATATTAACTGAAATATATTTTTCAATATAGAATTATTTTATTATTTATTTCCGAAAAACATTGTATTTAATATAAAATGATAATGGTAAATTAATATTTGAAGTTTCGTAGATATAATCACGAAATGCTCGATATATTTCACGGGCTGGATTTTAATGGACCTGGGTCAGATGTTCAAGAAAACACTTCAGGTGGGGGGAGGGGGGAATTACAAATAATCACTTGAGGAACGGTTTTTTTCGTGTGGGTCGTATAAAGATTACACCTGGGCCGGATACGGCTGGCAGACGATATGTTGGACACCACTGATACAGAGAATATATTTAACTGGATGCAACCCACTTAACAGTATTGTATAGCAAGTTTCTTGTCGAATCTTCTAATATAACCAATAGATAACGTGACCATTAATATAGGGTGACCAGACGTACTCTTTTGTAGAGTATTATACTCTTTTTTGAGTAATATCCTCTATACTCTTACTTTTTATTTAAAAAACCCTGAATATACTCTTTTTTGCTGGTCACTTGTTTTTTATCGCTTCTATTTTGGAAGTGAAGACCTTGCTGGCACCAAAAGTAAGTGCAACGCCAGTATTAATAATGTACTTCACATTTGTATTTCGCACTCCGCCTATACGAAGTACTTTACCAGCATTTTATAAGCACTCCTTATTTGTATTAATCCAAGCAAACATTTTTATACGGGCCAGTACTGTTGAAGCACATACTCCCCGGCATTGAAAGTAATGGGCCAGTGCTGGCATTTCGCACTGGGCCAGTACCCCGGTGTTCCGGTGGCCGTTAGCTGGGCTATCAATGGGCCATTGATGTATCAGTTGCCAGCCCTGCAACGGTAAAGTGCAAAATAATCGCATTAGTTGCAAGATTATTTCTGACGGACCAGTGCTTATGTTACATTTTACTTTTGTTTTAAAATTTTTTTAAGCAACTTTTCTATCCTTTTTTTATTTTAATAAAGTCGATAAATTATTGTTTTACACAGCTATCGTCTCTTCTTCACTCATACTTTTTACTTAAAACTAAACATTTTTTGAATGTATATAAGTATTTACACTTATTTGTTCTTAACATTTAAATATTAATTTTCATGTTTATCAAATTAAGGGCCGGTTTCTGGAACATTTTTTTATTGACACGATATCGCCTCAATAGTTATCGATACAATAAACCTTATCGAGTCGATAACTTTTTGACGGTTTCTTGATACTCATCTGACATGTTTATTGTATCCAATAACTATTGTAGCGATATGTATGCAATTCAATTCACACAGCCAAAATATTTACAAAACCTCTTGTCATTTATGTGATCAATTGTTCACAAATAACAATAGTCAATGTCAGTGTCAAAAATAATTTACAAAAATATATATTTTTAACAATTAGTTTAAAAATAGATTGTTAAAAAATGGCAGAAAAAATGCGTAAAAATTTCACATTGAAAATTTGCAAAAGACATATTTTTTTTATTTTCAAAATTTCCTCATTATTTCCCGGCATATGAAATAAACTGCGGTCTCAACAGAGCAGTTCGATGTATTACTTTTTTAACGATTTTGTAAACTGTACTTTTATGTACATGCACATCATCACCAACTAGCATTTGAAAAGCCCCTGTTTCCAGAAATATCAAAGCAATTAAAATTTGAAGCTGTGCCGAAATATATTTACTTCTTTGGGTCATGGGTTCTAAATCACCTCCAATTAGATGGCATAATTGCATGTATTTTCATTTGCTTAATCGGTATTGTTGAATAAATTCTAATTCGCTATAAATGCGGAATGTGTCACTTTTATCTCTCACAGTTCTCCGATGTAATAAACATACTGCAATTACAACATCCTCATCAAATTCATTAGAACTTGAATTGTCCATTTTACCTCTATAGCAGTATAAGAATATCTTAATATATATGATTTTAAGAAGCAATTACTATTATATATTGTAATAAAAATATATATTTTTCAAAAATATATTGCAATTGCAAAATAACCTTATTTGTCATATGTCAGAACTGACATTAGATGACAATTCTCATATTTATCGATACGATAAAGGGTGCTCATTGGCAATATAACGTATCAATAAGTTATTGGTTCGATATCTCATCGAAAATAGAAAAATACATTCCAGAAACCCAAATTCTGCTACTGCCTCAATAAGTTTCGGTATCCATGGATCCATGGATACCATATCGATACGATATCTACAACTGAATTTTTCGGGAAACCGGCCCTAAATTAATGATTTTAAAGTCTTAGGTCAAATAAACGTAAAATTAAGTAAGCGGAATTATACTTAAATTTATGAGTACCATATGAGTTTTATTGTTAATTATAAATTAATAACAAAAATTACACGAACAAACACAAATTAAACCAGTGGCGAAGGGAAACCTCCGCTAGACTTGCCCTCCCATAAAAAATATATTTAAAAAAAAATGTAAATTAAAAAAAAAAAATTTAAATATTTAGATAAATCTTCAAAAATACATCAAATTATGTTTTATACAAATTTTTGTCCAAGGCTTGCTTTACAAGTTACGAATTAATTATCATGACCATGGAAACGTTACATATAAGTATGAAAACATTGAGACTTGGAAAAATTTTAAATAATTTTACAAAAAAATTTCGAAATTTTTCGTTTTATCAAAAAACGTCTCAAATAAAAGTTAATAGTTATTGAATTTATAGTAACTTTTGTTCAATAAATTTTTTCGAAATATTTTTCTGTTGCTAAATATTCGCAAAAATCTTAAAATCGACACGAGTAAACTCCCATTTCTAGTCAACCGATTTTTATAAAAAACAATAGGGTTCTTCCTATTTAATAGGAGAATTTTTTAGTACCAGAACGAACTCATTAAGTTAAACCGTTTTTGAGTTATCGTGTATACACACAGACAGACACACACACACACACACACACACACACACACACATACGGACGGCACTTCGAAAATAGGTTTTTTGGATTCCCTGGACCATGAAACGTGGTCATCCGTCAAAATCTCGACATCGAAAATTTTCGCGATTACAATACTTGCCCCTTATATATTAAGGTCGGGCAAGTAAAAAGACGAAATTTTCTGCTTCTAGCCTCACTGAATCTTTTCAAAATTGTGTCATAACTAACACCAGCCGCTATTTCAGCTTCAATTGAAAAAAGTGATAACGCAGATAGTCTTTCTTGCATCATCGTGCTTCTTAAGTAGGTCTTAATCAGTTTTAACTTTGAGAAGCTTCTCTCAGCAGAAGCTGTACTTACTGGAATTGTGAGCATGATTCTGATTGTTATGTAAAGATTTGGATATACTTCTTCAAAATTATTTTCTAAAATGTACTGGATAAGTTGTTTTGCATCATTTATATTTTCTAGTGAAGTCGATTTAAAAATTTGCAGTTCTTCATAAAGTTCGAAAGGATCTATGTCGCTGTTTTCACCTTCCAGAAGTGAAAGGGGCCTCCGCAAAGCTAATTTCGCCGACGTCCACGATTGGTCTAGCGCCGCCGCTGCCTTTAATGTTCTGCTATCGGCCTCAAGTTATTGAAAATAGGACACTGACCTTTTTTATACATTTTATTCCATTCAAAAATTTTAAAGTTACTTTTTATTATTAGGGTAGAAAGCTATAAAAAGTTTTCGGTTATATTCACGAAGATAAACTTGTAATTTATTGAAATATACTTGACAAACTGCTTTATTATATTTTTATTATGTTTTGAGGTCAATGTTCTGGAATATAATGCGGTTTTGATATTGACTTTCATGTTATATCATTCATCATAAAGTGTTTATTGGAGTTTGTTAACTAAAATTGTACCTAGTTTGTGATGTTATGTAGGTGGGAGGACAAGTTCATTGAACCTAATTATTTTTAGGGATTAAATAACTGATAAATATATGTTTTCAAACATTTTCTCACTTTTTGCTTTTAGAACTATATTGTATTTTTAAATTATATTAAATTGTTGAAGAAGGTAACCATACGTGGTGGCATGTTGAAACTAATATGTGCCAGCAATTCTGTATTATCAACCATACCTGATACAAAAATTACAAGCAGACCTATGTCCGTGATCATCCTCGTATCATAAACACTTAAAATCGTACATATATAATTAGCTAGTGTGTGTTTGAGATCTGGGTAACACTGTGACGTCATTTTTCCTAAGGTTCTCGTGATTGGCTAACTGGGAAACAGAGTGTTCCCAGTTTGACTTGATTGACAAGTATTTTGCAGATTTATTTAACTTCGTGTGGACTGTTTTTGCCGCAAATAACAAAATTTTAGACCTTAACTCAAAAGTGACCATATATTTGTGATCTAAAGCTAAAAATAAGTAATACGACAAAAATAAGTACCAATATACCAACAAAATTTAAAAAAAAATCTACTGAAATATTGGTCACAAATTTTTTGACTCCAATTTTAGCCAAGTTAATTTGGAGTTGAGGATTATGAAAAAAATATTTAAAAAATTCATGCATCCTTCGTTTTTGAGTTAGAACGGATTTGAGTCAGTTTTTCACCAATAATTCCATAACTTTTGCCCAAACTTCAAAATGGACCAAATTTTGTTCATCTATTGGCCAAAAATCCATATTTATACCAATTTTCAATAAAATCGGAGACAAAAATTTTTTGCTTAAAATTCACGATTTTTTTAAGGTCTACCTCTTACGATTTTTTCGATTTTTGGCCATTTTCTAGGATTTTGGATTACTGTCCATACAAAACTTAATAATTGGTTTATTAAAGCCGATTTTTTTTTAGACAAAACAATCTAGGAGACTTTCAAAAATTCAAACCGCAGATTGCTATCTCTAACTATTTTATAGTTAGGATTTATCAAAACTTTTCAAAAAAATTTAAAAAATTAAAAAAAAACTCAAAAAAATTGTTTGTTTCAAAATATTGCTACAAGCCAGTTAGGACCTCAGGATTTCAAAAATTTCAACCGCAGGTCTTTATCTCATTTCGTTTTTGAGATACATCCATGCGAAGATGAAAATTTCTATAAATCACGCCATATTAAAATTTTCTCCTCAAATTTTTTCTAGTCTAAATAAACTACGAGGAATCCAAAAATTCTAACCTCAGGTTCTTTTCTCTAACAATTATTTGAGTCCTAATTGTTTTAATTCACAATTTTCACAAATACTAATATAAATTATACCATTTAAAAAAATGTCGTAATCTCAAAACGCTTTAAACGCTTAAAGAGCCAATTTTTTTCTATACTAAATAAACTACGAAGATTTTTAGATGCCTATAAGCCAGTGATTACTAAAATTTTCGGTTTTCGGCGCCTTTAAGTTATCAGAATTTTTCCGCGGTGCCCAAAGTATAAACTGCTCTAGCTAACGCAGTTGGAGGAATGTTGTAATATTTCGCGGCGCCTCAGGGTGCCGCGGTGTACAGTTTGGGAATCGCTGAGTTATATCATTAATGAAAAAGAGTAAAAGTGGGCCCAAATGGAATCCTTGGGCTAAGCTGGATGGCGTTTGAATATATTTAGACTTAAACTCGTTTATCAATACTGTTTGCAAACGATTTGTTATATAAGAACTTAACCATCTCAGAATATCACCGTGAATACCCAGCTTTTGATTTTTTATTTTTTTAATCAATATATTGTGAATAATTGTATCGAAGACTTTTCTGAAATCTGTGTATATAGCGTCTACTTGTATAAGTAAGTTCATCGCGTCTGAGATATATGCGTATAATACGAGGGACATTAAATAATTAAAGAGACAAATTCATGTAGAAAAAAAAAAAAACCGTGTATTTTTACAAAATGAGACTTTTACTATTTCTCAACACATTCTCCACGAATATTAATACACTTGTCCCAACGATGAACTAGTTTTTTTTATACCTGATGCAAAGAAATTTTTGTTTGGTTGTTTGAACCAGTTTCCCATAAAATCGTTGACTTCCTCGTTGTCACTGAACTTTTTTCCACGTAATGCCTCCTTGAGTGGAACAAACAAATGAAAATCAGAGGGAGTCAAATCTTGACTGTAGGGAGAATGAGGTAGTATCTCCCAAGCCATTTTTTCAATGGTGTCTTGGGTCAGCTTGGCGGTATGAGGGCGAGCATTGTCGTGGAGCAATATCACGCCTTTTCTTTGAGATCCGCCCTGTTTTTCTCTCATTGCTGGTGTGCTTCCATTCCATGCATTGTCTTTTGGATTCTGGTTCAAAATGGTAAATCCAAGTTTCATCTTAAAATCTTGTTTAGAAAAGGGTCACCTTCCTTTCATAGCGTTCTTTCCCACCTTGCACTTGTTTTGCTGTACTTGAGCTTGTCAATGATAACGTGATGAACTGTGCAAACACTTACTGCAACTTTTTTGCTATATCTTCAACAGTAATACGTCGGTCTTCATAAATAATGTCGTCAATGAGGGTTTCAAGCGAAGGAGTTGACACTTCAACTGGCCGGCCAGGACGTTGCTCGTCTGTCACTGAGGTTCGACCATTTTCGCACTGTTTTACCCACTTATAAAAAATTCCGCGATCCATACAACTTTCACCATACTGTAAAATCATTCAAGAAAAGATTTTAGCCGGTTTTTCACCTTCAGAAAGGAAAAACCGGATCACTGAACGTGGTTCAAGTAATATGGAAACTTCAAGCGGACACGCCATCGTTAAATGCAATTTTGAGGTTATAAACAAAACAATTTTTATCCGTCAGGTGTTCTCAGCTCATCCCAGTGATGCCAATCTAAAGTCATGAAAGTACCAAACTCCTCCTACAAACCGTTTATGCTCTACTTCAGTTTGTCTCTTTAATTATTGAATGTTCCTCGTATATTAGATTTGTTTCAACAGATCTATGTTTATGAAGAATATTGCACTGTACGTCGCTGAACGCTAATACTTTGGACAATTAACATTGTACAACATAGAATAAAATATAGAACGAATACAGACAAGGCTAGCGACGAAAACACCGTTAGTAGTAGGTAAATTATTGTTTCAAAATGTTTAAAAAGCAAAAAGTTATAACTAACCTCGTAGCACAATGTCTTGTATTGAAGTGGTTTGAAACGTACCTAGAACAAAATAAAAGAGTATTAAATGAAGAACAAAAAAGCATTGTAAAAAGGATTGAAATATCAATAATTCAAAGAGTTGTTCACATTCTTCATTCATAAAATGGTTGTTTATTTTTGTTATTTGAGCGTAACTTTGTTGTTATAAAAAATAAAAGAATCACAACACCTGATCATCATCATTATATTTAACATTAGTTTATCGAGTTTTGAGTTTTTCATGTGGGGTGTTGGTAAATAATAGACAGGTAATAAAAAAAAATGTGACCGATGACCTACACAACTATCAGGTCGTCAAGGATGAAATTTGTAGTTAATAATATTGCCAACCTTAACAGCTTATTATTTGACATTGGCTTATAATTTTACCGTTCACTTTTTTTTTTTTATAAAGTTACATATCTCGCCTGTTTAAAAAAATAATTGTATGCTCTAAAAAATATCAAAAACTTTTTTTAAAAATTAATTTTGTTGAAAATGGAACGGTCAGAAATTCGTACTATTATGAAGTATGAGTTCTTACGTGGAACTACGGCATCGAAGACCGCGCGAAACATTAATAGTGTATTTGGCTCTAGTGTCACTACGCAACACACAATCAGACCAATTCTGTAACTCAGTTACTATGATTTTAGTAACTAAATTTGTCACTATGAGCAAGGTCAGTTACTATCATGAATGAAAGTCATTATACTTTTTATAATATTTTATCTTGTAGTAACGTTACTACACAGTAATTTTTTACAGAATTGATCTGAGTATCAAATTTCGTACAGGTAACTTAAAAAAAAAAAAAAAAACTGGCTTATTGATCACAGCAGAAATATACTGCAACCAGCTGGACGAAATGATGCAAAAACTTAAAGAAAAACGGCCTAGATTGGTCAACAGATCGACTCCTATCTTATTGCATGATAACGCTAGACCACACACTGCACAAATGACTGTAGGAATTAGTTTATTTAATTTATTAATTTAATGAAGAATTTTAAGAAAATGGTTTTCTGCCATTTCGGCCAAAAAATTGCATCCTAAAGATAAGTGGTGACTATTAATTTTCGCCAATATTCGGCTTGTATTATCTACCACATCTTTTCCCCCTGACTTTAAGAGTGCCAACCTAAAGAAATCATACTTGTTAAAATAAATTCAATTATCAAATTTTATAAGCATTAGTGTTATAAGCTGTTCACTTTTGTAAGAACAAACTAGATCTGGTTATTTTGGTGATTTTTATAGTGTATTACTGACTTTTAGAAACTTGGTTATATTGTACAGTTTTGGATTAAGTTTGTATTATTTTAGGTTAGTATTATTTACAAAATATTTAAGATGTCACTATTCAAAATAAAATATGACAAATTATATTTTTTAAATGACATATTTATAATCTTGTAACAGATTTATTAATAATTGAAAATTTTATTACATGAAAAAAACTATGATTTAACTAAACTAAAAATTAAACAATTTAACATGAAACAGTTTGTGTAAACTACGTCCTTAAATATAATAAAACACACACAAATCACAATAAAAAACTGTATAATGCTCACAAAACGATAACTATTTAAATACACATCTTTACAAACTGTCCACCAACACTGATCAACTTGTACTGGCCCTCCAAGGCCACGCGGTTAGGGTGTTTTATGACTAAGAACAATCAGACTTTTCAAATTATTACATTCAAAAAAAGTTTAGTTTTAAGTAAAAAGTATGAGTAAAGAAGAGACGATAGCCCGTATAAAAATGTTTGCTTGGATTAATACAAATAAGGAGTGCTTATAAAATGCTGGTAAAGTACTTCGTATAGGCGGAATGCGAAATACAAATGTGAAGTACATTATTAATACTGGCGTTGCACTTACTTTTGGTGCCAGCAATTTACCAACAGTAAAAGCAGTTTGCCGGCATTCGGCTGTTAGTTGAATGTTTGCTGGGTAACAACCAACTTAAACTTTTTTTCTACAAATTTCATCCTAGACGACCTAATAATAGACCAGGAGCTCATGACAGTTTATGGTCTCCGATTTCATACAGCATGCCTTTTGGAGGAGAGAATATTTACCCAAAAAAATTGGGAAAAAGTATGTTTTTTCCTTTTTCTTCTTTTTTTTTTTATATTGTGACGTACCTGTTTTTTAATTTGTGATGCCCGTTGGACAGTAGATTTAGGAGATTTTATTGTATTGACCTTAGTTTTGTATAAATACTTGTTATAAGGTGACTGTACACTTTTTCAGACTGAAGATGTGTGACTTTGCACACGAAACATCTCAAATGTAAATTAATATTGGGATTTTAATATATTGACGAATATCATGAGAAATTGTTTTATTATAATAATTATTCGTTGAGAAACTCCGACATACCTTATATATAATATATATATATATATATATATATATATATATATATATATATATATATATATATAAATTTGTTGCCAAGCAGAAAAATATATTGTGTTTTATTTTTAAAACGCGGCTAATTTTATTTACGTAAAAATTGAAGTGTAAATTGAGTCGTGTCTTCAGAGACTACAATATATTTACGACCCTCGTCTAAAAATACATTATGTCTTTCCCTAAATCGAGTATTTACTCGAGCAAATAGAAAACGTTAACATCGTGTCACTAAAGGTAACTTTAAAGTGTCGCCAGTTTTCTTTTAAATTAAAAAATAGGAAAAAAAATTGATGTGAAGTGTGAATTTTCACACATTTCAGGGTTTTGCAGGTATTTAGTAAGTGAATGATGATTATTTGGGATGCCAAAACAAATTTTATGACAAAATATTTTTTTATGAATTTTAATTCGAATGCCTATTACCATTATTTAAGTTTTTAAAGATGTGCAGTATTTTTTTTTATATATCAAGGTTCATTAAGATTTTGAAAATTGCGCCTATGGCTTCCATTGGTTGTTTTTAGTCATAGCTCCTCCCCTTTGATTTCGTGTACATTCAAATATATAATTAAATTATAATTTCAACAATTTCCACTGGTTATTAAATTTACGCTATTAAAAATTAAATGCAACAATTGCCAAAATATAATTAAAATTTTGAAAAAATAATTTAAACAATATAAAAATGCAAAAAAAAAATAAAAAATAATATTGTCTCCTCACTAGGACTCGAACATGAGTTCGATTATGAATTCTTGGGCAGAACGCAAGTATCTTAGCCACAGCACCAAGAAACACGTTGCTGTTTAGCGTATTATATAACTATAAGTTGTCAACATTATTAGCAAAAAAACACAAAAAATGTTTTTTTTTTCTAAAAACATAATCTGATCAAAAATTCCTGTTGAACTATTCCGGTTCACACCAATGTACATTACTTAGAATTTTTTCAGATTTTTAGTTTAAACCATCTGGGCTACAGGGTGTGGGACAAATTTTTTTTTGCACAATATTGGCAAAAATCGCTTCAAAATAATTTATTTTGCAAAAATAAAAATTTGAGCGTTAATCCACGTACCAAGGGCTTTCATTTGATACCCTACTCAGAATTTAAAAAAATATTTTTTTTTTCGATGAGCACATATTTGTTTATAATTTTAGGGGGATATGTTTTTTAGATGTTTTAGTATTTTTCCTATGTGCGGGTCAAAGAGTTGTATAAGCATGCCAAATTTCAACTCTCTAGGTTTAGCCGTTTGGCTACAATTTTTACCGAACAGACAGACAGACAGACAGACAGACAGACAGACAGACAGACAGACAGACAGACAGACAGACAGACAGACAGACAGACAGACAGACAGACAGACAGACAGACGACAAAATGACGGTATAAGGGTTTTTTGGTCATACCTACAAAACCCTAAAAAACAAAAGAAAAAGTTATTTGTGTTATAGACTGTGGATGTTTTATTTGGAATTCATTTCATAAATAAAATGCAGACTAGGAACATTCTTTGCAGTATTCTAATACATGGATAATTATAAGATATGAAACAGTAATAAATCATTTATGGTAGTGAAATACTTAGATACCTACTTACGTAGGGCGCTAGGAAAGTTTTGAGATACTGCTATATAAATAAACATAGCAAATTTATTCTTGCATCATTAAATAGACCTTTCAAAACATAATAGATACACTGGTAAAGAAATTTTATGTAGTCAGTCTATTATTTGCAGTGCAGGTGCAAACTTATCATAATGAGTGAGTTTACAATATAAATAAATAAATTAAAATTATTACTTTTATTTATTTTAATTTTAATTTATTTATTTATATTGTGACTAGTTTTCCATTTTATACTATATTTATTTATTTATTTTTTTATCAATTTTAACTTATAATTTCCAACATGCACTCCTACACATCTGTCTATGTATTTTAATACTCTTATCAGGTACGCATACATTGTATTTATGGTTTATTTATTTTTATTCTATTTATTTGTATTTATTTTATTTTATTTTATCTGTATCGACTTATTTAATTTAATTTTTAAAAAACGTTTATAATTTATTTTAATCATTTATTTTATAATCTCTATATTTTTACATTTCCTTTGACTTGTATTTTCATTTTATTTTAATTATATAATTTAAAGTCTATATTTTATAATTTTATATTTCTTATGCATTAATTATTTATTTATTTATTTATTTATTTTATTTTATTTTATTTCACGTTATACTTACTCAGTTTCTACATTCTGCATTATACATTATACTCTCATTCATTCTGTTATATATATATATATTTATTATTGTTACACCACATTCTATTGTTATATAGACTTATATTAATTATCCTATTGTAGCTCCGATGAAGAATAAAACTTATTCGAAACTTGTCAGCTGATTTGATTAGGTTTCATTACTGTCCGCAACCCGTACAACCTCCTTCTTCAATTGTCCATAGCAACACATAAAACAACTCTTTAGATACGATCGTCCGTAGCTTATAGATTTGCCACCAAATTGCACCATAAGTGATAAAATTCACATAGGTAAAGCAGCACGTAATATTATAGGAGGGTTACCTTATATGTTTTTACAAACGACCACTAGATGGCAATATTGAAATGTGTCATTACTATATTCGTAAAATTTGACATTTGTTATTGTAAAATCAGTGGCAGCTTATGAATTAACCGAGTAGTTTGTTGACAGTGAACATTTAACAAAAATAAGTTTGTACAAAATGGATATTACTCGTGAAGGTTCTCGTTGGATGATTTTTTACGATTTTAGTAAAGGCCTAACTCAACAACATTACATAGATTCACTTCGTTCAACTTTTGGTAATGAAGCACCATCAGAAAAGACTGTTTACAATTGGTTTTCAGAATTTCGTCGTGGTCATGAGTCCGTCAGTGATGAATCTCGTGAAAGTCAACCAAAATCGGTTGTGATTCAAAAAAACATCGATGCTGTGCGCAAAATGATTCAAGAAGATCGGCATTTGACTTACCGTGAGATAGAGGCATCCTTTGGCAATACATTCGATTTAGCATGAACATTTAGATGTTAAAAGGATCTGTACCCGATGGATTTCGCATAATTTGACCTAAGCTCAAAAAAAGGCTTGTGTTGATTAGTGTAAGGGAATGCTAAAAAATTAAACCTAGGCACTGCTAAATCCGTATCGTTAACATCATTATAGGTGACAAAACTTGGATTTATTCATATGAACCGGAAACTAAGCAACAATCCACTTTTTGGATCTTCCAAGATGAACCGAAACCCAAAAATGTTGTTCGTTCACAAAGCACTTCCAAGAAAATGATGGCTCGTTTCTTTGGTTGTACTGTACATGTCGCAACCATTCCTTTAGAAGATTGGAGAACAGTTAATGCTGAATGGTATACAACAATTTGTCATCGACAAAATCAGGAAAAACAACCAAAAACGTCGCATCATTCTTCATGACAGTGCAAGCTCCCACACAGCACGTCAAACAATAGGGGATAGGCATAATTTTTTAATTTTTTTTTATTATATTCCTCTTGTTGCTGTAGGAATATCGTGGCGCTGGTCGACCAACCCGAGAAAGCTTTGTGGAAATTTCTCGGGGTCTGGTTAATGTCGTGTAAAGTTTTCAGAAAGGGGAAGGAAAATATAGTTCCTGACACATTATCGCGAGCAGTACCACAAGTAGATTGTATACAAAAAAATGTAGTCGTAATAGACAAGTGGTACAAGAAGTTGATGGAGGAGATAAGAAATTCACCGCAGAAGTATCCATTGTATAAAATAGAAAACGGCATTATATTTAAACACGTTACACCTAAGATCCCTGAACTGTCGGACGAAACGGACGAATGGAAAATCATACCACCAAAAGAAAAGCGACTGGAAATTTTTAAGCAGTTTCACGATGTCCCAACTGCAGGACATGCTGGAGTGTTTAAAACTTTTCACCGAATAGGTCAACGATATTATTGGCCGAAAATGAAACCAGATATTGCTAGATATGTCAGAAATTGTATGACATGTCAAACTCGTAAACCAGAGTCAAAAGCAAAACAAGGTCTAATGTTGAGTCATCCCAGAATAATTAAACCATGGCAGATGATTTGCATGGATTTCGTGGGACCATTACCGCGAAGCTCGAATGGGAATATGTTTATTTTAACGGTAGCAGATTGTTTTACAAAATTTACTAGGTTATTCGCTATGCGGAGTGCTACTGCACAGAATGTTAAGAAGACACTTGAACGCGAAATTTTTTTGTTATTTGGTGTTCCTCAAATAATAATTTGCGATAACGGGAAACATTTTGCTAATAATCTTGTTAAGCAACTGTGTGCAGAATATGATGTACGAATACGTTTTACACCGTATTACCATCCACAAGCAGATCCAGCGGAAAGAATAATTAGAGTAGTGAAAACCATGATATCTTGTTACATCGATGAAGATCAAAGAAAATGGGATGCTGAATTAGATAAAATTGGTTGTGCGATCCGTACAAGTGTACACGAAACAACTGGACACACACCGTATTTTCTAAATTTCAGCAGGGAACAGATATTAAATGGTGCATACTACCGGAAAGACAATGAAGAGACAGATGAAGAAGTTCTTGGAACACCAGAAATAAGAGCAAAGGTATTAAATAAGGTGTACAAGAAAGTTCGCGAACGTTTGAACAAGTCTTTTCAAAAAAATAAAAAAATATATGACTTACGAAGAAGAGAAGACACTTACGAAATAGGCGATGAAGTATTACGTAAGAATTATTCTCTCTCGGACGCTAGTAAACATTATAATGCAAAGTTAGCACCGAAATTTATTGGACCTTTTTACATTAAGGAAAAACTATCGCCATGGACGTTTATATTAGAAGATAAATTTGGGGTTCATAAAGGAACATGGCATGCGAAGGACTTAAAAAAATTAATAAAAGAACAGGATTTTGGTTAGGGTTTAGTTTCGGTTAATTTTAAATAATGTTAGTTATTATTAACGTTAGTTTAGGTATAGAGTAGAATATAGTAAATAAAAACAAAAAAAAGAAAGATATTGCTTAGTGGAAATCTTTCTTGAGGGAAAGTATTTTTCTTGAAGTAAAGGGGGGAATGTAACGTTTTAAAAGAAATTTGTTTATTTTATAAACAAATTTAATACGGTACGCTAATGTACAGCAGCCTACTTTATTAAAATAAGACAATATCGCATAGATTTCGGTAACCATGATTACACAATAATATACAAGTAACAAACAGTATTTTATTATTTGTGAAAATTATTTGGTACGTGGTCAGACCTTCGTTCTCAACAGAAGAATATTATTATACGGTGAATAGTATAAGTATTTAGACCTTTTAAGGGATTTGTTTTGAGAACGTAAAGGTGAAAAGGACGTTGAGTTCCTACGATTTATTCGGATTTATATTGCCACAATACAAATTCACTACAGAGAGCCGCATAACATCTTAAGGTAAAAATCTAAATTATTGTGTTGTATTGCTTGTATATTTTTGTATAATTGTATGCGGCGCTTAAAACGCAAGCATTTACCGAAATTTAATGGATATGATCTTATTTTAGGCTCTCCTTCCCAGTATTTCTCCTTTTTCTCTCTCTCTCTCTCCCTCTTGGTGCGTCGCAGGAAATATCCAGAGCCAGCTTACGGCATTGGCGTACTGGTTTGGATAATTTGGGGCTGGACGTACCGAGCGTCGAAAGAAGGCAAGGATAGAGGAAACTTCAAGAAAAATAATCCAGATAAGCCTTTTTTTAATCAAAATTATTTGTGTTATTGTTTATATATCGTTTATTTTAAATTTTGAATATCAGTTGTATATATTTTTTTTATACGTTAGATTTTATTCGGAATGTGTAGGAAGTTCGTGGCGCTGGTCGACCAACCCGAGAAAGCTTTGTAATCCAGCGCATTCTGGTAAAATCGCTTTAACCAAATTTACCTTTAATTAATATTTTTATTATTTGTTTGTAATTTATAATATTATTATTCTAAATTTATTTTTGGTATCTATATATTTTATTTACTTTTCGATTTTCAATTATAATAAATTTTATTGTTTTGATATTTACTATATTCAGTTGTTGTTATTGACTTATGTCCCAAATATCTCGTTTTAGGTTAGGTTTCGCCTAGTGAGACTGATTTGGTCGGTCTTAGTTAAAATCTAGTCTGTGCGTGGGATCTACTGGTCGGTCCCAATTATTTTATTTCAGACCAGTTGGCGCCCTTAATTTTTTTTATAATTTCATCTAATTTTGGAACC
This sequence comes from Liopterus haemorrhoidalis, assembly GCA_963971575.1. Classification (NCBI taxonomy): domain Eukaryota; kingdom Metazoa; phylum Arthropoda; class Insecta; order Coleoptera; family Dytiscidae; genus Liopterus; species Liopterus haemorrhoidalis. Next base: position 209,511,991 of record OZ020611.1, read on the forward strand.
GCACGACCGTCTGTGCCTGGTCAGAATGTGACCTATAAAACACCGGCTATAGGTTTATTTAGTCTTTTGTGGCTAGCCTTTTAAACAGCCGAGACGGTCGTGCGGTTCCAAAATTAGATGAAATTATAAAAAAAATTAAGGGCGCCAACTGGTCTGAAATAAAATAATTGGGACCGACCAGTAGATCCCACGCACAGACTAGATTTTAACTAAGACCGACCAAATCAGTCTCACTAGGCGAAACCTAACCTAAAACGAGATATTTGGGACATAAGTCAATAACAACAACTGAATATAGTAAATATCAAAACAATAAAATTTATTATAATTGAAAATCGAAAAGTAAATAAAATATATAGATACCAAAAATAAATTTAGAATAATAATATTATAAATTACAAACAAATAATAAAAATATTAATTAAAGGTAAATTTGGTTAAAGCGATTTTACCAGAATGCGCTGGATTACAAAGCTTTCTCGGGTTGGTCGACCAGCGCCACGAACTTCCTACACATTCCGAATAAAATCTAACGTATAAAAAAAATATATACAACTGATATTCAAAATTTAAAATAAACGATATATAAACAATAACACAAATAATTTTGATTAAAAAAAGGCTTATCTGGATTATTTTTCTTGAAGTTTCCTCTATCCTTGCCTTCTTTCGACGCTCGGTACGTCCAGCCCCAAATTATCCAAACCAGTACGCCAATGCCGTAAGCTGGCTCTGGATATTTCCTGCGACGCACCAAGAGGGAGAGAGAGAGAGAGAAAAAGGAGAAATACTGGGAAGGAGAGCCTAAAATAAGATCATATCCATTAAATTTCGGTAAATGCTTGCGTTTTAAGCGCCGCATACAATTATACAAAAATATACAAGCAATACAACACAATAATTTAGATTTTTACCTTAAGATGTTATGCGGCTCTCTGTAGTGAATTTGTATTGTGGCAATATAAATCCGAATAAATCGTAGGAACTCAACGTCCTTTTCACCTTTACGTTCTCAAAACAAATCCCTTAAAAGGTCTAAATACTTATACTATTCACCGTATAATAATATTCTTCTGTTGAGAACGAAGGTCTGACCACGTACCAAATAATTTTCACAAATAATAAAATACTGTTTGTTACTTGTATATTATTGTGTAATCATGGTTACCGAAATCTATGCGATATTGTCTTATTTTAATAAAGTAGGCTGCTGTACATTAGCGTACCGTATTAAATTTGTTTATAAAATAAACAAATTTCTTTTAAAACGTTACATTGCATATAAACATAAAAAACAGTTTTTAATTTTTTTTTTTTTTAATTTGAAGGCTTAAAAAATCATAAATGTATGTAGCGCGCGTAAACGACGTATGACGTCTATACCCTTCTAACTGACACATGACACTACTAGTCTACCCAGCGTACATAGTCCGTTATGAACTTATTTGTTTGTATAACTTTTATAGGTTATGTAAAGTTAGAGTGATTTTAATTAAAATAAAGTTTAATTCTATAAAAACAATTTATACATGTTTACCGAATTAAATTTTATATTAAAATATATAAAATATTTAAGATCCAGGCCCCAGTACTTCGAAACATAGTCGAAAATATTGTTTAGTACCAATGTGCACAAATAGTTCAATTAGAAATCCAAAAAAATAATTTATATCATTACCTGATGACGAAAAACAACAGAAAAGATATGAGGCGAAATAAAACCGATATTTCAGAAAAAAGTAAACTTTATGTTTGTGAAGACCATTTTAATGTGAGTACATATATTTTATAAATTATTTTAATAATAAATGCGTGAAAAATTGTTTAAAAACAAATACAAAACTCTCAAACAATACAATATAAACACGTAAACATTATGTTTTGTCTGTATCTGTGACGTCAAACCCTTACAGTCTCAGTCGTATCTACTCGGCAACCTTCGCGGCGTGGTCGGCTTATTTCAAATTTACAATATTTTAATTAAAAAATTTGGCTATAATATTAATTAAAATGTGATTTTTGTTGTGTTAGGTGACATAACTAACATTAAAATATCAAAAAAATGTTGTTTTAAGGAAATATAAATTTTATGCGTATCCCCTATTGATTATTTGAAGGAGAAAACATCGAATTAATGTATTATTGCCCGTAATCACCTGATTTAGCCCCTAACGACTTTGTTTTGTTCCTCAATGTCAAACAAAAAATACGTGGACAGAGATTTACATCACCTCAAGAAGCTGTTGAAGCCTTCGAAAACCATGTTTTTGAAATAACTTTAGAGTGAAAAAAAAGTTTCGAGAATTGGTTTGAACGCACGCAAAAGTGTATAAATCTTAAAGGCGAATATTTTGAAAAGCAATAAAACAGTTTGTTCTAAAAACATTTTTTCTTTCTTAGTTTTTGTAAAAACTGAAAGGTAGCCCTTGTGTTTGTGTATAATATGATGTGTTGCTTTCTTTATACGAGTTCTCACTTAATCTGGCCGCTCTTTAATAATTACTATAACTTTAATGCATACTTCGATAGCAGTTTCTAGTTTTCAAGAGACTTAAAACGCCATCCATTCGTTAAGTTCCTTATCGAATTTAATGATTTATTAAACATTTACGAGTTCAGCGACTCAATTTTAAGTAATTAAAAAAGCTGTTAGTAATTCCATACCATAATTTCATTTCAAAACGAAGCAGGGCAACGATTAAATGAACCCCATTTCCCAAGTGGCTCCTATAACATTACAGGAAATGAATAATTGTTTACATTTATAATTTATCAAAGATGTGCGTGCTTTTAATAATAATATAATATAATTTATATTATAATGTACTTCAAAATGTTGAATTATGATTTAATTTGCAAGTAAATTATTATATATTGTATGATTACATTGTTTTAAATAGGGGTAGAAATTAACCTACTTCATTGAAACGTCTTTTAAAATCGTTTATTGTAGATTAAATAAAATATTTTCCGCGAAGAATGTCCGATCATGTAAAATGGCAGTATTGTATTGTCCTTGGTCAGGATTACGTCATTTAGTCATTGTGACGCTCAGCTGTCTGATTAAAAAACTATTTGTCAGCGTCTGACGTATGTTGCCTGATTACGAAATGCATACGCCGCCATTTACGTAATGAGGAAATATTTGTCATGACGAATGAATATTGGAACTGGGTCAACCATCAGTACAAATAATTGGATGTCGTATAGTATCGAGGAAGATGAACCTAGCCAACTCCTCTACACGTACTAGTCCACAGGATGACGACCTAGATATCGACGCCAGATACTCGTACCGCTGGTGAGCCAAGCAAGCAGTCACCATGTGAGCGGGACAAGACTTCTCCAGGCTCCTTGACTCCCTGATGGTTAGCCCCGCCTCGGAGATACGGCAACACGGGGTGGACCGAGGACTTCCCCAACTCCATGGGCAAATTTAAACCTTATATTGTAAATTGGATATATAATTAATAAAGTGTTGTTAAAACGAGGAGTTGTCTTTCAATCAAACCCCCCACGTGACAGTATTAAGCAGAGTACTTTTGACACAACGTACTTTTATATTTATTTATTTTACAACTGTCAAATACATCAGTTATCTATGACAACCAGATCATGGAGAATGTTTTATATTTTAACTGCCGCATCAACAGATCATTTGCAAATATTATTCAAAGTTTTTATTTTTATTTAACCAACTGTGAATACATAAAGCTGCTCATATTCCACGCCGTGTATAATATGACGCGTATGCGTACCCAGCCATGAATAATAAACGTCTTATACGACAAGTTTTCTTACAGTCAGTTAGTTTAAATTTTTGGCGCTCAGCAACAATGGCAATAGCATCTTTATAACAAGAATATTATTTATGAGAATAAGTAAAACAATAAATAAATATTTCTTAAACATTGTTGTAGGTGTGCAATCAGCTGATGGTTTGGTAGCCATATTGATGACGTCAGTTTTAAAGTTTTACAATTGATTCTCAGATTTTTTTTATTTTAAATTAAATTTACTTTTCTAATCTAATAATCTAATATTCTATCTAATATTCTAATAAACTATCTTTTTTAATGATAAAACTATATAGTTGTAGATAAAATATTGTATTTGACTTGCATATAATGGCTATATTACACTCGAATGATTACAACCCTACTTTTATTGTTGGAGTTGTAGGGGTTTTTGGATTTCCACCAAATATGATGTTATAAGTTGAGTATAGTCTTTATTGTAGTTACAGCTGACTGGTTACGCTCAATTCAAGCATTATCAAAGCTACAAAAAAATTAAAAATAAAAAAATACAATTTTGTAGATATATTGGTCAGTATGATAATAAATGAATAATAAACTGATGATGATAAATTAACTAGCCAGCTGTAACTACAATAAAGATTATAATATACTCAACTAGTGTTTCTGATTTCTCGACAATTTTCATTTCTCGAGAAATGAAAAATAAGACTTATTTTCTTGAGAATTCTCGAGAAATCTTGAGAAAGATAATTATTAGAATATATATATATCTTTTATTAATGCTGAAAATATTGTAGAGGATAAAAACATGTTAAAATTATAGTCAACTTAGTACTAAAGTACTCATTTAAATAACATTAGAATAAATGGATAGCGGGGATTTAAAAATGATTACGAAAATGGAACGTTATTGCATATTAATGAAAAATACATATGTATAGAGAAATTTTCAATAAATTAAGAAATTAATAATTATATTAATAATTATTTTATTTAACTTGTACGTAATCTTTTACATAACAGTTTTAAACTGAACAAAAAATGAAATGTAATTGGTTATAATAAATAATACACTAAATTAAAATAAAATATTGTAACAATAAATGCTAATTAGCTGAATATTATAAATCGCTTCTTATCTGTTGGCACAATTGCGTTACGGAAGACAGAAGACAAATTTTATCAAAATGAAATTATAATCCGTGACTCACAAAACATTATATTTAAAATAGTTTTTTAAAAGCAAAATGCCTTTAACGTGGCGTCGAGAAAAAATTACATTTCTCGAGAAATTAAAAATGAGAATTATAACTTTTTCTCGAGAAATTCTCGAGAAAGAATTCTCGAGAAGAAACACTATACTCAACTGACATAGAAAATAATAAAAAACTTTTTTTATCTGAAAATTTAAAATTTTAAATAAAAATATGGGATAATGAAGGCAGTTATCTGGATAAAAGATAACAGATAATAACAGTAATATCTAGATATTTTTTAAATAAATTTATCTAGATAATTCCAATACTGACCGTGTTGGAGTATTCGTTGGTAAAAATAATCTTGTTGTTTTTAATTAACGTATAATAATTATTTATTTATTGTAAAAAGAAAAGTAGTTCATAACCGGTCCTGTTGAACATATTTAAATAATTATATTTTCTCAATTATTGTTACTTGATAAAGAAGAAATAATTATTATTCAAACTAAAAACTTAAATGAAAAATTTATTGAAAAATTGTGCCAAGAAAAGACCAGAATATTGGATTTTATTTTCGATTTTTTTCTTCAAACTGCATAATAAAGTGACCAGATTGGAAACAATTTTTTTTAGGCTACACTCTTTTCATCTTTAACATTCATATTACATTTTTAAGGATATCGTCTATCTGTTTTCAGTACTCAAAAGAAAATTTAAACACTGACCAAACATGTCATATTTCAAACTCATTCAAAATTTACTGGCAGAAAAATAAACGTCTTCCATAAAGGTCAAGACACAATTCAACTCATTCCAACAAAAAAATATTATACTTTTAAAGTTGCAAATATAAATTAGCACTAAGATAATAATAAAACCACTGCATGTAATCTTAAAGATTAATAAACAAAACTATAAGAAAAAATGTTCGAAGTAATTTTATTAAAAAACAATTTATCCTTAAACTCTCTTCAGATATATTAAAATAAATATTGTGTAAAACATATTACAACACATTGTAATTTATTAGAAATGATGATTCATTTAAATTAAAGTGTTCATTTTCAATTTTATTTAGTTTTAACTATAAATTGCTCGACACCATTATTTCTGACTCATGTTACACCAAGGTATTGCAACATACCTGTTGGAAAACACTGTAAAAGCTGAATTGACTAAATGAGCATAACTATAATGCGAATTAGACTGTTCTTTTAAATTATAAGCCACCTCTTGGCAATATTAAAGCTGAGCGATTAAAATAACGCAATAAAAACAAATCTAATTTGATGAATACCTCTCTCATCATCAAGAAATCTTTCTTATACTTCTGAGATTTTTTTAAAAGATAATCTTTGAAATAACTCACATTTTCTTCATAAAACCTGAGACTTGTAAAAAGATTATAACACAAAAAGAAAATCAATTTTCGTCTGTAAACTTACCTTAAAAAAACAAACTCTCATGACAGTAATTCAAGAGAAAAAAGGAAGGAATATCTCCGGCAAGAAATCTAAAATGTATCTAAATGTCATCATTTCTGAACTTTGTCTCCATTAAAGTAAATAAACGTCTGCTGCAAAACTCCTAATAACGCTCAACCATTTTTTACGCTTCGTTACATCCGTTAGAAAGGTAAAAGTCCCTAACAAGCTGTCGTGACATTTGCTCGTAAGAACTGAAGACAAGCCGGCTACTGATTTTACGATTTAAAAATTACGTGGTCATTGCCACGAAAAACTCATATCAAACATAAAATAACATTTTTATTTCAAACTTTTCACTAAATTAACAAAATTCTGCTACAAAAATCAACCTTTGCAGCTGTTCGCAACATTTAACAAATTTACGTGAAGTGTAAATTTTGCCAGAACACAATATTAAATCAAATCTTTAATCCAATTCAATGGAAAAACCTCAAAAAGGAAGTTATTCGAAATATTTGAAGCCAATATTCACACAAGAAAGAGAGGTAAATGGTTTTAGTGGATATGAAACGTCCTCATCGTCTTATGTCACAGATAGAATGGAAAATGGTTCTGGCAAGAAAAATTAATACTCGCATAAGATTACGAAGGATCAGATAACGGAAGATCTAATGATTTGTAATTGTTTACATTTCAAAGATAAAAAGGTAAAAATTGGTCAGGAAGATATTGATGATGTAGATGAGTTTTTTTTTTTACCTTGGCAGCATGATCGCCAAAGATGAAGAAGCAATGCTGGATATTGAGTAACGCTTGAACAAGTTCAGGCAAGTTTTCTCTATGATAAATGCTGTCTGGAGATCCAAATATATCTCAAGAAACACAAAGTTGCGCTTGTTCAACACAAATGTGAAATCTGTGCTACTCTAACGGATGTGAGACCTGGAAGGTTACCCGTGTAATCACTTCAAATTGCAACCCTTTGTAAACAGATGTCTCCGCAGAATTATCCGAGTGTTCTGGCCGGAAAGAATATCTAACGCAGAGCTATAGCAATGAACAAACAATTTCCTGAGGAGAGAGCCACCTAGCGTGCTTCGAATGGCCTTAGATTGCAATCCGCAAGGCACACGCAAAATCGGAAGGTCAAAAACAACCGGGAGACGAACCATTATTCAAGAAGCGCGGAATTATGGAAAATCGTGGCTGAAGCACAAAACTTTAAAAGAAAAATTATGAACGTTAATTCAGAAGATATTCTTGAAATAGACGACTACGAAGTAGAAGCTACACTAAAGAAAATAAAAGACATCAAGACACCTGGTAAAGATGGTATCACAAAAGAAATGCTGAAAGGGGGAGGAAAAGTTCTAGTAAAAGAATTACAACTACTAAATGAGTATCTAGAGAAAGGATACATTCCAACAGAATGGAAAACAGCCAATTTCTGGCTTTGTGAATGGCCTTGTTTACTGTTCCGCTCGTGAATTTGGTCCTTCCATCTTCAAAGCACACGTGGTCTCTTGCAGTTCATTTTCTCTTCTACAACTAGAAACCGTAGCTGGTATTGCAGAGATGTCGGGCGTGATCTCTATGGCGATGAGGTTGCTGGTTCAAATTTTTTGAACTGGTAGTGGCAATTCCACCGTGGACCAACGCAATCAAGTATTTTTCTCATAAAATTGCAAAAGAACATATAACAAGTACTGAACTTGAAGATTTGACCATATTTGGCTGTTAATGTATGCCATTACCACAGAAACTTCTATGACCCTTATAGAGGGTCTGAAATATGCTCTTTCTAATAGACTAGGCCTGAAAATGTTTCTGGACGACACTATTTTACAAAAACTGGTTAAAAATATCAAATTTTTTAATTTTTTTTAAATATCACAAAATTTAAAGTAAAATCGTAAAGTAATGAGATTAGTTTATGAGTCGAAATTGTATATTTGATAACAAAGTTGTGACACATAGAAGTAGACAAAATTTTGCAGAGGAAGCTTCATTATTACAGGAGTTACAAAAGGCTAAACTTTGAAATTTTTTTAGAGCATTAATTTTTTTGGCTTACTTCGAGTCTTTTTATCTATGCCAGGTTAAAAAAAATAAAAAAAATGCCGCATTAGTTCCATTCAAAAGATCACAAAAATTTGTAGCAGATCGCAAAGTTTCATTAGTTTTGCTTATATACCCAAGGAAATATTTTGAGTCGAATTTTCACAGCAATACTGTACATGGTGGCAGTATGGTATCAAACAAACACCTATTTCTCCCCAAGTATTCCACTGGTGAATCTTAAACTTTACCAAAGTTGGTCCCAGCCACGTAAGATTCAACACATAAAAATCCGTGATGGTAATGTGGGGCACTTAATAATAATAATAATAATAATAATATTTATTTGTGTTCGGACATATATCCATACAAAAGAGTTTGAGTTTAATTAACATTTTTTGTTTATATAATATAATAGTTGGAGACAGAGGTACACCATGTTTCATAATTTTTATTTAAAAGTAACATAAAATATATATAAATAAATAAATGAATAAATAAATAAATAGATAAATAAATACTCATAAACCAGTGCATCGATTTACTCACATTTGTGCTCTCCCACTTAGTAACATAAAAAATATATAAATAAATAAATACATAAATAAATAAATAAATAAATGCATAAATAAATAAATAGATAAATAAGTACTTATAAATTATTACATCAATTTTCTCAAAGAAAAAACATGTATAGCACATTAGCTTTATTTTGTACTAGATACTAGGTACTTATTTAATATTTGTATAATCCTCGGTATTTGTTCGTACGTATAATTTTTTATATAAAACTAACATAAAATATGTATAAATAAATAAATAAATAAATAAATAGATAAATAAGTACTTATAAATTATTACATCAATTTTATCAAAATAAAAAAATAAAAAAATAAATAATAATAAATAAAAAACATGTATAGCACATTACCCTTATTCTGTACTAAATTCTAGGTACCTATTTATTTTTTGTATTATCCTCGGTATTTATTCGTACGTATATTAATTGGGGGCGACGTCTCCAATCGCTTGCTCCTCCAGAATAAATTGCCTGATCTTCAGTGCACATATTACGTACAGGGCTACTTTCTCAACCTGTTCCACGTTACTAAAGGTTAGTATGTCCACCAGATCAGTTCTGTCCCTTATTATATATTTCTGTAGGTAGGTATTTCTAGGCTTCATGAAGTGAGCGCATCTGAACATAAAATGACTGGTTGAGTTGTTTTCGCCGGAGCTGCATACGGGGCAGGGCTCAATGTCATTGAAATGGTGACTAAAGCCATTATGGTATAAGCTCGAACTTCTAGTGCTTCCTGTTCGTAGCTGACTTACCAGTTTCTTGAATTTAAAATGACAGTTGTACAACAAATAATTATTCTGATCAGAAAGTGCAATGTTTTTATATAATGTGGAATAGGATGATAAAATTATCCTATTTTTGTCATTTTCTTCTAAATAATTTTTGTAGCACTGCAGAAGGTTTTCCAAATTATTTTCGGTATCAGTGATATTTTGTCTCTCCCATAACCAGTCAAAATGTATTTTACTCAGCATTTCTCTGTATTGCGTGACCCAATTAAATCTAATATTGTTTCTTTCAGAGGAATCTAGTCGTTTTAGTTTATTTAAACATATTTTTGGGAATCTGTCATCGTTCATTTTGAGCATTTTGATCCACCATTTGGTAGCTCTGGCAAATAGGAGAAGTTCAATTTTTGCACAACCTGTTTCTTTGCGTACTATGTAATTTGGGGTGTTTCTTGCCCAACCAAATATTGACTTATAAAAATAAACTTGCGATGTTTCTAACATATCGGGGTATCTTAAGCCAAAGATTTCTGAACCGTATAGCAACACAGGTAGGGCTACAGCTGAGTAAATTTTTAATTTTGATTCCCATGAGGACATTTTTGCTCTCCACATTAATTGCTTTACGTTACCCAAAGTTATTCTTTGTTTACTAAGAGCTGTTCTTGTTGCCTCTAGGAATACCCCTGAAGAATTAAATACTATTCCTAGATATGTGTACTTGTTTACAGTTGGTATGGGATAGCCCTGACATCTATAATTTGTCGTGTAGTTTTTAGGTCTACCTTTGTGGAAATGCATTACATTAGTTTTTTCTGGATTAATGGTTAGGGAGTTATTGTTACAGTAGACCTCCAATGCTTTTAATTTGTTTGAAACATCATATACAGATTTTCCTAAGATTACCAGGTCGTCTGCATATAATAACATCATGATGTCCTTATTGTTACCCATGTATACCCCTTCTAGGCCCTGGTTCCTAAAATGTTGTTCGATGTCTGCTATGAAGAGTGAAAACAAGAGTGGGCTTAGAGGGTCTCCTTGTAAAACACCTTTGGTGATGCTTATAGGTTCCGTATGTCCTGTTGTAGTTTTTACTTTTATTGTCGCTTCAGAGTAAATTTTTTTTAAGATTCTTACAAGTTTTCCACTTACGCCTGTCTGAAACAGTTTGTTGAATAATTTTTCATGGTTTATCGAATCAAAAGCCTTCCTGCAGTCTACAAAAATAGCATATATATTTCTTGAGTTATTTATAAACTGGCTCTGCAAACTGCAGTCAGGCAAAATATATTGTCAGTACGAGATCTATTTTTCCTAAAACCAGACTGTGATTCTGGAAGAATGTTAAAACTTTCTACCCAGGTGTTCAGACGAGATGTTAATATTTGAGTGAATAATTTCGTTATTGTATTTATGATTGCGATACCTCTGTAGTTGTTTGGGTTTTGTAAATCACCTTTTTTGGGAAGCATTACTAGCTCAATTTCTTTTAGAGCCCTTGGGATGTTTTCCTGTTCTAAGAATAAGTTAAGAAGAGAAGCAATAGTATTAAGCCATATATCGGGTAAATTCTTCAAGACTTCATTAGAGATTTTGTCTAATCCGGGGGATTTATTATTTTTTAAATTTCTTATAGCAATTTTTACTTCCTGAAATGTTATTATTTCGTCCATGAATGGGTCTCTCACGTCTATAAATAGTGAGGTATAATCAAATTTCACTCCGTAAAAATCTACAAAGTAATTGTGCCACGCTTCCTTCTTTATTTCGTTTTTTTGTGTGGATCTCTTGGAGAATATTTTACAAGTTTTCCAGAACATTTGAGGGTTTTTTACGTTATTAATTTGGTCTTGAAGAGACAGGAAATTGGCTACGAAATTGCAGTTATTCCAGCGTGAAAGGATATTATCTTTAAATTCTAGAGCTATTGTTGGGTTCCAAATAATTTTATAAGTGTAAGACAGGGTCATATCAGAATCTTCTCTTATATAAATATTTTCGTGATCGTTTATAACAATGAAATTGAGGAGGTGATCAGATAATAAGATATGATCACTTACAATGAAGTTTTTAATTTTCGAGATTCCCTGAAGATTTGCCCAAACCAAATCAATAACGCTTTTACCTCTACTGTTTATACAGGTGTATTGTGCTGGAGAGTCTCCAGCCGTTCTTCCGTTGAGAACATGGAGGCCTTGATTTTCCATTATTTCTAGCAGATCTTTTCCTTGTTTATTTATGGTTTGGTCCAGGCTTTTTCTTTCATGATCCAGGAGGCTATTCTCGAAGACCTGTTCTTCGCTTTGATTAAGCTCCCCTATTCTTCCATTGAAGTCGCCCCCAATGAACACCTGAGAATCTGGATTGTTTTGAGTTATCTCGGTAAGGATTTGTTGAAATTCGTCTAGAATTGTACGATAAGAGTAATGTGGTGAGAAATACACAAAAAAATGTGGGGCACTTTTTAAATATTAGACCACTTGACATGGAATTACCCTTTTATAACTTCAGCTGTATTTGATCACTTCCGATGATTCTACAATCATTTCAAGATCCACACCATTTAGCGATTTAATTATTAACAGTGATTTACATTTAAACGATGCTAGCAATTGGTTTGCGGCAAACATGTTATCTCTAAACACAAATGTGAAAGTATGGTTAATTCTTTATGAAAGTATACTTTTGAGAGTCCAGGCTTTATTAATTTTTGAGGGGTATATGTCGACAAGAAATTAATTTGGAAACTCTATGTTGATTATGTGAGTGGTAAGCTATATAGAACAATTTTCTTACTGAGAAATCTTGTGGACATAGTAACTAAAAATGTGCTCTTAGTAGCTTATTACTCACTTTTTTAATCACATATTTCTTATGCCCTCTTAGCATGGGGACACTCGTCCTCTGCTGATAGAATTTTTGCATTGCAAATCCGCGCTGTGAGAATCATTGACGGTATTTTTTACAGAGCAGGATGTCAAAAATCTTTATCATTGCAAATTATGACTCTGCCATCACTCTACATTTTCTGCCTGTTTATTTATTTTTTTTACAAAAATAAAAACATGTCCTATCCAATTCCACTTGCGCAATTTTATTTCCTTCTGGATATCTGTTTGGTTTGTTCATTGCCATAGCTCTGCGTTTGAACTTTCCGGAACAGAACACTCGGATAATTCTGCGGAGACATCTGTTTACAAAGGGTTGCAATTTGAAGTGATTACATGGGTAACCTTCCAGGTCTCACACGCGTTAGAGTAGCACGGATTTCACATTTGTGTTGAACAAGCGCAGCTTTGTGTTTCTTGAGATATATTTGGATCTCCAGACAGTATTTAACATAGAGAAAGCTTGCCTGACCTTGTTCAATCGTTGCTCAGTATCCAGCATTGCTCCTCCATTTTTGGCAATTATGCTGCCAAGGTAAAAGAACTCATCTACATCATCAATAACTAACTCCCTGACGAATTTTTACCTGTCTTAATATTAGAATATTAGTGTAGAATCTTTGAAATTTGTACAATTTCAAATCATTAGATCTTCCGTTACCTGATCCTCCGTGATTTTATGCGAGTATTTAATTTTCTTGCCAGAACCATTTACCATTCTTTCCAGCTGTGACATATGACGAAGAGCATATTTAATATCCATTAAAACCATCTGCCTCTCTTTCTTGTGTGAATGTTGGCTGCAAGTATTGAATTGGATTGGATTAAAGATTTGGCTTGATATTTTGTACTGAAAAAAATTACACTTCACATAAATTTTTTGAATGTTGTAAACAGCTACAAAGAAAATTTTGGTAGCAGAATTTCGTTTATTTAGTGGAAAGTTTGAAATAAAAATGTTATTTTATGTTTGATATGAGTTTTTCATGGCAATGACCATTGTACGCTGTGTTCGAATATTTTGATTTAAATTTTTAGAATTGTCATTAGTTTTTCGTATCTGATTTAACTATCTAATTTTATCTACACTATTTGCTTGATTTTTCTTGATTGACTGTAAACGATTAAACTGTATTGTATTGTGGTGAATAAATAAATATAATAATATACTATGGTATCAAACAAAAACCTCTTTCTTGCCAAGTATTCCACTGGCGAATCTTAAACTTTACCAAAGTTAGTCTGAACCACGTAAGATTTAACACACAAAAATCTGGAATGGTAATGTGGGGCACTTTTTAAAAATTAGACAACTTGGCATAGAATGACCCCTTTATAACTTCAGCTGTTTCGATCAATGATCCAAGGTAGATGTATCGGTCAATAACTCATGTTTTGTATAAGAAACTTATAATCTATGGAGGTCTACGTACCGTTAACCTTTTATTTCATTGTGTTAAGTTTGTTATATTTATAGTATTATCAATAGAGTATTCATATCCTTTAAAATCGATGTGATAAACAACAAAGAACGCCATACGACTCTCGATGCTGAACGGATTATACTAGGCGTTATTGTATCGTTGTTTTTGTGAGCATATACTTTTTCAATATTTTTTCGCGAATCGTTTTTTTCGCGCTATAAGAGAAATTTCAACTTAGATATATAAATCAATAAGCCGATTAGCTTATCAATATTTATTTTGGTGGGTATCCTGTGTACGGTTTCCTTAACGCGTTCACAATTTACATAGCTCATTTATTCAAGTTCACGCCTTGTTACAGGTCATTGCATCTTTATTTGCATCAGACATTTAGAGACTTTGTCAACTTTCCGCCATTTCCATTGTGTAAACACTAATATCGATCATGTCGATAACGACATATAACCAGAAGCAATGATAAAATAAAATTGAATAAATTATTTCTTGGTAGATTTAAAAATTATAAACTATACTGGATCTTGGTAGGACCTAAATAAACCATAGAGGGTGCTAAAAAAAATGATGTGAACCATGAATTTCCATACATTTCAAATGTATCTGTACATCTCAAATGTATCTGTACATCTTTTGCTTGATGTGTTATTTGAAAGCCTTGATATTTTTTGAGTTTCGTAGGGATCATCAACCCTTACGGCATTTTCACACACACTGGCGAAATCGGTGCCGGTGCCGTCACAGGTATTCTCATCGTTTTTAGGGTTTTGTAGGTATGACCAAAAACCCTTATACCGTCATTTTGTTGTCTGTCTGTCTGCCTGTCTGTCTGCCTGTCTGTCTGTCTGCCTGTCTGTTTGTCTGTCTGTCTGTCTGTCTGTCTGTCTGTCTGTCTGTCTGTCTGTCTGTCTGTCTGTCTGTCTGTCTGTCTGTCTGTCTGTCTGTTCGGTAAAAATTGTAGCCAAACGTTTGTTTTTTTTAATATTTTTTTTAAGTTCTGAATAGGGTATCAAATGATAGCCCTTAGTACTTGGATTCACGAACAAAAATTTATTTTTGCAATATAAATTATTTTGATGCGAATTTTGCCAAAATTATGCAAAAAAACTTTGTCCCACACCGTGTAGCCCAGATGGTTTAAACTAAAAATCGGAAAAAAATCTAAGTAATGTACATTGGTGTGAATCGGAATAGTACAACAGGAATTTTTGATTAGATTATGTTTTCGGAAAATAACGCATTTTTTGTGGTTTTTTGTTGACTATGTACAAAAGTTGTAGTTATGTAACACACTATACTAGAAAGCGTATCCTGGTCTAATGGTTAGCTTGCTCGCTTGCTACCCAGTAAACTTGGGTTCGCTCCCGGGAAGAGGAGACAATTTTATTATTTGTTTTTTTTTTCATTTTTATTTTGTCAAACTTCTAGTTATATTTTGGCAAATGTTGCATTTCATTTTTAAGAGCGTAAATTTAATAACTGATGGAATTATATTTTCATTCTATGTGTCATGTATACGAAACCAGAGGGGCGGAGCATATGACTTAATATTAATGGAAGCCATGGAAGCCATAGGCGCAATTTTCAAAATCTTAATTTACCTTCCCAGCAAACATTTTTATACGGGCCAGTACTGGTAAAGCACATACTCCCCCGCCGTCCCAGCAACGGTAAAGTGCATTGAAAGTAATGGGCCAGTGCTGGCATTTCGCACTGTGCCAGTGCTGGCATTTCGCACTGTGCCAGTGCTGGCATTTCGCACTGAGCTAGTGCTGGCATTTCGCACTGGGCAAGTGCTGGCATTTTGCACTGGGCCAGTACCCCGGTGTCCCCGTGGCCGTTAGCTGGCCCATTGATGTATCAGTTGCCGGCCCAGCAACGGTAAAGTGCATTGAAAGTAATGGGCCAGTGCTGGCATTTCGCACTGGGCCAGTGCTGGCATTTCGCACTGGGCCAGTGCTGGCATTTCGCACTGGGCCAGTGCTGGCATTTCGCACTGGGCCAGTGCTGGCATTTCGCACTATGCCAGTGCTGGCATTTCGCACTGGGCCAGTCCTGGCATTTCGCATTGGACCAGCGCTGGCATTTCGCACTGGGCCAGTGCTGGCATTTCGCACTGGGATAATGATGGCATTTCGCACTGGGCAAGTGCTGGCATTTTGCACTGGGCCAGTACCCCGGTGTTCCCGTGGCCGTTAGCTGGCCCATTGATGTATCAGTTGCTGGCCCAGCAACGGTAAAGTGCAAAATAATCGCATTAGTTGCAAGATTTATTTCTGAGTGCATATATTATACCCACTCTCTAGTGTTTCAAATGTAACATATGTGTACTTATCCAGTATTAAAATAAATTAATGGTTAGGTGCAAAATAAATACTCATTTGGCCATTTTCACCATCGTTGAATAAATTTATTTAACAGATAAGGTTGACAATATCGCATCGGTTTTAAACTATTAATGAAGAAATTAACATTGCTGTCAATAGAATGATGCGATATTGTTAACTTAAAGTTGTTAAATAAATTTATTCAACGATTGTGAAACTGGCCGATTGTAAATTGTATTAACAGTTGTAGCATTTTATTGCAAAAAAATATAATTTATTAAGATTTTCGTAGGGTTAAACAAACTACATAATTAAAAAACACCACACTATCCAAGACATATAGTTACAATTTTGTTAATTTAAATCATTTAATAATATAAAATAAATGTAAAATAGTTTTTGTATTTTTGACGTTTAAACATTCAACAAACAATAATAACAACATTAACCATAGCAACCCTTATCCCTTCGCACTAACAAACTTGGCACAGTGGCGTCCCGTTACAGCCTCCCCCTCAAGAGGTGATGTCGGAGGGATCAGCTCTTGATATAGAACTAGGGACGACGGTGTTGAAGGTCGATGTGTTGGCATCAGCTACAGCTTGTTTCGTTTTGGACGGCCTCGGGCGCGTCTCTGTGATGATACTGTTGTGACAGGAGGTGTTTCACGTCGTGGACGTCCTCGCCGTGGAGATACACGTTCGGTCATCACCGGGTTTTCCTGAGACTCCTTCTCCTTGCGAGGTCTTCCTCGGCCTCGAATTGGTCGGATCGGAGCAATTTGCTGGCTGCTCAACACGTACGGGGTAAGTGCTGTGCTATGATATACGCCAAGAGGCGTAGTTGGATCAGCAAGAGAGGCAATTTGGAAGGTAGTAGGGGATAACTGACTGACTATTAGGTACGGACCGTCACGTCGAGGTGCGAATTTAGAGGTGTAACCTCTCGAGGCCTTACTTAACGCGTGTACTGTCACTAGTACCTTATCGCCGACCTTATATTTAGGTGCTTCTCGGCGATGGGCATCAGCATATGCCTTGGAGTGATCCTGTTGTCTCTCTTGATTTTCTCTAGCCTGAGTTAGAGTTTTGGCTAGTTGTTTTAAATATGGCGTGTTTTGTGGAACAAAATTGTATCTCCTCAAAAATACAGATTTTTGTCCAAGATTGCACGCAAGTCACTTGCAGCTGCGGTGGGTAATTCTACCCTCACTGAGCAAACGTCTTCACCAGGCGATCGAGATAAGGTGTCGGCAACTGTGTTGCTGCGACCAGTGGTGTAATCTATGCTCAGGTCGTACGACTGTAGTTGGAGGGCCCACCGTGCGAGGCGGCCACTCGGCGATCTTAAAGACATTAGCCACTTCAGCGGCTGATGATCGGAGATCACGGTCACTTTGGCTCCGTCTAAGTATCCACGAAAACGTTCCATGGCCCATAGTACCGCAAGAGCTTCGCGCTCGGTGGTACTGTAATTCCTTTCGACAGGCGTCAAAAGTCGACTGGCATATTCTACGGGGTGCTGATCCGGGCTCTCCCCCTGCATCAGAATTGCCCCAAGAGCGTAACCGCTCGCATCAGCTCGGAGCACATAAGGTGAGTTCGGGTCAGGCTGTTTGAGGATCGGTGCCGTTGTCAGCAACCTTTTGAGCGCAGTAAATGCTTGTTCCTGCTCTGGTCCCCAATGCCACTGCACGCCCTTCTTGGTGAGCTGACTGAGTGGACGGGCGAAGCTTGAATAATCAGGCACGAATCTTCGGAACCAGGAGCCTGTCTGAAGGAAGGTAAGTACTTCCTTTACATTGCGCGGGTTTTTCATATCCGCGATGGCAGAAATTTTCTGGGAGAATATATCTTTAAATTCCGTCAACAACGCTTCTAAACGTCGCTGTTTTTGATCCATGTCCTCGCACACCTCTCCATTAGAAACTACATTGACGTCGCTAGACGGACGGATTGCAATGTTCGGGTCCTCCTCGAACTGGTACGTCATGTACGGCTTATCAGCAAAATACCACAATTGAGCTGAAAAGTCCAATATAATACCAGCAGTCTTAATGAAGTCGATACCTAGCAGCATTCGGCTATTGACGTGCTCGGGCACCGCGAGAAGTGTCGTCGGAATAAGACGACCGCATACAGATATTTGTACATCAAAATATCGAACGTTTACGCGCTGTACTTCTCCATCAGCCAGTTTCAAATCCATTTTAGCTGTCGTGTACGGGTGTCCCGTATCAATAAGAATTTGATGTAGTTGCGCACCCGCAATACATCTGTTGGCACCAGTGTCGAAACAGGCCATACCATTTAAACCGAAAATTTTTATACGCACCATCGGTCTATTCGTACCTATGTCAGTAGAAGAATGAACAGTGGAGAATTCTAGGCTCTCCTGCACAGAAGGTGAAGGTTTTACTTTTGAGGGATTACAATTTGGACAGTTGCTTCGCACATACCCCGGTTGTTGGCAGCCATAACAATTAAATTTGCTCTTACCAGATCCTTCAGGAAGCGGCGGTGTCTTTACGATCGGAGCATTGTCTCTGCGAGTCTTCTTTCTGCAGTCGGCTTCTACGTGACCAAATGCCTTGGCAGTAGTTGCACCTAAGCCGAATTTTCTTTTCGGCTCCCTCTGCAGAAGTCGTCTTGGCCGTGGTCGCTGCGACGCTTCAATGTCTCGCGTTTTTGCTAATAATTCTTGAAACGTGTTGAAGTCTGCGCGAGTAATGCGTTTGCGGATGTCACGGCGTAAAAGTCCATATAGCATATCCAAATGCATGCGTTCCGGAACGGCGTATGGTAGTTGGGCCACTAGAGAGCGCACCTGGCACACGAAAAGTTCCGTGGTTTCACCGATATATTGCTCGCGCGAAAATAATTCCCGAAATATCTGCGGTGGTGGCAACTGGCGGGAGTAGGCATTTTCCAACACTTCAATTGCGCTATTCCAATCTATTACGGTGCTTTTAATTCCTCTCCACCACGTTGCAGCGATCCCCTCAAAGAGGATGGGCAAGCCTCGCAGGGCGTTGCTATCACTTACGTTAGCACAGTCTTTGTATATTGTAATGGCATCGATGAACGCATCAACATCAGAGTCGTCCGATCCATTAAACCGTGCGGTGCATTTCGCAAAATTACCAAGCTGTGGCGCGACAGGCGGCGGACTAACACTACCGCGCGTACTGCGGTCACTCGCGGCGCTTCCAATACTAGCAAGAAGTTTACGAAATTGCACATCCGTAAACGTAATGGTTGATGTGTCTGTTGAAGTACCCGTTTTTTTCATTTTGGGCGGCATTTTCACGAAGACAGCGCACTCAAAAGTCTAAGACGGTTAAAACGTTCAAAAAAACACAGTTTATGGCACAAAACGTGAAAATAACGCGAAAAGTCAAAATATCTCAAAAGTTATTTCCAGTAGGTCGGAATACAGTCAAAACTTTCTTCCACTCTACGGGTGATCTGTAATCGACGCTCACTTTTCGTGGAAAAACGTTCCAGTTTTGTCACTTCCACAATTTTGGATAAAAATTCTCAGTTCACTTATGTCACAGATGTTTTGTTATATCAGTAAACTGATAGCGTAGACAATAATTATGAGTTTGCTGGCCTCGAGTTCGGGCGCCATTTGTAGCATTTTATTGCAAAAAAATATAATTTATTAAGATTTTCGTAGGGTTAAACAAACTACATAATTAAAAAACACCACACTATCCAAGACATATAGTTACAATTTTGTTAATTTAAATCATTTAATAATATAAAATAAATGTAAAATAGTTTTTGTATTTTTGACGTTTAAACATTCAACAAACAATAATAACAACATTAACCATAGCAACCCTTATCCCTTCGCACTAACAAACTTGGCACAGTGGCGTCCCGTTACACAGTTATAATTTATTGATTTATTTATAAATATTAAATAAATATAATTTCAGGAATAACAGGAATTAGTTTATTTAATTTATTAATTTAATGAAGAATTTTAAGAAAATGGTTTTCTGCCATTTCGGCCAAAAAATCGCATCCTAAAGATAAGTGGTGACTAATAATTTTCGCCAATATTCGGCTTGTATTATCTACCACATCTTATCCCTCTGACTTGAAGAGTGCCAACCTAAAGAAATCATACTTGTTAAAATAAATTCAATAATCAAATTTTATAAGCATTAATGCTATAAGCTGTTCACTTTTGTAAGAACAAACTAGATCTGGTTATTTTGGTGATTTTTATAGTGTATTATTGACTTTTAGAAACTTGGTTATATTGTAAAAAAAGCTTTACAGTTTTGGATTGTTTGTATTATTTTAGGTTAGTATTAAATTTACAAAATATTTAAGATGTCACTATTCAAAATAAAATATGACAAATTATATTTTTTAAATGACATATTTATAATCTTGTAACAGATTTATTAATAATTGAAAAAAACTATGATTTAACTAAACTAAAAATTAAACAATTTAACATGAAACAGTTTGTGTAAACTACGACCTTAAATCTAACAAAACACACACAAATCACAATAAAAAACTGTATAATGTTCACAAAACAATAAATATTTAAATACACATCTTGACAAACTGTCCACCAACACGTATCAACTTGTACTGGCCCTTGAAGGCCACGCGGTTAGGGCGTTTTATGACTAAGAACAATCAGACTTTTCAAATTATTACATTCAAAAAAAGTTTAGTTTTAAGTAAAAAGTATGAGTGAATAAGAGACGAGTACTGGCCCGTATAAAAATGTTTGCTTGGATTAATACAAATAAGGAGTGCTTATAAAATGCTGGTAAAGTACTTCGTATAAGCGGAGTGCGAAATACAAATGTGAAGTACATTATTAATACTGTCGTTGCACTTACTTTTGGTGCCAGCAATTTACCAGCAGTAAAAGCAGTTTACCGGCATTCGGCCGTTAGATGAATGTTTGCTGGCTTGTTACATATATAAAAAAAAAAAAAAAAAATACTACACATATTTAGAAACCTAAATAATGGTATTAGATATTCGAATTAAATTTAACAAAAAATATTTTAACATAAAATTTGTTTTTAAATGCCGTGATTACTACAAAGCAAAAATTGTCCTACACACTCAGCATGCCGCCTTCCCTTATTATATACCTGTGAAACCCTGAAATGTGTGAAAATTCACACTTCACATCACGTTTTATTAACCATTGCAGTCTCTCCAACACGTCATCGACCGTGCGTTTGTTACATTGGACATGTGTGCGGCTATCAACAGACGTCCTCCATAGGCTATTGTACCTTAGAAAGTAGCGAAGAGGTAAAAACAAAAGGCAACACTAGCTACATTCTCTTTTAACTGTCAAAATGATGCTTGGAGGGAAGTTTTTACACATTCTTTGGAAAACAGAAAACTTACAGAGGATCAGTCTAAAATCATCAATTACTTTTGTATGAATACTAATGCACTTGAATTCCTCTACGAGGATGGAAATTGCAGAAATAAAATTTTATTATTATTTAAAATAAAGTGTCTAATAAAAGTTAAAATATCCAAATTATTCAAAGATAAAACATAAAACCTAGTCGTTCTTAAGATAAAAACCCTAGAGATAAGTTGAGTTACCAGTGACCTTCTTGAGGGTTTTGTAGGTATGATCACCACAATACCCTTAGAACGTCATTCTTGTGTCTGTCTGTCTGTCTGTACGGTAGAAATTGTAGCCAAATGGCTGAATATACAAAGTTGAAATTTGGTATGCTTGTATAACCTTTTGACCCACATACTCATAGGAAAAATAAAAAGAATTCAAAATATACAACGCGACATATATATAGGCAAACAAATATATTTAATGAAAAATAAAAAACATTTAAATTTTGAGTAAGATATCAAACAAAACCTCTTGTGTGAATAAACAAGAAGATAATAATTTTTTTACAATCGATTTATTATTGGATTTTTCCAAATTTACGTCAAAAAACTTTTGTCACCCACCCTATTTCTAAATGGGGTCAAACTATAAATCTGAAAAAATCGGAGTAATGTACAATTTTATTTGATGTTCCGATAGTAAAACTAGTTTTCTGTATGTGACTTTTAAACTCAGACCCATTTTTTTAAGGGTAGTAATGTGATGGCGATGCAGTGAATTATCAGAGAATTGTACTAGAATCGATAGTCATACTGGAAATAAGAAGTA
Source organism: Liopterus haemorrhoidalis (assembly GCA_963971575.1). Classification (NCBI taxonomy): domain Eukaryota; kingdom Metazoa; phylum Arthropoda; class Insecta; order Coleoptera; family Dytiscidae; genus Liopterus; species Liopterus haemorrhoidalis. Next base: position 209,534,590 of record OZ020611.1, read on the forward strand.
AACTATTACAATTGATAGGACAAGTATTATGGATTATATAGCGCTATATGGTAAAGATCTATGAACGAAGATTGAATTTATATTTTAAGATTTCTAGAAAATTGATAATCCAAGTGAGTAATTTACGACTAAACTAAAATATTACACGCAGATCACGCACATAGTGTAGATTTCACGTAAGATAAATTTACGTCTATGATAAATTGAATTTTCTCAATATTTATTACAGTAGTACCAACTTAATATTTTTAAATCACATGATCTAAGCGTTTACCGTAATATATTTCAAAAAAATTACTCACCAGCATAGCAATTCATCTCACTGTTTTAAAAGAATTTGTGCTCAGAGTAATTAAACTTTATCTAAATAAGAACTTATTTTAAAATTTTAATCAAAAACTGACGCTATTTAGAATCTTCATTATGTAGTAGAATTCATTTTATATTTTTCTTGTTAGGGTGTTTTTATTTTTAGGGTTGTATTTTAGTGCTTTGACACTAAAAAGAATATGGTTTATGTGATACTTAACATGAAAAAATGTCGTTAAGAATCAACTGGTTGCTGTTTTTGATTACTTGAACTTTTATTATAAATTTTAAGATCGCTAACACACGAAAGGTAGATGTGTTAATTTAAAAATATAACAAATATTGACGATAAGTGTGAATTTTCACATATTTCGGGGTTTTGCAGATATTTAAAAAGTGAAAGATGGAAACGTAATATTGGATGTCTAGGACAATTTTATATTTTATATTTTACCATAAATACTGTACAAGTTTTCATTCAATAATAAGGACTTTTTAAGAAATACATTTTTTTATATACCTTCGAATAAAGAGCAAGTCTTTTCATTTTATGTCCCATATCAAGGGATGTCAACCGGTGGCATGTGGAGCGATTGAGGCCCGGTGAATGATTTTATGCGGCACACCAGTAAGAAAATATAATGTTTGCTTTACTTATCCCGTGTAACCAACACATTAGTGATAGCTACACAGAGCCGCAGTAACGGGGTGGCGGAGGGGGCGACGGCCCTGGGCGCTGACGGGCTTGACTAAGGGGCGCCATTGCGAAGACCGAGGATTTTTTTTTGCTCGTCATTTGGATTTTGAGAGGTGAGGACCTTTTTTGCTCATCACTTAGATTTTGAGAGGTGAGGACCTTTCTTTTTTTTGATCATCACTTTAATTTTGAGAGATGAGAACCTTTTATTTGCCAAGGGCGCCAAAACACGGCTCTGCCCCTAGCGCAAGTTTTCCTTACTGCGGCTCTGTAGCTACATTAGATATTCCGATGTAAAGTTCGATTATCCAGAGAAGTCCAGTCAAGGTCATATGACTGAAATAATAATTAACGTACTGATGTGTCTTTCTTGCAAAAATTTTTGAGTAAAATTGGGGGGGGCAGTAATATTGTTTTATCTTTTACATATGAAAATACAAGTAATGACCTAATAAAAAAGGTCCTCACTTCTTAAATATATTTTTTTCCAAGCAATTCTAGAGGGCCAACTGGGGGCCAGAGCAACTTTAGCTCTGGTGCGTTTGCTGGCCCCCCGGTCCCCCCGGACGCCCCACTAGCGCCGCTACTGATTATAATTAAGAATAGGTTACGGAGTCTTATATATACACATACTCAATTTGCATTATTTTCATGATTTTTTGTAGAGACATCTTTTTTAGATAATAATAAGTTATATTAGGCACGGAAATTGTTAGTTTTTTACACAGTTTTCATTATTTTTCACTTTAATAACTTGCAATTTTAGGTTACATTTCCCTATAAATCAGCGTTGACGTCTGTCGCAACGCTAGGTGCAGTTAAGTTATGTGTATATTAAGTTAAGTTAAGAATGCGTGCGGAACGGAGGGAGCTCACACTCAAATTGCATTATTTTCATGATTTTTATTGTAGATATCTTTCTTAGATAATATTAAATTATATTTTTTACTTTTTTTTTTATTTTTTCACTTTTATAACATGTAATTCTAGATTATATTTCCCCTTAAATCAACGTAAATTTGACGTCTATCGCAGCGCTAGAATCGGTTAGGTTAGTAAAATGCGAGCGGAGCGGAGCGAACTCACACTCAATTTCCATTATTTTCTTATATTTATATTCTATTTATATATTTATAATTTTCTCATATTTATATTTATTAGGTTCGGTTAGGTTAGTTATTTCATATTTTCTGCAATTAAAATTATTTAACGAACTAAAGCAGCAACAAAGAATTAATCACATCATGGAAACTATATAATTAAAATAAAGAATGTTAAATGAATCTAAATTAAAAGCCCTCAAGATAAAAATTTATGCTACGCCAACTTGACTGGCGTGGCTAAAATCTCGGTTCATAACATTCGAATATGACCTTGACTGAACTATTTAGATAATCGAACTGTAAATACGTGTAAACCAATGTAAACAAGAATTTAAGATCGTAAAAGATTGAATATATGAATAAATGAAAGTATAGCCTGCCAGTATATTTGGTTACTGAATGCGGCCTGCGACGAAATAAAAAAAACAATGTTACTACACAAGTACCAAGAAATAAAATGACGTGGAATAGGCCAACCGCGGGCACCACGATAAAAAATACGCCGCATACTGTATCTCACACGAGAGGTGTGGAAATTAGTATATTTTTCATGACTGCGCATTCGCAACAAAATTATTAAAATCAATCAAATATATGAAAAAATCGAGAACTGAAGTTTTCGGTTATAGTGTTATATAGGTATGTGTTAATTTTGCGGAGAACGAGATAAGTATTTTTCCAGTGACTGCGCATGTCTTTTCGCAAGTTTTGCGCACCAACAAAAAAAATAATAATAATAACAATAACCGTAGGTATATTTTGGGAAAATAGTAGAACAGCAGTTATAATAATACAGTCTATTCCAAACGATTAGGCGGAACTAACCGGAATTTTCATTTTTGTAAGTTGTCATTAGCTATTTTTTTATATATTGAAGTAGGCTGTTCCTCAACAAAATGATCAAAAGCTTCTATCAATTTGTAAAAGTAACTAGAATTAAAAATCTAGTTCCGGCTAAACCAAAGGAACAGACTTTATGTTTGTGTTAATTTGATGTCAAAAAGTACATTTTTCATGAACGCGAAAAAATTACGGCGCTCTATCGGTAAAACCGGGAAATTTTTGAGTAATATTTTGGGGGCCAGGAAATATTTGCAATAATTTTTTTATCGTTTACTCCTGAAAATACAAGTGATGACCTAAAAAAAGGTCACTTCTAAAATACACTTTTCTCCAAGCAATTTGGGGGGGCATTAGCGCCATTGTGTAAACATATATGTAGTTAAACTTTTTATGTCCAACTTAATAATGGTTTACTTTCCCGCAAGAATATTTCATTTATACTTCTGTTTGCAGCACCTGCATTAGAAGGTTCCACTAGCCGCCATTGAAAATAATAAATAAAGTCTAGTGTTTTGAAGTGAAAACTGTCATACAATAATGGTTGCTATGCAGAAAAGAACGATTTAGAATAAATAAATATGTATAGTAGAGGCTATTCCAAACCTTTAGGCGGAAATAAATTTTGCAATCTAGTAACTTTTATAGTTTGATTCGAGCTTTTGACCATTTTGGTTAAGCTTTGTAAATCATACATAAACAATTTTAGGTTAGTATAGGGTGACCATTTTCTTGAGGAAAGCCATACGGGACGGAGCAAAAAAAGGTCGTCACTTCCGAAATATAAGTGAAGAGCAAACAAAAAAAAGGTCCTCACCTCCCAAATATAAGTAAAGAGCAAAAAAAAGGTCTTCACCTCCCAAATATAAGTACAGAGCAAAATTCGGCCCTGGGGACACCAAATTAAAATGCGGGACGAATGGTCACCCTAGTTTAGTATCATTATAAAATGTCGTTTTCATTATATTTTGATTTTTTGTGTCATTCTTAATACAAATTTCCCATTTATTTATTTTTTGTGTCTTTAAAATATGGAAAAATTATTATATTTTTCACAAGCGTCATTCGTTTCCATGGTTTCACTGTGGGAATTTAAAATTTTCACATATCAACGTGAAACATGAAATAACCCAGGCAAGGTTCCTTCTGGTGATAAACTAAAAGAACGAAATTCCCATTTAGTTCCGCTTAGAGCATAGAAATTACCTATATATTTCCTTCTAGCATGCGAAAAAACAACAGGGAAATAAATATAAGATCCCAACGCCACGACGGTCAATTTTTAACTTCGATAGAGGATATTCTTTGTTATTTTATATGTTACTAGCAGTATACCCGCTGCTTCGCTGCCGAAAAAATAGTCGAAGCCCACTTAGATCGGGCCCATTTCGAAATCGGTTCAAGACTGGTTGCTGCGCATCGTTTTATATTCAAATATATTTATTTGTTTTAATCTACCATTGTATTAATATGTGCTTCTTATACAAATAATTTAAGTACGAACTTCTTTGTAAACATTGGTAGTATAGACATTTAGTAACAACACGTATAAGTGTCCCGTTGTGCTAACCCAGGAAAATGCCACATAAAATGCCCATGTGAGAATCACTCAGCGCCAAATGCAGCGCCGATCACGTGAAACATTTTATCTTGCACCTTACGAAATTATTTGTTATAATTTTTATGATATTTATTATAATTACTCCGTGATAATTCCTGATTTATAAATCGTACCTATATAGGTCGGAGCACTTTTTTTCGTTAGTAAATATTTTTGCCACCCAAGGATGTTTTTTTCTTCGTATTGTTTTAGGGGGTTACAATAATGTTCAACAGCGAATTTAATGTTATAATTGTTGTCAAAAATGAAAATAAAAGAAATTGTGATATATATTCTCGGGAAAATTTTTGTAGCAATATTAAACCCTAAAATTCGTTAATATATATTTTGAATATGTGTATCTTTTATAGTTTTTTATAATACGGAAAACTTTTCCGACTTTTTTCTAAATATTTCTTAATTGATCGGAAGCCTGGTGTCATACAGCGATGATATATAGCTTAAAATCTTTCCAGACAAATTTGCAATACGCTGTTGCAAATAGCACTAAAATCGGTTAAGCCGTTTTTGAGTTGATCAGAACAAAATACGTTTTTGTACACGTGCATGGGTAAACTTTGGAAGCAAAAACCAAGTCGATATGTCATTATAGGTCTGATATATTGAGAAAAGATTTGTTTATTTATTTATTTATATTATTGATATTATAACAACTTTTATTATGCACATGTTCAATGTTAAGTCAATAATAAGAGAGAAATTTCAAGTTTATAAGTAGCGCTCCCTCTGTCCCCCTAAATATTCAAAAGCTACACTAAACAGAAAATAATCGTTCTTCAATCAAAACCAATTGTCTTTATAAATTGTTGATGTAAAGTAAATAATAAGCTAGATATTCCCAGTATTTTAGTTTTAGCACCCACCTCCCTCCTCCATACCCAGCTTCACAACCAATTGAATAATTTATAGGACAACATATTATATTTGTTTTTTTTATTTTAAACAACTTTTCTCATGTGCGTTTTTCTGGTAAGTCAATAGTAAATGTCCCTTCGTAACTCCCGTTATATCAGTCTAATTGAAAAAAAAATCATTAAAAAAATTAGTTTTCTTTTTATAAGCAATTTTTCTGGTAAGTCTACGTCTTAAGTAATACAATTTTTATTTCTTCTGATTTTCGATTTGCCTGCTTATTTTGACTGCATTTCCTGCCTATATACCAAATTTCAACTCGGTATACACAGATTTTCTGTTATATATATATATATATATATATATATATATATATATATATATATATATATATATAAAAGATTTTACTATTATATTTAAATATTTATATAAAATAATAGATAAAACATAAATACATAAAATTAACAAAATTCTTAAAAATGCGCAAAACAGATGCTCGACTGCATATACTAAGCATAAATTTTACTAAATAACTGAATAAAATCACCTATAACAGAACAATGATGAATCGTGCCGAACGATATTGGCCGATGTTCCACAAACTTACTATAGTTGTCCAAACAACCATTGAAACGATATTCCCGCAATCTCACTGAACGCATCATACATACTTCGATGATCCAATATAATTAAAAACAAAATGATTAATTTCTCGTTTCTGATGGGACTTTTTTGAGATTTTCGATTTTTCTAGTTATGACGAAGTCATTTCCTACCTGTATGCAAAATTTCAACTCGGTAGCATATTTGGAAGTGGGTTAGAATTTCCGGACATAGCCACAAACATTTTCTTTTATATATAAAGATTTACACATTTGTTAGCACTTATTTGCTGATAAAACTGCAAAACAGGTTCATAAAATATTGTAAAATATATTTATTCCTATAATTTTAGTTTCACAGCTACGTAACAATAACAAAGATTATCCTCTATCGATGTTAAAAACTGACCAACGTGGCCAGGATTTAAAATTTATATCCCTATTGACTTCTGTTCCTCATTACAAAAAGCAAATAATTTAACTCGCCTTTTGGATGTGTATCTTTCCATTATAAATTCTTAGAGATGCAACCTTCCAAATCTGGAATAGAATGAACAGTACACGTACAAACACAAATACAGATTGATAAAAATGGTTGCAAATATGATATTTGCAATATTTATACTTGTGCATCGCAGTTAATTATAATTTAATTGTACAAGTTAAATCAATCGTGCAAGTGATAATGTTCTTTTTAATACATGTTTCTGAAAATAGATACATTTATAATGGATTTATTTAACTGACACATGTATGGGATAAATTTCCATCCAGGATTTATAAAAATAGATAATATCTACGTATTTTATTTATTATTACAAATGATTTAATACTTATTGATTATAATTGACGGCATACATACGATTATAATACAGCATAGCAAGAAGAAAAATGTTATGTAAAATTGTCCCAAATAGATTGTAGGCGTAAGCTTTTTGTTACAAATAATATTCGTGGGGGTAGGAACGGAATTTTCTTACTATGAAGATACATGTATCGTAGAATCTCTGTTCACATACATGGGCGCCCGCAGATTTTTTTCAAATGGGGGAAATGGAAGCATATACAGGTCTAGGAAAAAGTTCGTGGCGTTTTTTTAGTAAAATTCAACAGGTTTTGTTATAGCGTGAAAATGAATTTATTTAAACCAAATATGCGATTATTATCGACAACGTTTCGCCATTTTTCTGGTAGAGCCATGATGCCATAGATGAAGAACTTCTGTGGTTTCTGGTTGAAAAACTGAATCAAGTGGTTTTCACAGGCTTCTTTTGAAACTAGCTTAATTCCATTGAGAATTCTGCAGAGATCGGAATAGGTGATAGTCAGAGGGTGCTATGTCTGGACTATACGGTGCATGCAACAAAATTTCCCAACCAAGCTCTCGCAATTTTTGACGGATCATCAAAGAAGTGTGTGGTGAAAGACAACATCCTTCCTATTATTCAGTTAGGCCGTTCTCTTTAAATTGCCTGGCGTAATATCTTTAGTTTTTCACAGTAGAGTTGAGAATCAATCGTTTGACCAACTGGAAGTAGCTCATGGTGGACGATTACCTTCCAGTCCCACCACACACACAGCATCACCTTGTTCAGCGTCAATCCTCGCTTCGCGAACGCTTGTGGCGGCTCTCCATCCCTTGTCCACGATCTTTTACGCTTCCGATTGTTGTACGTGATCCATTTTTAATCACCGGTTATTGCACGTTTCAGAAATGGCTCGATTTCATTACGTTTCAGCAGCGCATCGCAGATGTTAATTCGGTCTATCATGTTTTTCGCGCTCAACTCATGAGGAACCCATATATCGAGCTTCTTTTTGTAACCAGCTTTCCGTAAATTGTTCAAAACAGTTTTGTGGTCAATGCCTAGCTCCGGACCAATATCGACACTGCTGATATGCCTATCTTGCTGGACTTTTTCAAGAACTTCATCATCTTTTTCACTGATTGGACGACCAGAGCATGAGTCATCTTTCACATTAAAATTACCAGAACGAAAGCGAGCGAATCATTTCCGCGCAGCAGATTTTGATAAAGTACCTACACCGTACACAGCACAAATTTTTTCACAAGCCTGTGCAGCGTTCTTCCCTTTGTCGTAATAATATTACAAAATATAGCGCAATTCTTAGCGTAATCTACTGTGATCAGACGCGTATCCAGGGTTTTTGGAAGGGGGCGTTGAAATTTGCAATGAGATATAACATTTTCACTTTTGTAAAGACAAATTAAGAAATTTTGTTAAAATAGTTTGCATCTGAAATCGTATGTCATGCTGTAACTTCCCAGCTTCCATCCCTTTCGGATACACGTTTGCTCCAGATTTTTTTTTAGTATGTGTCAATGCATACCAAGCAACAAAAATATCTAAGTCTAAGCAAATTTTACAGTTCATTTTGTATCTGTTCATGCGTAATATCACACATTCCGAATCAAAACATAATATATCTAAATAAAATCAATACTGAAGATAGAAAACACTGTAAAACTGGATGCACAGAATGCATACCTTTAGTCATTATATTTTAAAGTAGGTATTTCTATTAGAAAGAAAAAAGAATTGCAATTAATATTTTAATACAATTTCCCAAGCAAGCTTTTAAAGCAGTGAAATTTTAAAATGATTTTTCTTTCGTAGTATATAAAGAAGGAAAACTTTTCTGAAGAAATTTACGAATAAGTAGACGAAGAAATGAATTTTAAATTATTTCAAAACAAAAAACATGTTACTGAAACACCGGAAAACATTAAAAAATGTATTTAGTTCAAATTTTAAACTTTTTGGTTTTGAACTTTAGGTTATTATTTACGACAATTTTTTTTTTATAAGCTTTGCCGTATAATTCATATACGTATTAAATTTTATTTATTCGCAAGCTGATGTACCCGTACGTCGTACGGTTTTTATTAAATACATTTTCGTTGTATAACTGAGAAATTTTAAGTGTATATATAGCGCTACCCATAGTTTATAAATTATTTGAAAGTAGTAAGAGTCTTACAATAAAATTTATAAAGTTATTTGATAACTGCTACATAACATATATATTTTTCTGTTAAGTGAATAATAAGGGAGATATTTTAAGATTATTAATAAAGTTTTAACACTGAAACACCTATAGGGGTATAAAAATTTTGAGATGCCCTATAGCAGAGTTTCCCAAACTTTTTGAGCCGCGGAGAACTTTTTACGAAAAGAATTCGTCGAGGAGCACTATCGTTACTATATACATTGGCGTATACAGAAAAATATTTCGAGGGGGGGATTTTTCACAACATCGGAATTTATACGTATTGAAAAGGTGAGCAATCTTGAAACGGTGATTATAATTTTAGTTCTTTTCTAATTTTCGGGTAAAGGGCTATATATATATAATTCTTTATTTACCCTAGGCCTTGCGGCGTTTAGGGTTTTAACCAGTACATTGAAACTAATCATAATTATAATAATAATACATTTTATGACATTATTTCTTCTTCTTCTTCTACATTCTTCCTCCGGTGTTCCTCTCTTGCTGCCTATTCTCTTCCCTCTTTTCTTTCCTCCTCCTTTGCCTCTCTCTTCCTTCATGTTCTCAGTTCTGTCTTACCTCTCCGCATTCCTTCCTTCTTTCCTCGAGTACTCTCATCCACCTTTCTCCCTTTCCTTCTTCACTCAACAGCTCCTTTATGTCTCCCTCCCATTTTGTCATCTTTCCATATCCTTTTATTAGGTGTTCCAAGGATTCTTCCTCCTCCCTACACATTCTGCATAGTCTATCCTCTGGTTTTGCCCAATACCTATTACTCCGTTCTTCATTTCCACATCTTAATCTGGCAATCCTTCTAACTCTGCCCCCTGCCTTTCCTCTCCTCCCTTTCAAATATTTAGGTATTCCTACCGTCCTTATCTCTCTATACCTTTTCACATTCCTTGAATTGTCTATTCTTACTGTTCTTCCCTGCTCCTGTACCTCCTTATCTCTCCTCCTCAATTCTTCTACTATGTTTCTTCCTCCATTTCTCTTTCGCTCAGCTTCCCTTATGTCCATCCCACATCTCCAATAGTACTCTTTCCTTGTTTCTCCCCATTCCGACCGTTTACCCTTTTGTTCTTCCTTCATTCTTTCTTCCCAGCATTCTCTTAATATTTTCCTTCATTCTTCCCTTCTGATTTTCTCCTCATACTTCGCCGCCCTCGCCCCGGCTCTTAGCTTTTCCCTCTTCATTTCCTCTCTCACTATATATCCTGGTGTCGTTCTGTCTAATCCCATAATCCATCTCATGTATCCCTCTTCTACCCTTTCTACTATCTCCCAGTCTTTCCCTCCACAGATCTCTACTCCGTACATGAGGATACTCTTCACTATCCCGTCAAACAATTTCATCCTCCACCTGATACCTAATTAGCTTCCTTATTAAGATAAGCTTCCCCATAACCATTCTTGCTTTCTTCACCCTTTCTCTAACATGCTGCTCTGCTCTGTTGTTCCTCGTTAGAACATATCCGAGGTACTTCATACTTCAATTTCTGTCCCTGACCATTCCCATCTTATGTTCTTTCTCTTTCCTCCCCCCTTTACAAACACCATCACCTTCGTTTAATCTCTGTTTGCCTCCAGTTTGTTTCTTCTAAAGTACTTGTCCGCTCTGGCCATCTTCCTCTTTAGTCCCTGCTCATTCTCTGCCATCAGAGTCAGATCATCTGCGTACCCCAATGTCCAATACTTCTTCCTTGGAAGAAGGAAGAAGGGAAAAGGGCTATATATTTACATGTATGTCAGTGGATCTTGACGTGTGATATGTTATAGAAATAAATTTCTAAGTTGATCGATACAGGGTAATTGTTTTATGTCGATATTGAAAGGTTTAGGAGTATATACTGAGCAAAATGTATAATATAAAGCAAAAATATTAATAAAAAATCAGCTGTGACCACCACAAGACTAAACGCCATCACAAAGTAACACAGAAATTATTTACAATAACCATGGATACATTACATATGACAAACATTACATATGATACATTACATATGACGTATGACAAAATAAAAACTTAATAAGTATTATGAAGTATTATTACTATAAAAAATATCATGTAAAAATATTTTTAATAAAAAAAAACAGCTGTGGCCACCACAGAACTGACCGCCAAAAATCTTCCATTTCTAGATGACCGCTTTTTACCAAAAGTTGATTACTCGATGACATTGATGTGAGAAGATTAAAAATGAAGTTCCATGAAAATCCGTTTAGCCAAATTCGCATACAAGTGTCCAAGGACCGAAAGACAGACATACAGACAGACCGCCAGACATCACGCTAAAAATAGTAAAAACATTATGTAGGAACCTCAATCCGTGGACATCCATCAAAATTTAAAAATGTTAAAAATGTCCTCCCTTATATGTATATGCATATGGCGGTCGGTAAAAATGTTACTAAAAATGTGGCAAAAAAGCTTTTCAAAATACAAAATAGAAAATACCGATGAAAAATTATTAAAACGCTATCTTTATAATATTTGAACACATTTGTCGTCTACTGGACGTTCGAGACGCAGACTGTGGCAGCTTTTTTCAACGATCCGTACTTTAGCCAGCGATCCATCGAAAAATAATCACAGCAAAACCAAATAAATAACTCTGTACCACTATCACTTACTGAGTTACTGTCAGAATTATAAGAGGTTTAAAGAATATAGGTAATTCATATTCCCATTGCATGAAACGTCACAACATCTATTACCTACTATTTGGCAAATTTTAAAGAATTTGCATTGTATGCCACTCCTGTAATATATCAGCCCTGTAATAGCACAGTCACTTAGCTGTATATTTGTATTTCATAAAGGTTAAAACTTTTTCAATGACCAATTGAACTATTGAGATTCGAGCGCCTTTATTTACATTTATTGGGGGCAATCAAATATTATTGTACTGGCTTTTGTTATCTTCAGTAACGTATAATTTCTAAATGAAACGTTTGTTTTGAAAAAAACACAAACACTATTTTCCAGGGCTTCGAACCGGAACTGAACCGAAAATCGAAAAAACCGTTATTTTTCTCGGAACGAAAACCGGAACTGAACCGAAAAAAAAATATCGGATTATTTCGGTTCAAATAATGTTTATGGGAGTGAATATAAAAAACATTTAAAATAAGATTATTTTTTAAACTGATGAGCAGAAAAGTAGTTTTTTTAACAGATAAGTAAAAAAAATGCGCTTCTATAATTTCGGGGGGGGGGGGGAGGTTGACATTTTTTTATTTATTATTTGTTTAATTTTATTTGAATTAGCCGCACATCGGCCGCTATTTTAGTACTTTTTAGGCAGTTACGTTGAATTTATATAATGTAAACATTGCATATATTTTAATGTAACCCTACAAAAACAAATGACAACAAGCATAGAATAGTTATTCCATAACAAGTGATGGAATGAAATACATGCAAAATGCATAAGAAGATAAGTGCTTTAGAATAACATTCCAACTCTTGTGTTAGAATATTAACTTTCTGTAGTCAAAATTGGTTTTAGAATTGGTAAATTCTATAGTGGTCTTGGAGAAAATAAATTTCTAATACAAATAATTTAATCTAATACAAAACCATTTAAAAATGTATCACTCGGAACTGAACCGAAAACCGAAACAAGAACGTTATTTTTGCCGGGACGAAAACCGGAACCGAACTGATATATATTTTTTTAATAGAACCGGAACGAAAACCGAAACGAAAAAAATAACGGTTCGAAGCCCTGCTATTTTCACATCTGATCCCATTTATTTTATTTATTTTTCTGTGTAACCGGCTCGCGGAGCACAGTTTGCGAAACTCTGCCCTGTAGCTTATGTTCGAATCCTGATTTTACTCTATGATCATACCAAATTACATGGAAATATGTCGAGCCATTTTTGCGTGAATCTCGGTCAGACAGAAAGACAGACAGCCAGATAAAATGTTGTCCGAATCGTCTTATAATCGTCTGAAACCTGCAGAAACCAAGTATGAGGCCGAAAAAATAGAAAAACAACCAACAACACATTTTGCTTGGTTTAAATTACGTAATATCGAATAGTTAATCAAAGCTTTGATCTAGTAAGTAATAAAATATTGCAATAAAAAGACGATCGTTAGAAGTTTTATTGTCATGGAAAAGCAAATCTTTATGAATACCTACAGTGCTTTTTCAGCAATTATTTTATGTGCATGTAAATTATGCAATGTATATTTTACGTCATCTAAGTATTAAATTTTATTATTTAATATAAGGTTTGTCAGATATGAATACAAAAAAGTACATTACACTTGAAGAAACAAAAATGATGAAAATTAAAATAGAGGACATTTTTTTTTTTTGTTGATTTTTGGTAAATTCTAAACTAAACCAGTGGCGAAGAGAGACCTCCGCTAGACTTGCTTATAAAAAATATATGAATAAAAAAAAAAAAAAATAATAACAATAAAAAATTAAAATTAAAATTATATAAGTTTTAGGTAAATCTTCAAAAATATATCAAATTATGTCCTATACAAATTTTTGTACAAGGCTTGGTTTACTAGATACGAATTTTTTAAGATATTAAAGTTTAATAACTTTCGTATCCGGTTTCGGATTTTAATAAAAAACAATAGGGTTCTTCCCAATTATTGGGAGAATTTTTAGTACCAGAATGAACCCTTGAAGTTAAACCGTTTTTGAGTTATCGTGTATACACACACAGACACACACACACGCACATACGGACGGCACTTCGAAAATAGGGTTTTTGGATTCCCTGGAGCTTGAAACGTGGTCATCAGTCAAAATCTCAACATCGAAAATTTTCGCGATTACAATACCTGCCCCTTATATATTAAGGTCGGGCAAGTAAAAATGGTTAGGATTAGAAATCTGCAGTTTAAATTTTTAAAATTCTCCTACATTGTTTAGTCTAAAGAAATTTGGGCTTTAATAAAACAGTTGTTAAGTTTTGTATGGGCTGAAATCCAAAACCCTTGAAAATGGCTGAAAGGTAGACCTTAAAAACAGTGATTTTTAAGCAGAATATTTTTGTCTCCCATTTTATTGAAAATTGGTATAAATACATATGTATTTTTGGTCATAGATCAACAAAATTGGGTCCATTTTGAAGTTTAGGCGTAATTTGGTATGATAATAGAGGGAAACCAGGATTCGAACATATAGCTATAAGGCATCTCAAAATTTTTATTCTGATAAAATTAGTAATTCATGTTGTGATAATTGAGGTTAAAATTTTTGGATTCTCCGTAATTTACTTAGTAAAGAAAATTTAGGGCTTTAATTGTTTACCGCGTTTTGACATTACGACATTTTAAAATTGCATTAATTACATTATTTGTGAATAAAAAAAAGCGCGACCCAAAAAACGGTTAAAAATAGCGACCTGGCGTTAGAATTTTTGGATTTTCAGTCTAGAAAAAGTTTTAATCGTTTAACGTGTTTTGAGATTACAACATATTTTTTAATGGCATATTTTACATTTTTAGTGAAAATTGTGAAAAAAAAACACAACTCAAAAACGATTAGAGATAGCGACCTGTGGTTGAAATTTTTGGATACACCAAAGTTTGTTTAGCGAGAAAAAATTTTGGGCTTTATTCGTTTTGCGGATTTTGAAATCATGACAAATTTTAATATGGCGTGATTTATAGAAATTTTCATCTGCTTATGGACGTATCTCAAAAACGAAATGCGATAAAGATCTGCAGTTGATAATTTTGAAATATTGAGGTCCTAACTGAACTGAAACCAAATTTTGAAACAAAAAATTTTTTTGAAAATTTTAATTTTTTTTTTTCTTTTTTTGTAAATTTTGATAAATTGTATCTAAAAAATGGTTAGGGATAAAAATCTGTGGTTTGAATTTTTAAAATTCTTCTAAACATTCTAAACATTGTTGTTTCGTTTAGAAAAAAATTTGGGCTTTAATAAACCAATTATTAAGTTTTGTATAGGCAGTAATAAAAAACCTTTGAAAATGGCTAAAAATCGAAAAAATTGTAAGGGGTGGACCTTAAAAAATCGTGATTTTTCTGCAAAAAATTTTTGATTCCGATTTTATTGAAAATATATATAAATACGTATTTTTGGTCATAGATCAACAAAATTAGGTCCATTTTGAAGTTTGGGTAAAAGTTTTGAAATTATAAGCAAAAAACTGACCCAACTCAAAAACTAGGAAAGCATGAATTTTTTATATATTTTTTTCATAATCCTCACCCCAAAATTAGCTTAGAACTATATTTTTGCTACAGTCTATCTGTGGCTAGAATTATGATTCTTTTTGATAAATATTTTAATAGTAGTGATATTTTTTTCCTATCGTTTTCACAGTTTAAATCTGAAATTAGATCCTTACTCCCCCAGTAATTGTCACTTGTACATTTCATTTCCTATTGATTTTTGTGAATATATATGTCTATCTTATCTATTACTTTTGTATCATTTTTTTCTTTTTCTTTATATATTTGTATTATGGCTTTCGGATGACTTTGTTTCTTAAAGATTGTATTTTATATTTTGTAAAATTTTGTAATGGATGGGAATTTGTAGGCGACTTGTCTCTGTTTTATTCCCCGAATAGAATAAAAATAAAATTAAAAATAAATAAAAATCTGAGTCAAAATATTTTTGATCAAAATGTCAAAATTTTAAGGATTTTTTTAAAAATATTCTTGGAAAATTGGTATACTGATACATTTTTAGCTTTAGATCACATATATAGAGACTTTTGAATTACGGTCTAAAATTTTGACATTTGCGGCAAAAAAATAAAGAAAAAGTCCCCAAAAAGGCTCAGAGGAAAAATTTTTTTTTCTCTTCATAATAAAATGTATTTCAAAAATCAATTACCGTTCCTTAATCTGTACTTAAATAGCTTCCATTTAATGTCCACACAATAAAATTTAAAATAAAAAAAAAATTTCACACAAAACACAAAAACTGTATTATTTTTCCAAAACCGAAATCGGATAAAAAATTCCTCTCGTACGTTTCCGGTTCATAGCAATATACATTGCTTAGGATTTTTTCAGATATTTAATTTAATCCCTTAGGGTTAAAAAGTGCAAGACACTGATTTTTTAGTACTTTTTAAAAAATCGTATTAAAATAAAAAAATTAAATAAATAAAAAACTACTTCCCGTTCCTTTATCTACGTCTTAAGGGCTTTCTTTTGATACCACACAATAAATTAATAAAAAACATTTTTTTTTTCGACTACCCAAAAAAATCAATATTTTCCGAAAAACCAATTTGATCAAAATTTCCTGTTGAACTATTCCGGTTCTCATCAATGTACATTATAGAGATTTTTTTTCATATTTTTAGTTCTCTGGGAGATAGGGTGGGGGACAAAAGTTTTTTGCTATTATATTGACAAAAACCGCATAAAAAAATGATTTTTCAAAAATAAAAATTTGTTTGTGAATCACGCATAAAAAAAATATTTTTTATCCATTAAATACATATTTGTTTATATTTATCCCGCGCTGTATTTTTTTGAACTCTCTATAGTTTTACTATATGTGGGTCAAAAAGTTGTATAAGTTTGCCGAATTTCAACTTTCTATGTGCAACTGTTTGGCTACAATTTCTACCGTACAGACAGACAGACAGACAGACAGACAGACAGACAGACAGACAGACAGACAGACAGACAGACAGACAGACAGACAGATAGACAGACAGGCAGACACACATGAGTGACGTTATAAACGTTTTTTGGTGGTCAACCTACAAAACCCTAATTAACAAAATATCTCAAAAATAATAATTAACGGGTGGTCCGCGGACTACCGGTTGAGAAACAGTGCTCTAGCTAGTGTTATATAAGAGTGTTACATGTCATACTCCGCCCTTGTTAAGTAAGTCCGCCCATCTTGTCGATAGTTATAAAGACATTTGATGTTTTTAAAAAGGCAATACAAAATACAAAGGCGAAATGTTATAAATTTTAATGACTTAAAATCCAGCAGTCTGCAGACCTCCATTTGAGAAACACAGTATAAAATTATAGGGGACATAAAATTTTATACGTTTATTTTATCGCGATTAACTCCCTCTAAATGTATAGGTACACGCAGTGTAAATTGAGTTAAATTGAATTAGCTCAGGTCGTTTCTCCTTTCATATTAAACTTTTGTTTATATACTTTTCATATCTCGATCATGGAAATATGACATCGTGTGGATACATGATGCAAAATGTACAATATGTTCAGATAAAATAAAAAGATAAAAAACGCATTAGTTCAATATGTTTTCTTAGAAACGGTTACTTTCTCGTGTTATTTTAGTGTGATATTCGATAGCAACTTCCTCTTCTTGTAGTACATGTGCAAAGTTTCAGATAATGCTTGTACGGTGGCTGTAAAAGAGGTAGGTGAGAGTGATGCTTTTTACTTTCCAATTACGTAGCAGCGATAGTATTGTACTGGATCGAGTCATAAATAAGTTCAAATATAAGAGTCGTATATGAGGTTAGAAAAAACATACAGAATGTGCAATACCTAGTAAATAAGAAAGAAGAAGTAGCGACTTGAAATAGAGTAAGAAAACAGCTACTCAGGTCTATTTTGGATCTTTTGTGGTTAAAACGATTTGGTTAAAAATTGATGTGAAGTGTGAATTTTCACACATTTCAGGGTTTTGCAGGTATTTAGTAAGTGAATGATGATTATTTGGGATGCCAAAACAAATTTTATATTAAAGTATTTTTTTGTTAATTTTAATTCGAACGCCTAATACCATTATTTAGGTTTCTAAATATGTGCAGTATTTTTTTTTATATAGCAAGGTTCATTAAGATTTTGAAAATTGCGCCTATGGCTTCCATTGTTTGTTATAAGCTCCGCCCCTCTGATTTCGTGTACATTGAAACAGAATTAAATTATAATTTCAACAATTTCCACTGGTTATTAAATTTACGCTTTTAAAAATTAAATGCAACATTTGCCAAAATATAACTAGAATTTTGAAAAAATAATGTAAACAAAATAAAAATGCAAAAAAAAAAACAAAAAATAATATTGTCTTTTCTCGCTGGGATCGAACGAGTTAGTTGGGTGATAGCCCAGCGTCATAACCATTACACCAGGATAGACCTTCCAGTGTAGCGTGTTACAAAGCTATAACTTGTGTACATTATTAGCAAAAAAACACAAAAAATGCGTTTTTTTCCAAAAACATAATCTGATCAATAATTCCTGTTGTATTATTCCGGTTCACACCAATGTACATTACTTACATTTTTTTCAGATTTTTAGTTTAAACCATTTGGGCTACAGGGTGTGGGACAACAAAATCGCTTCAAAATAATTTATTTTGCAAAAATAAAAATTTGAATTATAAAAACTACTCAGAATTATAAAAAAAAAATATTTTTTTTCGGTGAACACATATTTGTTTATATTTTTAGGGGGATATGTTTTTTAGATGTTTTAGTATTTTTCCTATGTGCGGGTCAAAGAGTTGTATAAGCATGTCAAATTTTCAAGGTTTAGCCGTTTGGCTACAATTTTTACCGAACAGACAGACAGACAGACAGACAGACAGACAGACAGACAGACAGACAGACAGACAGATAGACAGACAAACAGACAGACGACAAAATGACGGTATAAGGGTTGTTTGGTCATACCTACAAAACCCTAAAAATGATGGTTAAAAAGTAACATTTTAACTAGGCGTTAAAATTTTAACCTTGTTTCTTATTCTATATCTCAGGTTATAACCCAAGCGTTCAGTTCTACCTTTTTAACCTTATGGTTAAAAGTATGTTGTGAAATTATCTATAAGGGAGCGTATTTTGCCAGTGTAAGCGTGGACTTAATGTAAACAAGTGTTATGGTTGAATCGTGAATAAACAACGTTCAAATATAACAAATCTATATTGCGGAAATATACAATATTTATATATAAATAATATCGGTGCAGAAAGTTAATAATATAATATTACCATAACATGCAAATGTATCAATATTTTTCTTTCTTTTTTTCCCTCTATATTAAGATACTTTTATTATCAGGTTATATTTAACCTTATTATTTTTAAACAAACGGAGAAATCAAAGTGTACCTATCATAATTTTTAAATTTTTACTTGCAATATATTGGGAAATCTTTTGGTTCTTCTTGGATTTTCAAAGAAACATTTGTAAAACGAGTTATTCCGTATAAGTTTTAGACAAAGGAAAATATTTTAAAATAGGTCTGTTTTTTTCGCTACCTTGCGTCTTACTGCAAGATGCGGCTGTATTGACGCGGCGTTAAATTTATTACTACGGCTGTAAGAATTTAAGCCAAATTGACTATTCAAACGAACAGAAAATATTGACGCCGCCGTAAACCGTAGACGCAAGGTAGCGAAAAGAACAGACCTAATGTTTCTTTATGTAAATTAAAAGGATCACTCATATCACGCAGTTGTATTTGTTTAATTCGAACTGATCTCCTAAAAAACATTTGTATATATTTAATTTTCACCTATATAAATTTTTCACTTCTTAATCACTTTTTGTTCAATTTGTTTTTTATTAGTTATCGTTATTAGTTATCGTTATTAGTTATCGTTATTTCTAGTAATAAATGGTTTAAAATAAACAGACCTGCCATGATTGATTTTTTCTGGCTATTTGATGTTCAGAGGTTAGAATTACAGATGGTTAAAAGTTAACACCATGGATTTGGCTGGAGTTAAAATTACAAATACGAGCCCTGTCCACTATCAGTTGGCCCAGCTACGAAATTTTTACTTATTGGTGTTCAATTAACAGAATGCGAATAGCTTATGAAATCTAGGTAATATTTTATTTTCAATTAAACATTTTAGAGATTTACGATTAATATTTATAAACTTTAATAACTATTAAAGTAAATTAATAAGAAAAAAATAATGTTTCCATTGGAAATCCATTAACTTGGTAACCTATTTCAGAAGTTATCCAGTGATAAGAAAGGTGACGTTACCCAGTGGGTAACGTCACCTTTTATTTTAATAACGGCATTAATTCTTCTAGGCATAGTATCTACAAGGTCTTGGAATTGTGGAGGAGTAAAATTATCCCATATTTCTTGAAGCCATAGTCTTAATTCTGGAATTGTTCTAGCTGGTGTTATACGCAATCGTTTTTTTATTTCGTGCCAAAGTGTCTCGATAGGGGATAAGTCTGGGCTACTTGAAACCCACTCTAAAAGTGGAATAGAATGATCACGGGAACCATTTCAAAGATTTTTTTGACGTATGGCAAGTGACTCCATCTTGTTGAAAAATAAAATCCTCCCCAGAGATTAATGCATGTTCCATAGTTGGCAACAGAGACTCCTCTAAAATACTTAAATATTTGGCTGTGTTAACTAGAGATGGGTCGTTCATGAACGAACCGGCTCCCTGAGCCGGCTCAGTACACTGACCGAAGTGACACGGTTCACCAAATTAAAATGAGCCGGCTCACGGCTCACTGTATAGTTTCAAGTTTCAAGGATACGATTGGTCGGGCGATTGTGAGCAGTGACTGGAGTGGTCCGGATCTGGATCGATGTCATGTTGAACTTCGCGAGAACCCGGCTTGTAATGTATTATCATAAAGTGTATTTTGTCATCAATTTGTAGGGCAGTTTATTTGAAACTAATAGGCTTAGTCTGTATTTTTACAACCGTACTATATAAAAATATTACCCAAATCCCAGATGTCCAATTTATAAGGGCAATAAACATCGCCATAAACTTAACACATCTGGTTTAAAATACAGTAGCTACATAAAGTGAATTGTTTGTTTCAAAAATGTTAGATAAGATCCGGGGCTAAGCGACGTTCTACCTACGAACGAACAACCGCCCGTTCGACAACTGACTGACCTGTGTTCAGTTCATATATTGCAAGAACCCGGCTCTTAGCGACGTTCTACCTACAAACGAACGACCGACCTGTGTCTCGGGAAAATGTTTACCCGGCTCTAAGCGACGTACTACCTACGAACGAACGAACGACCGACCTGTGTCTCGGAAACTGAACAACCTCCACTGATCCGGTTCCGCAAACTGAACTGAAATTCCCATCTCTATAAGCGACGTTCTACCTACGAACGAACGACCGCCCGTTCGACAACTGACTGACCCGTGTTCAGTTCATATATTGCAAGAACCGGCTCTTAGCGACGTTCTACCTACAAACGAACGACCGACCTGTGTCTCGCGAAAGTGTTTACCCGGCTCTAAGCGACGTACTACCTACGAACGAACGAACGACCGACCTGTGTCTCGGAAACTGAACAACCTCCACTGATCCGGTTCTGCAAACTGAACCGAAATTCCCATCTCTAGTCTGTACTTTCTTACATCTACACTATATAAAAATATGAAAAATATTGCCCAAATCCCCGATGTCCAATTTATAAGAGCAATAAACATCGCCATAAACTTAACACATCTGGTGAATTGTTTGTTTACTATTAAACCGGCAAAAATGTTAATTTCATTTTACAATTGTTAAATGTAAAATGCAAAGAAGATAATTCACTTCTATAGATTTTTATTTATTTAACTTCATTATTTCTTTGTAACAAGATAATGAGGAAGACACAGAGAGAGAGAGAGAGAGAGAGAGAGAGAGAGAGAGAGAGAGAGAGAGAGAGAGAGAGAGAGAGAGAGAGAAGAATTTGTGAATAAGTCATAATTTACGTCTTTAGTCTTGAATTCATACTAAGAATATTAACAAGAATAAAGGCAATAAAGCGGCAAATATTCAGACGTTTTTATCGCATTTATTACAGTCCAATATACATTGCCGCTTTCCGCTGTCTGTTCATATAATGCAAGAGCCATCTGACCGACGTTCTACCTACATATTCCAAACTTACAATCGTATTGAACGGTGGGAGAACTGACGACTGACCGACCTGTTTCTCAGGGACAAGTTTACTTAACCGGATCACTGAGCCGGATCAAAGAGCCGGCTCAGCAAACTGAACGACCTGCACTGATCCGGTTCCGCAAACTGAGCCGAAATTCCCATCTCTAGTGTTAACAATGCCATCGATAAAGTGAAGTTTTCCTACACGTCTTGCAGACATTGAACCTTTCCTTTTCAAGCAATCGGGATGATATGCTTCATAACCCTGACGAACAACTCTGCTCCGGTTGTTCCCTACACAGACTTCAAACCTAGACTCCTTACCAAAGTTGACAAACCTTAAGAAAGTTTTATAAATTTCTGTAAATATACATTTAAGAGTCCGATTAAAAAAATATTACCTTATAGGTTCCAAATTCTAATTTTTTAGCTTCCTTATGACATGTAGACCTTGAAGCACGTCTTGCAACAACATCGCTTCACAGTACACTCAATTGACTGTAGTTAGTACGTTTATTATCCTTAATAATTCTTTTCAATGCACGTTTGTCATTGTCCGTCAGTGTAGTTTTCTTCACGTCCTGGGGCTTTGGGGCAACTGAACCACTTGTTTTGTACAATTTTACAATATTTCTAATACTATATCTTGACAAACCTAATAATTTTCCGATTTCGGAATTGGTTTTTCCTGTTATTGCTAAGTTCACAATGATTAACCGAATCTTTTCATCAATAGTTTTGCCTCTGCCCATGTTTTAAAATTATTTAGACCTAACACTTTTAATACATCACAGTCAATAAACAAACTTTGTTTTCTAACGCCTACTACGCATGGCTACCGCAAAAACCCAGTTATTTTATATACAGTACATGAATACATGAACACAAAAAATACGTTTGTTTTACGAATATTATTTTTATAATCACAAATTAAATATTATGGAATAAATATATTGTCAAAAAATGTACAAAGCAGCATTTACTTTTACTTATTATTTAATAATTTCTAAAGAAACTGAAAATTTCATAGCAGGCCAACTGAAAGTGGACAGGGCTCGTATAACCTACTGAATTAACTACATCGAGGTTAAAATTTTAAAATAAGTACCTGTACAGTGATAGGACCACGTGGCTTTCATATCTATGGACGAAAGTCTAAAAATGGAGAATTTACCTTCTCTGCTCCGTATACGTTTACCTAGGCGTTTGGATTCTATTATTTATTGATATAAACTAGACACTGAAATATGTACAAACAAGGTACATAACAGGTCTTAGATAAAACACGTAAGGATCTTGTCTGTGCTTTCAAAATCTCAATAGCACTTGAACAGGCGCCATGAATAGTATGCGATTCGGGCAACATCAAACGGCACCACATCGATCAATTTTCGAATAGCAAATATTAATTCCATTTCAATTTGCTATCGTGCAGTATCATTCTGAGAAACTTGACCGTATCTGTGTTGGTATTATAATCAGAACAATTAAGCAGTATCATTTGTTGCGTTTTGTTGCGATTTAGTTTAAACATATCTCTTGTGTCATACTTTTAAAGCATCATTAACTAAGTCTAATGTAATTAAAAAAGAGGTATCATCGGCAAATAAAATAATTTCCGAAGTATCTATATTTGCTAGATCATTAATGAATATTAGAAATAGGACTGGAACCAAAACCCTACCTTGGGGAACACCGAACTTGATTAGTTGCAGCGAGGATCTTATGTTATTTACTTAAACGAATTTCTGTCTCTCATATAAGTAAGATTGGAATAATTCTTATCGTAAAGCTTCTATACCGCAGTATTCCATACATCAATATTCAATATATCAAATAGAAGGAGACTAATAGTATACAAGGTTCTTGAAAGTACCAAACACAGAACTTATCTATCAAAACTCAATCTAACTGAAAGTTTCGAGAAAACTAATTCTTAGCATTCAAATTTTAAACATTTCTAGTATAAAATAATTTTCGTCTGCAATATTTAAACCAATAAAAAGCAATACCAAATGTTTTTGTGACACTACGTAGTCGTTAATATAATTTTTTATTTGTACATTTTTTATGAAGACATTTCATATAAAAAATAACTCAATTGTTACTACGTAGCCTTCAGCATTTAATAAGTCTATTGTTTCCACGTGTAATTATTATACGTTTTCAATATAATTCCAGACAGAATATCAAATAAACAGACATCCATTGATTTGTATTAATAACTTACAAGCGACCCGCTGCAATATTGCAATATCCTCAATAGATCGCGAGGTCGAGGTCTTGAGGATCAAGTACTTAATTAAAACTGTATCTTCATGGGAATTAAGGAAATAGACAAGTAAAATAGTTTTATGAAAAATTAGTCAAGTCAGGGAATTATAATTTAAGGAGTAGTGAAGTTAATTATATAGTAAGGGAAAAAACTGACAAAGGAGTTATTATAAAAAACCATGAAACACAAAATAATTATAATAATCGTACATATATAATTAGCAAATCTCTGTATGTCGTCTGGGTAACACTGAGAGGACAATTTTTCCTTAGGTTCTCGTGATTGGCTAACTGGGGACACCCTGTCTCTTGATTGACAGGTATTTTCCAGATTTATTCTCTAAGAATATACGAATATAATTACATATAGAAACGTGTAGGATTTCATAGGCATAAACAAGTAACTCTAGACACTCTATGCTTTGACCAAAATGAAAAATATTTTGCAGATTCATGCTCTAAGAATCTACGAATATAATTACATATAGAAATGTCTAGGGCTTGGTAGGCATGAACAAGAAAATCTAGATACTTCTATATGCTTTGACCGATATGAACAATATTTCGCAGATTTATTCCTTAAGAAACTGCAGATAAAATAACATATAGAAATGTCTAGGATTTCTTAGGCATAAACAAGAGACTCTAGACACTCCTATATGCTTTGACCTATATGAACAATATTTTATTCTCTAAAAAACTGCGAATAAAATAACTTATAGAAATGTGTAGGGTTTCGTAGGCATAAACAAGAGACACTAGACACTCTTATATCCTATGACCGATACGAAAAATATTTTGCAGATTTATTTTCTAAAAAACTGCGAATTAATTGACAAATTTCGTAGGCATAAACATAAAACTTAAGACACTATTATATCGTTTGACCGATATGAAAAATATTTTGCAGATTTATTCTCTAGGAATCTACAATTATAATTACATACATAAATGTCTAGGATTTTGTAGGAATAAATAAGAAACTATAGACACTGCTATATCCTTTGACCGATATGAACAATGTTTTGCAGATTTATTCTCTAAGAATCTTCAAATATAATTACATACAGAAATGTCTAGGGTTTCGTAGGCATAAACAAGAAACTCTAGACACTACTATATGCTTTGACCGATATGAAAAAATTTTTGCAGATTTATTTTCTAAGAATCTACATATATAATTACATACAGAAATGTCTAGGGTTTCGTAGGCATAAACAAAAAACTCTAGACACTGCTATATATTTTGCAGATTTATTTTCTGAGAATCAGATATATATAATTAGTAAGTGTATATATGAAATCTGAGTAACATTGTGACGGCAATTTTTCCTAAAGTTCTCGTGATTGGCTAACTGGGGACACCCTGTCTCTTGATTGGCTGACAGGTGACACCCTCTCCCGTGATTGGCTAACTGGTGATATCCCGTCCCGTGATTCCGTCGTTGTTGACGGGTGATAACCTAGTTATAATAAGAAAAGCAACAAACGCAGGCTCGGATAGGACCGCCAGTATACCGGGAATATGGCCGGTGGACCGGCCTAAATAAAACTTATCAGTCCATTTTTTTTTGCGGTGATTTTGAAGACCACGTCCTTCGTGCACTCAGGATTTATTCTTGGGTGGGGACTCAGAATGCAAAACTTTAATGACAGGTTACAGATTACCAGTAAATTTTCTTTCAGAAAATTTGGTTTTGGTTTTATAGTCGAATTGCTGATAAGTGACTGTTTGTTGCTACAAGTATCGATATTCAATACTATATGCGTCTATATCATTATAATTATTTGCATGGGTATGCAAATAATTATAATGATTAACCCATAGTAACGTATAGTGACTCAAGTTGACAACTAACCTTCAAAATTATTTGAATAAAAAACAAAGCATTAGAAAGAAACAGCATGATTCGTAGATATCTTTACTAATTAGAGCACGAAAATAAATTTACAGCAGTACTCAAACAAACAAAATTATTAATTTTAAGGTAATAATTATAAATAAGGAAAAATTTATACTCATACGTAAATTTTGGATTATAATTTATTGTTTATTCCAGCAGATTTAAAATTAAAGTTTGTGAATTTAATAATTGGCCGCAAGCCATATTTTAATTAATATTTATTACCAGACACTGACAGATAAGACAAAAAACAAAAAACATTTTTAAAATCGCTGAAAAATGGTAACTAGATTTTTATATGAATGCACTACTTGAAACATACATGTAACAGTCACCTATCAGCAATCCGACTATAGTTACGATTAATGAAAAAGTTTTAAAAAATAATGGTTAACCGACTTCCAACCCTGGTAGAAACACTGTGAAATGAAATTTAGTATCACGACAATGGTCTAAATTCAGACACCTTTCAATCGTTAATGAATCTGCATAAAAATATTTCTTTGGTGTTCTAGTTTTCAAACAAACGTCATTTGTTTAAAAACCATTAAAACTGTGTTATCAAGAAGTGCGTCGTTTGTCCTGACTTTCAATTTATGCTTTTCGCCATTTTCTTTGACTCATATTCTTGCGTGTTCAAATGTATTTACGTAAATATTTAATGAGGACG